>CP139503.1:111911230-112546495 GCA_021014915.2 Artemisia tridentata subsp. tridentata
TAAAAACAAAAACACAGGTAATAACACATGTAATCATATAGATCAAATCAAGGCTAATGAACTTGCTATTAATAGAGTTTAAGCCAAACAGTGGCTTAAGCATGGAAAATTGATAACATGTAAATGTTATCGCCCTACATGATCAAGTTAGTTTAAATATTTGTTCAACGATAAGATAATATCCTAGAAACATAACGATTCAACACATCATTGTTTAAAACCTATTGTACCAAACACTCATTAACCTCTCATTGCTTGTCGAGTTTCTTGTTGATCTTCATCAGCCAACGTCCAATGTTCTTGAACATCCCTCTCGTTTGTTTGAACTCTTCAGATTGTTGTGCAATCGGTGAAAGTTGGCTCATATACTCCGGAGGTGGAATCCTAGAGTTTGGAAGTCCATCATCCTCGCTCATGGATGATGATGATGAAGATGAGGTTGGTGGATGAGGACGTTTTCCTTTCAACGTGGCTACTCTCTTGTCACTTAAGGGTACAAAGGTGTGAGGAATGAGGGAGTAGTCAGGTAAGAAACCTTTAGAGTTAGGAGGGATAGGTGCAAATGCTCTAAGAAGACGGGTGAGAAGCATCCCGTATGGCATAGCGGTTGTTCCTAACACGGGTATGTCGGCCATCCTCTTGGCCACATAGTAAGCAAGATTGAAAGGTTGATGAGTGGAGATGCAATAGAGCATGTAGCAAAGGCTAGCATTGATGTGATCTCTATTCCCTATGGTGTACAACACATTTGCCTGGAGAATTTCTTCCCATTTCCTAAATTGTGGCCTAAGCTCGTTTAGCTCCATGCCAAACGGGTCTCGATCTACTTGATAGACTTGTCGGGTGGTCCTAGTGTGGGTGGTCCTAGGGAGGAAGAGATGATCACGGATAGCCTCTTTTGGTGTCAAAGGTGTGTCGTATGGAGGCATACGATCGACAAGAGAATCAAGGGTTGACAACGAACATTTGTTCGAATAAAGGCAAGTGCCTTGACCCGGAATTCTGAGAACTTTGTGGGAAACTAGAAGGGGGGTTGAATAGTTTACCGGTTTAAAAATCCTTTTAAAAATCTTGTTTTAAAAGTTAGCAATTGGAAACTTTGATTCGAACTTTATGTGTAACCAATCAACACCAATATGAACTACACACTAAGCTAAGTAATAATAACAAATAAAAGTAAAGAGTAGAGTTGGAAAGATCGAACCGAGACAGAGGATTTATAGTGGTTCGGCTACGAAGCTCTTCTTCGCCCTACTCCACTCCCCGAGTACCACACTCGAGAGTTTCAAACACTATATCAACAACCTCCCTTCAGGCGGAGAAAACCGTACACGTCGCTTATCCTATTACCGACACTAAGCTAAATGTCGAGTGCTAATCTTAGCTAGCACCAATCTACCAAGGTCCACGTGACCAAACACTCAAGCCCAGTGGCTTCAAGAGATCACCAAGATCTCAACACGATCACAATGATCAACACTCACTTCACTCTACTCAACTAATACTAATCTATCGACCCTTGATCTTCTTGATCAATCACACAAGCCCAATGGCTATAATAGATGTTCACTATCTCTATAGATCACACTTGATCTTCACTCTCACTCACAAAAGATAAGAAAGCTTGATGTATGCAAAGATACAACAAGGTTGTAGCAAGTGTTACAAAAACCTAACAACTATAACTCTTGTATCTTCTTGAATACTTGAGTTCTTCTCTTGCTAATGAAGAGGGATGACAACACCTTGTATCTACTTGGATACTTGTGTTCTTCTCTTGCTAGTGAAGAGGTATGAAGAGGATCACTTGAAGGATGATTGGATCACTCTTGAAACAAAGAAAACTAATCTAAAGAAGTGAAAGGTTTGAGAGGATTAAGCTAGGGGATTTTTCTGTGTGTGAAGGGTGCCTAAAACTGTGAAAGGGGTTGATATTTATAGGCAAGAAAAATCTGAACGTTACAGAAAAAATGGTAAGGACGGCTCCGTTAAATACCCCACGGCTCCATTAAATTTAACGGAACCGTGGAGCCGTCGTAGACTAGGACGCTCCAAATTTTGTCTTTTCTGGTGAAAACTTATTTGGGGAAGGTTGGAGCTGATTTTGGGGGGGCAAAATAGCTGTTATGATTTTCAAAGAAATTTTTCCATTAAAACATTTCTTAATAATTCAAAAATAATTTGTCATGTGTATTTTTGAAAAAATGTTTTGTCCCATTTAAAATGTGAATTTTCAAAACATAAATTCACTTCTTTGATCACTAGTTCAAGTTGTAACTTTGTTCAAGAGTGATTTGCGTAGAAACGGGATCTTCCGATTAAAGACTTGTTTACGTTGATTTTAACGTATCGTGATTTCACATTTTGTCATCCTCAAAACGTGAAGTAATCGAAAGATATAAATAACGTTTTTAGAACATTATTTGCATCAACAATCTCCCCCTTTTTGATGATGACAAAATATAAACTCATGTTAGGTTAAAATTAGTTTTAACAAGTTTTTAATGAGTTTACTCCCATTTCTCCCCCTTTTTGTCTAATCAAAAAGGTGACGAAGGCTCCCCTTGATGTGTACTCCCCCTAATTTGGAGAACACAAAGGAATTAAGCAATGGTTCGTGCTACAAAACAAGGTTAGACGACAAATATACAATATCTAACAAGTAGCACATTTGACAAATATCCAACCACACAAAAAAAATATGGCTAAGTAGCCAAAATGAAAAGCCCATTTCATAAACATAAAATAAATGTCATACATAAGTATGACTACATCAAGAAAGCAAATTTAAAACAACATGAAGACACATAAACATCAATAGTAGTATGAGGCTTCAAGATTTGCTTCCAACGTCAAAAAGGGTTCCTAAGTATTTATTGGAGGGACTAAACATAATCATGTTTAGTTTGGGCTATTGTGTGGTGGAGGAGGTGGAAGGATGATGGGTCCCATAGGTGGTGTGAGGAGGTGCTCTAGGTATGAGAATTGAAGACTCAAGTCTTCCCTAAGGTTCATGATGAGGGTTTGGTTGTAGTTGCAACAAGGGCAACTCAAGGTGTGAGGTTGTAGTGGATAGAGGATGGGATAACCCATTAAGGGTTGAGGTGATGGTGATAGGGAAGATGATGATGTGTTACTCCCAAACTCAAAGGGAGTGATTGGTGATAAGGTTAGGGTGATGGCTAGGGGGTGTGGTGATGGTGAAGGTGATGAAAGGGATGTGTTAGTTCCAACTTCAAGTGAAGTGGATGGTGATGAGTTGAGTTTGGAGGATGAGGATGTTGGTTTGGTTGATGTTGCCTTTGATGGAGCTTGAGGTGTAGTGAAGGAAGATGATGACTTGGTTGAGGTTATGGGTGTGTGTGTATCATCTTCATCATCCAAGGTGAGATCAATGAAGATTGTCTCTTTGGTGTTTGGTGAGGTTTGTGGTGGTTGAGCACTCTTGATCCATTGATCAATTTGATTGGTTTCATTTGTTGGTTTGATGTAGAATCTTGGTTTCTTAAATACTCTTGATCCCATGATGGTTGTATGGTGAGTGTGAAGGTGTAAGGATGGGTGTAAGGATGGCAATGCATGATGTTAGCTTAAATAGCCAAATCAAAAGCATGCAAGGTTGAAAAGGATGTTGGATTTGGGGATTTGGGTGCATGGGAATCAGGTTTTGTTTGCAGATTTTCAGGGAAAGAAAGTCGAAAAGTGAAAGAGAATTGTTAAATTCGTCTTCCAGAGGCACGGTACCATTAAAGGTACGACGGCACCACTAAATTTAGTGGAGCCGTGGGCTCTTTTGACCTTCTTTCCAGGTCTGCAGGTTTTAGGCAGCCTAAATGGGGAAATTTTCAGGGGAATCCATTGGCTGCAAATCTCAAAGCCTCAAATCACTAAACACATAGAATTCCTAAAGCTAGTTTCAACTAGCAACTAACATGATCATGTGATCATCTATGTATTTAGGTAACTATTAAGCATGCATGAATCCAAGAATTTTTTAACATCTAGTGCATGTAATAAAATAAGCTAACATGCATGAGTTAGGCAAGATAAACCAACATGAGGATTAATTAACAAGAGAATTAATCATGTTCAAGTGTTAAAAGGAAGCACATCAAGCTAGTTAATGTTTAAAGGACAATGTCATCTATTATTAATAATCTTAATAATAATACTTAAGTTAGTATAGCTACTTAAGTGAACATTTTCTACTCCTTCCTTTTCCCCAACTTCTTGATCGAGTTTCCTAATCCCTTTATTGCCTTGCCGATTGACTTGAATCCCCCTATAGTTTGCGTATGCATCTCCACTTGTCTATTGTACATTATAGTTTGCCTTCTCATTACGCCGGATAGGGTAACCAAGTTGTTTTGGAGATCGGTTGTTGGTCGAAATGATGAAGTGTTAAGGTTGTCAATGTAGGTGTAGGGAGAGGGAGAGGGAGGACAAGACGTTCCTTCTTCGTTTGTCTCGACATCATCTTCACCCATAGGTTGGGAGGATGAGCTAAGTTCGAAGGAGGAGGAGGAAATAGGGAGATCGGAAGTGGATTTACGACCACGTTTGGACCCTTTGTCCTTACGTTGCTTTGTGCGACGTCGTGGTCCACCAAGGGGTTTCATGACCGGATTGACTAATACATAGTCGACACTTTGGAGATGTGGGTAGGTTTCCATAACCCACATGAATAAACGAGTAAGCAACATACCATATGGCATGAGCTTATCGGAGCGACTACGAATGTTGGCCATTCTCTTGACCATGTAGTATGCGAGGTTGTAAGGTTCCTCGACACTAAGACAATAGAGCATATGGGCGAGACTCGCCGAAACGTGATCACGGTTGCCGGCAAGGCTTAACACGTTCTCACGTAGAATGAGTTCCCAATTTCTAATATCGGGAACAAGCTCTTTGAGATAGATTTTGTTTGGGTCAAGAGAAACGATGGATCCATCACGTTTTAGATACGTGTGGATGACTCGGGGTGTTTGGATAATTTGTTTGATTAGTTCAGGATCTGGAATTTCAGTGCGATAAGCACCTTCATTCTCAAGGTTGTAGAAAAGCGACTCAAGAGAGTGGTCTTCGGTGTATGCACACTGTCCATGTGAAGGGACACCAAGAATTTGACCAATTTCGGTGACGGATAGGTGGATATTTTGATCTTGAATCCAAAAATCAAGAAAGACATTACCATCATCATTGGTGAAGGTACGAACTCGACTATAAAATTCAAGGACAAAACGAGGACAGATTTGACTATTTATTTTGTATAAGCAGTCAAAGTCAATGAGGGGAAAACATTCTTGGATATGATCCAAGAGAACAAAATGGGCATCAACAACACGTCCCTCGTGTATGTATCGATTTTTGACTTTGGCAAAATAGGCATTTTGTTCATTTGGAATGTTTGGGTTTTCAAGTGTTTGATGGATGTATTCTCGTGTTTCATGATAATCATTACGAGGCATTGTTACCTACAAAAAGAATATTTTTGTACATGTTAATTAGTTGGATTTTAATGATTGCATTTCTAGTGTGTGTGCCTAAATGCAAACAATGTGGAGGTGCGGTAATCTCGACTCTAAATTCAAACCTATGAGACTACCCAAACGCTCCTCACTTCACTTTTGCTCCATCAAATATGTCGAACAATACATATTAATTATGTAATTCGACTTGTATTTGAGAGTTCATGTATGCATGCAAAAACGTTTTAATTTGCATCAACAATGCATGAAAAAGGTTTCATGATCCTAGACTTGTGAAGTTTTTCGAGAAATGATTGAATTGGGTTGTTTGGCAAGCAACTCTTCGTGGCACTAAGAGGCTTAAGTTTGAAAAGCTTTAATGCAAAACGTTCCTAATTCAATTTTAATCATCCTAAACATGATTCCATTACAAATAATCAATCATAATCCGAATTTAGTTATTAATTTCGGATTAGGTTTTACAACATAAATGGGTTTTTGGAAATCCTAGGTTTAGGGAATCATGTGAATGCTACATTGTCTAATCCTAGTCTTAATTTCACAAGGGTTTAACTAATTTTGAAAATCCCCAATTCGGATTTATACTCAAGAACAAACCCTGGACTCAAATTAAACGAAATTAAGAGTGATTTACTTACAATTAATGATGTTGTGATTAGGATTTGTTCATTCCAATGCCTCAATCTTGATTTGCAAGAGTTTAGTTGAATTAAGGTGTTATGGTTCGGTTTTGACAGCAAGTGAAAGTGTTTTTGGGTGTGTTTGGAAAGTCTGTGCAGAAGAAAGGGAAATGGGCGCGTTTTTCAGATGCACGGCTCCACGGTTCCATTAAACATTAGTGGAGCCGTGGCTCTTTAATGGAGCTGTATATCTGATGGTCCAATTTTTCTTCCGTTTTGACTTTTGGCTGATTAATCTTACTTATTTAGTAAGACTTTTTGACACGAGGAAAAAGTTTATACCTAATAAACTTTTTGACGAAAGACGATTGAATGGGATGACCGGAAATGACCTTAGTGTTTCCAAGGAAATTGACTAAGTTGTCATTGGATGAGGATTTACTTCTAGTATTTCCCGTGAAATAAATAAAAGTTATGAGTTGTGTTTTGGAGGATGACTATAATATTTCCCATGAAATATTTAATTTGTCGGACTACGCGACACACGGAATGACTTGATATTTCCCGTGAAATATTCATGAAGTCATGAGAAGAGTTGAAAGGGAATGACTTAGAATTTCTTAAAGAAGTTTCTAAAAATCATGTGACGAGTGAGAAAGATGATTTCAATGTTTCCCGTGAAACTTTTGAGAGGTTGTAGAGGGGATGAGAGGTTATAAGGTATGACACGAGGGATGACTTTAATATTTCCATAGAAATATTGAAACAGTCATTAGCGGGATGTGAGGAATGACTTGAGAAGTCATATGATGAGACGTGAGAGATGATGGTATGTGCTTATTCACATACCTTTTATTTACCAAATTAAGACCAAAACGACCAAAAACTAACCAAAATGCCAAAGATATTTGTGTTTTTGTGTTTGTTTATGTGCAGGAACGGATATCGAGAAAAAAGGACAAAATAAAGTCAAAACCGGGAAAAACAAGCACGAGATATGGAATTGATATTTACAGCCGATGCCGGGAAGTTTTATGTCATTCAGTCCGTGAAGAATCATCAAGTGACAAAAGAAGCCCTTGGATTGGAAAAGTGGCAGAACTAGTCCCTGAGATTTCAAAAATTACACCTTTGGTCCTTGTACTTTACCTAAACCTTAATTCTAAAATCCTACACTACATATTATCCAGATTTATTATAATCCAAACCCAACTCACAAAATAAAATCCAAGACCAATCCTCAGCCCACAACCCAAGTTTTAAACAAACCAAGCCCATCACAAAATTACCCGAGCCCGCTATCTTTATTAAATTAAACCCAAACCCGGTCCAACAAACCAACCCTTTATTATAGATACCCGGTCAACCAAATTAATGATCAGTCAAACACCAAAATCCACCTCGCGCCCCAATTTCATAGTTACCCAGAAAAATTCACTGTACGATAAACCCTAATTACCCCGTACCATTAATTTACTACAATTAAGGGTATGAGTGTCCAATCATAAGGTGTCAGAATTTCAGAGAAGCACAGAAACACACGCATGGGCAACGTGGCAACATTTCATTGGATATGACACCTCACAAGATTTAATCCAAGGGCTTGCAATGAATGATTGGTGATCAAGGCATGATCCAAGGGACGAAAACGAATCAAAGAAGCACACAATCACACGGATTGGTGACATGGCAGTTTTGGGTTGGCTATAAAAAGCCCTCTTCTCCTCACAGAAATGGTGTTAGTTATTAGGAATTAGGAGTAGGGTAGTGTAGTGGTAGTGGTAGCTTATTTCAGCTTATTGTAATTTTCATTTCCAGTGCTCTATTTGTACTCAGTTTCAAGTAGTCAATGTAAGTCAACGAATTGTTCTTCAGCTTATTTGCTTATTCTTAATGCTCCATTTTCAGTTTCCTGCTTATTTAGTCTTATTATAGTTTTAGATTCATCTGTCCTTTTTAATGTTTAGCTTAAAATTGCTTCTCCATAGCTCAAAAATCCATAACAGTTTAATTAGGGGTGTTTGGTTCAACTTTGTAATGGGTCAAAATGGGTGAATTACTACTTTGGTTAGCTTATATGAACCCATTATAGCTGTTTTCTAGTTATAGGTAAATGATCTCATTGGATTTGAAGGTTTTTGTAGATTCAGATCAATTAGTCTATATTTTAGGATTATGAACTGTTAGGACTAGCTTATGATTAAGGTCAGTAGACTTTGGGTGTTTTGTTGTTTTTCTTGCTCAAACTAAGTAAAAATAGGATAGGTTTAAGAGTTGGTTAAAAGTTCACAAGGTTGTACATTATTTTGGATGAATCAATAGTGAAGAGTTTGCTCAGAATCCCTTTTAGCAGACTGCTATAGATTTCACTAGTGATTTTAGAGTTTGATTATTGCTTTGTAGCTTATGGAGATCTAGTTTCAAGTAAGTTCAGATTATGATTAGTTAGTTTTTTTATTTTTTTTTTTTTATTTTCAGCTGATTTAATGCTCATTTGCTCATAAGTTCATTTCCCATTGTTCTACATAACCTTGCATCAGTAGCCATATGTTTCATTAGCAGACCTCATTTTTGTTCCAATAGCTTTTGTTTTCAATTTTTAAAAGCTTTTCTGTCCTTATATTTGAAGTCAGATGTATTGCTTTATGGTGATAATTAGTGCGTAATCTTGCTAGTTTTATATTAATTGCCACTTGTTCTTTGCCTATTCCAATTTTTAGAACTTCTTTTAGCTGTTCAAAGCCTAAAAATAAGCTCAAAAATGATGCTGATCAGACCAGTGCACACTCATTTATCAGTGTGCATTTGACTCAACTGACCATTCTTGCAGCTTATCTGTAAGCTCTAATACAGCTCATGAAGGTCCAAAATTTGGCTTTTGTGATATTTAGTGAATGAGCTTTTAGAGTAAACTACTTTTGTTAAGTTTAGAGTTCAATTTAGTGCTTTAAAATAAGGTAGATATCACCTCAGCAGCCCACTTACCCTGCACATCAGTCTCTTTATGGTTTATCTGATTAAATCTTTATTGTTTTAGATGTTGATTGCATTAGCTTATTCAATTTCTCCTTAGCTTAATCTTAGCTTATTTTCTCATTAGCTTATATGCCTTAGCTTGCTTATTTTGCTTCCCTGTGTTTTCTTTATTGTTTTCCTTGCTTATTATATTGTTTTTAGTGTATGTTTACATTTCTTAGCTTAAAAATCCAATCACTCATATTATTCTCACATTCACAACACGTATCACGATCCCGAATCACATTTTCCATTCAATCTTCATCGGGACAACGAACCTCGGGTTTTCACATTATCTCCATTTTGTGATTCCCTATTCCTTAAACTATAATTGTACATCAGATGACATTAACATTTCTAATGAAATATTAAGAAGTCACTTGACGAGAATGCAGAGGTTAAAGTGATAAGAGATATTTTTCAAAGAAAAGATTTCTCTTTGGACGTTGTCGTGACGGAGGAGATGTCTTTCCGTGGGGAGATGACGTACTTCGACGAGCTTCGTTTATGAGCAAACTATAGGGTTCTCGGACAAGTCTAATGGCATCTTGACTGCTACTCTTCTCAGGAGTTGTCTCATCTATAGTGTTTGTTGTCATGCCTTCCCGGCGCTTACGTACTCGGCTTTGGTCGTGGAGACAACGAGAGTTGTTTGTTTCTTGGGGAACCAAGATGTCTGTTATAAACCTATGAAGGTACAAACATTACTCTTTATGTTTCAATCCACATTAACTCTCACATTATCAGAGTTGGTATAGAAACATTTTCTACATCAATCTCCTCGAGATATCGTAATCTCAAGTGTGTAGTATCTTTAATGTATGGTATGATACATTAAACACTTTGATGTAAGAGGTTTTGGGACACTTCTTACAAGTGGGCACAAAGCCAACACTATTCATGATAATGGACCTACTTGCCGTTAGGTAAACTAATTTACCTATTATGCCTACAACTCAGTGATATCCACTCACTCACCTTCATCGTCTCTTGTGAGATTTGTATTTGTGGATATGAGCATTAGTGTCTTGTCTAAGTATTACATATCTATCTATATCTATATATATATATATATATATATATATATATATGATATATATATATATATATATATATATATATATATAATATGATAAGTATAGTATACAAGAGTATATGGGGATACTTTCATTGGGCAGAGTTATCAACGAGCAAGGGAAGGAACTCAATTCACTCATCATTTTCGTTTCAAACTTGTCACGCATGATCTTGAGGCGATCATCGTACATTTCTGTACAAGTTGAGTTCGTTATGATGAATTGTGAATCTTCGTCTCATTATGATAGTGCCTACTATGTTATAATCTAACATTACTACGTACTTAGCATTTCTACCAACAAAGGGTGTTTTAAGGAAGAGTACCTGGACTTGAGGTGTTTCCTTAAAACTTTGAAGACTAAAGTACCTTTGTTGAATGTTACGCACACGAGACTTGACTTGACCAATGTGTCACAAGATTTGTTTGATCACAAATCATACTCCACTTATTAAACTTCCAAACTTTATTTACAGTTTAGTTTTCCTAGCAAAACAGAAGTTCAAACATTTGGTCCCCAATATCTCATGGGTCCATAGTTGTTAGAGTTGAACATCCTACGCATTTGTTGCGTTAATTTAGGATGTGAGAATGGAGGACATATTTCCCATGGTAAGTAACCTTGTGGTGGACGATCATTCCAAGTTACGGGAAAGTTACTTGGATGATTTTGTCTTCTAAGGTTACCTCTCGGTAGAGGAGTTCTAGACCGAGGTTTGGGAGAGTTCACCTTTCTAGGTGGATGAGTAGTCGACCTAGTGTCACGCTTTACAAATCCATGTTCGGGAGATGACAATGGTTTGTAAGAGCTTTTGACCTCTCCTTTACTAGGAGTAGACACACTAGAACTATTTTTAACTATGTGACTCGGTTTAGGACTTAGGCTACTTTTTAAAATTGACCCAGTTTCGTCTTCAGCACCAGACGGTACCACGGTACCACTAAATTTAGTGGTGCCGTCTGTACCTTTAGTGGTGCCGTCCCCTTCAGACTTAGACGTTTCAGGCATTACAAAGTTAACTTGTTTGGTACCACTTGTAGAAGCCTGATTTGGGTCAAAACCTAAACCCGCACAGTCATGTTCACTATATCTAATGTTTTCAAGTATATCATTAAGTGTTTTAGTTCCTTCATCAAACTTAATGATTCTTAAAGCATTTTCTTTAAGTTTTTCATTTTCTACTTGAAGACTTATACATGACCCACATCCTAAGTCTACTTCCTTGTTTTTCTCAAGTCTTTTGACTTGATCTTTTAGTTCTAGGACTTGTAGTTCTAGTTCTTGTAGTTTTAATTTAAGTTTTGTGTTTCTACCTAAGATCTTAGTACTAACTACGCATAGTTTGTTGTATTCGTCATGCAATTCACTATCATCTATTGACGAATTATTATCACTATAATAAGAAGAGTCGGAATGTACCTCATTAGAAGCTTGAGCCATTAGGCACTTTTCATCGTTAGGCTTCTTCTCTTCTTCTTCACCGCTATCACTCCAAGAGCCTCCTACAAAGGCTCTTTGGTTGTTGGATTTTGGTGGCTTAGGACATTCTCCTATGAAGTGATTAGGATCTCCGCATCTATAGCATTTCCTATCACTTGTCCCTTTTCTTTCATCATGATTTCTTTGGGATGACCTCTTCTCATCGCGAGGTTGTCTAGGAAATCTACCTTTCCTCCTAAAGAACTTTCTAAAGTTCCTAACGGCTAGTGCGTACTCTTCATCTTCACTACCGGAACTCGAACATTCCTCATCACTGGACTCCTTTTTGGCTTTTAATGCTAGAGATCTAACTCTCTCGCTTTTGCCTTTGACAATGTCGGAGTCCTTCTTGATGATCATCTCGTGAACTTTCAAATTTCCTATAAGTTCATCGAGTGACAATGCCGCCAAGTCCTTTGACTCTTCTATGGCGGTGACCTTTGCTCTTCATTTAGGATGTAGAGCTCTAAGAAACTTCCTAACATAGTTCTTACTAGAATAACCTTCATAAAGAGCTTTAAGACTAGTGATAATAGTATTAAATCTAGCAAAAACATTATCTATTGACTCATCCTCCGAAATGGAGAATTGTTCATATTGTTGAACAAGAAGATCTATCTTGTTCTCTTTGACTTGGTTATTACCTTGGTGAGTGACTAACAAAGTTTTCCAAATATCTTTTGCCGTATTACACATGAAAATTCTTTCGAATTCCTTTTTAGGCAAAGCATTATAAATCATCATTTTAGGCTCATTATTTTTGGCTAATTTCCTTTTAAGTTCATCACTTTGTTTATCATAAGAAACTATTTCATCCTTTTTAGTTTCCGGATTCATTTGAATAGGTTGAAAGTCACCCTCAGTAATAACATGCCAAAGATCAATGTCTTTTGATTTCACATACGTTTAGAATCTTGTTTTCCAATATATAAAACAATCGGTTTCGAAAAGTGGTGGTCTTTGCATAGATTGCCCTTCTAGATATTTGTCGGAATCCATTGATCGATTCAAGTTTTAAAATACAATATACTTTAAAGACTTGACTGACGTGGCTTCTGATACCAATTGTGGGAAACTAGAAGGGGGGTTGAATAGTTTACCGGTTTAAAAATCCTTTTAAAAATCTTGTTTTAAAAGTTAGCAATTGGAAACTTTGATTCGAACTTTATGTGTAACCAATCAACACCAATATGAACTACACACTAAGCTAAGTAATAATAACAAATAAAAGTAAAGAGTAGAGTTGGAAAGATCAAACCGAGACAGAGGATTTATAGTGGTTCGGCTACGAAGCTCTTCTTCGCCCTACTCCACTCCCCGAGTACCACACTCGAGAGTTTCAAACACTATATCAACAACCTCCCTTCAGGCGGAGAAAACCGTACACGTCGCTTATCCTATTATCGACACTAAGCTAAATGTCGAGTGCTAATCTTAGCTAGCACCAATCTACCAAGGTCCACGTGACCAAACACTCAAGCCCAGTGGCTTCAAGAGATCACCAAGATCTCAACACGATCATAATGATCAACACTCACTTCACTCTACTAAACTAACACTAATCTATCGACCCTTGATCTTTTTGATCAATCACACAAGCCCAATGGCTATGAGAGATGTTCACTATCTCTATAGATCACACTTGATCTTCACTCTCACTCACAAAAGATAAGAAAGCTTGATGTATGCAAAGATACAACAAGGTTGTAACAAGTGTTACAAAAACCTAACAACTATAACTCTTGTATCTTCTTAAATACTTGAGTTCTTCTCTTGCTAATGAAGAGGGATGACAACACCTTGTATCTACTTGGATACTTGTGTTCTTCTCTTGCTAGTGAAGAGGTATGAAGAGGATCACTTGAAGGATGATTGGATCACACTTGAAACAAAGAAAACTAATCTAAAGAAGTGAAAGGTTTGAGAGGATTAATCTAGGGGATTTTTCTGTGTGTGAAGGGTGCCTAAAACTGTGAAAGGGGTTGATATTTATAGGCAAGAAAAATCTGAACGTTATAGAAAAAATGGTACGGACGGCTCCGTTAAATACCCCACGGCTCCCTTAAATTTAACGGAACCGTGGATCCGTCGTAGACTAGAACGCTCCAAATTTTGTCTTTTCTGGTAAAAACTTATTTGGGGAAGGTTGGAGCTGATTTTGGGGGGAAAAATAGCTGTTATGATTTTCAAACTAATTTTTCCATTAAAACATTTCTTAATAATTCAAAAATAATTTGTCATGTGTATTTTTGAAAAAATGTTTTGTCCAATTTAAAATGTGAATTTTCAAAACATAAATTCACTTCTTTGATCACTAGTTCAAGTTGTAACTTTGTTCAAGAGTGATTTGCGTAGAAACGGGATCTTCCGATTAAAGACTTGTTTACGTTGATTTTAACGTATCGTGATTTCACATTTTGTCATCCTCAAAACGTGAAGTAATCGAAAGATATAAATAACGTTTTTAGAACATTATTTGCATCAACAAACTTCAGCAAATTGGTTCAAAGGAATGTTGAATTGGGATTGATTAACTTTAAAATGAATGGATATGAGACCATAATCGTTTGTGCTAAGAACTACACTAGCATAAAACTCTAAGATGAATTTAGGACATATTTGCTCATCAATGTCCAAGAGGCAATCAAATTGGATGGCGATAAGTTCTTGGCGAATGTTTGTTCCTTCTAGAAAGGAAGGGTCTATGGTTCTACCCTCGTAGACATACCTCTTTTCTAAGGCCTTAAATATTTTGACTTGTTCCGTTGAAAGTCCCTTAGTCTTATGGTGTTTTGGGAGATACTTAAGGGTGTCTTTGTGATCATAGAAAGTTGCGGGAGGCATGTTTGATCCTAAATACAAAAATTACATACTTTAGTTAAAAATAACAAAAGCTTAGATATGATGTTCTAGTGTGTGCCTAAATGGGGACAATATGGAGGTGCGGTTATCTCGACTCCTTTTAATGCATGAAAATTTTGTTTAACAAATTTTGTAACAAAACGAGAGATAACCCAAACGTTCCTAATTCAATGTAGCTTCGATTGAATGTACCCGAAAATACATATTAGTTATGTATTCCCTTTAGCATTTAAGAGACATTATGAAAATGATGTTTAAAACATAACGTTTTTATTTGTATGAACAATGGGGAAAAATCTATTTTCCTAATCATGAGAAGATTTTTATAAAAAAATTTCTCATGGGGTTTTTAGTGAATTATGATAATGTCCTATAAGATGCAATTCCTAACTATGGAAAACATGATTTGTTATGTAATTCAGTGAATATGCTTCATGATTAATCAAAAATTATGCATAATCCCCAAGTTTTGGTTTTGTGCAAGAAATAGAAATTCTAGACTCAGATCAGGAATGTAAATAGTGTTAGGATACTTACAGTGTGAGTTAGAACACAAATTTGTTGATGAAGATGACCTAGGCTCTGCTATGGGTCGAGTTCTAGTTGCTTGTGTGTTTTTAGGGAATGTGATAAGCAGTACAGGAGTGTTTGTTTAATATATTAAAAAACTGACCCAGGAACCCACGGATAGGGCGGAACCAAAAACTGGTATCCGCCCTTGTTGTCGAAGGGTTCCGCGGGAACAAATTTATGGTTTTTGGTTTTTATCGTGTTTGGTTAATCTAGGGTTCAAGCTAAGGTTTTAACTACACATTAGGTTCCATTAATCCTAAACCAAGTCTAAGAAGGTTAAAGGGTTCTCTCTTAAGAGGTTTTGTGAGGATATCGGCAATGTTGTCTTCTGAGGATACTTTCTCAATCGAGATGTTTCCTTTTTGAACATTGTCGCGTAGAAAGTGATGACGAATCTCTATGTGTTTGGTTCTAACATGTTGAACTGGATTTTCGCTAAGGTCGATAGCTCCTTTGTTGTCGCAGAGAATGGGAACGCTGTTGAGTTGAATCCCATAGTCGACGAGAGCTTGTTTCATCCACAGTGCCTGTTGACATGCTTTTCCTGCAGACACGTACTCGGCTTCGGTTGTTGAGATTGCTAGAGCCGTTTGTTTCTTTGAGAACCATGCGGTAAGACAATGTCCAATAAAAGTACAAATACCACTTGTACTCTTTCTATTGACATAGTCACCGGCATGGTCTGAGTCGGCATACACTATGGTTTCAATTTCCGTTCCTTTGGGATACCATAATCCTAAGTGTGTAGTACTGATGAAGCGAAAAGTGTACCGCTTTTAAGGGGTCATTTAAGCCCTAAATCGTATTTATTTGATCAAATATTGCCCTAAATCGTTCCTTTTGTCATTTTAGGTACTTTTGAGGAGAAATCTGGAAAAGGAGGCATTTTGGACGTTTTTGGAGCATAAAAGTGAAGAAAACGGCAAAGTCTCAAAAATCGGCTGAAAGTTACCTTTAACGGCGTCATATTTAACCCTGGACGGCGTCATGGCTTGGCAAAAGTGGTGGATGTGAAATTTACTCATGATAAGCCAGAGAAATTGCATGGAAATTCTGACGGCGTCACCCTTTAATTTGATCAAGGTCGTCACGTTATAATTCAAAGAGGGACGGCGTCACGTTCATAGTCTGACGGCGTCAAGCCTTGATAAGCCAGAACGGATTTTGGAGAGCTAAAGAGGGACGGCGTCAAGAAGGTCATCCGAGAACCCTAAAAGCGGCGAGGTGACGGCGTCACACTCCATAACGTGACGCCGTCAGATCCAAAAGTCTATATATAGTTTTCTAATTTTTTGTCATTAGGGTGGAACTTATTGGGGAACTTTGTGTGTGAAAACCCTAGGACGAATTTGGCAGCTCTTTCAAGGCTTTTTGCCTTGAGATCTTCCATGTTACATTGAAGATAAGTTATCAATTAATCATTCAATATGTCTATGTGTTGTTTGATTCTATCTTATTCTTGTCTTTTGTTTAACATGTTAGGCTAGATTTATCTTGTGTTTGCTTAGATCTAATGAAACCTAGCTATTGATTATTGGTTATTAGTGTGTTGTTAGTTGTATTGGATGATTGTTCATCTATGTTAGGCTTAAGAAAACTGGCTAACTTCCTATTCGGTAACTTGCTTGAACGTCTTAAGAAACATGAACCAATGCGTACTAAAGGTTTTTATGGTTGTATTTAATGCACAAGCGAATTCTAGTGATCCCATGTTAGGAGCTTCCTAGCCGGCTCGACATAGGAGTGAAGTAGGAGCTTGTAGAGTTGGGGAAGTACGTACGCCACCCCACGAATGGTATTAAGGAATACACCCGTCATCCACGCGACTAATACACACTAATCAACCGGTAAAAGATAGTTAGGGAGTAAGGAAATCTAAGTAAACACATTTCCCTCCACATAAGTTTTCACCAACATTTTCATTTTCTGTTATTTTATTTAATTTGTATTCGTAGTAATTTGGGTTAGTTGACTAGCAACTAATTCCGCCCACTCTTCCAAACCCGAGATTTTACTTGCTTTCCAAAAAAATATAAAAACATAAAAAGAATCTTCTCTCACCCTTAGACCTATTAAAGTAGTTTTTCATACCTAACGAACACTATTCCCTGTGGAGAACGATCAATCCCCCGTACTTACCACTACACTATACTACATCGGTCAGGTACACTGCCTGGTGGGGTTGTAAGCCTCTTGAGATCCCTCGAGAGGTAAAACCTGTTGTAAGGTCGCAAAACCACGCATCAAGTTTTTGGCGCCGCTGCCGGGGAATAGTTATTGTTTAGGTTGAATTTTTATTTTATAGGTCTACTCACTAGATTCCTTTCTAGTGAGATTTTTATTTTCTTTTTCTAGGTTTTCTTTAGTCTATCTATTTTCTTCGTTTCTTTGTTCGTAACCATTACCATTCGACATCATGGAAGATGGTAATATCCTTGATCCCAACATCCCACCACCACAACAACAACCACCACCTCCTAGAGCCCGTACTTTAGGAGAGTACTCCCGTCCTAGCCACCATGGCTATCGAAACACCACTGAGCTCACTCAAGGAGCCAATGTCACACCCTTGCGATCCGACACCATCCGGTTGGTGCAAAGCGGATGCGCATTCCATGGACTTCGTTCCGAAGATCCTAATCAACATCTCAAGGACTTTCTCAAAATTGTTGATTCTATAGACCTTGATGTTGCCACCCGAGAGACGACCCGATTGCGTCTCTTTCAATTCTCTCTGCGGGACCAAGCTAGTCAATGGCTAGAGCGTCAACCCCCAGGATCCATCACCTCTTGGGATGATCTCACCACTCATTTCCTTGCTCAGTTTTTCCCACCGGGAAGAACTACCAAGCTAAGGAATGATATCTTGATGTTCCAACAACGTCAAGGCGAAACTCTCTACGAGGCATGGACTCGATTCAAGGACTTACTCCAAAAAGTCCCTCACCATGGCATAGAACTTTGGCTCCAAGTCCAAATCTTCTATGACCATATCAATCTCTCCACGAGGCAAACCATTGACCAATCGGCCGGTGGTAAGCTACGTGATCTAAGTGCGGAACAATCATGGGCTCTCCTAGAGGATCTTGCTCTTTATGACAACGAAAGTTGGAGTGATCCCCGTGATTTGAATAAAACGGTCAAGGCAATATCTTTGCCTTCGAACAATTCAAGCACTTCCGACCGTAGGATCATAGAACTTGAAGACCAAGTCAAGTTTCTCATGAAATCCTACGAGGCTCCTAAACCTTCAAGCCAAGTGAACAAAATCACTTCTTCATGTGAATTATGTAGTGGTCCCCATGACACTCGTGATTGCATGGAACTCCCCGAACAAGCTTTTGTGGACTACGCATCCTCGCGTACCAACGGAGCGGGAGACAAGTGGTACACTTTCAAACCCGAGCCAAACCATTACGGTGATACATAAAACCCCTCATGGAAAAATCACCCGAACCTTAGGTGGAAACAAAACCAAAACGCGCAACAAACCAATTCTTCCAACCCACCTAATCGTTTTCAATCAAGCGGTTCCAACTCGAACCGTACTTTCAACAACAATCCTTCCGGCAATGGTAGTACCAATAACTTTGAAGGATTGATGTCCCAATTTATGGCATCTCAAGAAGCTCGTTTAGCCAAGTTTGAAGCCGATTTCAAACAAAAACAAAGCGAGATGACCAATAAGATTGACACCTTGTTGAAAGCCCTCAATGACCGAGAAATGGGAGCACTCCCTAGCAACACGGTCAAGAACCCGAAACTAAACGTCAACGCTATTTCATCGGTTTCGTCCCCTAGTTCTTGTCCACAATATTATTCGGTCAATTTCATGAGCACGTGTTTCAAACAAACCCAAGTCGTTCCAAATGACCAAGAAGTTATGACATCCAAATTGGTCAACAACATAGTTGAAACACCTCCCACTCAAAACCTTGACGAAGAATTCAAGGAGCTCCACCTTGAAAGTCCGGTTGTTGATGTGTTGGATGAGAAGAAGCTCAAGTTAGGCGAAAAAGGGACCGCCTTCGTTCAAAACAAACTACCTAAGAAATTAGATGATCCGGGCTTATTTGTTCTACCTTGCAAGATCGGTAATTCGGAGGCTTATGACACATTAGCCGATCTTGGATCAAGCCTTAACTTACTTCCGTTACCTCTCTACACCTCTCTAAAACTAGGAAAACTTGAAGAAACCGAGGTGATAATAGGTTTAGCGGATGGGAGTGTTGCTTACCCGGTTGGAGTAGTTAAGGACGTGTTAGTGCACATTGGGAAACTAACCATTTTAGCCGATTTCCACGTCCTTGATATGGTTAGCGACCCTACATGCCCCTTGTTGATAGGTAGAGGATTTTTGGCGACCGCTAGTGCTATGATTGATTGTAAGGAATCCAAGATAGCGGTAGGAGAAGGAGATACTTGGTCAGTCTATGATGTTAAGAAACACGCCTATGATACTAGTATGGAACCAACACCACATTGGTTAGAATCAAATAGGAGACCATCTAGATATGGACCTTGGATTGATAGAGACTTCATAGGACCCTAACGCCCATTTTACCTAGAAGAGGACTTTGTGAACCGAACACATACGGTAGAGCAACTCTTAGCTAGGGACACCGAATTGGATCCATTTGAAGACCCTCTAGTTTTTAGGAAAATGATTGATTTCCTAGGAGTTTTGCCAATTAACCTAGGAATGAATAAGTGGACTTGTGAGGAAGATGATCATAAGTGGAATTGGGATAAACCACCCAAAGATGGAGATGGGTCATGGCATATTAAGATGACATTGTATGACCCGGATGGAGAGAAGTTTGAAAAGATATATCGTACTAAGCGGACCAATAGGATACTTCAAACCAAGCTTAACCCTAAAGACGTCCTCGATGACGAGCTCACTTATATAGGGTAGAGTGACTTTGAGTCTAGCTACAAGACTCGTTAATAAAGAAAAGCGCTTCTTGGGAGGCAACCCAAGCTTTATTTGCTTTGTGTGTTTATTTGTTTGTTTGTTTGTTTTTATTTGTTTCCGTATGTATGTTTAAATTTTATTATTATTGATTCATGTTCAAAAGTAATTTGTGAAAATGCTTTATCTTGTTTTTAACTTCGTCTTAACTACATATAAAGGTATTTTGCAAAAGTTAAGTGTAAGGGAAATCTAAATCGGTTTATTAGAACACAAATGAACATGAATCGTAATAGTAATAAATTAACATACATATTAGTATTTGTTTGAGTCAAATGCTTGTATCGAATCATAATGATGTTTTGCAGGATTTCCAGGAAGTAAGGTATAGGTTTTTACAAAATTTTTCCGGAAACGTAACATGAGAATTCTGTCAGATCATATCTGACGGCGTCAGGAGTTACAACCTGACGGCGTCAGGTTTAATTTTCTGAAAATTTTTGAAGGTTTTGTTTTCATAAAAAGTTTTTATTAAATCTATAACTTATAATCTCCAGGAATCTGCAAAATTATCATTCCACAAGCATTATATCCTTATATATATAGATTTATCCCGCCGATGTTATGCAGGTTTTCGTGTTTGTTTTCTCAGGTTTAACAGGTTATTTTGGACAAGGAAATGTTTTGGATCAAGCTTTTGGCGATGCATTAGTCTTGGAGCTTTTACATTCTCTTGGAAGAAGATTTAACCATGTTACTTCATTATCCACCGAACGAATCAGGGGAGTATTTGATTTCATTCTTTTACTTTATACTTTTACATCTTGTTATTTGAACATTGGGGACAATGTTCATCTTAAGTGTAAGGGGGGGTAAAAGTACGATTAGAGAATACAATTGCGCTTGATTTTTGTTTGTTTAATAGTGGATGTGTAATAAAACTGAGATAAATACCTGTTAGGGTAATTTTAGTGCCAAATTTAAAATTTTTTACAACATATAGGAGTGAAACTTTGATCTTAATGAGCGTCTCACGGATAGGAGTTATATGACTAGCACAAAAATCGTACCACTAAAAAAATTTTCCACCCCCAAATATGTGAGGTTCGCCCCTAGAATTGGTAGGAAAAGCATTTTGCTATGATGTGTGTACCGGTAGCACTTAGATTCTAGAACTTGCGTTAGGACCATTCCGAGGCCACAAGTGAGACTACATTCGTGTAGTTAGATTTACTACATGATAAGAGGCATTAGGATTAACCCATTGTTTTACACCTGTGTTTTTGTTATAATTACATTGGCTACATTGGTCAAGTAATTCTCCCACACCCTTTGCGTTGTACTCATTTTTAGTACACGATACCCCTAGTACACCCCTCAGAGCCTATCTTTTCGTTTCGACCTTTAAGCATTTTACTTAAAGGAAGAATTTGTTACACCCCACTAAAATGTACACCCAAATCGCCTTAGCCTACCTTGTATGCACTCATTTTTAGTGCATTATTGTGACAACATTTGTTTAAACCCAAGTTAATTATCTAGTTGATTACATGGTTGCTAAGTCGAGTCATATCCTTGTACATATTGTTTTGGGACGATTGGGACTCATGGGTAAAGTACTAGTGTAATGGAGTAATGGGGAAGATCATCATTTATTACCCCCATATGTGATAAATGTTTTAAAAGTACTCCAAGTTTTTCAATTATCTTAATTCGAGTCATTAGAATAGTTATTTGTAAAGTTATGTAAAAGTTCAAGTGTTAGGGGAATGCAATGCCCCTATGATGTATTATTTTGGATGGTAGGGCAAAAGTGTATGAAAAAAAAAAAAAAAAAAAAAAAAAAAATCGAAAAAAATCAAGAAAAATACAAAAAAAAAATGAGAAAAAGAAAAAGTAGAAAAAACATACGGACTACCATCCCGTTTCATTTTATGTTTATTTTATGTTTTTGTTATTTTCTTTCATTAGCTTAAGATTGAGTCGAGTCTTGGCTTAGCAACATTGTATAGTACATGTAATTGATCATGATCTTTAACTCGCCACCAGTAAAATATCCTTTATCCAACAAAACCGTGTTTTCCTTTTCCCTACACCTAACATTATAACTCATTTAAAAGCCCTCTTTGATAGTTTATCTTAGGTGCTTACGCCTAGTGGAGGAGGTTTTTGATCCTTTCCCAAGCCTATGGTAATCTATTTGCTATGACAGGTAGTGAGAGATATTATCCGTTTTCATTTATGAGATTTATTTTGATGACACTTGAGAGATGTGAGTATCTAAACACTACTTGTGAGGTGCTAGTTTGTAATCTCCGTGCTTATTATGATTAAAGTGGAACGAATATTTGTTGTAATTACTTTTATGTTAGCATTAAATGACCCCTAACTTGTATTTTGATTAGAATAAAAGCGCATTTGCTTGAGGACAAGCAAATCTCAAGTGTAAAGGTATTTGATGAAGCGAAAAGTGTACCGCTTTTAAGGGGTCATTTAAGCCCTAAATCATATTTATTTGATCAAATATTGCCCTAAATCGTTCCTTTTGTCATTTTAGGTACTTTTGAGGAGAAATCTGGAAAAGGAGGCATTTTGGACGTTTTTGGAGCATAAAAGTGAAGAAAACGGCAAAGTCTCAAAAATCGGCTGAAAGTTACCTTTGACGGCGTCATATTTAACCCTGGACGGCGTCATGGCTTGGCAAAAGTGGTGGATGTGAAATTTACTCATGATAAGCCAGAGAAATTGCATGGAAATTCTGACGGCGTCACCCTTTAATTTGATCAAGGTCGTCACGTTATAATTCAAAGAGGGACGGCGTCACGTTCATAGTCTGACGGCGTCAAGCCTTGATAAGCCAGAACGGATTTTGGAGAGCTAAAGAGGGACGGCGTCAAGAAGGTCATCCGAGAACCCTAAAAGCGGCGAGGTGACGGCGTCACACTCCATAACGTGACGCCGTCAGATCCAAAAGTCTATATATAGTTTTCTAATTTTTTGTCATTAGGGTGGAACTTATTGGGGAACTTTGTGTGTGAAAACCCTAGGACGAATTTGGCAGCTCTTTCAAGGCTTTTTGCCTTGAGATCTTCCATGTTACATTGAAGATAAGTTATCAATTAATCATTCAATATGTCTATGTGTTGTTTGATTCTATCTTATTCTTGTCTTTTGTTTAACATGTTAGGCTAGATTTATCTTGTGTTTGCTTAAATCTAATGAAACCTAGCTATTGATTATTGGTTATTAGTGTGTTGTTAGTTGTATTGGATGATTGTTCATCTATGTTAGGCTTAAGAAAACTGGCTAACTTCCTATTCGGTAACTTGCTTGAACGTCTTAAGAAACATGAACCAATGCGTACTAAAGGTTTTTATGGTTGTATTTAATGCACAAGCGAATTCTAGTGATCCCATGTTAGGAGCTTCCTAGCCGGCTCGACATAGGAGTGAAGTAGGAGCTTGTAGAGTTGGGGAAGTACGTACGCCACCCCACGAATGGTATTAAGGAATACACCCGTCATCCACGCGACTAATACACACTAATCAACCGGTAAAAGATAGTTAGGGAGTAAGGAAATCTAAGTAAACACATTTCCCTCCACATAAGTTTTCACCAACATTTTCATTTTCTGTTATTTTATTTAATTTGTATTCGTAGTAATTTGGGTTAGTTGACTAGCAACTAATTCCGCCCACTCTTCCAAACCCGAGATTTTACTTGCTTTCCAAAAAAATATAAAAACATAAAAAGAATCTTCTCTCACCCTTAGACCTATTAAAGTAGTTTTTCATACCTAACGAACACTATTCCCTGTGGAGAACGATCAATCCCCCGTACTTACCACTACACTATACTGCATCAGTCAGGTACACTGCCTGGTGGGGTTGTAAGCCTCTTGAGATCCCTCGAGAGGTAAAACCTGTTGTAAGGTCGCAAAACCACGCATCAAGTACCTTTAATGTATCTAAAAATCCTTTTTACGGCTTCAAGATGGGATTTTTTAGGATCTTCTTGAAAGCGAGCGCATTGACAAACACTAAACATAATGTCGGGTCTACTAGCCATGAGATAGAGTAGACTACCAATCATTCCTCTATATTTAGTGCTATCTACGGATTCACCTTCATCATCCTTGGTGAGTTTAGTTTCCGAGGACATAGGAGTTTTCATAGGTTTGGAATCTTCAAGACTAAATTTCTTAAGCATATCTTTGATGTACTTAGATTGGTTGAAGAATATCCCATCTTCTAATTGTTTAATTTGGAGTCCTAAAAAAAAGTTTAGTTCTCCCATCATACTCATTTCAAACTCGCCATGCATGATTTTAGAGAAATCATCGCATAACTCTTGACAAGTTGATCCGAATATGATGTCATCCACATATATTTGAACTATGATAATATGTGATCCCTTTTTCTTAGTGAAAAGAGTGTTGTCTACTAGTCCCATGGTATACTTATGTTCAACTAGGAAAGTCTTAAGTCGATCATACCATGCTTTTGGTGCTTGCTTAAGTCCGTATAAAGCTTTTTTAAGTTTGTAGACATGATTTGGTTTTTCAAAGTCGGCAAAGCCAGGAGGTTGTGCGACATACACTTTCTTATTAATAAAACCATTAAGAAATGCACTTTTAACATCCATTTGTAAAAGTTTAAAGTCATGTTCACATGCATATGCAAGTAGTATTCTAATTGACTCGAGCCTAGCAACTGGTGCAAATGTTTCGTCATAGTCTTTACCTTCTTGTTGATTGTAGCCTTGAGCTACTAGCCTAGCTTTGTTTCTAGACACTACACCATTTTCATCCATTTTATTTCTAAAAACCCATTTTGTTCCAATTATGGTTTGACATTTAGGTTGAGGGACCAATGTCCAAACATAATTTCTAACAAATTAATTTAATTCTTCTTGCATTGCTACAACCCAAGATTCATCTTTTATGGCCTCATTTATATTTTTGGCCTCAATTGTTGAAATGAAACAAAAGAAATTACTTTGATTTTGAACTTTTGATCTTAAGGTTCTTTCATTAATTTCTCCTATGACATTATCTAATGGATGACTTCTAGATTCTTTGATGTTGACTATTTCCTTATTTAAAGGTTCATCTTCTTTATCATTATCTAGATTTTCTTAATTTTCAACCATTTGACTTTCAACTAAGTCATCATCTACCAAAGGTGATGTCTTAGAGGGAGGTGGACTTTCGTCAAATGTTACGTTCAACGATTGCTCGACTCTTAAGGTTTCTTTGTTCAAAACGATATATGCTTTACTATTTTGTGAGTATCCAAGGAACACACCTTCATAAGACTTTGGGTCAAACTTGGTGAGATAATCCTTAGTGTTTAAAATGAAGCACTTGCTTCCAAAAACTCTAAAATATCCTAAAGTAGGCTTTTTGCCTCTATAAAGCTCATATGGTGTTTTATTCAAAAATGGTCTTATTAAGACTCCATTTAAGATATATGTGGAAGTGTCAACGGCGTTACACCAAAACTTTTGTGGAATGTTTTGTTCATTTAGCATTGTTCTACTCATTTCTTGAAGTGTTCAGTTTTTACGTTCTACTAAACCGTTAGATTGAGGAGTACGCGGAGCTGAAAAGTTATGTGTTATGCCATTAGCAGCACAAAAAGCTCTAAATTGAGTTTCATTATCAAATTCACGACCATGGTCGGTTCTAATTGACACAATGCTATTTCCTATTTGATTTTGAATTTTCTTACTTAGAATTTTAAATTTATCAAATGCTTCATTTTTAGTTTTCAAATATTTAGTCCAAGTATATCTTGAATAATCATCCACTATGACCAAAGTGTAGAAGTTTCCTCCATAACTTTGTATAGCGGATGGACCAAATAAATCCATATGCAATAATTCTAAACACCTAGATGTGGACACCATGTTTTTAGCCTTATGGCTATTATGAACTTGTTTCCCAATTTTGCAAGCATTACAAAAGTGTTGGTTGTATTTCAACTTGGGTAGGTTTCTAACTAGTTCCTTAGATGATAGAGACTGGATTAGTCTCATATTGGAGTGACCTAGGCGTCTATGCCAGAGAGTTGAGTTGTCGTCTAGAGAGGTAAGACAAAGTTTGTCTTTAGATGTTTTGTCTAATTTCATAACGTATACGTTATTTTTCAAAACATCTTTTCCTACTGTTATACCGTCTTTGAGTATTTTACTTCTATTTTCACTAAAAAGGACGTCATACTTTTTACGGCATAGTTGACTAATACTAAGCAAGTTAAAACCTAAGTTATCTACATGAGCAACATCATCAATAGAGATAGAGTCATGAGAGATTGTACCTTTTTCGACGATTTTACTTTTAAGCTTTCTACCAAACGTAACATTACCTCCGTCGTATGCTTGGTAGGTTGAGAAAAGGCTTTTGTTTCCCGTCATGTGCCTTGAACACCCGCTGTCCTTAATCCACTCGTCCGGTTCCAATCCAACTTTCAAGCATACCTAAGTTTAAGAAAAACTCAAGCATTTGGTCCCCAATATCTCATGGGTCCATTTGGGTTAAACATCCCATTTACTTGATTCATGAAAGGAAATAGTGGATATGGGTTCCATGGCATGTAGTTGGGACCTTGATAATTCCTAGGAAGGTTTGGGTTCCAACTATTTTGATAATGATGTTGTGTGTTGTAATTACTCTTTGAAAATGGGCGTTTGGGAATAGTAGTCCTAAGTCTTTGTTGAACAGTTTTAGTTTTAAACTCATTTTTAGCTTGTCCTATTCCTATGGTAACTGATGGTTTTTGTTTGTTTATAGTTGAACTAGTGTTAGATTTCCTAGTTACTTTAACAAGTATTATTTTATATAATTGGAATGACTTGTCTAAATTGGTAAATTTTTAGGATTACACCCAAAAAGCCTTTATATGTTTTGTATTATTAATTAACTACACTGGTTAGTTAACCCCCGTATAAACCATTTTGTTACTCTCATTTTTAGAGTAAGATACCCCTAGAAAAACACTCAGAGCCATTCCTTTCGTTTCTTACACCCATGTTTAAAATGTTTCGTTACACCCTTACACCTTAGCCTACCCTGTAGATTAGAATCCGTGGTTGGTTAATTGCTATAGGCAAAGTGTGTTTCCTTACATTACCTGTGTTCGCGTGTGTAATTCATTATATTTGGTTAGGTCGGGAAATTGCACAATGCAATTGGAGTGAAAGTAAATATTGTATATCTTTGAGTTTATTTTTCGTGTGTTTACTACTTTCACTATTACCGTTATTTCTGAAGTATGAAAAGTATGGAAAAATTATCCAGAATTATCATTATAGTGATGTGGTGAAATTTTACACATCTATGTCTATGTTTAAAAAAAAAAAAAAAAAAAAAAAAAAAAAAAAAAAAAAAAAAAAAAGAAAAAAGTTGGATGTTTGTTAAACCAACGATGTAAAGTTATGTAAGTGGTTCATATGGCCACTATTTGTTGTATTATATCTATGGATTGAATGGGAATTGGCAGTTAAGGGAACGCCAATTAAGGTTTATTCTTTGATTAAGATCTTGTTGAGTATAATTCGTGTCTACCTAAAGCGTGTGTTTCAAGTGTTAAAGCGTGAGTTATTCAATGATATGAGTCTTATTCATGGGATGGTTGGGATAGTGATTAACCACACTTAGGATTTTAATTTATTTGTTTCGTTTTTATTTTCCTTTTACACCAATTTATATCCCAAATATTATCCATACCCTATATTATTCTTTATCCAACCAAACCTTTGATTTATTGAGATTAGAGATTTGAGCAATCTTAAGTATCGTAGTCGTGGATTCGGCTATGTATTTATGATTTTTTTCGCCCTTTTTGATATATTATTATTGGTGAAGTTTGGACCTATCTTTAGCCTATTCGAGTTAAGGATTTGAGCAATTGCAAGTATCGTGTTCGCGGATTCGATCATGTATTTGTGATTTTGTCGCCTTTTCTGGAATTTGAGATCGATAGAAAAGAGAATAATTAACCCTTAAGCCTGAAAACCCTTTTTACCGCTTTAGACTTGTTATTCCTTAGCTTTAGTGGGGGAGATGTGTATACTTGCCAAGCTTATGATAGAATATTCGTCACGACTGGACAGTTAAACGATTAGATTTGCTTTTATCAAAATATTTTATTTTATTTCTAATTCGTTAAGTGTTTGGTTGTGTGATTATGATAAAACGAATACATGCTTAAATATAAAAATAAATCCTGACATCTTTTAGGATACATTTTCATAAGATTAATTCTAAGGTTTACTTGGGGACAAGTAAAGTTCAAGTGGGGGGATATTTGATGAACTCAAATAAGTACATTTTATTATCATCATTTATCCTATGTATTTGACTTGTTTTATTATATTATATATGAGAATTGATACTTAATTGCTTACTTTTGTAATTCTCAGGTAAAAACAAGCATTTGGTGAAACTTAGCGATTATGGACTAAAAACGGAGTAAAAGAATCAAGTTGGAAAAGTCTGCTGAATTGAAGAGATTAAAGGCCATTGCCTGACTTTGAAGCATGCGCCGCATCTGATTTTATCATGCGTCGCATATGAAACTTTGGTCAACGAAGGAGAACCAACTTATTCTACTTCGGATACGCCGCATCGGACCAATCCGATGCGCCGTATCGGCCATACACAATCCTTACCAAAGAAATCAAGTGGAGATTAGAAGCTTAATGAAGAAGTCAAGATTACAAGTCGACACTTGAAGATGCTTTCGTATTTTGGCCATAAAATCTTCATCCGGACTCCGATTTAGTTGATTCAAGCGGCCACGCGAAGAGAAAAAGAAAATCTATCTGAATTTGAAGGAGATGCGGCGCATCTGGTCTTTAGATGCGCCGTATTGGGAGATGAGGCGCATCTGGTATTTAGATGCGCCGTATTGGGTCAGTTTCAGACTTGGAGGCTACGTTTACTTATAGATGCGGCGCATCTAACTCTCTAGATGCGCCGTATCGACCCAGATTTCAGAATCTATAAATACCGAGCTCATTAACGAATTAGGGTATCTTTGGGAACCCTTAGGGCCATTCCCAGACGATCAAGGCCTCTCAAAACAGCAGAAGATCACCCTTGAAGACCCAATCATCCTTGAAGAACATCTCTAATCATTGTTATATTACTTAATCATTCGGTTAGCGTATCGTATTCACTATGTTTCATACTCTATTCATTATGATTATGTTTATGTACTTTGTTACAGAGATTATGGGCTAACACCCTTTGGTGTTAGCCAAGTTTATGATTATTTGATGGTTTAATTAGTTTCTAATTCGATTGGTTGCTTAGTCTTCGTTTTGATTACTTTATTAGTTTATACTTCATTAATATCGTTTGCATGATTAATGTAAGCTCCTTAAGGGCTAAATACTATATAAACATGGTAATCATTAAGCAGCTTTATGCGGGTTCTGATTAATTGTGACAGGATTAGTCAGTCAAAAAGACTTAAAATGGAATCTAGAATAGGATAGACATAAGTAATCATTAAGGGTTTACTCGCCGATAAGATTAGAGCCAACGCTTTGGTGACTTTTATTAGTGCATTGATAACCTCTGTGTCTAGCTGAGCATTGCTTGGGTCGCCATGCCCCTTCCTCGCCTATTTAGGATAGACCGCGCCTAGTCGTGAGCACCGTCACTACATGTCTTAGAAACTTATCAAAACTTAATCTTATATGACTAAACTTGGTTAACATGTTCTTCCTATCTTTGGTGTCTTCATACTTGTATTGTTTGTTTTACTTAATTAGTTCATTAGAAAACCAAACTCGTGCCAGTCTCTCAGGCTGAACCCCCTTTTGCTTTAGTTTAGGATTAATTTAGTAGAGTCGAATACCTTTAGAATTAGTATATTAGAAATCTCACTCTTAGTGATCGACACCCTACTTACCAACTAGGCTACATTGATCGGGTACACTGCCCGTTAGTGTTGTTATAGGTTAAGTCGGCAAAATATAAATGTAAAACTTGATAAGGAATAATCACCTATACAACGACACATCAAGTTTTTGGCGCCGCTGCCGGGGAGTGAATTTATCTATTTGCTAGTTTTATTGGTATTTTTCTGTTTTTAGTTTATTTTTGTGTGTTTGGTTTATTTGTTTTATCGTTTGTTTGTTGTCTGTGTGTCTGTCTCAGAAGGGAGATATGGCGTATTCTTGTCTGTGAATACGGCGCATCTATCTGTTTCAATACGGCGTATTCTTGTCTGTGAATACGGCGTATTGACGCTCTGTGGGCAAAATTTTTTTTATAGTTTGTATGATTTTTAATTTTAAAATTTTCTAAAAAAAAAAAAAAAAAAAAAAAAAAAAAAAAAAAAAAAAAAAAAAAAAAAAAAAAAAGATTGCAGGAAGCTAATACGGCGTATCCATTGTCTGTTGGATACGGCGTATTAACTTGTGTCGATACGGCGTATCTATTGTCTGTTAGATACGGCGTATCGATCTTCTGTAAAACCAAAAATATTTTTTTTCGTTTTTTATTTTTTGTGTTTATTTAATTTTTATTAGTTTAGTTTTTATTTTTATTTTTTGTTTGGTCTACTGTTGTTCTTCTTGGTTGTTTTGTTTTTCAGGAAATCATGGTGATCGAGAAAAACATTAATGAACTGACCATGGAAGAATATTTCCAATATGCAAAATACGATGAAGAAAAGTGGTACACAAGATTCAGGAAAGAAACCAGGTTTGAAGTAAAAGGGCACTTTCTAAAGGAGCTACGCGATAATGCTTTCAGTGGTGCAGAAAATGAGGATGCTAATGAGCATGTTGAAAAAGTGGTCGAGATCGTTGATTTGTTTCATACACCTCATGTAGGGAAAGACCATATAATGTTACAAGTATTCCCGATTTCACTCACTGGACAAGCATATCGATGGATTAAACTATTCCTGCTAGAAGCATCACTACATGGGCCGATCTGAAGGCTAAATTTTTGAACAAGTATTGTCCTCCATTAATGACTGCAAAGAAGGTTCAAGAAATCAACAACTTTAAGCAAAGACCGGAAGAAACGCTTTATTTGGCGTGGGACAGGTTTAAAGAATTACTTTTTAGATGTCCTCAACATTATTTAACTGACATGCAGGTTGTGATTGCCTTCTATATGGGTTTGGATGTGGCTACTCGGATGCTTTTAGATTCTCAGAGTTTTATACCTAAAATGAATGCTAAAGACGCCTTAACCGCTATACATGAAAGAGCTGACCACTGTTTAAGGTGGTATGATGGGGCATTCAAAAGACATACAGGTAATGATGACTCTGAAATTTTAGCTACAATTACTGTTCAAATAAATAACCTTGGCAGGGAAATAAATAAAATGAATGAAAGGATATATACCATCGATAATCGCTACAAGGGATGCAATGGACCTCACTCACCTTACCCACCAACTCCACCACCACAAAAAGAGATCTATGACTTCAAAGAAGCTGTTTCTAAATTTATAAAAGATGGTGAACTATCAAGAAAAGAGTTGGTAGACACAAGTTATCATGAAGCACTTAAAGAGCACAATAAAAATACTACGGATTCAATACATCGTATTGAAGAACATTGCCGTAATATTATAAGCATACTTAGTGTCACAACAAAAGAAAAGAGTATGGTGGAAGGATGTAATGAGATTGATGCTATTATACGTGATAATGTACAACCACAACATGATGAGATAAGTAATTCTGGAGTTAAGCATGATGACAAGGAAACAATAGATAACCTTCTTGTGGATTCTCAGGAAGAAAATAGGAATTCAAATCTCACGGACTCAGAAAGGCTAAACAGGTTTCGGGCTAACCAACATAAACCTGTCCCTTTTCCTAAGCCAAAACCGGAGGTACAATATCAGTGGGAAAAAAATTGGAAGAACTTACTTTAGCAATATTCCACCATCCGTCCCTTTTCCTGAATGCTTTAAGGTAAGTGAACCATATATCCCACCCGGCCCTTTCCCTGGACGAATAAAGAGTGGATGCATACCCATTCCTTTCACTGGACGACCGAAGGTGGAAAACAAAAAGAAGCCATACAAGAAGAAAATAAAAAAGATGAAAGCTAGGAATCAACGGATAAAAGAATCAAAAACCCAAGCTCATGTGGAATCTACGACACAAATAGGTAACACCCTTGATTCTCCTTTTATTTTTACAAATGACATTGTTAGTGTTTCTAAGCAGGTTGCAAAACCGAATGACGATGTGGTGGAATCTGTTACCTTACAACCTATCATAGACATCACACCACACGATGACTCCCAACTAGCACCTGTTAATGTTATCCACCAAATTTTGGTTGAACCTACAAAAGAAATAGATGATGAGCTCTTGGATAATACCATGGTTGAAGAGCAAGAAACTTTGGACTCTACATGGAAAGAAGAGGAGCTCGAAACAATATTCGCCATAGACTCTTTCACATCTTGTATAGAAGTTGAGGGACGCCTAACTACTGACAAGATAGATGAAGAACAATTCATGCACCCTCAATATATTAGTCTCTCATGTGGAATGTTCAAGACATCTAATTTATCAACCAAATCCGGAAAGGTAATGAGTGGAGATCACTACCCACTAAGGTACCATTTTTACTTGACATATCTTTCTACTATAGCAAATTTACACTCTTATAGTGTTTATTGCTATTTTCACCCGCACGTGATTCCAAGTGGGGGGACGTACACCCTATTACCTAGTAAATAAGGGTGGAGTCAGGCTCGTGACTCGAACAAAAACAAGCGCTTCGTGGGAGGCAACCCATGCTTGTCTTTTATTTTCTTTTTAGATTATTTTTATTTTCTTGTGTTTGTTTTTATTTGTTTCTTCTACATGACTGCTGTCCGATACAAATGATACGGCGCATCTGTGTACTAGATGCGGCGTATGGCATTTTAATTTTATACACAGCGCATTTAATAATTCGAATACGACGCATCTTTCCCCAAGATACGGCGTATTCTGTTTTTAATAAGAAATTTTTCTAAACGTTAACGCCATACGGCGCATCTGTTTTTACAGATACGGCGTATTTATTATTTAAATTAAAAACAGTTTTCAAATTATTAAACAAATACGGCGTATCGATCTTTATCGATACGGCGCATCTACTAAATCAAAAATCGATTATATTTATTAAAATCTGGATTTGTTACGATTTTTGATAATTTAAACTTGATACGGCGCATTCTAATTCATAAGCGGTGTATCTGTTTTCTGAATAAAAGTTTGATTACATTTTAACGTAATATGATACGGCGTATCCAACTTTCTGGATACGGCGCATCGTCCGCAGATATCAGCCATTTTTATTCTTTATATTCATTTCTAAATTCATTAATATTCTAGCGAACAGATGCTACTGACGATTTTACCTATGATAACAGGTTTTGCTATGGAAGATATGTCAATGAAAGGATATCTTGCTAAAGGAACAACAAAACATGATTAATGGATTGGTAATTGAGTGCACCAATTGTCAACGGTGCTTAACAAAGTTCTTTTGGTAAAACACGATTTGAAAGGGATTACAACTAGAGGCGGAAAGTCAACCTTTCAAATGTGATCGGTATTAAAGAGCTGAACGTGAGTCTAACTTGAAGACTCTGGAATAAAGACAAGTGCTGACCGGGAGACAACCCGGATTTATCTTTTAATTTTCTGTTCTGTGTCGAGTCTGTCAGACCTGCCGAAGATACGGCGCATCTCAATCCTTAGATGCGACGCATCGCCTGCACTGGTCATATCTTATTTTATTTTCTGCATTTTTATTTTTGACTTTAAAACTTTCTGTCAGTTTATTTAATGCGGCGCATCCCTGGTTAAGGATGCGACGCATCTTTTGTTCTGATTCGTATTTATTCCAGGTTCAATACGGCGTATCTTTTTCTATAAGATACGGCGTATCGACTGACCTGATGATTTGCAGTTTAATATTTCCTACAGGTTGTTGATGCGGCGCATCCAATATTCCATGGATACGGCGCATCGACACTCTGACCTGTAATTTTTTCGTATTTTTATTTTCCTAACCAATGATTAACGAGATGCTCTCGAGATTCTTTTTCTGTGGTCTTTATATTTTTACAGGTCTGGACAATTGAAGAGGTTGATGGACTCCCGCATTATATACGCTCGCACGTTTACAATGGAAGATCATACCGAGCAAATCTCAGGGGAGTTCTCCGTTCTAATTCTTTCTATCTCTTGTTTTTAATTTTAAATACAAACAACGAGGACGTTGTTTAACTTAAGTGGGGGGATGGAGAATTAGAACGTTACTTGTCCTAAATTTTCAAAAATATGCTTTAATCTATGCTTAATTATCAAAATTTAATTTTTTTTTTTTTTAGCATGTTTTTGTTTAAGATCTAAGTTGCATAGCTGCACACATGACGTTAATTTCAAAAATTGTGATTTTCCAAAATTCACAAATCTATGAGTGTGCCGGTGACTTGTAAACTTTAGAACTTGGCTTGTATACTATTCGAGACCACCATAATAAGTATTATTTTATATAATTGGAATGACTTGTCTAAATTGGTAAATTTCTAGGATTACACCCAAAAAGCCTTTATATGTTTTGTATTATTAATTAACTACACTGGTTAGTTAACCCCCGTATAAACCCTTTTGTTACTCTCATTTTTAGAGTAAGATACCCCTAGAAAAACACTCAGAGCCATTCCTTTCGTTTCTTACACCTATGTTTAAAATGTTTCGTTACACCCTTACACCTTAGCCTACCCTGTAGATTAGAATCCGTGGTTGGTTAATTGCTATAGGCAAAGTGTGTTTCCTTACATTACCTGTGTTCGCGTGCGTAATTCATTATATTTGGTTAGGTCGGGAAATTGCACAATGCAATTGGAGTGAAAGTAAATATTGTATATCTTTGAGTTTATTTTTCGTGTGTTTACTACTTTCACTATTACCGTTATTTCTGAAGTATAAAAAGTATGAAAAAATTATCCAGAATTATCATTATAGTGATGTGGTGAAATTTTACACATCTATGTCTATGTTTAAATAAAAAAAATAAATAAATAAAAAAAAAAAAAAAAAAAAAAAAAAAAAAAAAAAAAAAGTTGGATGTTTGTTAAACCAACTATGTAAAGTTATGTAAGTGGTTCATATGGCCACTATTTGTTGTATTATATCTATGGATTGAATGGGAATTGGCAGTTAAGGGAACGCCAATTAAGGTTTATTCTTTGATTAAGATCTTGTTGAGTATAATTCGTGTCTACATAAAGCGTGTGTTTCAAGTGTTAAAGCGTGAGTTATTCAATGATATGAGTCTTATTCATGGGATGGTTGGGATAGTGATTAACCACACTTAGGATTTTAATTTATTTGTTTCGTTTTTATTTTCCTTTTACACCAATTTATATCCCAAATATTATCCATACCCTATATTATTCTTTATCCAACCAAACCTTTGATTTATTGAGATTAGAGATTTGAGCAATCTTAAGTATCGTAGTCGTGGATTCGGCTATGTATTTATGATTTTTTTCGCCCTTTTTGATATATTATTATTGGTGAAGTTTGGACCTATCTTTAGCCTATTCGAGTTAAGGATTTGAGCAATTGCAAGTATCGTGTTCGTGGATTCGATCATGTATTTGTGATTTTGTCGCCTTTTCTGGAATTTGAGATCGATAGAAAAGAGAATAATTAACCCTTAAGCCTGAAAACCCTTTTTACCGCTTTAGACTTGTTATTCCTTAGCTTTAGTGGGGGAGATGTGTATACTTGCCAAGCTTATGATAGAATATTCGTCACGACTGGACAGTTAAACGATTAGATTTGCTTTTATCAAAATATTTTATTTTATTTCTAATTCGTTAAGTGTTTGGTTGTGTGATTATGATAAAACGAATACATGCTTAAATATAAAAATAAATCCTGACATCTTTTAGGATACATTTTCATAAGATTAATTCTAAGGTTTACTTGGGGACAAGTAAAGTTCAAGTGGGGGGATATTTGATGAACTCAAATAAGTACATTTTATTATCATCATTTATCCTATGTATTTGACTTGTTTTATTATATTATATATGAGAATTGATACTTAATTGCTTACTTTTGTAATTCTCAGGTAAAAACAAGCATTTGGTGAAACTTAGCGATTATGGACTAAAAACGGAGTAAAAGAATCAAGTTGGAAAAGTCTGCTGAATTGAAGAGATTAAAGGCCATTGCCTGACTTTGAAGCATGCGCCGCATCTGATTTTATCATGCGTCGCATATGAAACTTTGGTCAACGAAGGAGAACCAACTTATTCTACTCCGGATACGCCGCATCGGACCAATCCGATGCGCCGTATCGGCCATACACAATCCTTACCAAAGAAATCAAGTGGAGATTAGAAGCTTAATGAAGAAGTCAAGATTACAAGTCGACACTTGAAGATGCTTTCGTATTTTGGCCATAAAATCTTCATCCGGACTCCGATTTAGTTGATTCAAGCGGCCACGCGAAGAGAAAAAGAAAATCTATCTGAATCTGAAGGAGATGCGGCGCATCTGGTCTTTAGATGCGCCGTATTGGGAGATGAGGCGCATCTGGTATTTAGATGCGCCGTATTGGGTCAGTTTCAGACTTGGAGGCTACGTTTACTTATAGATGCGGCGCATCTAACTCTCTAGATGCGCCGTATCGACCCAGATTTCAGAATCTATAAATACCGAGCTCATTAACGAATTAGGGTATCTTTGGGAACCCTTAGGGCCATTCCTAGACGATCAAGGCCTCTCAAAACAGCAGAAGATCACCCTTGAAGACCCAATCATCCTTGAAGAACATCTCTAATCATTGTTATATTACTTAATCATTCGGTTAGCGTATCGTATTCACTATGTTTCATACTCTATTCATTATGATTATGTTTATGTACTTTGTTACAGAGATTATGGGCTAACACCCTTTGGTGTTAGCCAAGTTTATGATTATTTGATGGTTTAATTAGTTTCTAATTCGATTGGTTGCTTAGTCTTCGTTTTGATTACTTTATTAGTTTATACTTCATTAATATCGTTTGCGTGATTAATGTAAGCTCCTTAAGGGCTAAATACTATATAAACATGGTAATCATTAAGCAGCTTTATGCGGGTTCTGATTAATTGTGACAGGATTAGTCAGTCAAAAAGACTTAAAATGGAATCTAGAATAGGATAGACATAAGTAATCATTAAGGGTTTACTCGCCGATAAGATTAGAGCCAACGCTTTGGTGACTTTTATTAGTGCATTGATAACCTCTGTGTCTAGCTGAGCATTGCTTGGGTCGCCATGCCCCTTCCTCGCCTATTTAGGATAGACCGCGCCTAGTCGTGAGCACCGTCACTACATGTCTTAGAAACTTATCAAAACTTAATCTTATATGACTAAACTTGGTTAACATGTTCTTCCTATCTTTGGTGTCTTCATACTTGTATTGTTTGTTTTACTTAATTAGTTCATTAGAAAACCAAACTCGTGCCAGTCTCTCAGGCTGAACCCCCTTTTGCTTTAGTTTAGGATTAATTTAGTAGAGTCGAATACCTTTAGAATTAGTATATTAGAAATCTCACTCTTAGTGATCGACACCCTACTTACCAACTAGGCTACATTGATCGGGTACACTGCCCGTTAGTGTTGTTATAGGTTAAGTCGGCAAAATATAAATGTAAAACTTGATAAGGAATAATCACCTATACAACGACACATCAGTTATGCAAACAATAAACAATATATAACAAGTAAGTAGAGAAAGAAACAATCAAACCACAAAACGGATGTTTATAGTGGTTCGGTCTACAAGGACTCTCTTCCTTGCTCTACTCCACTCCTCGAGCCTCTAACTTGAGAGTTTTTCTTCACTAAGAAACAAGCTCCCTTCTAGGCGGAGAAAACCTTTATACACGTCGCTTACACTTTTTTTGGTACAAAGCTAGATACCGAGTTCTTTTACAAGGGCATAACCACTCCCGACACTCTACGTATTTTAAGGACTAAAATACTAACCGGACTCTACTGAGGTATATGAACGATTTGGTACAACAATGATGTGTGACAAACTCCTAATTCACACAGTGACTATTCTAACAAGTCTTGCAACGCTTAGTTGAAGCTTGTGATGCTTTGATCTCTTTGCTACAAAAGAAAGATCACTAAGAATGTAATATGTAATGGGTTAGTAATGAAAGAATGAATGAATGTTGTTTATGCTAAAAGTGATGAGAAAACATGAATGAGCAGCTTGCTATTTATAGGCAAACTGATCAAACATGCCACGGATTTGGCGGATCCAAATCCAGGGATCCGTCGCTTATGGCTTTTGGTTCCGCCAGAGCCTGACAGCAAATCTTCCAAAATCTTTCCAAATCTTGCCAAGATATTACCATATCTAATTCTTTGTGTAAAGATCTAACCATGATATTCTCAAGATCTTCAAGATATCTAAAGATCTCAATATGATGTATGCCATGATGTCATTGTACAAATTTCCATTTTAAGAAATAATATGTAATATATAAAATGTAAAATGTATGTAACATGTATGTATCATGTATAAACTAGTGATCATGTATGTAGCATGTTATGAGTTTTTAAAAGCTTACAACTATATATGTAAAAGACTTAACTTATATTTATGCTTTGCAAAAGATAAAATCTATAATTGTCATTAACAAAATATAGCAAAGATCGTAAAATATAAATAACGTTTTTAGACGATATTTGTATTAACAGAGCATATCAAACTGAACGGAAACATATCATAGCAAATGGATAGCAAACGAATATCACATCAACGAATAGTAAAACAAATCTCAATCCAAAGGATCATATCAAGGGAATCATAGTAAAGACTCATATCAGACGAATCATATCAAACCAATGAATCATATCAAACAGAATCATAACAGAGCAAATGATCAAAGTCAAGGATCGAGAAGTCATGAGAAATCCCTACTGAGAAGGGATAGAATATCTGTACCTCAAATCGCAAAGGAAACCATATCAGAAAACACACGGATCGGAAGTTACTCCTTCTTCAGCGAATCTAAACAAATTAATGGTCGTCTTATTATTTAAGAACGATATCATAAGTTATTACTGATTCAGAACTTATTGTTGTTCAGATTGACATATTCAGGGTTTCCTGCTATTGATAGCAACTTTCCATATTTAGTAACCTTCCAAATTTAGTAAGTTCCCATAATTAGTAAGTTTCCGTATTTAGTAACATCCTACAATTAGCAAGTTAGGGTAAGACTCTTAATTAGTCAAGTTAGGGTTTAATTATGACAATTAGCAAAGTCCAGGGTCTAAATGTGTAAATTGCCAAGTTTAGGGTTTGAAGTGTAACTACTTTTATTAACAGTGTGTACTATGTTCAAACCCAACTGTATTTAAACCCACTCAATTATATCAACATGAGCTTAAAGAACTAACCAACCTTGTGATAATCGATCATGACATATATATATATATATATATATATATATATATATATATATATATATATATATATATATATATATATATATATATATATATATATATATATATATATATATATATATATATATATATATATATATGTTAACTATAGCAAGATTTATTTAAAATATTTATGAGTAGTATGGGATTTCATGCAACACCTCCTATTCGACTATTTTTATCATGATTTATCTTTCATCCAATTAGTTTCATGAATCATGTATGCATGCATACATATTCAAGTCTTCCTAACTGAATGTTTCACGTGCATGATTATTAGCATAAAACTTTTGGTTTTCTTAAATGTGGGGTACAAGTACGTAATGGAGTTGGGTTCATGAATTTACCTCCAAAAGATATAATGACTGATCGAAAGAACTGGAATAGAGCTCGAACACGAACACTACGATCTAATGAAACGTAATTGCGATCTTCCAGCGGGCAAAACCAAACTACCTAAATCCGAATATGAAACAAAACCCAAAACAAGAACTCGAACGAACACGAACTGACCGTATTCAACCTGATCGAAGCTGCGTACTCAAACTTTTACACCTGCTATCCATCGATGTTATAAAATGTCATGCCGAGACATGCCTCCAATGGATGTCCTCTCATTATAGGGTTGTGTCGTGAATGATGAAAGCCGATGGGTAAAAGATATAAAAATAGAGTTTTGTCTACTGTGCAATAAAATGATGAGATCAGGTGTGATAAAGAGTGGTTATGGGCCATGATTCTTGGCGTGATTTTCGTTTGATTTGGGGAACACGCAAATATGATATGTATGCCAATTCACGACCAATATGGAACAATAATAACTCTATACGTGTGCATGTTGATACAATATTAGAGATGATATGCTCGAATCTTATAAAAAAAAAAATAGAAAGCGTGTGTATCACATGGAATAAGAGGGAGTGCTTATCATGGATAGACATTGTTTGATCGGTTCATCACCAAAAGAAAAGGGAAAACGTGTGGTAGTCTTTGAGATAAGAGGAACAATATATTTTTTATTGTTATAACTTATTTGGTGTTTATCTACACAAACCAAAGACCCAGGAATAAAAGGAATTCGTTTTTTTTTTCACATATGTAAAGAACTAGGAACGTGTAAAAGCTTAGTGGATGATATATATGTGTTGTTTATATTACATGGATTAGGATTAAGGGAAATAAAACGTAACCAATTATTTAAGTATAGATAGTTAGGTCTTAATACTTATAATGCACAATTATTACATATCACATAGTCCTAATTATTTCATAATTATTATCATATACTTAGGATAAAATTTAAATTAGTCGTTAAAATGTGAAACCCGAATTATAGGGTTTTACAAATTTAGAATTGAACGATAATTTGAGATAAAAGATGACAAACACGTATGAAACAAGGGGAGTATATTTTCTGGACAACTTGACAAAAAGAAGTAGTATCATGTAAAAGGAAAGAATGTACGTACGGAGTTGTTTTTAACTTTTTGTGGTTAATTTTTTATTGTCTAAAAATAAATAATAGTAGGCATGTGACCCGAATCCGACGAGGATAGTCACGGATAGCGAATATTCGGGTCAAAATTAAACAGACTTATGGGGGAAGCAAAAATGAGAATGAGAATCCTTGTTTTAAGACGTCGTGGTCTTATTATTTTGCGACACTTTTTATCCCCAAAATCAGCGGCGACACATTCACCCTCCACATGCCCACTCACCGTTCATTATTGATGACTGCAAATTAGCCGACTCAAATAAGAAAAGAAAAAAAAACTACTACAATGGATTTATGCACAGAGTTATTATGTTATATATAAGAAAAGTATAAAAAAGTACAAAAATATGTTTTTCCCCCTCAATTTATAATACAATACAGTTTTTTTTATCAGTTTTTGCTTCGTACTTTTTGACAGTCTAATATTTTTCACTTGTTAAACTTTATATTTTTAACTTGTTGAATTTTATATTTTTTATTCCGCACTTTCTGTTTAACAGTTTTATAATATAAACAAAATTATTAGGAAATAAGAAAAAAAGAAAAAGAAAAAAAACAAACAAAACAAAACATAGGGAGTACAAACGGTAAAACAGAGGGTCCTTCATATTTATGCCATATCATTTTGTTGTGTATTAAATTGTGTAATTCATTATTTTATTTGTTATAAAGTATAAATGTTTAACTAAATTCATCAGAAATTTAAAGATCCTTGTACAAACATATTTACGAACATTTCTTTTACAAATATTTTATATATTTTTATGTGTTTTATGAAATATTTGAAACATAACAAGTATTCTGATTATTTTATTTTATTTTATTCTAAAAACCTTTTTAATGGTATCTATTATATATAAAGCTTAAGTACTTTAATTTAATGTGCAAGGGGGGTTGTGCATAACCAAAAGTACGGTACAAACATAAGTATGCATACCAAAATAACTACAAACAATTTCGTTTATGATGTATAACTCAATTGAATGTAATGAAATGGAGGTGAATATGAAGTGTTCTTGGATTAAATGTTGGTTAGATGAAGTGCAAGGGTTGCAAGAATAATTTATGATTTAACCTAATCCATGCCTATATAAACCGGCCAAAATCACATGCACAAACACAAAAGTTCGAATCTTCATTCTTGATTTTCTTTTTTCTTTTTTTCGTTTGTTGTTGAACAAATCTTCAGCTACAACCTACTAGCTCTTTTTTTTTCACGCAATAAGTATTCTTTGTTTATCTGTCTTTAATTTGTGATTTATTGATTTATGAAGGTACGGAAGATGGAGATATGGAAAAGAATAGTAACACGAAGAAAATTCACAGAAGAACTACGAATAGTTTTGCTTACAGAGTTCGAGATCACGGTAACCTTTTTCAACTCATTAGTAGATGTTTTATATATTTTATATGTAAATGATGTATGAATGTTTGTGTAGTGTTTATCACTATGACGTTAATGTAATTTATCGAACTTTGGTGAATTCATTATAGTTGGTGATTATTGTGGGACTCAGGCAATTAATGTGCAAGTTGATTTTGTCGCATGTGATTGATTGGGATTGGTAAAGTATTGGTTCTGGTTGTCGTTTGTGGTTTATCAATTCATGGACTTTGTCGCTGCTCATTGATGTCAATTGTGGGACCGGTATTCATTGTTCATAGGAGTGGCAATTCGGGTCGGGTTCGGGTTCACGGGTTCGGGTTATCGGGTTCGCGGGTCAGAAACCTTCAACCCGAACCTGACCCGTTTAATAAACGGGTCAATCAGGTCGACCCAAAACCGACCTGAAACCTATTTAGTCTCAACCCTAACCTGCTAATTTTCGGGTCGGTCTCAGGTCGGGTTTCGAGTTAGCGGGTTAATTCGGGTTAACTGGTTAATGGGTTCGGGTTAGTGGGTTCGCGGGTCAGAAACCTTCAACCCGAACCTGACCCGTTTAATAAACGGGTCAATCAGGTCGACCCAAAACCGACCTGAAACCTATTTAGTCTCAACCCTAACCTGCTAATTTTCGTGTCGGTCTCAGGTCGGGTTTCGGGTCGTGTCGGAAATTGCCACCCCTAATTGTTCAATCAATATGTTTCATTTCAGATGGTGACCAATTGCTTCAAGTTATAACTGATCAATTATTTAATAATTCTTTTTATTAAACAATCGAGGGTCAGTCAATGGGAATTTCATTCTGCTGCTACTTTTGATACTGCTGCTAAGCTTGAACTGTTCCTGCTGGTAGTGCTTCGGTTTCTGCTGTACGTTTTGTTTCTGCTGCTCGGATTCTGCTGCTCTTAAAATAAAAAAAATATATATATGTAAATGATGTATGAATGTTTGTGTAGTGGTTGAAATGATTTATTATCACTATGACGTTAATGTAATTTATTGTAAAAGTTGTATGGAAAAAATGGTTGCTATGATCAATATTATGCTTTTTAAATTATGTGATAATTTGATAATGTGTATTTATCCAGATATATAGAAAACTATCGATAAGTGTTCGGGTAAATATTCAATGGTGTGCCGATGCTTTCGTAATGTTTGATATATGTAGTAGGTTGAGATTATAAGTATCAACAAGATGGATGATTCGTTAGCTTATGTTGACAAAGTGGGTGATCGTTACATTAAGAAACTTATTACTCCACTTTATTAGCATTGGTAAAATAGTGAGCAATAAAAGCAGTAGCACAATTTCTGGTGGGAAACTGAATATGAAGATCATCAAAGATAGAGCAAAAATTAAAGGTAAGAAGAAATTAGTAGTCGATGTATCAAGGAAGAACAAACATATAAAAGTGGCAACGAATGGATGAGTGTCAAGTTCGAGTATTTCAGTCAGCTCTTTATATATATAAGATGTTGTTGTTCACATCTGGATTATTATAGTTTTTTGTTAAAAACTTTATATGATCTCCTTTGTACCGAAGTTGAATATATCGTATGAAATATTTTTATTTGTTGTTACGAACAACAATATATAAGGTTTCTTTTTAATGTTATTTTTTTTGTAAAGAATTAAGTGAAATTGTGTGAATAAGTGGTTGTTATGATCAACAATAAGCTTTTATATGCTGTCGTGAGCAACAGTAAGGTTTCATTGGTTGTTGTTGAGGCCATACGGATAATTACACATTTTTCTAACCGTATGATTGTATGTTCTTATAATGACTCGCACAGACACATCTTCGGTTTAACACTTGGTTGTGAGAACATGTTGACTAGATGAATTATTATGTATAACTCAATTGAATGTAATGAAATGGAGGTGAATATGAAATGTTCTTGGATTAAAAGTTGGTTAGATGAAGTGCAAGGGTTGCAAATAAAATGTTATCAATGCAACCTCATAATAAGTATACAATCATGAAAGGCGATGAAGTGCAAGGGTCGCCGAAATTGATTATATGGTATTTAATATAGAATTAAAAGTTGGCTAGATGAAGTGCAAGGGTTTCCAGAATTGATCACATGGTATTTAGTATAGAATTAAAAGTTGGTTAGATGAAGTGAAAGGGTTGCAAGAATAATTTATGATGTGAGTTTTGTTCTCATGCATGAATCTGACATGGCATGGCATTTGTATGAAAAAGGTTGTTTCGGTTAGATTCGTGGTTAGATTAATTGGAAAAAGGTTGTTTCGGTTGCACTTATTAGTTAACAATAATTAACGAGGTCTTAAATATGCATGTGTGAAAAAACAACAATAATAAGTACCATGGGCAGTACAAATATGAGAACTCAGCAGTACTAATATTTATTGATAGCAGTACTAAGTGATCGTCATATAAGTAGCAGTACAAAATGCCTTCGATTCTAAATAAATATACAAGCAGCTGCATCAACGTTACGAAAAACCACTTAATTAATCAACCAAAAGACCGAAACTTAAGTATTGCAAATCATGTTCACTTAATCTCTGAGGAAAACAACTTAATTAAGTATTGCAAATCAACGTTATGGAAAACAACTTAATTAGTCAACAAACAAGCCCGTACATCGCACGGGTTGTATGAAGCCTCGTAGTACTTAAAAGTTATCATTCAATTTCGTACGTATTTATTACTCGTATTTAATAATGGCATGCATCATGGTTAAATTTTATTAAGATATATAAGTACTAGCTTATAGACCCGTGGCATCCACGGGATTTTAGAGGGTTTTTGTGCAAGAAAAGGTAAGTACGTGAATATAGGGAGAAAGAACAACGTACGTAAACGATATAATATTTTCTTTTAACCGAAAAAAAAGTTATAAGTGAGTCAAAGTATGAAATACAATGCTTGTAAATATGTGTCTAATAAACGTTGATTGCCTCTTGGTCTCGAATATGTTTGTCTTGAGAAACAAATCCATGTGGTGAACATTCTACCATTTGGAAAAAAGGTCAATTCCGTGACCACCTAATAAGTAAAAAAGAAAAGTAAGCAAAATATTGTTGGGAGTTATAATAAGTGAAAATAAGAAAAATACGACAAAACATGTCATTTGTATATTGTACATACCTGGTCAACGTGTGATCATAAACCTTGAAGAACTACTTTGTATACAATATTTGTAGTAGTGTTTGATAGGTTACTATCCGCATCTGAAACAACAATCTTCAAACATTTTTTGCTCTTGACACGTGAAAGAGCCACATATAGTTGTCCATGTGTGAAAACAGGATGTGGCAGATACAATCCAACTTTTGAAAGTGATTGCCCTTAACTTTTGTTTATTGTCATTGCGAATGACACCGAAATGGGATATTGTTTCCTCACAATCTTTAGAGGTAAACGTTTATCAGATGGACTAATTTTCAATCGTGGTATGATTACCTTATTTCCAAAATGTGTCCCATTAATGATCTGTGCTTGAATAGAAGACCGTGATAATCATAAAACCTGAAGCCGTGTTCCGTTACACAGTCCATTTGATTGGTCAATATTCCTAAGCAACATTATCGGGACATCAACTTTTAACACCAACCTATGATTTGGAACACCTGAGAACTTTAGTCCATTGATAAAATCTGTTGAGAAAACATGTTCATCGATTGATGTGCCACGGTCTGTTTTATCAATACTATCGCAACTAAGGTAAACCATTTCCTCACCTGGAAATGCCTGAAGCAAATGGTCGTTTATACTGTCGACCACTTCATTAGTAGGAGCAAGAATGGCCTTTTCTTGAAAATAGGACGGATCATCTATGTTATCCAAAAGGTTTGGATAGGTAAAATTTACAATGGATGCTATCGGGTCAGAAGACGCATCTATTAGAATATCTTTGGGTATATCTATTGAAAACTCTCCGTCGTCTGCATCTCCGACCTCCCCGTCTCCTATTTTTAGTATCCATTCAGCAAATTAACGTATCTTATTCACATCTTCAGGGCGAGATCCAATAGTTTCAACGGATGTCATGATAGTGTCATATACGCCTTTCTTTTCGGTGGTTAAAGCATTGTACAGGCGGTTATATTCAGATTCCAACTCTGTTGCATTATAATGTGTCTCATCATATGTAAGTCGATTACCGAACTGACTTATGTATCTTTCATCTGGGTAAGGCAACTCAGAAAAATGCCTCAACATTGTTCCTCTGGATAGCATAAGCTGCTCGATCCAGAACAAAGCAATTTTTTTTCCTCGTCACTCAGTCGCAAGCCTGCACAAAAGAGTAATATTTTTTATGCGGTCAAGTAACAGAAAAGTATTAATGCATTAGATTTGACAAATACTAAATGGTGTACCTGGTAGTTTCAAAATCATACTTCTTTTGTATTCGACATCTTCTGCAAGTAAATGCCAGGTTTCTAACCAGACAGTCAATGGTGTTTCAATCTCTTTTTGAGAGAGCAATGTCACAAAAAGCTCACGTAGATGTTCAGCCGGTGCCCAATGGGATGCGTCTTTAATACTTTCAATGTACTCCTTGTCGTCCACTAAGAGACCCGCTGCATAGCAAGCTTCTTTGTAAGTAGGATAAACCACGTTGTCCCAGGTTCTTATATTTGCGTGTGACTTACATCCTTTATGACTGTTTAGTAGCATCCTACAGTAGAAAACCTCACCGGTTGAAATAGGAACATTATGAATTCTCCCAATTGTGTATTGTTTCTTCCTGAGAGTCCACATCCTTTTTTGAACATTCCATACAAATTTTGTAGGAAACTCCGCATACGTAAGTTCCCTTGCTGCAGGATACTTCTGGTTCATTTTCATCCATTCATCGAACATAGATGCACCTACTGATGGCTTGTTGATAACTGTTTGAAGATCAGAGTTCTCGTCATATACAACTTGCTGCTCGCCTTCCAGGTGAAAAGATAGCCTTTCAACATGCGGTGTTATATAGTGAATCTCAAACCCAAATATCCTCCACGCAGACACGTACCTGCAATCCAAGTAGGCCTTAATCTCTTCAACTGGTTTAGCAGTTTCCTGATGCTCTCCCGTCGCACCTGGTTCATACAACTATGCAGAGACTCTATCTGGTCCTTTGTTTATATACTTAAACAAATATTTAATTGATCCCGTCTGATTACACCATTCAACGTTAAGGTGACACTGATAACGTTTGAGAAGCGTAGCATTGTAAGGTATAACATAACCGTTATGCAACTTGTGTCCACTCTTTTCAACATAACTTATATACCCATGGAATCCATGGGATTTTAGAGGGTTTTTGGATACAATTTACGTTTCTCCACATGTTAAGCAAGACATACGTTCAGGTAAGCTGCTCATTTGGAGAAACAATGTTCCGTATCTACACAACCGAAACCTGTTTAACCAAAGTCAACTACATTCACATACTGCCAAACAACAATATAAAGCATTAATATTATGATAAGGGATAAAAAGATGTAATGACAATTATAAAACTAAAGGATAATTTAACTTCTCATTATACAAAAGAAAATATCAAAAATATTGAAGTTATTTTGTATCTGAGAGACTATTTAAGCTGACCCAAGCACCATTGATCTGCTTATACATTTATTCCAGACGAAAGCCGAAACCACATAATGGACTTCTAAACGTTGCACTCACCTTGAGGTAATATGAAGGAAGATTTAGGCAATTAGTACACGGTATGACCCTTAGAGAATGATGTGTAGTGGTGGTCACAATATACATTTTTCATAGCCGTTAAATGAACCTTTATACCAATAGTAGCCATGTTTCGCTTGCGGTGTCCGAATCCATGGTGAGCAATCATTGGTATCAAGGATCGTTTCCAGCTATATTTTATTTAGAAGTAAAAAGTTATAAAATACTTAATCTACTATACTGTAGAAAAAAGTCATTTTTGTTATTAACATTTTGTTTTTATATATTGAGCCAAAATCAAGAGAGTTGCATCCCACATTGACCTACTCTCTCATGATTTGGCTAAATTTCCCAATCTACTTACAGAATTCAAAACATTATTTGGAGAAGCAAAAGATTAGAGAATAGTTGAACATTATGACTTAATTAACGACCTTTTGATAATTTGACCCATTCATGGTTAAATGGGTCGAATCTGCATTTCAAGTGAGAGAATTTTTCAAAAAGAAAGGCATTCACATACATTTAACATTTTAATGTCGTGAGTGACTTTAGCTGCCCACTTAAACTCATGGCCATTGCTTTGCCTCTTTCTTGTAGTAATAAGCACAAGTTTTCAAACTTAAAGTAGTATTAGTAAATAGTAATAAGCTTCAACCTACCAAACTTTCAGTAGCACATCTTGACAATATGCATCACCAATTTTCCATAGAGATTACAATAAGCAGATAATTCTTGTAAACTTGAAAGCTACTAAAAGAGAAGAAGAGGCATGGGACAAATCAAAAGTGACCCGTTTGATGTTGTCATGGGATAAAGGGGTTTTATGTATGGGATACTAAAGGTAAGTTAAAAAATGGCAACAATGTTTATCCCAGACGAAAGCCGAAACCACATAATGGACTTCTAAACGTTGCACTCACTTTGAGGTAATGTAAAGGAAGATTTAGGCAATTAGTACACGGTATGACCCTTAGAGAATGATGTGCAGTGGTGGTCACAATATATATTTTTCACAGCCGTTAAATGAACCTTTATACCAATAGTAGCCATGTTTCGCTTGCGGTGTTCGAATCCATGGTGAGCAATCGTTGGTATCAAGGATCGTTTCCAGCTATATTTTTTTTAGAAGTAAAAAGTCATAAAATACTTAATCTACTATACTGCGGAAAAAAGTCATTTTTGTTATTAACATTTTGTTTTTAGATATTGAGCCAAAATCAAGAGAGTTGCATCCCACATTGAATCCCACACTGACCTACTCTCTCATGATTTGGCTAAATTTCCCAATCTACTTACAAAATTCAAAACATTATTTGGAGAAGCAAAAGATTAGAGAATAGTTGAACATTATAACCTAATTAACGACCTTTTGATAATTTGACCCATTCATGGTTAAATGGGTCGAATCTGCATTTCAAGTGAGAGAATTTTTCAAAAAGAAAGGCATTCACATACATTTAACATTTTAATGTCGTGATTGACTTTAGCTGCCCACTTAAACTCATGGCCATTGCTTTGCCTCTTTCTTGTAGTAATAAGCACAAGTTTTCAAACTTTAAGTAGTATTAGTAAATAGTAATAAGCTTCAACTTACCAAACTTTCAGTAGCACATCTTGACAATATGCATCACCCGAGTTCTAAAAAGGGTTGGGTTCAGGTATGATTTTTTTAGCTTCAACCCGAATTGACCCGAACATGACAAACTCGACCCAACTAACACCCCTAACTGCTACCATTGTCTCAAAATAATTGCCCACCACACCAACAAAAAAGAAATAGTTTAAGAATAACATAGTAATTATTACTGTTTTCTCTTCCTCTTACTTTTTGAAAAATGACAGTTTTACCCTTAACTAATTAATTACTGCTTTATTAAAAGTTTGTAATAACAATTTCAAGAAAGGGTGATTTAGTAATCTTGATTAAATTCCTTTATCTATTTTTAGTAGTGGACAATAATATTAAGACTTATAATAACTAATACTAAGACATGTTATGTAAATCCAACCTTTTTTTGGACGCCACACTTTTGAAACTTATTTAGCATTTACTTTGATTTTACTTTGAAGCTTATCTACCGGACAATAATTTTGGGACAACATAAAATAAAAATGCGGATAATAATATTATGACAGATGGTAACTAATGTTATATATATTTTTTCTTCAGTTCTTGTATTATTTTGATTTTGTCATATCTTTTATTTATTTTTTATTTTTATTATTATTTTTTTTTGTTAGAGAGCATGTCAATGTGACAATGTTTACGTTTTTCTATTTTAAATAAACTATTTAGGTGTATGATATACAAACATATTAATGTTTAAAGTAAAGTGCAGAAACATGTTTATGATCTGTTCATTTTAACCCGAATTGAGTTTACGCTTATGTAATATAAATAGCTTATGGCTTATATATATATATCATAAGTTTATGTTAATGTTTAGATTAACTTATGTTTAATAAATTGATAAATTCAAGTGTTCAATTTAACTTAAGTTGATAAATCACTAAAAAGAGCATTAGTTGATAAATATAAATGCTATTGATGAACTCAAATAAGTACATTTTATTACCATCATTTATCCTATTTATTTGACTTGTTTTATTATATTATCTGTGAGAATCGATACGTTAATGTTTACTTTTGTAATTCTCAGGTAAAAACAAGTATTATGTGAAACTTGGCGATTTTGGACTAATTATGGAACAAAACAAGCAAGAAGTTAAGAGTCTACTGAAATGTACAAGATCAAGATCATTCTGCTCCAGATACGCCGCATCTTACTTATTACATACGGCGCATCACTATCAAGATTTCACAAGATACGATCCAAGACAGCAAGGGCATGCGCCGCATCTAAGAATGGAGTTACGCCGCACCTTCTTGCGGTGTACGAATATTCCTGAATATATTAATCTTGGACCCCACGCGAAGTTAAGTCAATGCACCGCATCTACTTATCCTATGTGCCGCATCTTACCCTTAGACAGAAACTATAAATACCCCAAGACCAGACGAATTTCGAGAGCCTAATACCGAAGAAGACCGAAGACCACAGAAACCCTAAGGCCGAATTCAGTCGAATTAGCAGCACAAGACACACCTTGAACGAAGATACAAGAGCTGTAAGAAGGTCCTGCATGTATTTAATTCATTAAGTAGTTTTGTTTTATTGTATTAGTACACTTTAATTGGTCAGGATTGATGGGCTTGTGTTATGTTATCATTCACTTCAACTCCCCTTAAAATTGCTTTCCCATTAATTAAAGTTTATATGTTGATGTCTTTGGTGACTTTTATTAGTGCATTGATAACCTCTGTGTCTAGCTGAGCATTGCTTGGGTCGACATGCCCCTTCCTCGCCTATTTATTAGATCGCCTATGCATTCTATCGTCTGTAGAAAAGTAGGAAGAAAGATAAATAGGATAGTCATAAGTAATCATTAAGGGTTTACTCGCCGATAAGATTAGAACCAACGAGAAAGGACTTAATCTCGGTGCGTTGCATCGAACTATACACTTCATATAAAACTAGCAATAAAACAAGTGACAAGCTACTTAACTATCAGGACAGGTCTTCTTATTGTCTCAAGTATTTATCTGTGTACGTGTGTGCTACTCGCTGATTCGTGCTTATTAGTTTAGTTTATAAATTAATCACAACCAAACTGTGCCAGTCTCTCAGGCTGAAACCCCTTGCGTTAGATTAGGTTGTATAGCTAACTTAAGATATTAAAATACTGATTAGAATAACTAGATAATACGTTCCACTCTTAGTGATCGACACTCTACTTACCATTATATTCATACTGACCGGGTACACTGCTCGTTAAAGTGTTTGTTATTGATAAGTCGGCTAAATATAAATTTAAAACTTGAATACTGCTAAAACCACAACGACATACCGTGGGTATTAATTAGAGCACTAACACGCACGCACATCAAGTTTTTGGCGCCGTTGCCGGGGAGTGAATTGTTATTATCTGTTAATTTGATTAGTATTTTAATTAGGTTTTTCTTTTTAATTTTTAATTCTAACCGCTAACTCTGTTGTATATTAGGTTAATTTGCATTCATTGTATTATTTTGCATATTTTCTGTTTTTGTGTGTTTTTATTTTCTTTTATTTGTGTTTCTTTTTGTTTGTTTTTATTTGTTTTTATTTTTCGTATTTTCTGCATACTGCTATCGTTGTACTGAGCTTATTTAAATGATACGTCGCATCTATTTTCTTAGATACGGCGTATTGCGTTTAATTTTTATAAAATACAACGCGTTTAATTAATTCGATACGACGCATCTTTCCCCAAGATACGGCGTATCTGTTTTTAATTAAAAAAATTTCTAAGCGATAACGCCATACGACGCATCTGCCTTAGTAGATACGGCGTATCTATTATTTTAATTAAAAACAGTTTTCGAATTATTAAACAGATACGACGCATCGATTTCTGTCGATACGGCGTATCTTCTGAATCAAAAATCTTGTGTTTTGAAACGTAACGAAAATACGGCGCATTAACTTTTGTTAATACGACGCATTTAATTTTAATAAGTATAATCGATTTTTGATTAATTAAACTGATACGGCATTCTAAATTTATAAGCGGCGTATCTATTTTCTGAATAAAGTCTGATTTAATTTTAACGATTATAAGATACGGCGTATCCAACTTTTTGGATACGGCGCATCGTCTGCAGATATCAGTAACTTTAATTTTTCGTATTCCGTTTTCGTTGTTGATTTTCTGATATATTACTTTCTTGAACATACCCTACTGATGCTTTTGTGATAGTTTCAGGAAGTGCATGACCAGGAGTTCTACAAAGAACTTGATTACACCTTTCGAAGATCCTGAACGAGCCTTTCATTCGCTAAAAAGGCTTTTCAACACAAAAAACTTTGATATCTCAAGTTCATTCGAGCTTGATTATTTTTCTGAAGAGAAAGAGGAAGAAGAAACAGAAGCAATGGGCGAAAACACAACTATGGAGGAATACATGAACAATACCCGTGCTGATTACAGTTCAGGAGTTGCTAGACCGAAGTTTGATGATAAGTCAAAGTTTGAGTTGAAGGGTCAGTTTCTCAAGGAGCTAAGAGAAAATGCTTTCAGTGGAACAGAACATGAAGATGCTAATGAACATGTTGAAAAGGTCCTCGAGATTGCAGATTTGTTTACTATAGAAGGAGTCACTGACGATCAACTTATGCTTAGAATCTTTCCAATTTCACTTAAAGGAGCTGCTAATAAGTGGCTAAGGAATGAACCTGCTAGTTCAATCACAACGTGGGAAGATTTGAAGAGCAAATTCCTGAAAAGATATTGTCCACCTGCTAAGACTGCTAAAAAGATGGAGGCTATCAACAGTTTCAAGCAAGAGCCTGATGAAACTCTTTATCAAGCTTGGGAACGGTTTAAAGACTTACTGGTGAAATGTCCTCAACACTATCTAACCCCAATGCAGGAGATAATATTGTTTTATCAAGGATTGGACGTGCCTACTAGACAAATCTTGGATGCTAAGGGAGCTGTGCCTCAAATGAGTGCAACTAATGCTAGGAAAGCTATCCAAGAAGCTGCTGATCATTCTCAAAAATGGCACGATGGAACCTCTACTAGATCTAAGAGCAGCACTAATTTTGACGGGTTTGCTGCTATTCAAGCTCAATTGGATAAAATTAGTAGAGAGATGAAGAAGCGTGATGAAAAAGTGTATGCTGCCCAAGTTGGATGTGAAAAATGCGAAGGACCTCACTACACTAAAGATTGCCCGAATAAGAATGAAAGTGAGACGTTTGAAGAAGCATATTACACCCAATTTGGACAACCATTCCGACCTTCAGGAAGATTTAGGGAAGCCACTCCGGGATTCTATCAAAAGAACAACTTTAATCCCGCTTATCAAGAAAGGAGGCAGACTTTAGATGACACTTTAAAGCAAATTATGGCCGATGCTGCTAAAAGACATGAAGAGAATACTGCTATGATCAAAGAAATCCGAGCTTCAACAGACACTATTACAAGAAATCAAGGAGCTTCGATCAAAGCATTGGAACAAAAAATTGGTCAAATGAGCAAAGTTCTTCAAGAAAGGGGATATGGAAGTTTACCTAGCTCAACTGAAACCAACCCAAGAGATCATGTCAAGGCCATAAGCACCACTGAAGAAGTCACTCCTAACATTCCTTTTCCTAGAAGACTGATGAATGGTAATGATTGTGCAAGACCCGAATTTTTCTTTAATTCGTCAATCAGTTTAAGAAGGCTACTCAAAGAGAAGACAAAGATTGAAGAGGAGATCAAGGCTACAATGAAAGAAGAGAGCTCTGCAACCGACTTACATGCCTTACCTCATAAAGAAAAAGACCCAGGAAGTTTTACTTTACCTTGTTCAATTAATAATATATCTTTCAATAATGTGTTAGCTGACTTAGGAGCTAGTGTTAGTGTAATGCCCCTTAAGACATTCACTACCCTAGGACTAGGAAAATTAGCACCAACTAAGTTGCTTATTGAATTGGCTGATAAAACGGTAAAACGACCTGAAGGGATTGCTAATAATGTGCTAGTTAAGATTGAGAAGTTTGTTTTCCCTGTAGACTTTGTTATATTAGATATGCCCGAGGATGTTAAGATTCCTTTAATCCTTGGAAGACCTTTCTTGTCTACTGCCCATGCTAAGATTGATGTGTTTAAAAGAAAAATCTCATTAAGGGTAGGGAATAATAAACTAGTCTATAAGTGCCAAGATCTTGTTAAAAGCATAATTAGAGGCGTCTATGTGCTAGGATTAAGAGAGCGTATGGACCTCGATCTTGAAGCTAGGCTTATGGGAGAAACATTGATTCAAAACAACTCAACTAATCCCGATCATGAGAACTTTGAGGAATTTATTGACCTTAATGTACCTACCAAACTTAGGCGCGATGTTGTTAATGATTCTGATGATGAGTGGTATGATTGCGTAGTAATTAACAAACGTAGGAGGATAGTTGAGGATACAAATTTGAATAATGATGTGTTTATTGAACTACCACCCCACCTTGCATATTTGTGCCTATTTAATAATAAGAATTTCCCGTCTATCATTTTGTCATCTCTGCCCGAAAGGGACAGAACTTTGTTTATACAGATATTAAAAAAGAATGGCGTGGAAATTAAGGACGAGCAAGGAGTGTTCAATATTACTGAATTGGCGATGAGGGAGCGCGATGCTTCCGACTCCTTCAATGATCGATATTAAGGAGCTGAACGTGAGTCTAACTTGAAGACTCTGGAATAAAGACAAGTGCTGACCGGGAGACAACCTGGAGAAAATTTTTACTATTCTGTTCTGTGTCGAGTCAGTCAGGCCCGCAGAGGATACGGCGCATCTCAATCCCAAGATGCGACGCATCTCCTGCACTGGTCATATCTTACTTTATTTTTCTGCATTTTTATTTTTGACTTTAAAACTTTTTGTCAGTTTATTTTAATGCGGCGCATCCCTGGTTAAGGATGCGACGCATCTTCTATTCTGATTCGTATTTATTCCAGGCTCGATACGGCGTATCTTCTTCCATAAGATACGGCGTATCGACTGACCTGATGATTTTCATTTTAATTTTTATGTTTTATTTTTGCTAACTACTAATGTATTATGCAAGTTTGAACCTTCTTAACTTAGGTGTGTTTAAAGTCTTGATGGTATTATAGATTCCTGCATTTCCTGTGGATACATCAAATATGAAGCTTAAGCGTTCTCATCCACAAGAAAGATGATTTTTGCTCTTATACAAATAATGGAGGATCATACCGAGCAAATCTCAGGGGAGTTTTTCTGTTCTAATTCTTTTATTTTCCAGTTTTTAACCTTTGATACAAACAACGAGGACGTTGTTTAACTTAAGTGGGGGGATTGGAGAATTAGAACACTTACTTGTCCTAAACTTTTCAAAAATTATGCTTAAAATGTGCTTAATATATCAAAATTTAAAATTTTTAGCATGTTTTTGTTTAAAGTCTAAGTTGCATAGCTGCACACATGACGTTATTTTCAAACATTGTGATTTTTCAAAATTCACAAATCTATGAGTGTGCCGGTGATTTGTAAACTTTAGAACTTGGCTTGTATACTATTCGAGACCACCATAATAAGTATTATTTTTATAATTGGAATGACTTGTCTAAATTGGTAAAATTCTAGGATTACACCCAAATAGCCTTTATATGTTATGTGTTATTAGCTAACTACACTGGTTAGTTAACCCCCGTATAAACCCTTTTGTTACTCTCACTTTTAGAGTAAGATACCCCTAGAAAAACACTCAGAGCCATTCCTTTCGTTTCTTACACCTTTGTTATAATGTTTCGTTACACCCTTACACCTTAGCTTACCCTGTAGATTAAAATCCGTGGTTAATTGCTTTAGGCAAAGTGTGTTTCCTTACATTACCTGTGTTCGCGTGCGTAATTCATTATCTTTGGTTAGGTCGGGAAATTGCACAATGCAATTGGAGTGAAAGTAAATATTGTATATCTTTGAGTCTTGTTTTTCGTGTGTTTACTACTTTCACTATTACTGTTATTTCTGAAGTCATGAAAAGTATGGAAAAATTATCCAGAGTTATCGTTATAGTGATGTGGTGAAATTTTACACATCTATATTTATGTTTCAAGTAAAAAAAAAAAAAAAATCGAAAAAAGAAGAAAAGAAAAAGAAAAAGGAAAAGTTGGAAGCTTGTTTTAACCAACTTATGTAAAGTTTTGTATTAAGTGGTCGATATCACCACTATTTGTTATATATTATATCTATGGATTGATTGGGAGTTGAACGTTATGGGAACGCCAACTAAAGGTTATTCCTTGATTGAGATCTTGTTGAGTATAATTCGTGTCTACCTAAAGCGTGCGTTTCAAGTGTTAAAGCGTGAGTTATTCTATGATATGAGTCTTATTCATGGGATGGTTGGGATAGTGATTAACCACACTTAGGATTTTAATTTATCTGTTTTGTTTATTTTTCATTTTACACCAATTTGTATCCCAAATATTATCCATACCCTATATTGTTCTTTATCCAAACCTTTGATTTATTGAGATTAGGGATTTGAGCAATCTTAAGTATCGTAGTCGTGGATTCGGCTATGTATTTATGATTTTGTCGCCCTTTTTGATATAATATTATTGGTGAAGATTACTTGATCCTATCTTTAGCCTATTCGAGTTAAGGATTTGAGCAATTGCAAGTATCGCGTTCATGGATTTGATCATGTATTTGTGATTTTGTCGCCTTTTCTGGAATTTGAGATCGATAGAGATTAAGGAGAATGATTAACCCTTAACCTACAAACCCTTTTTACCGCTTTAGACTTGTTATTCCTTGGCTTTAGTGGAGGAGATGCGTATACTTGCCAAGCTTATGATAGAATATTCGTCACGACTGGACAGTTAAACGATTAGATTTGCTTTTATCAGAATATTTTATTTTACTTCTAATTCGTTAAGTGTTTGGTTGTGTGATTATGACAAAAACGAATACATGCTTAAATATAAAAATAAATCCTAATATCTTTTAGGATACATTTTCATAAGATTAATTCTAAGGTTTACTTGGGGACAAGTAAAGTTCAAGTGGGGAGATATTTGATGAACTCAAATAAGTACATTTTATTACCATCATTTATCCTATTTATTTGACTTGTTTTATTATATTATCTGTGAGAATCGATACGTTAATGTTTACTTTTGTAATTCTCAGGTAAAAACAAGTATTATGTGAAACTTGGCGATTTTGGACTAATTATGGAACAAAACAAGCAAGAAGTTAAGAGTCTACTGAAATGTACAAGATCAAGATCATTCTGCTCCAGATACGCCGCATCCTACTTATTACATACGGCGCATCACTATCAAGATTTCACAAGATACGATCCAAGACAGCAAGGGTATGCGCCGCATCTAAGAATGGAGTTACGCCGCACCTTCTGGCGGTGTACGAATATTCCTGAATATATTAATCTTGGACCCCACGCGAAGTTAAGTCAATGCGCCGCATCTACTTATCCTATGCGCCGCATCTTACCCTCAGACAGAAACTATAAATACCCCAAGACCAGACGAATTTCGAGAGCCTAATACCGAAGAAGACCGAAGACCACAGAAACCCTAAGGCCGAATTTAGTCGAATTAGCAGCACAAGACACACCTTGAACGAAGATACAAGAGCTGTAAGAAGGTCCTGCATGTATTTAATTCATTAAGTAGTTTTGTTTTATTGTATTAGTACAGTTTAATTGGTCAGGATTGATGGGCTTGTGTTATGTTATCATTCACTTCAACTCCCCTTAAAATTGCTTTCCCATTAATTAAAGTTTATATGTTGATGTCTTTGGTGACTTTTATTAGTGCATTGATAACCTCTGTGTCTAGCTGAGCATTGCTTGGGTCGCCATGCCCCTTCCTCGCCTATTTATTAGATCGCCTATGCATTCTATCGTCTGTAGAAAAGTAGGAAGAAAGATAAATATGATAGTCATAAGTAATCATTAAGGGTTTACTCGCCGATAAGATCAGAACCAACGAGAAAGGACTTAATCTCGGTGCGTTGCATCGAACTATACACTTCATATAAAACTAGCAATAAAACAAGTGACAAGCTACTTAACTATCAGGACAGGTCTTCTTATTATCTCAAGTATTTATCTGTGTACGTGTGTGCTACTCGCTGATTCGTGCTTATTAGTTTAGTTTATAAATTAATCACAACCAAACCGTGCCAGTCTCTCAGGCTGAAACCCCCTTGCGTTAGATTAGGTTGTATAGCTAACTTAAGATATTAAAATACTGATTAGAATAACTAGATAATACGTTCCACTCTTAGTGATCGACACTCTACTTACCATTATATTCATACTGACCGGGTACACTGCTCGTTAAAGTGTGTGTTATTGATAAGTCGGCTAAATATAAATTTAAAACTTGAATACTGCTAAAACCACAACGACATACCGTGGGTATTAATTAGAGCACTAACACGCACGCACATCAGCTATATTGAATATAACTTAACGTAAAATTGTAATTTGTGATTGTAACATGTTATATAAATCCAACCTTTTTGTGGAAGCCACACTTTTGAAGCTTACCAAAAACCTTTTATATGAGCTCATAAGCTCACTCTTTTAAGCTTAACAAAACACTTAGTTTAGACTTATTTGACACATATAAGCTAATAAGCTCGTAAGCCCGTCATATAAGCTTAGCCAAACACCTAGGCTTTATGCTTGGCTTTGTCGTTGAACATGTACTATCAATTTTCTCATATCTGGTGGGTTTGCAACAACAATCTAAACCATCACACTTGCTTGTTTATGTCACACAACCCCACTATATTTCTTAAAAATGCAACATGAAAACACAATACTTGAGATCAATAACAAAAACAGCCAAAATCTTAGAGAACCATTATGGAATTTAACGTGTAGTCTAACTTTTCATATGTGCACTCGATATCAAGAAACGCTTCTGAAAAATGGAGTTTACAAAAGAAAGATGAATAAAAATCATCAAGAATGGTCAAATGCAGGTGATAAATTTTGAGAGAATACAACACCACTCTAATCAAGTTGCTTAGTCCAGTCAAAAGAGTCCCAATCTCGACGAAAATCTGCAACAGCTTGTTTTTGAGTGTCTAAAGAGTCACGTTGGTGGCGCCGATGCATGTCTTCTGCAGGCAAACGAAGCATACCCCTTACAACATTCACACCAAAACTGCTCTTGAACTGTGATTCACCATCGATAACATGAACATACCCTTTCTTCAAACCAAACTCCACGTGAAAATATTGAGTGACGCAGCCCCTTTTCACTTGTATCAATTAGTTTCTTGGCGTTGTGTTGACTCCATTCCGATTCAGCTTCATCAATTGCCTGCAAACAACAACCGACCATTACTTACCAAACCACAAGTCCCGTCACGCACAAAGCCTATCATTAATTTTTTCAAAAGTTTATTGTATTTAAAAGTACACAAACCTTTTTGAAATAAAGAGGAGCCTGTTTAGCAACTTCTGGAGGCAAAGGGATGCACTCTATCATACAATGTCTGCTCTGCTTTGCCAACCCCATAACCGTTTCAAGAAAAACAACCTCCTTCTCTTGCTTTGCAAACATCATTAGAAGACACTTCTTAAAATTGCGTGTTTCATCCCACACATTATCATCAACACTTCTTGTGGCTAGATCGTGCTGCATGAAAATAGAGATAAGCATTATAGAAAACACTCAACTAATCTATAAGACTAACTAAAGAGAAACTTGAGCATGAGAAAAACTAACCTGCATGGGCAATATGCAACAATGCCCTGGTACAACAGGCTTCAACTTACCAAACTTTCAGTAGCACATGTTGACAATATGCATTACCAATTTTCCATAGAGATTAAAAATGAGTAGATAATTCTTGTAAACTTGAAAGCTACTAAAAGGGAAGAAGAGGCATGGGACAAATCAAAATTGACCCGTTTGATGTTGTCATGGGATAGAGGGGTTTTATGTATGGGATACTAAAGGAAAGTTAAAAATGGCAACAACATTAATTCCAGACGAAAGCTTGGCATTTGACCAGTCCATTTATTTTGAACCATAACAAAAAACAGGCATTTGACCCGTTGGTTTAAAGTAGCGCCCCTGATCTTGAAAGTAACGGTTGCGCCTGAAGTTGTTGTCTCGAGCTTGACCAAAAAATTGACCATTGTTGTTGTCATGTTCATTGTACTTGTGACGCAAGTTGCCATTACCCCAACTGCCACTACCACGCCCTTCACCATCACGACCCCAGGAATTGTCATTTCTGAATCCTCCACATCTAGGCATTGGCCTACTCATGTTATAATTTCCTCCTGCAAGAAAAAAATAGGTATATGAAACTGAGTGAACAAAGTAGAGGTGGCAAGATGGTTGGGTCGGGCGATTGGCCAGTTAAAATGAGACTTCTATAGAGTGGACCGAGATGGGTGGTGCCAAGCTATAATATTTTCTTTTAACCGAAAAATAAGTTATAAGTGACTGAAAGTATGAAATACAATGCTTGTAAATATCTGTCTAATGAACGTTGATTGCCTCTTGATCTCGAATATGTTTGTCTTGAGAAACAAAACCATGTGGCGAACATTCTAACATTTGTAGAAAAGGTCCATTCCGTAAACACCTAATAAGTAAAAAAGAAACGTAAGTAAAAGATTTTTGGGATTTCTAATAAGTGAAAATAAGAAAAATGCCACAAAACATGTCATTTCTATATTGTACATACCTAATTAGTAAAAAAGAAACGTAAGAAAAAGATTTTATCCAAACATTATCGGGACACCAACTTTGAGCTTAAATTAAATTGCATATGATTACATTGTATATCAAAAAATCAAACTACCTTAAGTCATTGTGTTTAAAAAATAAAAGTTTTAAAATATCAAATTGTATACTTGAAAGAGCGAACTTTTGTTATTCTGTTGAGAAACATAGTAGTAACTTTTTTTAAAGTGTTTGGATAAACAGTATTTAGAGAATACATAAGCCTTTATAAGTTTTTGGGTAAATAGTTTCAAACACATCTCATAATCATATGTAGTGTAACGTGAGTAGAAACTTTTCAACTCAATTATAAAAATCAATTCAAATAAGCAATATAATTATTAAAAAAAATAAATAAATAAACACAACAACATTATATCTTAGTCTATTAATTCTTTTAATAAATAAACAAAGTAGCTGCAACTTCCAAGTAAATTCAAGTAACAAATCATTTGTAATAGTGGGTGCAAGGAATTTTTTTAGCCTTAATTAGAGCACTGGGTACCCTGGAGCCGTGGCTTCGTGCCATGGCTCAAAATTACCAGCCACGTCAGCACAAATCTCTATGGCACCAGAAATCTGACGGCACCACATTCTGGGCGGTACCCACGGCACCAGAAAATGTGGTGCCGTCGTCCACTTTTTTTTTTTTTTTACATAAAATAAAACTTACACAATATTAACTAAAATAAACTTCATTAATTAAAAAAAAAAAAAAACACACATTACATTAAATAAAAAAAAATACATTAAAAAAAAACACACCTACCATTTACAAATAGTTGACCAATGGGAACGAAGTTCTTGTTTTCTTTTTGTAGATAGAAAAAGCTAGGGGTGTTCACGGGGCGGTTCGGTTCGGTTAGAGATTTTAACTATCCATCGCGGGGCGGGTAGTTTATTTTACTATCCGAAATCGAACCGTACTAGGCGGGTAACCGGACATGCGGGTACCCAAAATGAGCGGTTACCCGCAGTTCGGGTCACAGTTAATCATTTAAAAAAATTAATCGAATCAACTCGGACGAACAATAACATAAATTAGAACATAATATGTCATTGTAGTAAAAAATAAATAACATTGAACAGATTAGAGTAAGAGTAATAAGTAGTCATGATTTATTAACTTTTGAGGGGTAGGTACACTCAACCCCCTAAAACTACGTATCACATTTTTCTTCTATGTATCGAAACACTCCACATCTCACCTTTCTCCTCCCTAAAACCACAGTTCCACCTTAATTTTCCAAAAGTGGAAAGAACCTTTAGTTGTTGCATCACGGCGTTGCTCCGGTGATCCTTATCACATATTCACATATAGTAAGTCTTTCTCATCTGGGTTTGTATTCTTTTTGTGAAAATTTGTTCCTAACGTTGACTTTGTAGCACTGGCTAAATGTTTTTTGAGTTGAGTTTGTTTAGAGAGTTACCATTTTTTTGTAGCAGAAAACCAAAAAAAAAAAAAAAAAAAAAAAAAAGAGGGAAAATTCGATGGCGTGGGCTGGTGGCTACGGCGCCAGCCACCATGGCGCCACCGGCGGTACCGTGCGCCGTCGGCCATGGTTGGCTGGTGACAATGTACCTTTGGAGCTTCACGAGTGGTGAAATAAACACTAGGCTAAAAGGGCCCATATGCGAATAAGAAGGACCTACAACATTTTTCAAGTTATCTTGAGAGAAGTAATACTTCAAAATTATTTCAAACATTGTAAGTGGGTATAATGTATAATTAACAAATGAAATCTTAAAGATTGGTGTTCTAGTCTAACTTCACATGAAGATCAGATAGTTTCGACCCATCAGCTATGAGAGGGTCTATCAAGTAAATATATTAATCTATGAAGACCAATATGATAAAACTTTAAATCAGATAAAAAAGGCAAGTTTTAACATAATAGATATTAAAAATAAAGCTTATATTGATATAATAAAACTTTTTGTAATCACATTTTTTCGCAATAACATATCATAAAAGATGTGGCCAAAAAAGCTTGACCGTTGCAAATACCCTTGTCAAATGTCATTGGGAGTACTTAGTATTATATAAGGTATAGCAGTAGGATGATCAAGAGTTAGCGTGTATCCTTTTTGAATGTTAAATTAAACTATCTTTCTGAATGTTAAATAGTCTAAGTTTCCCTCCCTTGCACACATCTAAGTTTGTTTTCTAGGTAACTTGGTCTCACCCACAATAAGGTCAAATAAACCAAATAGATGGCGAACTAGTAGCATACATTAACCACATAAAAAAAGACTAATGCTAGCGGGATGTATACAACAAACTTATCAGTACAAAGTACAGTTTTTTCCGTTTTGTTGATTACCCATGCCTCCATGGAATCAAGGGAACTCATTCTGGGCAAAGGACCTCTGTGGCTGTCACCATGAGTAGATACATCACTAATGGTCTCTCCATTCTCCCCCTCTGATAAGTTCTGAGCAACGGCTTCTCTACATCCATTTTCACGCTCCATACGACGTTTGGATGCTCTATGAGCTTCATCATTATCAAGCTGATACACAGAATGACAACATTAACAAAAATATTGGTATGAGTGACTCTTCAGCCTAATCTCAAGTAAACCATAACCAAAGATAGAAAACGTCCCATGATCCAATATACCAGTGAACAAAGTATATCCGGATTGCAAGAACGATGTATTCTACCCTTACAACCAAGTTTTTATTTTCTAACTTAGGGTTGTTTGGGATTGCCTTCTTTTTTTTCTGCTTATTTTTATGTTTCTGTTATCCAAACTATTTATACAAAACAATGACATTTTTATAAATTGTTGTATTATCTGAATTCAAAATACGACAATTTGTTTCCAATCTATTGAAGCAACAAAAGAACTCTAGTGACAAAAATAAGGGGGATGGTATTGTTTTTATCATAAGGTAAATAAATTAAAAAGGGAGACAAAAATAGAGTAAAATGAGGGGTAATAAAGTAGTTTTGTTTTTGCCTTAGATAATCAATGATACCCCTAAGAGGATTATTCAGGCCCCTAAATAATCAATGGAAATTGATTTTCTGCAACCTTTGAACACAATAATCATATAATCATTTTGAAAACACAATGTTAAACACCCCAGAATGCATGTATATAAGAGGTTTTATGCTCATCAGGCGCACAAAAAGAAAAAGAAATTAAAAATGCAGTATATACTAATGAAAATCCAATATATTAGGACACACCTGTTGTTGAAGATTTCTGTCTATCCACTCCTTCAATCAATCTAATCACAACTTGGTCCAACTTATAACTAAATTGGCAATAGCAACTTTAGCTTCGAATGGTGGCATCTCACGAATGATTGCCTTCCCACCATCATCAGTTCATCACTATCAAGAACTATCAAGTAAGCCTTACACTGCCATATGCACAAGATCTTGCTCTAACTTATCAAGAACTATCAGTTAGTATCCTTTGAGCTTTAGACAATTGATTAACTATACCAAGATGCCATCTTTGTGATTTTTGGACAACTCCTCTTTGGAAATAAGCTCATTAGTGAATTGATAATACACTTTTTTATTCACATGTCAGTATGTAGATTATTTTAGGGATATAACTTTTGAAAAATGATAAAAAAAGGAACATACTTGATTTGCTCATTGGTACCACCAGAGGTGCCATTTGATATTTCCCATGCAACCTCTTTTTTATATCGAATTCGGCATTTTGGAGAAAACTGACCAATGTTTTATTTATATTAGATAAACAATAAACTACAATTTCAGCTGCTAATTCAGTCCATATTTGATTCTTGTTATCATATGCAGAAAATATAATATGTTTGCATTATTAGAAATGTCTAACATGCATTGCAATAACAGTTAAGTATGAAGCTTAAATACAGCTTGCGATAGATTAAGAAAAAGTGATTATTAAAGACAGAGGTTGTTCCGGGTATCAAGACTAACCTCTTTAATGATTTTAGTGATTAAATGCTAATTTATTCAATGATATGGGAGAAAACATAACATGACTAACCTCTTTAAACCCTGCTTCTGGTCACACATCAAGAATCAGGTAGTTACTTATTACATCTGATAGTTCCGGGTTCTGAGTATGAGAGCTTCACCTGCACCAATGTTATCCCATCCAATACTTCGACACTGGTTTCATCTCAACCTTTATTCAATCAAAACAATTCATAATAAGCAAAAACTAACTAAAAGTTGATGACCAGGTAAACAGTTAAAGAGGGAAGGAGACTGACTTGATTAACGCAAGAAGGTATGCGTGCAAATGTAAGTAAATACTTAAGTTTCTTGCATGTGAACTTGGAGAGTCCAATAGACTTGGTGAGTCCTGATCTCTGGCAATCTTCCATTGCCCTCCAAACGGATTCAATGTCCATAGGAAGATCTACGGGTTTTATTGGGTGCGATCCTGGTTTAGCACTGATGGGCCAGTAAATGATGCTTTCTTATATGTCTAGCAAACAACATTGCAATTTTCGTATCTTGCTATAATCAGAAACTGATTACATTATTATATTTTTGGGTGTGATGTAAACAATTACCTTTTTAGCAGGCATGCAATGCATCACCATGACCACCAACTCCAGCTCTAACTCTCATCCTCGATCTTCCACCAACAAACCTAGCAAACGATTCAGAGATCTGCATGAACAAAATTAGAAACTGAAATGTTGTAAGTGATGCTTACTTGATATCAACACCACCGGTAATATCATCAAGATTACACAGACCGAAACAATTTTGGTAGCCAATAAAAAGTGATTGAACCAATCAGTTGAATAACAAAGTTCACACACGGTGAGTGGTGTAGTATGTACTAATATTCATAGCACATAAAAGTGAATGAACACAATGTTTTAATAGCAAATTAACACAGAGTGAGTGCTGTAGTGGCACAAAAATGAAATGTTTTTGTTGCTTATTTGATATCAGCACTTTTCTTTAGCAATATGAAACACAATGAGTGGTGTAGTGTGTATCACCGCAGTTGTTATATCGCAAACCTGATTATATTATTGATAGTTATCCGTTGGTGTCTCAAAATCTAAACCTTTTGATTCTATGCCGAGTGGTTCTGCTTTTAAAAATCGATTTCTTTTGACTTAATATTTAGGACAGACCTAATTTGATCGACTGAGGCTGGAAGCTTATAAAACTCGCCCCGTTACGATGCAAATGATCTCATGTTCGCTCAAATCCACCCGACCACTTGCCAAACAACCAAATAGGCAAATTAAATAAAGGTATACACAACATATAAACCACAAAACTTAGGCTCTTCATAAACTTCGGTGGAAACGACCAAAGAAGAATGAACAAAATTAAAGGTACATTGAAATCCAGCACGAGATTTAAATAAGAACCCATGAAAGGCAGCCATTTGGAAAAAGGTTTCCTAGTTTCAGAAGGTCGGGCAGATGGAATATCTGCTTTAGCAGGTTCATCTTCTACTTTGCTTAAATGCCTAGATCCAAAAGATCCTGAAAACCCAATTTTAAATGAACCGAATCAAATCAAACAAAATATATGCAGCTAAATAAATAAAAAACTAATTCATAGCTTAGGCATAATCTATACAAACAACAAAATTGAACATCGCAAGATCAATATATACACTAATAGCCCTAAATTGCAAGATCAATATATATACCCTAATAGCCCTAAATTGTATAATAATCATTAAATTGAAAGTCCTATGAACCAAAAAAGTATCAGAAGAATGATAAAAAAAAATATGAATTCGAGATTTGATTTGATTTCAATCAATTAAAACTCCAAATTATTGACAAAAAACGTCAAAATTAAAATAGTTACCAAATCAAGAACCGTTAATTAAATCAATTAAAACAATCGAATTAATTACTTACCAAATCAATAATTCCGAAATCAATAGTTACCAAATGAAGAAGCGTTGAAGATTGCTGCAGCACAGGACTTGTACGAAATTAATACACAGCCAATCGGATTCAAGACACCTCAGCGTCATTATTGCAGTGTGTGCTTTAAGGGGCTTGTAAATTATTTTCGTTTATTAGAAGTTATAGATTTCGTGTCATTAAATATTAATAAATTATAAACATTTTAATTTTATAAACTTGGTTTTACTATGATAAAACTATATTACAACTTTACAAATGTTTCACATTACACATTTATTAATTATGTTAACGAAGAGTTTCAAAAATTAGTACATTATCATGTCACACAAATATAAAATGATGAAATCAAATAGAAACCTTTTTCAATATTTGTTTAACCTATACATGAACATCTTATAGTGAATGCTCGAAGTTTCAAGGTTATCGTTATACAATCAACGTCATCAGTGGCGAAACCAGGACTTAACTCGATGCACACTTTTTTTTATAACATTGTATTGTATAAGAAAAAATGAACACTCCGAGTTTGATTGAAAAGACCGAGTTAATAGAAATTTAAGTATATTTTTCATCCGCTAGCGAATCGACTAAACAAGTACTAAAAACAAAATTCTATTAGATCGCGTTCATTTACTAAAAAAAAAAAAAAAAAAAAAAAAAAAAAAAAAAAAAAAACTTTCTGCGAATGTTAACACTATGAATCAAAACTCACTGGAGTCTCGTGACACAACGACACCTACTGTTTAGTTACTTATTGTCATTTGTAACTATATTAAATCTCGTCTATATTTAGAACGAGATATGCCAAACGGTTTTAAGATGAAAATACGTAAATGATGACTATCCTTGACGACTTTACACATGTAATAGTTGATGTAAAATATATAAATGGATTGATTTTTAAATGTATTTTTCATTGGTATAATTTTCATTACATATTATATAACACAAACAAAAATATTATAGATTAAAGTTGATAAAAAAAAGACTTTAAAAAGTTAAAAGAGGACAATTATTATGGGACGGATGGAGTATGACTTGCTGACTTTTGAACCTACCTTTATTATCAATGTAATATTTTTGTTTTCTTCATTTACTTTGAACTTTATAATTCAGATAAGCAAGTGGAACGACTTCGAAGATTGTCTTTAAGTCCATCGTAAGTTTGAATGTTCATTTTCGTTTCTTAATTGTGACCAATATAATACAATCTGTATAAATGCATTTTCACACGAACGATTATAATACTAGTGAAGTTGTTATTTTATTTGCGCCATCTCAAGTGGGTTTAACACCGAAGAAAATTCAAAAAATAGTCCAAAAATTAAAATTTGCATTAAACATCTGGTCTAAAAAAAACTCAATTCATAAAACAGCCCCGGCGGGGTGTTCAGTGTTTGGTTTGACACCGAACAAACCGAAAAATAAACCGGTCCGAAACCGAATAAAACTGGACCGAAAATTTTAATTGATATATGGTTTGGTCTGAAACCAAACCGAAGTATTTAAATGGTGTTTAGTTTGGTTTTGGGTTTGACAAAAATATAACCAAACCAAAATGAAAAAACCGAATATATCTATCCGCATAAAAAGTAAATAAATTATATATATAGAGATTCCAACTAACAATTATAATAACTTAAAATCTTTTAAACTAATCACTCCTCAAATCAAGCATTGCTTTTTCAGAGATGAAAACAACATCAAATGCAAACATTGGAGAAGATGAGTGAAGTTGCAACTGGGTTTAGATGCTTGAAGATTTGAAGATGAAATATTCAATCTAATAAGACTTCTTAAGACTTTTTTCGAAGAACATTTTATCGCTTTTCTTTACTTCGGTTAAATTTTGAAACCTTTTGATTTCTTAAATTTTGTTTTGTTAATTTCCTTGAGTACTTTCTGAGACCTTTTGATTTATTAATTTTATTTAAACTTTTAGATTTTTATTTGTGACTTCTAGATTATGTTTTGAAGTTTATTTGAATTTGGTTTCCTTGTTTTTAACCGAAACCAAACCGAATTCTAATTTGGTGTATGGTTTGGTTTTATCCGTTTTAGAATTGGTTTGGTTTGGTTTTGGTTTTGGCTTTGAAAATTTTCAAGCTGATAAACCCGAACCATACAACCCACAAACCCGAAAATCGAACCGATGAACACACCTACCGGCAACTGGACAACAACATTGAAATTGTGACAAATGTCTCATCTTTCTTTAATAAAAGACAAACTCAAGTCGCTCAGTATTTTTAATTGAAAAATAAGACACTTATCAAAAATTTAATGTAGTCACCCTGAGGTATTTTCAGAATTGAGTTTTTCTTGAGCCAGATGTTTAATGCACTATTTATTTATTTATTTATTTTTATTTTTTTTGCTATTTTTTGAATTTTCTCTTAATATTATCGAAATTTTCTAGATGTGTTCTTTAACTGTACAGTACAATATAATGGATGTTATTTAAAGCGCCATTCATACATCGGATTGTGCCAAGTAAACTACTAAAATAGATAAAGTGGCTTGAATTAGGGCTAATTCTTAAAAAGGGACTTTGAAAAAAAAAATTCAAAATATAGTAGGAAAATAATGCCTTTTCTCAAAAAGGTCATGTGCGAATGTGCGAACGTGCGAATCCACAAATACTTTGACACGTGTCTAGACAAAATGGTACCAAACCAATAATTCAGCCCACCAATAACCCCACGTGCCCTTTTGACTTTTTTAAACAAATGTACGAACGACGGTGTGCGATATGTGTTTTTGATCGTTTGATTTTGATCGGTACAATATGTGTTTGGGTGTGTTTGTATTTGTTTAATTTTGATGGAAATGGAAAAATAATTGTAAAGTACAAATTTAATATTTAAAAAGTACAAATATTTCTTTCCCAAGAAAGATATAAGGACAAAAGTAAAATTTTCTAAAGATATTGGAAGATTTTATAGCCGTCGTTCGCACATTCGCACACCGTCGTTCGCACATTTGTTTAAAAAAGTCAAAGGGGCACGTGGGGTTATTGGTCGGCTGAATTATTGGTTTGGTACCATTTTGTCTGGACACGTGTCAAAATATTTGTGGATTCGCACGTTCGCACATTCGCTCATGACCTTTTTAGGAAAAGGCATTATTTTCCTACTATATTTTGAAAAAAGTTTTTTCAAAGTCCTTTTTTTGGGAATTAGCCCCTTGAATTAATTGTGAAAATGAAATTTTTATACCATATAGGTTGATGGTTATTTGGCTTACAGGCAAGGTTTTCAAGATCGGGATCCTACTCAGGATCGTTTTCGTTTTTGCAAGATCGAAATCGTAAGATCGGATCGAGATCCTAACATCCTTCTATAATGCTATTTTCTTAATAGTTTTTGTAATATTATTCAAATTTACAAATTATTATATATCATAAACACAAAATTATATGAATGTTTCATGGAACTATTATCCTAAATTATGAATATGAAATGTCTAAAAAGATTAATATTTAGTTTCTTAAATTTTATGAAACGTAATCCATAACTTTGTGGTTTTTTAGTTTACGGTTCGAGAAAAAGTAAGATCGGATCGGATAATATCTTAAGATCCTATGGTCAATATCGAGATCTTATAAGATCCTAAGCTTGCTAAGATCCTACGTAAGATCCGGATCATTTTTGCTTTGTAATATCGTAAAATCGTAAAATCCTAATATCAGAATCGGGATATTAACAACTATTCTTACATATTTACATATTACTCCGTATTAAGGCTTCATTGAATTAATCTTTTCAATTGGTTGAAAGAAAAATACAAGAAAAGCCAAAACTGTTCAAATATATTACAGTATTTGCCAATGGGGCAAAGTATGTTTGTTTTATCTTTTAACTGTGTCCATATAGTTGTCGTTTGGTTCAGCTGGCAAATCGTGTCTTAACAGGTTCGGAGCGCTCGAATAACACAAGTTTTAAACCTCAAAATGACTCGTTTAACACTTGGCTTTGGTAGTTTGAGTTTGACAGATATAAGTTTTATATATCAAAAAAGTTAAATATTAAATCCTCTAATACTGAAAACAATTATTTTAAAAAATCAAAAAATTGCATAGTGCATTTTTCCTTTAACAGGTCTTAACAGGTACCCAATTTTCCAGCTCTATTTGGTTGTCCTGCACGTCAAATATATGCGCAAGTACAATGACAATTATAGGTAAAACAATGCGACAACACTACAACGTAACTTTTTTAATCAGTTTATAACAAACAATACCCAATTACCGTAAATGTCCTTTGATTCTCAAATGATTAATGGTATAACCGTCTTTTAATTGACCCGTTTGTTAACTTTATATCAAGGTTTTCAAAATCGGGATCTTACCCATGATCGTTTTTGTTTTTGCAAGATCGTGATCGTAAGATCGGATCGGGATCTTAAGATCCTACTCTAATGTTATTGCTTAATAGTTTTTGTAATATTATATAAATCTATAAATTATTATATATTATAGTCACAAAATATTATGAATGTTTCATAGAAATATTGTCCTAAATTATGATTATGAAATGTTTAAAAGATTAACATGTTGTTTTTTAAATTCTGCAAAAAAACAACCCATAAATTTATAATTTTTTAGTTTGTAATCCGAGAAAAGTAAGATCGGATAGGATTAGATCTTAAGATCGTATGGTCAAGATCGGGATCCTATAAGATCTTAAGCTTGCAAAGATCCTATGTAGGATCTGGATCATTTTTGCTTTGCATTATCGTAAGATCCTAAGATCAGGATCGGGATCCTGACAACTATGCTTTATATTGCCATGGTTCCATAAAAGCTTTTGTCGTTGGTGTTAGCTACAACTTTAAAACAGCTATTATAATATATACTAAAACTCATTTTTGCTTAAGCATAATGGTGGATCATTAGTGTATGTTTAATGCAATAATCTTGAACCTCATTGGTCCACGTGTTATGTTTACCCAAAAAAAAAATTAATTTAATATTTAGGAAGCTTTTGTGGCCGAATACCATTGGCTTATTCCAAGGCAACGATTTATTGTTCACGCACTAACCTGCTAATCACCTTGCTAATACAAACTCCTTGGGAATGGAATATGTGGGGTAGAGGAACTTTATTACTCATACCGATATACAATATAAACCATACATGTGTACACTAACCATGACTTTCTTCTGACAATGAAGCTTCTTGAATACAGTAGCTTCGTCCAATCCGGTTGGTTCCGAATCGACGATTTTCGGGATCTTTCCGACTGGACCCCAGTAACCGGTTTCTTCAAACTTTCTCCTCTAATACTTTTTTTGATTCATTGTTATTTAATTTTGCTTAATTGATTATTTCATTTACGTGGCTCTTTCATTTTCATCTTTATTGCCAATTAGGGTTTTAAAATTTGGGGGTTTTCTTAATGATTTACATTTACGTCTTCCTTAAGTTTTAATTTTTGCTTCGAGTTAGGGTTTTTCTAATTCGAGGGTTTTGTTAATAATCTACGATTAACCCTAAAAAAAATTACTTTAGATTATATAATATGATTATAATTATACTAAAAAGGTTTTTATTTTCTTTTTTCTTAAACATAATAGGTGGCCGAAAGAGTTGTTCATAATGGTTGCAGGTAACCATGTTCAGGTGTTTCTTTCCGATTTTGTTGGTAAGAAAAATTATTTAATTGCGTATTTATGGTGTGTAATTAGTTATATATTGTGCAGATACATTGGTTACTGCAGGCCGTATGTTTGCGTGCCAGGCATATTGTGATTGTGCCTGCAGCGATGACAATTGTTTGGTAACGTGAAGTCAATTTATATGGTGCTATAAACGGTAGCCAGAAATACATATGACACAACGGCAGTTACCATCATCTATAATATATATATATATATATATATATATATATATATATATATATATATATATATATATATATATATATATATATATATATATATATATATATATATATATATATATATATATAGATGGTTTCATTGTTGGTTGTGCACGGTGGTTCAATTTGATAATTTTTTTAATATGTTGTCTTGCTGCGGAAGGTGGAAGGATGGTAGAGTGCAATAACCAGTTGCCTCAGCAACCTCTACGTGTGCAGCCAGACAATACTATTATAAAATATAGTAAAACCCATTTGTGCTTAAGCATAATGGTAGATCGTTAGTGTCTGTTTAATGCAATAACTGTAAACGTGATTGATCATTCGGGCAGCTGTTATGTTTAGTAAAAAAAAAACAAAAACGTATACTTATGCCCTATGTTGATCACCTGTTGGTTACTGAATCAAATGTTATTGGCCGTAAGCAGTTGGGACCGTAACTTGGCGGGGCAATTACCGGATGGCGCGATAGCATAGGTGCTATTGTGCAACCGCGTTTATTTGCAGCCATGACGGTACGATGATTGCTAATTACCCTCCTAATACAAACTTATTTGGAATTAGTGAAGTAAAACATCTTTACTTATACCGATATGCAATGCAAAACATACATGTGTATACTATAGAGGTACTTTCTCTTTTTGAGATTGTTTCATTCGAATATAGTAATGGGCTATGATGATTAATTATTTCTTAGTGAATCAAATGATATCGGCCAAATGAAGTCGGAACCGTAGGTTGGCGAGGCAATCACTGGATGGCGCGATAGCATACTTGTTGTTGTGCAACCGTGTTTATTTGCACCCATGGTGGTACTGTCAGGTTTTTTATCACTTCCCATTTAAAAATCTGAGTCTAATGGTTTGTTGTATCCGTTCTGTGGTGCCTAAGTTTTCCAACTAATTTATATATATCGTTCGATCAAAAGGCTGGTACTGTAGTTTCCCACTATTTTTGTAATTATGATTAGTGTACACATGTATGGATTATATTGTCTATCGGTATAAGTAAACATGATTTACGCGAGTAAAATCAGAAAGAGTTTGTATTAGGGAGGTGATTATCAGGTTAGTACGTGAACCATAAATTGTTGCCTTGGAACGAGCTAAGCATATGCGGCCACAATGGCTTCCTCTATATATATATATATATATATATATATATATATATATATATATATATATATATATATATATATATATATATATATATATATATATATATTTTATGATCCAACACTAAAGTAATTTTTTTCTTTGCTTAGGGTAGGGCTATGATGATTTTGGCCTATTATCTGAGACTAATGAATTGGGGAGTCAAAGATTGTAAAGGTAACTTGGCACGGCAACGACTGGATGGCATCATCATGCAACCATGTCTCTTTGCAGCCATGGCTGGTTATACATCTTTTTCACCCTGTTTAGTTATAAAATCTGAGCCTAATAACTGCCTTTGTATATGCATGCTTATCATACTTTAAATTTACAGTCTTACTCCATTGTAGTAGACGACCGTCTTTTATGCATCTTGGCAGGTTCAGTGGTATAAAAGGTTTTGATAATCGGTCGTCTGCATCTAACCATAAGAGCAACCACATATGTTGTACATCGTCTGTCAATATTAGTAAATGAAGACTATTTGGCAAGGTTGCAAAAATCGTGAATCGGTAGTTGGGCGGTCGACCCCCCTATAGCTTATAATCGGTCTAGGCGGGATTAATCGGTGATTAATCGGATTGGCATTTTCGACAAGTTTTTTGTATTTTCGGCAAGTTTTAGGTATTTCCGGTAAATTTTAGGTATTACTAGCAAGATTTTTCTTTAAAAAACATCTTAAAATAGATATAAACAACGAGTATAACTTATTAAACAATTTTACGACGAGTTTTGGGATTTCCAGTAAGGTTTGAAGGTATCGGGCAAGCTTGACCACCGTTGACCGTCATTAACCATCATTGACCACGGTTGACCGAGTTGTTTGACCGATTTACACAAATCGGAAAGGTTGGTGGCCTTGTAGCACCTAATCGGCGATTAATCGGCCTTGTAGGCCTTGTTTTGCAACACTGCTATTTGGTATTCTTTATTTGCCAATACTAACACTTGATGTTTTGTGTTTGTCATGGTAATTTTTTTTCCGCATATTCATAACTCCAGTTTCACAAAAGGCCCTGATCAACAATAGGGTTCACTTCTGAAAGATAGAGGAGAAACATAAGAGAATGTTGTGACAAGTGATTTGGTGCAAATTACTTCTTCGCAGCATCCTCTTCTGTTACCCATCTATCTTTCATAATTGAACCGTATTATTGATCAGGACCTTTTGTGGAACTGGATTTGCGACTATGCGAAAACAAACTTACCGTGACAAGCACAGAACATCACCTTTCAGTATCGGCAAATAAAGAAAACCAGATATTCTTCATTTCCTAATATTGACAAACGATGTACATCATCTGTGGTTGCTGTTATCGTTAAATGCAGCCGACGGATTATCAAGACCTTTTCTACCACTTAACCTGCCAAGATGCGTTAAACATAGTTGTGTTTGACATTGCTCATGTTCTTAAATTTTTTTACAAGCTACCATTTTTTATACTCGAGTCAAAGGGAATATTTACCCAAAAAAATTATGCCACAAATTATTATTTCTATTATGAAAAGTCTTCAGATTCATTATACGTCACCTGTGTTTGCAACAATGGTTTATGGTAATGCAGCAATTGCTGTTTTTCTGCTTTGATTATGTTTGGAGGGTCAAATGGACCCGAAATGGTAGTAGAAGTGCTTTTGTTTCGATACTCAAGTGGCCTTAAGTGGATGCTCAAATTGTTAAGTTTTGGGTACTCAAACAAAGTCTCAATTTGGTGCACCTGGGTGCTGAAATGGAGTCTGAAATCAGTGAGCTTGGAATTAGTACGAATGTCTTGCTAATGAGCTTATCAGTACTGGAAAGGTTCCGTCTAACAGGTATACTATTCTATATGCTAACTTTTGTCAAATAATTGCTCAAAATAGGTTTGGTTTGGGATTATTTCTTCATCATACATATTACATACCATTTATATCCCAGCAAAAAAATCTTATAATCTGTATATTATGGGGAAAAAAATAAATTACTTACTTTTATATGTCATTTACGCATTTATGCTCTCCATTATGAAGATCAAAAATCTATTTGACAATTCATTTGAAATAAATCTTGACTTGGATGACTGCTTCATACTCTAAAATAGCTACGCTTTGGTGAAAACAAGTTTCATAGCCAATATATAATTTTTATTACTGCTTCATAATCTGCACGACTGACTGTTTTGTCAAAACAAAATATTCAATTTGTAGTCTTTGTTAATACAAATATCGTCATAAAAACGTTATTTATATTTTACGATCATTGCTTAATTTTGTTAATGACAATTACAAAGTTTATCTTTAAGCAAAGCATAAATATAAGATTAAGTCTTTTACATTTATAGTGAGAAGTCTTTTAAAACACATTTACACATTACAAGATTACTAGGAATAACATTATATACATTTACATTTTTATTTCTTAAATTAGAAATATTTAGGATGACATCATGGCATGCATCATGAACATAATCTTAGAAAGATTTTAAGATATCTTGTATAGATCGTCAAGCTAAAGAGTTCACATTTGAAGATATGGAAAGATTGTGCAAGATATGGAAAGATTTGAGAATTTCTTAGCTGTCCTGCACTGGCGGATCCAAACCCATACAAGGGCGGATCCAAATTTAGGGATCCGCCAAATCCACCAACTGTTTTATCAGTTTGCCTATAAATAGCAAGCTGATCATTCATGCACACTCATCACTTACATAGCATAAATTATACATACATTCATTTATACATTACTAACCCATATCATTCATCATTCTTAGTGATCTTCCCTTTTGTAGCAAAAGAGATCAAGCATCAACAAGCTTCAACATACTGTTGCAAGTCTTGTAAAGTAGAAACCGTGTGATTAGTTAGAGTTTACACATCATTGTTATACCTTTCATTCAGTAAAGTCCGGTTAGTGTTTTAGGCCTCAAAACACATAGAGTAAACGGGAGTAGTTGTACCCTTGTAAAGAACTCGACATTTAGCTTAGTGTTGGTAATTGTATAAGCGACGTCAGGTTGGTTCTTCCTTGAAGTAGAACCCGGTGTTTAGCTTAGTACCGGATAAAGTGTAAGCGACGTGTATAAAGGTTTTCTCCGCCGAGAAGGGAGTTTGTTTCTTAGTGAAGAAAAACTCTCGAGTTAGAGGCTCGAGGAGTGGAGTAGGGCAAGGAAGAGAGTCCTTGTAGCCGAACCACTATAAATCTCCGTGTTGTGGTTTGATTGTTTCTATCCTTACTTACTATACTTATATTATTTGTTTGTGAGTATTTACTTTGAAATCACGTTAAGTCACAAAGCGAATTAAATTTAAAACGGTAAAAACTATTCAACCCCCCTTCTAGTTTTCAACAATTGGCATCAGAGCTACGTTACTTAAGATTTTCAAAATATATTGTATTTTAAAAACTTGAAACGATCAATGGATTTTGAAAACTTTAAAGAAGGGCAATCTATGCAAAGACCACCACTATTTGAACCAAATTGTTTCATATACTGGAAAAACCGCTTTGAGACGTATGTGAAGTCAAAGGACATAGATCTATGGTATATTATAGTAGAAGGTGATTATAAACCTATATCAAATGTATTAGGTGGTTGTGATGAAGGTACTTCTCTTACTCGACACAGTGATGAGCAAAAGAAGTTAATTGTCAAAAATAATGAAGCCAAAATTATGCTTTATAATGCCTTACCTAAGAAAGAATATGAAAGAGTTTTTATGTGTTAAACGGCTAAGGATATTTGGCAATCATTGATTATCACTCATCAAGGGAACTCACAATTCAAAGATAACAAAATTGATCTTCTTGTTCAACAATATGAACAATTTGTTATCTCTGAAGATGAGACTATTGATAGTGCTTTTGCTATATTTAATACTATAATTACTTCTCTTAAAGCACTTGATGAATCTTTTTCTAGCAAGAACTTTGTCAGAAAATTTCTTAGAGCACTTCATCCGAAGTGGAGAGCAAAGGTGACGGCTATTGAAGACTCCAAGGATCTTTCAAGCATGACACTGGACGAGCTCATAGGAAATCTCAAAGTTCACGAGATGGTGATGGAAAAAGACTCGGAAATTGTTAAAGGCAAAAAGGAGAAAATGAAGTCCATTGCCTTGAAAGCTACGGTAGAATCGAGTGATGACGAAGAGACTTGTTCTAGTAGCGAAGACGAAGAGTATGCCATGGCCGTAAGAGATTTCAAGAAGTTCTTTAGAAGACGAGGAAAGTTCGTAAGACTACCTCGTGAAGAAAAGAAATCCTTCTGGAAAGACCGTGATGATAGGAAGGGAAAGATAGATAGGAAGTGTTTTAGGTGCGGGGATTCTAGTCAATGAATAGGAGAATGTCCAAAGCCTCCAAAGAACAAATCTAAAAAAGCACTTGTTAGTGGAGCTTGGAGTGACAGTGAAAGTGATGACGACAAGCTTAAGAACAACGAAGTTGCTCTCATGGCTAATGACACAGAAGAGGTACATTCTGACTCATCATACTCCTTTATTGATGATGATACATTAGATATATAATATAATAAACAGTGTGAAATCACCCTAAAAATCATAAGCAAAAATAAGTTCTTAAAAACCAAAAAGGAATTTTTAGAAAATGAAATTCATTGGTTAAAAAAGAAAGCCATAAGATTAGAAAAGGGTAAAGGCATTAAAGAAACATGTGTTTTATGTAAGGAACTAAAACTTGAAATAGAAACACTAAAGTCCACACAGGAAAATCTCATCAAACAAAACTCCAAGTTCAAAAGGTTTGATAAACACATAAGTTGTGCTGATGACATAATGAGATTACAAAAAATACCTCATGGTAGTTACAAACCAGATTTTATGAAAAATGGAAACTTAAGTGACTTTCAGAATCAAACGGTAAAAGTAAAAGAAATTGTTCCAACTGAGTCAGACACCCACGGATCCGACGGATCCAAAATTTTGGATCCGCCAGGTATACCTAAGGGATCCGCAGGTACTGTTGATGAATAGAAAGGTCGTAATTCGGATCGTGCTGAATTCGTTAAGGTCACTAAAAAACCTAGCACTAGTACAACTGTTAACAAACAAAAACCATCAGTCTCAATAGGAAAAGGTCAAGTTATAAATGAGTATAGAGTTAAAACGGTTCAACAGGCACCTAAAACTAGTTTTCCCAAACAACCCTTTCCAAAGAGTAAATTTAACTCACAACATCATTATCAAAATAACTAGAACCAAAACATGCCTAGAAACTTTCAAGGTCCCAAATTCATGCTATGGAACACGTGTCCACCATTTCCATACATGAACAATGATAATGTTATGTTTAACCCAAACGGACCCATGAGATATTGGGGACCAAACGCTTGAGTTTTTCTTGAACTTAGGTGTGCTTAAAAGTTGAGTTAGAACCAGATGAGTGGATTAAAGATAGTGGGTGTTCAAGACACATGACGGGGAACAAAAGCCTTTTCTCATCCTACCAAGTGTACGATGGAGGTAATGTCACATTCGGTAGCAAGCTTAAAAGTAAAATCATCGGAAAAGGTACAATCTCTCATAAATCTCTCACTATTGATGATGTTGCTCATGTAGATAATTTAGGATTTAACTTGCTTAGTATTAGTCAATTATGTCGCAAAAAGTATAACGTCCTTTTCAGTGAAAATGGAAGTAAAATACTAAAAGATGACATAACCGTAGGAAAAGGTATTTTGAAGAATAACGTTTACGTTATGAAATTAGACAAAACACCTAAAGACAAACTTTGTCTCACTTCTTTGGACGAAAACTCAACTCTATGGCATCGACGCTTAGGTCATGCCAATATGAGATTAATTCAATCCTTATCATCTAAGGAACTCGTTAGGAACCTGCCCAAGTTGAAATATGACCAACACTTTTGTGATGCTTGCAAAATAGGAAAACAAGTTCATAATAGCCATAAGGCTAAAAACTTGGTGTCTACATCTAGGTGTCTAGAATTGTTACATTTGGATTTGTTTGGTCCATCCGCTATATAAAGTTACGGGGGAAACTTCTATACTTTGGTAATAGTAGATGATTACTCTAGGTATACATGGACTAAGTTTTTGAAAACTAAAACGAAGCATTTGATAAATTTGAAATCTTAAGTAAGAAAATTCAAAATCAAATAGGAAGTAACATAGTGTCAATAAGAACTGACCATGGTCGTGAATTTGACAACGAAATCCAATTCGGAGCTTTTTGTGATGCTAATGGCATAACACATAATTTCTCATCTCCTCAAACTCCTCAATCTAATGGTTTAGTAGAACACAAAAATAGGACAATTCAAGAAATGAGTAGAACTATGTTAAATGAACAAAACATACCTCAAAAGTTTTGGTGACACGTTGTAGATACATCCACATATATCCTAAATCGAGTTCTAATTAGACCATTCTTGAAAAAGACTCCATATGAGTTATACAGAGGCAAAAAGCCTACTTTAGGATATTTTAGAGTGTTTGGAAGAAAGTGCTTCATTTTAAACACAAAGGATTATCTAACCAAGTTCGACCCAAAGTCGTATGAAGGTGTATTTCTAGGATATTCACAAACTAGTAAAGCATATATAGTTTTGAACAAAGAAACCTCAAGAGTCGAGGAATCATTGAACGTAACATTCGATGAAAGTCCACCTCCCTCTAAGACATCACCTTTGGTAGATGAGGACTTAGTTGGAAGTCAAATGGTTGAAAACCAAGAAAACGTTGAAAGTGACAAAGAAGATGAACCGGTAAAAAGAGAAATAGTTAATATCAAAGAAACAAAAAGTCATTCATTAGAAAACGTCATAGGAAAAATCAATGAAAGAACATTAAGGTCTAAAGCCCAAAATGAAAGTAATTTCTTTTGTTTTGTTCCAACAATTGAACCTAAAAATGTTAATGAAGCCATAAAAGATGAATCTTGGGTCATTGTGATGCAAGAGGAATTAAATCAATTTGTTAGGAATGATGTTTGAACATTAGTCCCACAACCTAAAAATCAAACCATAATAGGTACAAAATGGGTTTTTTAGAAACAAAATGGATGAAAATGGCATAGTATCTAGAAACAAAGCTAGGCTAGTAGCACAAGGCTACAATCAACAAGAAGGTATAGATTATGATGAAACATTTGCGCCCATCGCTAGACTTGAGTAAATTAGGATACTACTTGCATATGCATGTGCACATGACTTTAAACTATTTCAAATGGATATCAAAAGTGCATTTCTTAATGGTTTTATAAATGAGGAAGTGTATGTAGCACAACCTCCCGGCTTTTCCGATTTTGAAAAACCAAATCATGTCTAAAAACTTAAGAAATATTTATACGGACTTAAGCAAGCACCAAAAGCTTGGTATGATCGACTTAAGACTTTCCTAGTTGACCATAAGTATACCATGGGCCTAGTAGACAATACTCTTTTCACCAAGAAAAAGGGATCACATATTATCATAGTCCAGATATATGTGGATGACATTATGTTCGGTTCAACTTGTCAAGAGTTATGCGATGAATTTTCAAAAAATCATGCATGATGAGTTTGAAATGAGTATGATGGGGGAACTAAACTTTTTCTTAGGTCTCCAAATCAAACAATTAGAAGATGGGATATTCTTCAACCAATCTAAGTATATGCTTAAGAAGTTTGGTCTTGAAGACTCAAAACCTATGAAAACTCCCATGTCCTCGGAAACTAAACTAACAAAGGTTGAAGAAAGTGAATTCGTAGATAGCACTAAATATAGGGGAATGATTGGTAGTTTACTTTACCTAACGGCTAGTAGGCCGGACATTATGTTTAGTGTTTGTCTATGTGCACGCTTTCAAGAAGATCCCAAAATATCCCATCTTGAAGCCTTTAAACGGATATTTAGGTACATAAAAGGCACTACACATCTGGGATTATGGTATCCCAAAAGGACGGGAATGGAAACCATAGTGTATGCCGACTCAGACCATGCCGGTGATTATGTTGATAGGAAAAGTACAAGCGGTATTTGTACTTTTGTAGGACATTGTCTCACCTCATGGTTTGCTAAGAAACAAACAGCTCTCGCAATTTCAACAACTGAATCCGAGTACGTGTCAGCAGGAAAAGATTGCCAACAAGCACTATGGATGAAACAAGCTCTCGTCGACTATGGAATCAAACTCAACGACATTCCCATTCTTTGCAACAACAAAGGAGCTATCGACCTCAGCAAAAATCCAGTTCAACATGCTAGAACCAAACACACTGAAATACGACACCACTTCCTACGCGAAAATGTTCAGAAGGGAAACATCTCATTCGAGAAAGTATCCTCAGAGGACAACATTGCCGACATTCTCACAAAACCTCTTAAGAGAGAACCTTTCAACTTTCTTAGACTTGGTTTAGGATTAATGGAACCTAGTGGGTAGATGAAACCGTAGCTTGAACCTTAGATTAGCCAAACTCGACAAAAACCAAAACCTGTGTTTGGACCTGCGGATCCAAACGACAACGAAGGCAGAACCCTTGTTTTGGATCCGCCAGATCCGTGACTCACCAAGTCAGTTTTTAGTTTATTAAAAAAACACCCTTCACTGTACATCACATTCCCCAAAAACATACATCCCACTGAAATTCGATCCTTATCACACAAAACTCAGAAATTAGGTCATACTTCACCACCAATCTGTGCTTAAATCATCTCTGTAAGTATCCTAATCATAATCTAATTCCTAATCTGATTCCAGGATTTCTATTTCTTGCACAAAAATCAAAACTTGGGGTTTATACATAGTTTTAGGAAAATCATGAAACTTACTTACTGAATTGCATCACAAACTACATTTTCCTTAGTTAGGAATTGCTTCTTGTTGTACATTATCATAATCTATCAAAAACCCCATGAGAAATTTTTATCAAAATCTTCTCACGACTAGGAAAAACTATTTTTTGAATATTGTTCATACAAATACAAAAACGTTATGTTTTAAACATCACTTGCATAATGTCTGTTGAATGCTAAAGGGAATACATAACTAATACGTATTTTCGGGTACATTCAAATGAAGCTACATTGAAGTAAGAGCGTTTTGGTTATCTCTCGTTTTATCATAAAACTTGCATAAACAAAATTTTCGTGCATCAAAAGGAGTCAAGATAACCGCACCTCCACAATTGTCCCCATGTAGGCACACACTAGAAATTAATATACATATTTTTGATACTTTTAACTAAATTATGAAATTTTTGTGTCTAGGATAATCATGCCTCCTGCGACAAATTATGACCATAAGAACACCTACAAATACCTACCTCAACACCACAAAACCAAATGACTCACAGATGATCAAGTCAAAATCTTTAAGGCATTAGAAAAACGTTACGTTCACGAAGGTAGAACCGTAGACACATCATTTTTAGAAGAAACCAATATCCGTGAACAATTAGCTTCTATCCAATTTGATGGTCTTCTCGACATAGATGAACCCATTATTCCTAGGTTTATACTTGAATTCTATGCTACTATAAGTCTTAGCACAGACGAATTTGGATTCATGAATATTCATTTCAAAGTAAACCAAAACCAATTCACCTTTCCTTTAAATCAATTTGGAGAAGTTTTAGGTATTCCAAGTCAAGGAACTTGCTTTTATTCGGACAAATGGCCATTGTCCATCTTAGAGTCCAACCTTGGTCATATTCATCCATATGACATACCCCTCACTTCCAAAGAAATCATCTGTGAACATCTCTTCAATCCTAGAAACAACCCAACTAGGACAAACCGAGGTAAACAAGTAAACCGAGATCCATTTGCCATGGAACTTAATGAACTTAAGCCTGAATTTAAGAAGCTAGAAGAAATTTTGAGGGCAAACGTCATTAGCACCGTAGGAAATAGGGACCACGTCAATGCTAGCCTCTGCTACATGATGTATTGTGTGTCGACTCATCAACAATTTAACTTAGCCTACTATATTGCCAAAAGAATGGCAGATATTCCAGTTCTAGGTACCACTGCCATGCCATATGGAATGCTTCTTACACGTCTGTTTAAAGCCTCTATTCCTATTCCCCGAAACGCTAGTGGTTTCCTTCCTGACTACACCGAAATTCCACACACCATTTTCCCTCTCAGTGATCATTGGGTAACCATTGCAAGATGAAAACGTGCTCATCCTCCAACCTCATCTTCATCATCATCGGCTAGTTACGAAGACGGTTTACCCAACTCTAGAATTCCTCCACCTGAATACTTGAGTCAACTTCCTTCCATTGACAATGAATCCGAGGAGCATCGACAAACAAGGGGAATGATGAAGAATCTTGGCCGTTGGATCATGAAGCTCCACAAGAAAATGAACAAGAAGTAAGGATTAGGGAGTGTTTGGCACAAGACTTTTTAAAACAATGATGTGATATATTTGTGTGTGTCTTAGGATATTTAGTTGGTATTTGACTTTTATGTGAACTAACATAATACTTCAGGGTGATAACACTTGTTGTTATCAATTTTTCATGCTTAAGCCATCGTTTGGCTTAACCTCCTGTTATGGTAAGTTATTATCATCAGATTAATCTATGTGCAAACGTGTATTAGAACCTATGTTTTTAGTTTTATTCTATCACATATTAGTAGTTAGACATGTTTTAGGAGAATTGTCGGGATTTGAACGAGTAACGCAAAATATGACATATGTTCAGTTTAAATTGATACCTTTGTATGGCGAATATGGCGGATCCCATACTTTGGTTCCGCCTTTGGTGTCGATTGGATCCACCAGCTTCATCAGTAAGTTTTTCATATTTTTCCCGACTTATCTAGATTCTTAGAGTCTTAATTTTAGTTTTCAGGAGTATTCTACTAATCATTAGAATCATTAGGATGTTTAGAAACTCTTAGAACAATTAGAAAACAATAGAATCAATTTCCCACCAAAATTTGAAAATTCAAATTTTCATCAAGTTACCTTTCTCTAACACCTAAGGATCCCTTTAATTGGTTCCTTGAAATCCGTGAATCAATCACATTACAACCTTTTCTGTCATCACCTACACCCACTGATCTTCCTCATGTCAACTCCATTTCTATGGATTGACTTTGATAAATTGACAAACTTTTTCTTGTTCCAAGTCATTGGTAATCCACAATTCTTTTATGAATTAGATTCCAACACCAATATCCATGAACTTTAGAGTAGTATAAATTAGAAGCTTTAGGATGATTTCAACTCACATTCTTATAATCACTCCTGCACATTTCTAAACAATTTCACAATGCATAAATCAAATAACTTACACATGTCCAGACCACACAGAAGGACCGCTAGAATTAGTGTCAGACCATAATGGTTCATCAATCCAATCTCTAATGTGAACTTCCCTACTATATCAACTCCTACTACAACATCCATCATAAGTCTTGTGGTTAACATACCTTCACCGATTTCAACTCAACCCTCAAGATCACCATCACCTATCATAATTCCACTAAGTACCACACCATCACCTACATCAAGATCACCATCACCTACAACAACACCAGTAGCTTCCTCACCACCACCCACATCATCTCAAGTAAGAAAATCATCATCACCTCCACAATCACCCAACTTGCAACCCCATGATTTACTTACCACACTCCAAACCATTGATGAATCAATGTGGCTCAATCAACCAAACACTCAAGACAATGAGGAACATGACTCAAACATAATGGACTCTAACTTACATGATATCTAAGAACTTAGAATCCATTTGGCTTGCCTCCATCATATCTTCATCAAACCCAAACAATCCTCCGCAATAGGCATTTTTAGTTTCTTCCTAGTTTCCTTTTATAGCATTTCATAGGATTGTTTTAGGAATTTTCAATTTTTAGGAAATTTTTACTTTTATTGTAACATCATGTTTTGTGACTTATGTCACAAGCAAATTTTCAAGTAATGGATGTTATATTTATGCTTATGGGTGATCACTATTTGGCATAATATCTTGGATTGATTAATTTACTAACTTGATTGTATGGTTGGACAACTTCTACTTAGGTGCATTTTTGATTAGACACATATTTTTGAATTTTTAAAGTCAAATGGGTTGAAATATTGTGTTTGTTTAACTTATATATTTGCATTATGCTACTTGGTTGGATTGATTCACAACTAACCTTTGTTTTGTAGCTTTTCTCAACTTTGAATCATATACGTTGGTACCCTAGCAACGGGGAGTATAGATCAAGGGGGAGTATATCGTGTACTAACTCATCATATTATAACATTTCTCATCCTTGAAACGTATACGTTAGTACCCTAGCAATGGGGAGTATACATCGAGGGGGAGCATATCATATTCTAACCATTTGTTTTGTAGGATTATGCATCCTAACCTTGGCACTCCAATTAGGGGGGAGTATTATCCAAGGGGGAGTAATAACCAAGAATTGTTCACCACATTCCGCTACACATATCTTCTTTTTGTTTCGAAAAAAAGGGGGAGATAGGATTAAGTTTCATACATACCGTTAACATCACAATACATGCTTTTATACTTAAAATTGTTTTCAAAACTTGCATAAAACCAACTTAATCTATATTTTTAAAAGACTCATACTTTATTTATTTCATTGCTTAAAAATACACTTTATGTTTTGTCATCAACAAAAAGGGGGAGATTTTTAATACAAATATCGTCATAAAAACGTTATTTATATTTTACGATCTTTGCTTAATTTTGTTAATGACAATTACAAAGTTTATCTTTAAGCAAAGCATAAATATTAGATTAAGTCTTTTACACTTATAGTGATAAGTCTTTTAAAACACATTTAAATATTACAAGATTACTAGGAATAACATTATATACATTTACATTTTTATTTCTTAAATTAGAAATATTTAGGATGACATCATGGCATGCATCATGAACATAATCTTAGAAAGATTTTGAGATATCTTGTATAGATCTTCAAGCTAAAGAGTTGACATTTGAAGATATGGAAAGATTGTGCAAGATATGGAAATATTTGAGAATCTCTTAGCTGTCCAGCACTGGCGGATCCAAACCCATACAAGGGTGGATCCAAATTTAGGGATCCGCCAAATCCGCCAACTATTTTATTAGTTTGCCTATAAATAGCAAGCTGATCATTCAGGCACACTCATCACTTACATAGCATAAGTTATACATACATTCATTTATACATTACTAACCCATATCATTCATCATTCTTAGTGATCTTCCTTTTTGTAGCAAAAGAGATCAAGCATCACCAAGCTTCAATATATTGTTGCAAGTCTTGTAAGTATAAACCGTGTGATTAGTTAGAGTTTACACATCATTGTTATACCTTTCATTCAGTAAAGTCCGGTTAGTGTTTTAGTCCTCAAAACACATAGAGTAAACGGGAGTAGTTGTACCCTTGTAAAGAAATCGACATTTAGCTTAGTGTCGGTAATTGTATAAGCGACGTCAGGTTGGTTCTTCCTTGAAGTAGAACCCGGTGTTTAGCTTAGTACCGGATAAAGTGTAAGCGACGTGTATAAAGGTTTTCTCCACCGAGAAGGGAGTTTGTTTCTTAGTGAAGAAAAACTCTCGAGTTAGAGGCTCGAGGAGTGGAGTAGGGCAAGGAAGAGAGTCCTTGTAGCCGAACCACTATAAATCTCCGTGTTGTGGTTTGATTGTTCCTATCCTTACTTACTATACTTATATTGTTTGTTTGTGAGTATTTACTTTGAAATAATGTTAAGTGACAAAGCGAATTAAATTTAAAACTGTAAAAACTATTAAACCCCCCTTCTAGTTTTCCACGGTCTTTTATAGTCATCAACTGTTCAACATTTTTTTTTACAAGTTCATGATCGATAACAATGCTACACGACATATGTGAAATACCCTACAAAATTTACAATCTTAATCAAGTATGGTACACGACTCTATTTACATTCTCTCTTACTGCCAACAGGTTTCTTATATTCAGCAACCTGAGTCCATACTATGGAGACAAGTTAAGTATAAAAAATAGACAGAATATCAGTGATGGATGTACGGAGACCCACCACAGGTATTACTAATTTGGCATGGTCTGTGCATCCATCATTGATACTTTGTCAATATTTTTGTGCTCCCCACGTTTTCACTCTCACCTACCTCAGTACATTCTGCTTCAACTTCGATGAAGATCGGATCAGGACTATGTTACTTTGTGTTTATACATGGTGCAATATCAGTCACAAATCCAATATCAATTGCTTATGTTGTATACAAGTTCTGTTGTATGCTAACGTTTCGTTCGAGTGCTAATGGTTGATGATGAATGACAGGTGGAGGGAAAGATATTGATCAGGCTAGATAGTGGTAATCATGATGAAAATCGCCAGCTAACTGTAGGATGTAATCTTCCAGGGAAATGGGTTCTTGATTGGCGACTTAATTATGTCAACGACATTGGCAGGGTTGCTTCACCATGTAATGTCAATATTTTGCATCTGTGTATATCTTTAGATACATTCAATATACTTCTGACACCACTTGACATGCTTGAATATTCAAGTATGGTTTTCATATTAGTTCTATTATGAAAAGTGTCCAAATAAATGATCCAAAAAATTTCCCCACAAATTATTAGTTCTATTATGAAAAGTGTGCAAGTTCATTATACGTCAACTATCTTTGCGATGATGCTTCATGTCTTGGTTGCCAAGCTTACAGTTGACGTAACCTGTATCTTCGTGAGGCACGTTATTAGATTTATATCCACTCAGTATGTTAACATATGTTTTTTTTTAAAATTTTGGGTTTTTTTTTTTTTTTTTTTTTTTTTTTTTTTTTTTTTTTTTTTTTTTTTTTGCAGATGCCCTTGCTGATGATGTTTCCAACTAACCATGTTCAGGTCTTCGTTTCCAATTATGTTGCTACTCAAAATCATTTTACTTTCTTATTTATGTTGTCGAATTACTTATATGTTGTGCATATGCATTCTTCACTGTAATCTGTATGTTTGTGACACAGGCAAATGATGATTATGTGTGCAGCTACGGCAAGTGTTTGCTAACGTGTACTCATTTTATATGTTGGTATAAACCGTGGCCACAAATATATAGGACAGACCGACAATTACCATCATCTATAACAAATATAGATGTTTCCATTGTTGGTTTTGCAATTTCCTTGCATCTGCTGATCCTTGAAATATGTTGTCTTGCTGCGGACGGTGGAAGGATGGTAGAGTGCAACTACCAGTTGCCTCAGCAACCTCTACGTGTGCAGCGAGACAATATTATTAATTGCAACCATGGCGGTATTCTCAGTTTGTTTTTTTTTTCCCTTTCTTTGCCTGGGTTCAATGTATAGGTTTAACAATGTGTATAATGTAATTATTTTTTGGTTTACTTACTGTATTCAAGAAGGTTCATTGTCAGAAGAAGAGCATGATTAGTGTGCACATTTATGGTTTACATTGTCGATTGGTATAAGTGAAGATGATCAGTTTGTATAAATAAATGGGCTATGACGATTAACTGTTGATTACTGAATCAGATGATATCGGTCAAACGCAGTCGGAACCATAACTTGGTGTGGCAATTACCGAATGGAGCAGTAGCATAGCTGCTATTGTACAACCGCGTTTATTTGCAGCCATAGCGGTGGTCTAACTTTTTTTTTTTTTTTTTTTTTTTTACCATTTTCCATTTAAAAATCTGAGCCTAATATTATTAATTGCAGCCATGGTGGTATTCTCAGTTTCTCCCCCCCCCCCCTTTCTTTGCCTGGGTTCAATGTATACGTTAAACAATGTGTGTAATGTAAATATTTTTTTTCTTCTTTTTTTGGTTTACTTACTGTATTCAAGAAGGCTCATTGTCATAAGAAGAGCATGATTAGTGTGCACATTTATGGTTTACATTGTCGATTGCTATAAGTGAACATGATCAGTTTGTATAAATAAATGGGCTATGACGATTAACTGTTGATTACTGAATCAGATGATATCGGTCAAACGCAGTCGGAACCTAACTTGGCGGGGCAATTACCGGATGGCGCAGTAGCATAGCTGCTATTGTGCAACCGTGTTTATTTGTAGCCATGGCGGTTGTCTGAATTTTTTGACCATTTTCCATTTAAAAATCTGAGCCTAATGGTCTATTCTATCCGTTTCTTTACCATTTTCCATTTAAAAATCTAAGTGTACTGAAATAAGTCTTCAAAGATCCAACACGGGGGTCTGTTTTATTCATGTTTACAGGTCTTAATACATGTTTCATCACTTCCACAAAAGGTACTGTTTCTCTTTCTAGATTGACTTTCATGATTTCCTTATTTCATGCTTTCTGTGGTTATTCGCTTATTTAATTAGTCTACATTTTCATACGAACTTAATTTGTTTTATTAATGGTCACATGTTCAGTTTCACATAAAACTGCTGCATTTGTCTATGCATGCTTATGGTATTTTAGACTTACATGCTGAATCAATTGTAGTACATGATTCTGCTTACATTTTTTTTAACTGCGAACAGGTTTTACATATTTAACAACCTCACTACATACTATGGAGACAAGTTAAATCTCAAAAATAGACGAAGTATCAATGATGGATGTACGGCGACCAAACGCAGCTATTACTAAGTTCGCATGGTCCGTGCATCCATCTTTGATACTTTGTCAATATTTTTGTGAACCCCAAGTTTTCAGACTCAACTACCTCCATACATTATGGTTCAACTTAAATCTGAAGCAAATTACCAGTGAATATTCTCAAGGAACATTCAAAATAATAGAAGCAAACCCAGGTACGAACATTTGAGTAAACAATTTCTCTTATTTAAAGATAACATATGCAAATGCAAATAGTAACTACTTTGTTTCTAAAAACACAGATGAACACAAAAAATGAGGATCAACTACGAGAACATTGTCTCAAGATGAATGAGCACATCTAAGGAAGCAAAAAAGGTTAGTTAGACAATTTACTTTAACATAAGAAATAACTTTTATAACATGTTACAGACCAGTCACGTAGGCTACAGACAGAAATTATTACAAGACTCATACTAAAATTAAATACAGATACATAACTACAAATACACACACCAACATGAATAACACAACATAACCAACAACAATTATCTCCACTTCCAGCCAGACACTCCAAATACAGATACATAACTGCAAATACAGATACATAACTGCAAATACACACACCAACATGAATAACTGCAAGACGAAGAGTATGCCATGGCCGTAAGAAATTTCAAGAAGTTCTTTAGGAGACGAGGAAAGTTCTTAAGACCACCTCGTGAAGAAAAGAAATCCTTCTGGAAAGACCGTGATGATAGGAAGGGAAAGATAGATAGGAAGTGTTTTAGGTGCGGGGATTCTAGTCAATGAATAGGAGAATGTCCAAAGCCTCCAAAGAACAAATCTCAAAAAGCACTTGTTAGTGGAGCTTGGAGTGACAGTGAAAGTGATGACGACAAGCTTAAGAACAACGAAGTTGCTCTCATGGCTAATGACACAGAAGAGGTACATTCTGACTCGTCATACTCCTTTATTGATGATGATACATTAGATATAGAATATAACAAACTGTGTGAAATCACCCTAAAAATCATAAGCAAAAATAAGTTCTTAAAAACCAAAAAGGAATTTTTAGAAAATGAAATTCATTGGTTAAAAGAGAAAGCCATAAGGGTAAAGGCATTAAAGAAACATGTGTTTTATGTCAGGAACTAAAACTTGAAATAGAAACACTAAAGTCCACACAGGAAAATCTCATCAAACAAAATTCCAAGTTCAAAAGGTTTGATAAACACATAAGTTGTGCTGATGACATAATGAGATTACAAAAAATACCTCATGGTAGTTACAAACCAGATTTTATGAAAAATGGAAACTTATGTGACTTTCAGAATCAAACGGTAAAAGTAAAAGAAACTGTTCCAACTGAGTCAGACACCCACGGATCCGACGGATCCAAAATTTTGGATCCACCAGGTATACCCAAGGGATCCGCAGGTACTGTTGATGAACAGAAAGGTCGTAATTCGGATCGTACTGAATTCGTTAAGGTCACTAGAAAACCTAGCACTAGTACAACTGTTAACAAACAAAAACCATCAGTCTCAATAGGAAAAGGTCAAGTTAGAAATGAGTATAGAGTTAAAACAGTTCAACAGGCAACTAAAACTAGTTTTCCCAAACAACCCTTTCCAAAGAGTAACTTTATCTCACAACATCATTATCAAAATAATTAGAACCAAAACATGTCTAGAAACTTTCAAGGTCCCAACTTCATGCCATGGAACACGTGTCCACCATTTCCATACATGAACCATGATAATGTTATGTTTAACCCAAACGGACCCATGAGATATTGGGGACCAAACGATTGAGTTTTTCTTGAACTTAGGTGTGCTTAAAAGTTGAGTTAGAACCAGATGAGTGGATTAAAGATAGTGGGTGTTCAAGACACATGACGAGGAACAAAAACCTTTTCTCATCCTACCAAGTGTACGATGGAGGTAATGTCACATTCGGTAGCAAGCTTAAAAGTAAAATCATCGGAAAAGGTACAATCTCTCATGACTCTCTCACTATTGAAGATGTTGCTCATGTAGATAATTTAGGATTTAACTTGCTTAGTATTAGTCAATTATGTCGCGAAAAGTATAACGTCCTTTTCAGTGAAAATGGAAGTAAAATACTAAAAGATGGCATAACCGTAGGAAAAGGTGTTTTGAAGAATAACGTTTACGTTATGAAATTAGACAAAACACCTAAAGACAAACTTTGTCTCACTTCTTTGGATGAAAACTCAAGTCTATGGCATCGACGCTTAGGTCATGCCAATATGAGATTAATTCAATCCTTATCATCTAAGGAACTCGTTAGGAACCTGCCCAAGTTGAAATATGACCAACACTTTTGTGATGCTTGCAAAATAGGAAAACAAGTTCATAATAGCCATAAGGCTAAAAACTTGGTGTCTACATCTAGGTGTCTAGAATTGTTACATATGGATTTGTTTGGTCCATCTGCTATATAAAGTTACGGGGGAAACTTCTATACTTTGGTAATAGTAGATGATTACTCTTGGTATACATGGACTAAGTTTTTGAAAACTAAAACGAAGCATTTGATAAATTTGATATCTTAAGTAAGAAAATTCAAAATCAAATAGGAAGTAACATAGTGTCAATAAGAACTGACCATGGTCGTGAATTTGACAACGAAATCCAATTCGGAGCTTTTTGTGATGCTAATGGCATAACACATAATTTCTCAGCTCCTCGAACTCCTCAATCTAATGGTGTAGTAGAACGCAAAAATAGGACAATTCAAGAAATGAGTAGAACCATGTTAAATGAACAAAACATACCTCAAAAGTTTTGGTGTCACGCTGTAGATACATCCACATATAGCCTAAATTGAGTTCTAATTAGACCATTCTTGAAAAAGACTCCATATGAGTTATACAGAGGCAAAAAGCCTACTTTAAGATATTTTAGAGTGTTTGGAAGCAAGTGCTTCATTTTAAACACAAAGGATTATCTCACCAAGTTCGACCCAAAGTCGTATGAAGGTGTATTTCTAGGATATTCACAAACTAGTAAAGCATATATAGTTTTGAACAAAGAAACCTCAAGAGTCGAGGAATCATTGAACGTAACATTCGATGAAAGTCCACCTCCCTCTAAGACATCACCTTTGGTAGATGATGACTTAGTTGGAAGTCAAATGGTTGAAAACCAAGAAAACATTGAAAGTGACAAAGAAGATGAACCGGTAAAAAGAGAAATAGTTAATATCAAAGAAACCAAAAGTCATCCATTAAAAAACGTCATAGGAAAAATCAATGAAAGAACATTAAGGTCTAAAGCCCAAAATGAATGTAATTTCTTTTGTTTTGTTCCAACAATTGAACCTAAAAATGTTAATGAAGCCATAAAAGATGAATCTTGGGTCATTGTGATGCAAGAGGAATTAAATCAATTTGTTAGGAATGATGTTTGGACATTAGTCCCACAACCTAAAAATCAAACTATAATAGGTACAAAATGGGTTTTTTAGAAACAAAATGGATGAAAATGGCATAGTATCTAGAAACAAAGCTAGGCTAGTAGAACAAGGCTACAATCAACAAGAAGGTATAGATTATGTTGAAACATTTGTGCCCGTCGCTAGACTTGAGTAAATTAGGATACTACTTGCATATGCATGTGCACATGACTTTAAACTATTTCAAATGGATGTCAAAAGTGCATTTCTTAATGGTTTTATAAATGAGGAAGTGTATGTAGGACAACCTCCCGGCTTTGCCGATTTCGAAAAACCAAATCATGTCTACAAACTTAAGAAATATTTATACGGCTTAAGCAAGCACCAAAAGCTTGGTATGATCGACTTAAGACTTTCCTAGTTGACCATAAGTATACCATGGGCCTTGTAGACAATAATCTTTTCACCAAAAAAAAAGGATCACATATTATCATAGTCCAGATATATGTGGATGACATTATATTCGGTTCAACTTGTCAAGAGTTTTGCGATGAATTTTCAAAAAATCATGCATGATGAGTTTGAAATGTGTATGATGGGGGAACTAAACTTTTTCTTAGGTCTCCAAATCAAACAATTAGAAGATGGGATATTCTTCAACCAATCTAAGTATATCAAGGATATGCTTAAGAAGTTTGGTCTTGAAGACTCAAAACCTATGAAAACTCCCATGTCCTCGGAAACTAAACTAACAAAGGATGAAGAAAGTGAATCCGTAGATAGCACTAAATATAGGGGAATGATTGGTAGTTTACTTTACCTAACGGCTAGTAGGCCGGACATTATATTTAGTGTTTGTCTATGTGCACGCTTTCAAGAAGATCCCAAAATATCCCATCTTGAAGCCGTTAAACGGATATTTAGGTACATAAAAGGCACTACACATCTAGGATTATGGTATCCCAAAGTGACGGGAATGGAAACCATAGTGTATGCCGACTCAGACCATGCCGGTGATTATGTTGATAGGAAAAGTACAAGCGGTATTTGTACTTTTGTAGGACATTGTCTCACCTCATGGTTTGCAAAGAAACAAACAGCCCTCGCAATTTCAACAACTGAAGCCGAGTACGTGTCAGCAGGAAAAGCTTGCCAACAAGCACTGTGGATGAAACAAGCTCTCGTCGACTATGGAATTAAACTCAACGACATTCCCATTCTTTGCAACAACAAAGGAGCTATCGACCTCAGCAAAAATCCAGTTCAACATGCTAGAACCAAACACATTGAAATACGACACCACTTCCTACGCGACAATGTTCAGAAGGGAAACATCTCATTCGAGAAAGTATCCTCAGAGGACAACATTGCCGACATTCTCACAAAACCTCTTAAGAGAGAACCTTTCAACTTTCTTAGACTTGGTTTAGGATTAATGGAACCTTGTGAGTAGATGAAACCGTAGCTTGAACCTTAGATTAGCCAAATACGACAAAAACCAAAACCTGAGTTTGGACCTGCGGATCCAAACGACAACGAAGGCAGAACCCTTGTTTTAGATCCGCCAGATCCATGACTCACCAAGTCAGTTTTTAGTTTATTAAAACAAACACCCTTCACTGTACATCACATTCCCCAAAAACATACATCCTACTGAAATTCGATCCTTATCACACAAAACTCATAAATTAGGTTATACTTCACCACCAATCTGTGCTTAAATCATCTCTGTAAGTATCCTAATCATAATCTAATTCCTAATCTGATTCCAGGATTTCTATTTCTTGCACAAAAATCAAAACTTGGGGTTTATACATATTTTTAGGAAAATCATGAAACTTACTTACTGAATTGCATCACAAACTACATTTTCCTTAGTTAGGAATTGCTTCTTGTTGTACATTCTCATAATCTATCAAAAACCCCATGAGAAATTTTTATCAAAATCTTCTCACGACTAGGAAAAACTATTTTTTGAACATTGTTCATACAAATACAAAAACGTTATGTTTTAAACATCACTTGCATAATGTCTCTTGAATGCTAAAGGGAATACATAACTAATACGTATTTTCGGGTACATTCAAATGAAGCTACATTGAAGTAAGAGCGTTTTGGTTATCTCTCGTTTTATCATAAAACTTGCATAAACAAAATTTTCGTGCATCAAAAGGAGTCAAGATAACCGTAGCTCCACAATTGTCCCCATGTAGGCACACACTAGAAATTAATATACATATTTTTGATAATTTTAACTAAATTATGAAATTTTTGTGTCTAGGATAATCATGCCTCCTGCGACAAATTATGACCATAAGAACACCTGCAAATACCTACCTCAACACCACAAAACCAAATGACTCACAGATGATCAAGTCAAAATCTTTAAGGCATTAAAAAAACGTTACGTTCACGAAGGTAGAACCGTAGACACATCATTTTTAGAAGAAACCAATATCCGTGAACAATTAGCTTCTATCCAATTTGATGGTCTTCTCGACATAGATGAACCCATTATTCCTAGGTTTATACTTGAATTCTATGCTACTATAAGTCTTAGCACAGACGACTTTGGATTCATGAATATTCATTTCAAAGTAAACCAAAACCAATTCACCTTTCCTTTAAATCAATTTGGAGAAGTTTTAGGTATTCCAAGTCAAGGAACTTGCTTTTATTCTGACAAATGGCCATTGTCCATCTTAGAGTCCAACCTTGGTCATATTCATCCATATGACACACCCCTCACTTCCAAATAAATCATCTGTGAACATCTCTTCAATCCTAGAAACAACCCAACTAGGACAAACCGAGGTAAACAAGTAAACCGAGATCCATTTGCCATGGAACTTAATGAACTTAAGCCTGAATTTAAGAAGCTAGAAGAAATTTTGAGGGCAAACGTCATTAGCACCGTAGGAAATAGGGACCACGTCAATGCTAGCCTCTGCTACATGATGTATTGTGTGTCGACTCATCAACAATTTAACTTAGCCTACTATATTGCCAAAAGAATGGCAGATATTCCAGTTCTAGGTACCACTGCCATGCCATATGGAATGCTTCTTACACGTCTGTTTAAAGCCTCTATTCCTATTCCCCAAAACGCTAGTGGTTTCCTTCCTGACTACACCAAAATTCCACACACCATTGTCCCTCTCAGTGATCATAGGGTAACCATTGCAAGAGGAAAACGTGCTCATCCTCCAACCTCAACTTCATAATCATCGGCTAGTGACGAAGACGGTTTACCCAACTCTAGAATTCCTCCACCTGAATACTTGAGTCAACTTCCTTCCATTGACAATGAATCCGAGGAGCATCGACAAACATGGGGAATGATGAAGAATCTTGGCCGTTGGATCATGAAGCTCCACAAGAAAATGAACAAGAAGTAAGGATTAGGGAGTGTTTGGCACAAGACTTTTTAAAACAATGATGTGATAAACTTGTGTGTGTCTTAGGATATTTAGTTGGTATTTGACTTTTATGTGAACTAACATAATACTTCAGGGTGATAACACTTGTTGTTATCAATTTTTCATGCTTAAGCCATCGTTTGGCTTAACCTCCTGTTAAGGTAAGTTACTATCATCAGATTAATCTATGTGCAAACGTGTATTAGAACCTATGTTTTTAGTTTTATTCTATCACATATTAGTAGTTAGACATGTTTTAGGAGAATTGTCGGGATTTGAACGAGTAACGCAAAATATGACATATGTTTTGTTTGAATTGATACCTGTGTATGGCGGATATGGCGGATCCCATACTTTGGATCCGCCTTTGGTGTCGATTGGATCCACCAGCTTCATCAGTAAGTTTTTCATATTTTTCCCGACTTATCTAGATTCTTAGAGTCTTAATTTTAGTTTTCAGGAGTATTCTACTAATCATTAGAATCATTAGGATGTTTAGAAACTCTTAGAACAATTAGAAAACAATAGAATCAATTTCCCACCAAAATTTGAAAATTCAAATTTTCATCAAGTTACCTTTCTCTAACACCTAAGGATCCCTTTAATTGGTTCCTTGAAATCCGTGAATCAATCACATTACAACCTTTTCTGTCATCACCTACACCCACTGATCTTCCTCATGTCAACTCCATTTCTATGGATTGACTTTGATAAAATGACAAACTTTTTCTTGTTCCAAGTCATTGGTAATCCACAATTCTTTTATGAATCAGATTCCAACACCAATATCCATGAACTTTAGAGTAGTATAAATTAGAAGCTTTAGGATGATTTCAACTCACATTCTTATAATCACTCCTGCACATTTCTAAACAATTTTACAATGCATAAATCAAATAACTAACACATGTCCAGACCACACAGAAGGACCGCTAGAATTAGTGTCAGACCATAATGGTTCATCAATCCAATCTCTAATGTGAACTTCCCTACTATATCAACTCCTACTACAACATCCATCATAAGTCTTGTGGTTAACATACCTTCACCCATTTCAACTCAACCCTCAAGATCACCATCACCTATCATAATTCCACTAAGTACCACACCATCACCTACATCAAGATCACCATCACCTACAACAACACCAGTAGCTACCTCACCACCACCCACATCATCTCAAGTAAGAAAATCATCATCACCTCCACAATCACCCAACTTGCAACCCTATGATTTACTTACCACACTCCAAACCATTGATGAATCAATGTGGCTCAATCAACCAAACACTCAAGACAATGAGGAACTTGACTCAAACATAATGGACTCTAACTTACATGATATCTAAGAACTTAGAATCCATTTGGCTTGCCTCCATCATATCTTCATCAAACCCAAACAATCCTCCGAAATAGGCATTTTTAGTTTCTTCCTAGTTTCCTTTTATAGCATTTCATAGGATTGTTTTAGGAATTTTCAATTTTTAGGAACTTTTTACTTTTATTGTAACATCATGTTTTGTGACTTATGTCACAAGCAAATTTTCAAGTAATGGATGTTATATTTATGCTTATGGGTGATCACTATTTGGCATAATATCTTGGATTGATTAATTTACTAACTTGATTATATGGTTGGACAACTTCTACTTAGGTGCATTTTTGATTAGACACATATTTTTGACTTTTTAAAGTCAAATGGGTTGAAATATTGTGTTTGTTTAACTTATACATTTGCATTATGCTACTTGGTTGGATTGATTCACAACTAACCTTTGTTTTGTAGCTTTTCTCAACTTTGAATCATATACGTTGGTACCCTAGCAACGGGGAGTATAGATCAAGGGGGAGTATATCATGTACTAACTCATCATATTATAGCATTTCTCATCCTTGAAACGTATACGTTGGTACCCTAGCAATGGGGAGTATACATCGAGGGGGAGCATATCATATTCTAACCATTTGTTTTGTAGGATTATGCATCTTAACCTTGGCACTCCAATTAGGGGGAGTATTATCCAAGGGGGAGTAATAACCAAGAATTGTTCACCACATTCCGCTACACATATCTTCTTTTTGTTTCGAAAAAAAGGGGGAGATAGGATTAAGTTTAGGATTAAGTTTCATACATACTGTTAACATCACAGTACATGCTTTTATACTTAAAATTGTTTTCAAAACTTGCATAAAACCAACTTAATCTATATTTTTAAAAGACTCATACTTTATTTATTTCATTGCTTAAAAATACACTTTATGTTTTGTCATCAACAAAAAGGGGGAGATTGTTAATACAAATATCGTCATAAAAACGTTATTTATATTTTACGATCTTTGCTTAATTTTGTTAATGACAATTACAAAGTTTATCTTTAAGCAAAACATAAATATAAGATTAAGTCTTTTACACTTATAGTGATAAGTCTTTTAAAACACATTTACATATTACAAGATTACTAGGAATAACATTATATACAATTACATTTTTATTTCTTAAATTAGAAATATTTAGGATGACATCAAGGCATGCATCATGAACATAATCTTAGAAAGATTTTGAGATATCTTGTATAGATCTTCAAGCTAAAGAGTTGACATTTGAAGATATGGAAAGATTGTGCAAGATATGGAAAGATTTGAGAATCTCTTAGCTGTCCTGCACTGGCGGATCCAAACCCATACAAGGGCAGATCCAAATTTAGGGATCTGCCAAATCCGCCAACTGTTTTATCAGTTTGCCTAGAAATAGCAAGCTGATCATTTAGGCACACACATCACTTACATAGCTTAAATTATACATACATTCATTTATACATTACTAACCCATATCATTCATCATTCTTAGTGATCTTTCTTTTTGTAGCAAAAGAAATCAAGCATCAACAAGCTTCAACATACTGTTGCAAGTCTTGTAAAGTAGAAACCGTGTGATTAGTTAGAGTTTACACATCATTGTTATACCTTTCATTCAGTAAAGTCCGGTTAGTGTTTTAGTCCTCAAAACACATAGAGTAAACGGGATCGGAGTAGTTGTACCCTTGTAAAGAACTCGACATTTAGCTTAGTGTCAGTAATTGTATAAGCGACGTCAGGTTGGTTCTTCCTTGAAGTAGAACCCGGTGTTTAGCTTAGTACCGGATAAAGTGTAAGCGACGTGTATAAAGGTTTTCTCCGCCGAGAAGGGAGTTTGTTTCTTAGTGAAGAAAAACTCTCGAGTTAGAGGCTCGAGGAGTGGAGTAGGGCAAGGAAGAGAGTCCTTGTAGCCGAACCACTATAAATCTCCGTGTTGTGGTTTGATTGTTCCTATCCTTACTTACTATACTTATATTGTTTATTTGTGAGTATTTACTTTGAAATCATGTTAAGTCACAAAGCGAATTAAATTTAAAACGGTAAAAACTATTCAACCCCCTTCTAGTTTTCCACGGTCTTTTATAGTCATCAACTATTCAGCATTTTTTTTACAAGTTCATGATCGATAACAATGCTACACGACATATGTGAAATACCCTACAAAATTTACAATCTTAATCAAGTATGGTACACGACTCTATTTACATTCTCTCTTACTGCCAACAGGTTTCTTATATTCAGCAACCTGAGTCCATACTATGGAGACAAGTTAAGTATAAAAAATAGACAGAATATCAGTGATGGATGTACGGAGACCCACCACAGGTATTACTAATTTGGCATGGTCTGTGCATCCATCATTGATACTTTGTCAATATTTTTGTGCTCCCCACGTTTTCACTCTCACCTACCTCAGTACATTCTGCTTCAACTTCGATGAAGATCGGATCAGGACTATGTCTCTTTGTGTTTATACATGGTGCAATATTAGTCACAAATCCAATATCAATTGCTTATGTTGTATACAAGTTCTGTTGTATGCTAACGTTTCGTTCGAGTGCTAATGGTTGATGATGAATGACAGGTGGAGAGAAAGATATTGATCAGGCTAGATAGTGGTAATCATGATGAAAATCGCCAGCTAACTGTAGGATGTAATCTTCCAGGGAAATGGGTTCTTGATTGGGGACTTAATTATGTCAACGACATTGGCAGGGTTGCTTCACCATGTAATCGCAATATTTTGCATCTGTGTATATCTTTAGATACATTCAATATACTTCTGACACCACTTGACATGCTTGAATGTTCAAGTATGGTTTTCATATTAGTTCTATTATGAAAAGTGTCCAAATAAATGATCCAAAAAATTGCCCCACAAATTATTAGTTCTATTATGAAAAGTGTGCAAGTTCATTATACGTCAACTGTCTTTGCGATGATGCTTCATGTGTTGGTTGCCAAGCTTACAGTTGACGTAACCTGTATCTTCGTGAGGCAGGTTATTAGATTTATATCCACTCTGTATGTTAACATATGTTTTTTTAAAATTTTGGGTTTTTTTTTTTTTGCAGATGCCCTTGCTGATGATGTTTATAACTAACCATGTTCAGGTCTTCGTTTCCAATTATGTTGCTACTCAAAATCATTTTACTTTCTTATTTATGCTGTCGAATTACTTATATGTTGTGCATATGCATTCTTCACTGTAATCTGTATGTTTGTGACACAGGCAAATGATGATTATGTGTGCAGCTACGGCAAGTGTTTGCTAACGTGTACTCATTTTATATGTTGGTATAAACCGTGGCCACAAATATATAGGACAGACCGACAATTACCATCATCTATAACAAATATAGATGTTTCCATTGTTGGTTTTGCTAATTCCTTGCATCTGCTGATCCTTTAAATATGTTGTCTTGCTGCGGACGGTGGAAGGATGGTAGAGTGCAACAACCAGTTGCCTCAGCAACCTCTACGTGTGCAGCGAGACAATATTATTAATTGCAACCATGGCGGTATTCTCAGTTTGTTTTTTTTCCCTTTCTGTGCCTGGGTTCAATGTATAGGTTTAACAATGTGTATAATGTAATTTTTTTTTTGGTTTACTTACTGTATTCAAGAAGGTTCAGTGTCAGAAGAAGAGCATGATTAGTGTGCACATTTATGGTTTACATTGTCGATTGGTATAAGTGAAGATGATCAGTTTGTATAAATAAATGGGCTATGACGATTAACTGTTGATTACTGAATCAGATGATATCGGTCAAACGCAGTCGGAACAATAACTTGGCGGGGCAATTACCGAATGGCGCAGTAGCATAGCTGCTATTGTACAACCGCGTTTATTTGCAGCCATAGCAGTGGTCGGACTTTTTTATTATTTTTTTATTATTATTTTTTTTTACCATTTTCCATTTAAAAATCTGAGCCTAATATTATTAATTGCAGCCATGGCGGTATTCTCAGTTTTTTTTTTTTTTTCCTTTTTTTCCCTTTCTTTGCCTTGGTTCAATGTATACGTTTAACAATGTGTATAATGTAAATATTCAAGAAGGCTCATTGTCAGAAGAAGAGCACGATTAGTGTGCACATTTATGGTTTACATTGTCGATTGCTATAAGTGAACATGATCAGTTTGTATAAATAAATGGGCTATGACGATTAACTATTGATTACTGAATCCGATGATATCGGTCAAACGCAGTCGGAACCTAACTTGGCGGGGCAATTACCGGATGGCGCAGTAGCATAGCTGCTATTGTGCAACCGTGTTTATTTGCAGCCATGGCGGTTGTCTGACTTTTTTGACCATTTTCCATTTAAAAATCTGAGCCTAATGGTCTATTCTATCCGTTTCTTTACCATTTTCCATTTAAAAATCTAAGTGTACTGAAATAAGTCTTCAAAGATCCAACACGGGGGTCTGTTTTATTCATGTTGACAGGTCTTAATACATGTTTCATCACTTCCACAAAAGGTACTATTTCTCTTTCTAGATTGACTTTCATGATTTCCTTATTTCATGCTTTCTATGGTTATTCGCTTATTTAATTAGTCTACATTTTTATACAAACTTAATTTGTTTTATTAATGGTCACATGTTCAGTTTCACATAAAATTGCTGCATTTGTCTATGCATGCTTATGGTATTTTAGACTTACATGCTGAATCAATTGTAGTACATGATTCTGCTTACATTTTTTTTAACTGCGAACAAGTTTTACATATTTAACAACCTCACTACATACTATGGAGACAAGTTAAATCTCAAAAATAGACGAAGTATCAATGATGGATGTATGGCGACCAAACGCAGCTATTACTAAGTTCGCATGGTCCGTGCATCCATCTTTGATACTTTGTCAATATTTTTGTGAACCCCAAGTTTTCAGACTCAACTACCTCCATACATTATGGTTCAACTTAAATCTGAAGCAAATTACCAGTGAATATTCTCAAGGAACATTCAAAATAATAGAAGCAAACCCAGGTACGAACATTTGAGTAAACAATTTCTCTTATTTAAAGATAACATATGCAAATGCAAATAGTAACTACTTTGTTTCTAAAAACACAGATGAACACAACAAATGAGGATCAACTACGAGAACATTGTTTCAAGATGAATGAGCACATCTAAGGAAGCAAAAAAGGTCAGTTAGACAATTTACTTTAGCATAAGCAATAACTTTTATAACATGTTACAGTCCAGTCACGTAGGCTACAGACAGACATTATTACAAGACTCATACTAAAATTAAATACAGATACATAACTGCAAATACACACACCAACATGAATAACACAACATAACCAACAACAATTATCTCCACTTCCAGCCAGACTCTCACAAATCCATTATGCCTTTAAGCTTCTGAACAAAGATCTCCTTATCACGACCATTTAGCTCCAACTCGGCCGTCATAATGCGCATTTGGAAGACCTTTTGGTCATCTTTTGACTGCGCTTCTCTTAGGAACTCAGCTGTTTTCTGAGCATACATGTTCCCGACAGTCTCCAACTCCTCAATAAAAGCCGCCCTTTCACGCATTGCCCCAACCAATCTGCCACATAGCGCATTCATCTGCTGTGCCATTTGAATGTCTTCAATTCCAGATTTATGACAATATAGAATTAACATTGTAGACCAATTGTTTGAATTAGCCTCAATTATAATTTGATCACACCTTGGACGCATAGACATTGTTTCTCCTTGCTTCTTTATGACAAGTTGGAAAAAAAATTGTGCAAATGAACATACACAATACCTTCCTTAAATAGACAAACAATATTCAAAAAGTAATCTGCATATATTATGTTTTTTAAAAATTTTCTTTATATATATATATATATATATATATATATATATATATATATATATATATATATATATATATATATATATATATATATATATTTGGCAACATGCGTATCGTGAAACACCCTATCCTTATGTCCTTTCTCTTATTGGCATGATACACTTGTTGAAAAAAAAAAATTGGCATATACCTGCTAAAAATGGACAGTCATTTTTTTTATATCCATTATAACTATTTAACATAGTTACAAATATTCTACTATTACTGTTTTCAATTAATCCACAGTATCATCCAAAAAAACCACAATTATTGCCTTGGAGGGTCTAAAAGTTACCAGAAATAATAGACTCACTACTGTTTGTTTCATAATGCATCATCTAATTATTGTACATTCTGACCATGATGATTACATGTAAATGTCACAAAGCATCTTTAGAGGCTGATATATATCTTGGCTAGCCAATCCGGACGGTAATTGCTACTTCAAAAGGTGCCAATTGCAACGGTGAATGCAGCCATGGCTTATTAGCCCATGATAATCTGAATACAACATATCTGAGGCTACCTTAAAAAGTCAAGTTTCATTTTTTTGGTTGTTTATTTACTGCTAGAAATAACAGAGGCTGTGATGATGAAATGTAAATGTCTGCAAAATGAATTTTAGAGGCTGATATGTATCTTGGCTAGGCAATCCGGATGGTACCTGCTACTTGAAAACGTAGCACTTGCAACTGTGATTGCAGCCATGGCTTATTAGCTCATGATGATCTTAATACAACATATCTGAGCCTCTTTTAAAAGTATTACACGCTGATTTAAAACATTGTTGTTTTACCGACTAAAAGTAATTTAAAATATTGTTTATTATTGTCGCCCGAGTTTTGTGTCAAGGGCATTATGCTGTCCTTAGGCACCGTTTATGCTTACATAGCAATCGGAACTTTTCTGGGTTTCCAACTGTATTCAAGAAGTTTCATTGTCAGAAGAAGGACAAGATTAATGTACACATGTATACTTTACATTGTATATCGGTATAAGTAACCATTGTTTACCTCACTAATTCCGAAGGCATGTGTATTAAGCAAGTGATTAACAGGCATCATACGTGCAAAAGGTAACCACCACAGTTGTTATCGATGTTATTACCTGTATGTGAATATGAGATTCTTTGACAATTTCATTCATACTAACGGTTACGAACTCATTTATCACAGGTTCTCATGTTACTGATGATGGAACAATCAGATTGTACCAAATTCTGGAACGGTCTTAAGGCAAGTATATTAACACAAGTTGAAACTGAAATTGTTAAAAATATCCGTTCCATTTTCATTCATACTAACGGTTACGAACTCATTTATCACAGGTTCTCATGTTACTGATGATGGAACAATCAGATTGTACCAAATTCTGGAACGGTCTTAAGGCAAGTATATTAACACAAGTTGAAACTGAAATTGTTAAAAACATCCGTTCCATTTTCTTGGTCGTTTATTTACTGGTAAAAATAACGGAGGCCGTGATGATGAAATACAAATGTTAGGAAAATGATATTCACAAGCTGATATGTATTTTGGCTAGGCAATCCAGATGGTACTTGCTACTTGAAAACGTGCCATTTGCAACTGTGATTGCAGCTATGATTATCTGAATACAACAGATCTGAGCCTCCTTTGAAAATATCAGTTTCATTTTTGTCGTTATTTAAACCGTTGTCGTTTTACCGCCTAAACTGTTTGTCCTATTAAGGGTCTAAGATAAATGTGTGTGGTTTCGGGAAAACTTAAACGTGTCCGTATCTGAGTGACCAAAGATAGTATGGTTACAGCCATGCCGGGTATGTCCTATTGATACATGCATTACTTTTTAATGTACTAAGATATGATGAATTGGTGCATAATGTAAACGGATGCCACAATGCAAGTTAAGTTTCAATATCATACCCAAATTATGTTTTCGTTTCTATCTTATAAAATAATTCACACATTCGACTTTCTCTACATCTTTGCAGGGATACGCATACTCAATTCTCCCACCTGTCTCCATACCGATCCATCTATGAGTGCAAAATATTGATGTTGTATTTCCTGTCCTAATGGTTTTTTCATATTGTATGACAATTATAACTATTGATGACTAAATTGTAAAAAACATTCTTCTTATTACACTATTCTTACTCATCTTACATTATTTTTTTATCAATAAATTTACATTATATCATTTTTTTTTCAAGTGACTATTGAATAATTAATCATGTAACACATACAGTTAATTTTACCAGACTATTTACTTGCACTTGCTTATAGTCGTAAACATAAAATTTTTATTCCTGTAACTTTGTTTCATAATTACCATCTTTCGTCACCCTTTTTCTTCTGTTTTTTAATATTCGTATCACATATGTAAGAAGCCATTGTGGCCTCATATGATTGACCGGTTACAAAGGCATGATCTACTGTACACGTACTACCCTGCTAACCACCTTCCTAATACAAATTGTTTCGGATTTTACTCATTTTACACCAAAACTTCTTCCTCACACCTCCTACAAAATTCGAGATACCCATTATCCAAAACACACACACACACAAGACTCCATCAATCCGGTTACCCAAATCTTGAACACCGGAATGACTAAAGGCGGGCGAATCTTATAGCGTTATTTCACTAAATATTTTAACATAAACAAGCCCGTCCCGCAGCAGCGCGCGGGCAAACCTGGTTGTTAATAACCAAAAAGCAAAATGGTTAACTAAAGGGAGTTGATATTACTAAGGTCACAATCGAGTCGTGTTCGGATTGACTTGTTAAGGTTCGTGGGTTAGCATAACCAGGGACAGAACTTGAACGTTGTTGGCAGAGGGGCCAACTTAAAAGGTATTTATTTTAGGAGGGCCGATATACACTACTTTGAATTTTAGGTATTAAAAATGACTAAAACCGTATATAAAAAGGCATAAAATGTACATAGGGTAAATTTTTTTGGGGGGACCACAACCCCCTCGATCCCTTCTAAGTTCCGTCCCTGAGTATAATCTCTACTCAAACACGACTCATTTATTAGTCGTTTGAAGAAACTCGACCATAACTCGTACCATCATAACTCATGTAACTTGTTTGTGACTCGTTTTACCTATTTAAGTAAATAGGTCAAGCGGTGAATAAAGTTTATGGTTTGTCGATTCAACTAATTTAAATTCAAAAATGATATAATGACTTAAAAATGATAAAAATAACATATAAAAAACTATATGATAATTTCAATGATATATGAGTTATAATCATAATTCACTAATATTAAGTACATAACAAAATACATTTAATATAAATTCAACATAAAAACTAAGTTATATATTTTATTTTTTTAGAGGTTTATATACTTAAACGAGTTTACGGGTTAACCTATTTAATACTTATTTAACCGAAACATGACCCGTTTATTAAAAGGGTTAGACGAATTGACCTGTTTTTTACTCAAAATTGTTTATCTTCGACCCAAACTTATTTAACTTTGTATCGGGTTCATGTTTTGATCGGTGTCCAAAGTTGCCACTCCTAACATTTACATGAATCATTTTAATCCATACACATGATATTATTATTAATATGCCCTTATTGAATTTTTAACCCCCTAATGTACCCCACCATGATTTACTCCGCCTTCCACCTCTCACACTTCAGCTAATACTTCAAGTCACGCATTACTACTGATCACTTCTACCATAGCCATCTTAATCTACGACCAATATATTTGCAATTGAGATTTTCTTCATATGAATTAATCTATACTCTTTCGACGGTGTATTTAACTCATTAATTTAGTTTTCGTATTTGCCATGTGATCTCAATGTTCATGCACCCTTTTGACGTTGCCTTTGTTGATATAAATAATGCCTAAACACGTTATTAATATTTTTCTATATCTCTACGTTTTGATAATCACAAAATGTAAAATCATTAAACGGAAAATTATGACGTAAACAAGTATTTAGTTGTTAATATCTATTTTAACAACTCAATCACTTAAGGTATGAACAAACAAATGCTTAATGCATTATATGATCAAAGGAACATTTTCTTAATCACTAGATTTTTTATAAAATGTCACAAACATTTTATATCTTTTAGAAAAATATTTTTGGTATTAAATAAATATGTTTAATCTAGTATAAATTTATGAATTCAAATTTTCAACCAAAAATGACAAAAATGTTTCAGAAAAACCTTCCCCACAAAAAGACAAATTTGAGCAACGTTCAGGAAGAGCGGCCCCCTTAATTATACTAGGCGGTCCCCTTAATTTTAAAGGGGCCGGCCACCTATTTAAGGGGACCGCCCCGCTCCTCTAGGTCCTCAGATTTGCCTATAAATACTGGTTCATCTCTGGACTTTTTCCTCACCTTTTGCACCCCAAACCTTCTGTTCTAAATATTCTCTAATCCTTGTAAATCCTTTCTAAAATTCTTTGATCATATTCTCTTAAGCATTGGTTTCCAAGTGATCCAAGCTTTCATCATCCAAGTGCAAAAGAAGAATACTCCTTCAACTAGAGAAGAAGTATTGTAGTTTAATTCATATCATTTTGTAGTTGTGTAAAGTAAAGTGTTGTATACTTGTGATAAGTAGATCTAAGTGTAAGTAAGTAGTTGTGTTGTAAAGAAGTAGTGTAGAAGTTGTGAAGTCGTAGTCAAGAAGTTGTGAAGCAGTCGTATAGAAGTTGTGAAGCCGTCGTGTAGAAGGTGTGAAGCCGTCGTGAAGAAGTCGTGAAGCCGTCGTGAAGAAGTTGTGAATAAGTCGTGAAGAAGTCGTGTAGAAGTTGTGAGATTGGTTCTAGCTACGATTAGAACCCGACATCTAGCTTTGTGTCGTTAAGCCGGTGTAAGCTAAAGTTGTGTATGGTTTGTTGACATAGTGAAGAGAACTCTCGAGTAGGTGACTCGGGGAGTGGATTAGGGCAAGGAAGGTGTCCTTGTAGCCGAACCACTATAAATCCTTGTGTTGTGGTTTGATCTTTCCATCCCTATCTTTCATTTCATTTCATTTACTTTACTTGCATTACTTATTTACATTTGTCTATATTTGTTCATATTGTTTAAGAGTTGAAGTCACATAAGATCGAATCGAAGTTTTTAAAAGTAAACAAAAGTTTTCACAATAAAATTTAAAAGACGTAAAACTATTCAACCCCCCCTTCTAGTTTTCCACAATTGGTATCAAGAGCCACGTCAAACAAGATTTTTAAAATAAACTGTATTTTAAAACTTGAAACGATCTATGGAATCTGAAAAATATTTAGAAGGGCAATCTATGCAAAGACCACCACTATTTGAAAGTGATGGATTTCTTTATTGGAAAAATCGATTCGAAACTTATGTGAAATCAAAAGATCTAGATCTTTGGCATGTTATTAGTAATGGTGATTTTTTACCTATTCAAAATAATCCTGAATCTAAAAAGGATGAAGTAGTACCTTTTGAAAAATAAAGTGATGATTTAAAAAGAAAACTTGCTAAAAATAATGAAGCAAAAATGGTTATTTATAATGCGTTACCGCGTAAAGAATACGAAAGAATCTTTATGTGTGAAACCGCAAAAGAAATTTGGAATTCTTTACTAATAACTCACCAAGGTAATAGTCAAGTCAAAGATAATAAAATAGATCTTCTTGTTCTCAACAATATGAACAATTTACGATTCCGGAAGAGGAATCAATTGATAATGATTTTGCTAGGTTTAACACAATCATCACAAGTTTAAAAGCACTTGATGAGAGTTTTTCTAGTAAGAATTTTGTTAGGAAATTTCTTAGGGCGCTTCATCCAAAATGGCGGGATAAAGTTACAGCGATTGAAGAATCGAAGAACTTGTCAACTCTTCAACTTGACGAGTTGATTGGCAACTTGAAAGTCTACGAGGCAATAATAAAGAAAGATTCCGAGATGTTCAAAGGAAAAAGAGAACAAAGCAAGTCAATTGCTTTGAAAGCTAGGAAGGAATCTAGTGACGAGGATAGCTCAACCTCCGAAAGTGATGACGAAGAATATGACATGGCCGTAAGAGACTTCAAGAAATTCTTCAAAAGACGAGGAAAATTCGTTAGACAACCACATGACGAAAGAAAGGCACTCCAAAGAAACAAAGACGACAAAGGTAGCAAGAGCGAGAGGAAGTGTTTTAAATGTGTTGATCCAAATCATCTCATCGGAAGATGTCTAATGATGTCAAGAGAGCAAAATCAAAAGGCATTTGTTGGAGGAGCATGGAGTGATAGTGACGAAGACGAGAAAGAAACCACAAAGGAGGAGAAGTGTCTTGTGGCTAAGACATCAAGCGAGGTACATTCCGAAACTGAATACTTTAGTGATGAGTATTTATCATTAGATGAAAAAGACCTAGATAGTGAATATAGTAGATTATGCAAACTAGGTCAAAAAGTAATAACTAAAAATAAATCACTAAAACATATAAAAAACAAATTAGAAAATGAAATACTTGAATTAAAAAATAAACTACATAACTTAGAAAAAGGCAAAGAAGCTTTTGAAGAATGTAAAACATGTCAAGTAACTAAAAATGAAAACGAAAAACTTAAGGAAGAAATTTGTAAACTTGACAAATTTGAAAATAGTAGTAACTCACTAAGGAAAATAATAAGTGTTCAAAGAGTAGTAGGAGATAAAACCGGCTTAGGATTTAATTCAACTGAGGCCTCAACTAGTGAAACTAAAAATGTAATGTTTGAAAGTGAATCTAGTAAGCAAAAATCCTTAGAGTCAACACCTAAATACATACTTATAAAAGATAGAAAAATACCAATTGCTAGTAATGATGAAATAAAAACTTTTTACAAACCATCTTTAAAAACCAAAGAAGAATCACCTAAACCGAAATTAAGATAAACAACACCTCCCCTAAGAAGACCAAATAATCCTCACCCTCGACCTAAAACTCCTCAACCTAGAAGAAATCAAAATCGACAAAATCTCCATAATAATAATAGTTACCCAATGTGGAATTATCCAAATCCACCAAGTTTCAATCCTTGGGGAATACTTCCACCATATATGCATCCTAGTCAATTGAAACCCATGTTTGGTTCAAACAACTTTGGACCAATTAGACAATGGGGACCAAGTGGCTAATTTGCTAACTCATTGGGAAATCGGCATCTTTTCTTTGATTGGCTTCTATAAGTCAACATAAACACTTTGAAGTGCTTGAAGACTACTTATTGAAGACTAAAAGGTACGCCTCTCTTTCATGCTCTCTACTATGTTATATGCTTAGCTAATTGCATGCCCCCGTTAGTTTAATGTGCCTAGTTTAGTTATTACTTATGTGTTTGTTAGTATGTAATTTCTTTATACATATACTTATACTATTATACATATACATAAGAACTAGTCTATATATATATATATATATATATATATATATATATATATATATATATATATATATATATATATATATATATATATATATATATATATATATATATATATATATCTCTTCACATAACCTAGATACGTCATTAGTTGACTATCTAGAACTAAAAGAAATTGTTCGTTCTCGAACCTTTTCTTCCCCCTTGCTCTCTTGGACTATAACGTTCAACATGAAAATCTTCTATGTCCACTCTCACAAGACTCATGGTGATGAAGAGAAGTGAGTTGAGTGGATCAACATAGAAGTAGAATTCGAACCTTCGCGCAAAGGAAACTATGGATGAAACAAACTCCCGACGCCGTCAGCACTCATCTCCGTCTCTACCTCATCATCTCTCGACACCATTCAACATCCAAATCTCCCATGTAATATACATATATATAAATATACACATTCCGTCTCATTCCTCTAAATCATTGTCGACTTGACGTCTTGATTATTTTATCCAAAATTCTCAAGATTTTTTTAAACGAAATGTTAATAAAATGTGTCAAGTATTCCTTCCTCGTGCATATACAAACCAACGTATTTTTGATATATTATAAATCTATCTATATACATATAAATATTTTGCCGTCAGAAACAAAACTCGAAAAATTCAGAATTCTGGTAGGCGGCCCCCTTAAAATTATTGGGACCGGCTTGTTATCGAGGGAGGCCCCCTTAATGTTTAAGGGGACCGGCCATCTGCTGCTACCAAAAATGATTTTCCTCTTAAAACTTTTGCCAACCACTCCATTTCTCACACACCCTTCCTTTGCTACCTGCTGTGAACGAACTAAACCACCCAAAAACCATCAAAACCACTTACCAAATCACCAATTCGGGCTAAATTCGCAAGGGGCAAACACTTATATCTCGATTAGCAACATATATTGTAAGTTTTCCAAAACACATTTCATCTAATTTCGTCAAATTTCGAGTCTAATCACAATTAGGTATTTTATTTAAAATTTTCAAATTCGAACTTATGTTGAAATTAAGTCTAGGATACTCATTGCCAAATGCTTCCCATAGGATTAAAGTACTTAATTACCTAGAATCTAAGTAATCTAAAACCCTCATGCCAAAATTTTGAAAAACCAAACACTCTCATTCAAAATTTGTTATACATTGTTGAATTATGCCATAAACACTTATTATAACTAACCACATTATAATATCACAACTTTTAATCCTAAAAATATATTTTTCGAATCATGAAAAATGATTTTATAAACATAAGAGGGTGTTTGGATTGAGTCATAAAATTGTCAAGATTAAGTCAAAATGAATTTCACAACTAATGGACAAGTTTATAAACATGTAACTAGTCATTTTGAGTCATCAAGATACATAATTCATATGCATATTGAAATATTAGTCTTTATTTTTCTAGAAAAAGGGAGCGTTTGGAATAATAAATTAAAAGACATTTTTGATCAAAATCTACGTTTTCATTTTTTTTTTAAAGTTACTTAGCATAAATACTCGTAAGAAATAGCTAGACATACAATCTAATGTTTGTCTAGCCACATTTCAAAGTGACTTATGATATATAAAGGAGCGCTTGGATACGTTTGGTTCTTTATCAAAATATCATTACAACTACTCCTTAAAATCATAAAATACACTTTAAGCGAGTTAAAAATTAAAAATAAGGAACATTGCAAACTACTTCTTAGGATTAAAATTTTAGAGTCGAAGTATATTTGCGTTCCACATGAGTAGTATATGTCACATATGCATTTTTTTTATCTTACTTTCTTGTTGTTATCTTGTTTAGGTGAAAATGCCTAAAGTCACGGTTGGTGATGTTTCCAAAACCAAGGAATATATTCCAAAAGTCTCCGCTACTCCCGGCATATCTCCCGCCATTGCATGTCTCTATCCTCCCATCGAAGATAGAAACATTCATGAAGGGAGAGTTGTCGATCCATCCTTCTATCAATCCGACCATATCGAACGAATGTTCTCCAACGTTCGTCTCGATTGTCTTTTCAAAATCAATGAACCCATCATTCCTCCTTTCATTCTTGACTTCTATAGCCAAGTTACGATGCAAACCGATGACTATGGTTATATCCTCATCTCTTTCATGATCCAAAAAGAATTCATCACTCTCACTCTTGCTCAGTTTGGTCAAATCCTCCAAATTCCCTTCAACGGTCAAGCCGTTTTCTCAAATGAATGGGAATTCTCATCTCTTGAGAAAAATCGGACTCAGGGTGGTCCATACTATTCTGAGATTCCAACTCCTGATGACATTCATCGACTACTCGAGCTAGAACGTGGTACGACTAGCCGAAGAATCAAGTCGAAAAATGTCGACATTCATGCAAACCAAGTCCTTCTCAAAGAACTAAGACCCGACATGAAGCATTGGGAAGAACTCATTCGCGAGAATGCGTTTGGTACCGGCGGACACCGTGACCACCTCACGGCTAGCATCGCTCACATGTTGTATTGTGTTGTTGCGGAAGAACAATACAATTTGGCTTATTTCTTTGTCCATCATATCATCTCTTCCAAAAATACTCCACATGTCAATCTTCCTTATGGTATGTTCCTCACTAGACTTTATCATTTTGTCATTGAACATTACCCACATCTTGAGAGTGATATGTATCAATTCGTTCGTCCCGTCTTGCGTCCTCTTACTCGTAGCCAACTTCGTCGATCTCGAAGTGACAAGGGCAAATCTCTTCGCCCTAATCTCTTTGCACCTCGTAGTTCCACATCTCATCGGAGAGATGATGATGAGGAGGAGGAAGGCACCTCACGTGTTAGTACTCCATCTCCCACGACGTTCGTGAACAATCTCCCGGAACTTAATTATTCCGAATATCAAGTTCCTCTTCCTTCCGAACAAACCGATCAAATCCTATTTGAACGACAAACCGCATTACTCAACACAACTCAACAGATGCATGAAGAGGTTAGAGGTGGTTTCAAGTCAATAGGAAAAGCTTTCAAGAAGATTTTCGGAAAGAAGAGATAGAGATGTGGATGTTGGCTTATTTGAACAATATTGTTATTAGACAATTTTTTTTATTTGACAATTATTTGTTTCTTGTACCTTATAGTATGTTAGTATTTTAACCATTCTCTTGATTAGAACTTTGATACTATGCTTACATTGACATACTTGCTATTTAATGATTATTGACATGCTTGCTCTATAATATGCTTATATTAGTTTAAATGTATACATGATTATTTAATATGTTTATGCCACTATTTAATCATTCCTAATATACATGGTTCAAATAGAGCTTGCTGCAAACACACCTCAAAAATTGACCCTTTTCTGGAAATTTTTCAATTTTGGTCGCTTGGGAAAACACTAGATGGGCGGCCCCCTTAATTTTGCTAGGCGGTCCCCTTAATTTTAAGGGGGCCGGCCTACAATTAAGGGGACCGGCCATCTGGACAGTGAATTTCACTATTTTCTTTTGCATCTTGTGACCCCTTTTCTCTAGTCTCAGCTACCCTTTCTCTTAATAACCCAACTGAGTTTGGAATATTATTACTAAACCTCAAAACCTTACCCAAACCAACCATACTTTCATATTATAAATTCCCTCCAAATGATAAACCCTCATTTCATCAATCCTCATCTCCTTCAAACATCAACCTACAACACCATGCTATCACCAAAATCCTCCATCTCCAAGACCTCTAAGAAACAAAAATTGGTCATCATACCACCCAAACAACTTTTCATTGATCTTACCAAAGAAGACAACATCACTCCATCACCACCACCTACATGCTCATCTCCAAGTGCACCTAATGCACCATCAAAAACACCTTCCACCTATGGTACCTCCTCTTCCTCCATACCTTCAACCTCATCCATCAATGACTACATCAACAAACACCTCTCCTCACCACAAATAACACCTCCATCAACAACATCACCACTACATCTCACTCAAGAACCTCCATCCACCGAGCTTGCTATCTCCCTCTCACCAATCACACCTCTTGATGCTCACTTTTCATCCTCACCAATTCCACCACCTCTCTTTATTAATCCTATACCTTGGAGTCTCCTTGAAGCTCATGGAGATACTTGCCTTTGTTGCATTCATAACCGAACCATCATCTTTGGTCTTCGGGATGAAATGCAATATATGTTCTCATGCATTGAGCACATGTTAACCAACCCACCACCACCATCTTCACCCATTTCACCACCACCTCCTCCATTCTCTTCAAACTAGATAAAATGTTTCAACACCAATAAAGTTTTCCACTCTTTTTGGTTGCAAGCTCTATGAGGATCATGTACTCTTGGGATGATTATGTAGTATCATTAGTTGCACTCTTTGTTAAATTTTGTATATGTACTCTATTTGGTTGTGTATTTATACACAACACTTTAGATTAATGGATGTCTTTATTTTATATATGCTTGCTTATTTTTGCTATATATATACTTGTGCTTCTAATATTTTTCTTGCAAGATTTCCATAGCTCGTCTCCTTGGTGCCCTCAAACGAGGGGGAGTACACATCAAGGGGGAGTTCTCGTCCCGACAAATTTCACGTCTAAAACTTGTAGGCATAACCTTTTTGATTCTACAAAAAGGGGGAGAAGTAGATATAAACTCACTAAATACTTGACTAAAAATTAATTTTTCAATTTAATGAGTTTAGATTTTGTAATCATTAAAAAGGGGGAGATTGTTGATATAAATAATGCCTAAACACGTTATTAATATTTTTCGATATCTCTACGTTTTGATAATCACAAAATGTAAAATCATTAAACGGAAAATTATGACGTAAACAAGTATTTAGTTGTTAATATCTATTTTAACAACTCAATCACTTAAGGTATGAACAAACAAATGCTTAATGCATTATATGATCAAAGGAACATTTTCTTAATCACTAGATTTTTTATAAAATGTCAAAAACATTTTATATCTTTTAGAAAAATATTTTTGGTATTAAATAAATATGTTTAATCTAGTATAAATTTATGAATTCAAATTTTCAACCAAAAATGGCAAAAATGTTCCAGAAAAACCTTCCCCACAAAAAGACAAATCTGAGCAACGTTCAGGAAGGGCGGCCCCCTTAATTATACTAGGCGGTCCCCTTAATTTTAAGGGGGCCGACCACCTATTTAAGGGGACCGCCCCGCTCCTCTAGGTCCTCAGATTTGCCTATAAATACTGGTTCATCTCTGAACTTTTTCCTCACCTTTTGCACCCCAAATCTTCTGTTCTAAATCTTCTCTAATCCTTGTAAATCCTTTCTAAAATCTTTTGATCATATTCTCTTAAGCATTGGTTTCCAAGTGATCCAAGCTTTCATCATCCAAGTGCAAAAGAAGAATACTCCTTCAACTAGAGAAGAAGTATTGTAGTTCAATTCATATCATTTTGTAGTTGTGTAAAGTAAAGTGTTGTATAGTTGTGATAAGTAGATCTAAGTGTAAGTAAGTAGTTGTGTTGTAAGGAAGTAGTGTAGAAGTTGTGAAGTCGTAGTCTAGAAGTTGTGAAGCAGTCGTGTAGAAGTTGTGAAGCCGTCGTGTAGAAGGTGTGAAGCAGTCGTGAAGAAGTCGTGAAGCCGTTGTGAAGAAGTTGTGAATAAGTTGTGAAGAAGTCGTATAGAAGTTGTGAGATTGGTTCTAGCTACGATTAGAACCCGACATCTAGCTTTGTGTCGTTAAGCCGGTGTAAGCTAAAGATGTGTAAGGTTTTCTCCGCCATAAGGGATTTTGTTGACATAGTGAAGAGAACTCTCGAGTAGGTGACTCGGGGAGTGGAGTAGGGCAAAGAATGTGTCCTTGTAGCCGAACCACTATAAATCCTTGTGTTGTGGTTTGATCTTTCCATCCCTATCTTTCATTTCATTTCATTTACTTTACTTGCATTACTTATTTACATTTGTCTATATTTGTTCATATTGTTTAAGAGTTGAAGTCACATAAGATCGAATCGAAGTTTTTAAAAGTAAACAAAAGTTTTCACAATAAAATTTAAAAGACGTAAAACTATTCAACCCCCCTTCTAGTTTTTCACAGCCTTTATTGTCATTCTCTTAACTTTGGTAATATGATGACTATATGAGTTTATTAATTTTCATACAGATGTAACATTTACACGCAATATGCTGAACAAGCTTATGATACGTGAGAAGACAATGTTAATGTATATTGTTAAAGGCTTAAATACATGAGAGGGTATTTAGTTTCATTCATGAAATTATCTCGCATTGAATTATCACCGATGGAAGGTTGTCGGGATTTAGACGTGGAATTGAAGTTATTGGGACAAAAAAGGTAGGGGAAAAAAGACGAGAGATAAAAACCGGATATGGTTTGGCCGTATGTTTTGAAGAAAAAAAATAAACTAAGAAAAAATATGTAAGTAGGGGCATAATAGTCAAGTCAAGACAATTTTACATGTGCAGAACATTTTTTTTTTTTTTTTTTTTTTTTTTTTTTTTTTTTTTTTTTTTAAATAATTACCCCGATAAATATATTACTTAGAAGAAAAACTATTAGGTACAAATAAAATGTGGTTGAAGCATCACATTACCTCAAGCAAAAGCTTGAAAACTACAAAAATAAACAGTGTTTATGACATACCATAAATACAAACAACTCTAGATAACACCTATCTAGCCATATTCCAAACATCTAAAGCCTTACATATTGCACCACGGTAGAACATCCAGGAGATCCAAGCGTCCAGATACAATCTCCAACCCAAAGCAAAAGAGAGAGAGAGAGAGAGAGAGAGAGAGAGAGAGAGAGAGAGAGGGAGAGGGAGAGAGAGAGAGAGAGAGAGAGAGAGAGAGAGAGAGAGAGAGAGAGAGAGAGAGAGAGTAATACATCATAAGAGACTGCCTCCTTAAAAACCTTCCTAAGAAAAACTTAGTGGGAAAAATCTTCGAGAAGGAAAAAAGAGTACAACTCTCAAATGAAAATCCCTTCTTGAACCAAACCCAAACCAGATCTCTAGCATTGATATTCATCGTTAATTTGGCTAAAACCACTTTTTAGTTTATGGTCAAAATTACGAGAGATTAATATTCTTTCATAGCATAAGCAAAGTCATAAATTGTTTAGAGCAGTAAAAACTAATGTTTGAAGTAATTTCTTTGATTTTGAAGTTGCCTAACAAATTTTTTAGAGTTTATGTAGCTTTTAGATTCTAATGTACAAAAAGGGAAATGCTACACCCAGAAAAATAAATCCACAAAACCGGCCACAAAATGACGTGTCAGATAGTGAGTGGCTGAATCAGAAAGAAAAGAGAGAAAGTGTCACAAAATACACCAATCAGGGAGTCACAACTCATTTTGTGGACCATTTTATGATTTTCTTTTTTTTATTTTTTTATTATTATTATAATTTTTAGTGTATCATTCCTCGTACAAAAAGCTCCTCAATTTTTAGAAATTGTTGTGTCTAGACCAATCGACATATTTGATCATACACCAACACATGTCTAATTGACATGCTTTATAGAACTCAAATTGATTGTTATTTACAATCCAGTGTACAAATGAATTCTTTAAAATACACAATTAATCTGTGGATAAGAAAGTTGATTCCCAACAGTTAGAGAGACACTTAGGCCGGGCACAGTAGTGACCAGCAGTGACCATCATTTTACCCGCCACATCAGCTTTTGTTGAGTCAAATTCTGACCAAATTATCCCTCACAAGTATTTGAAACATTAAATCAGCCTAAGTTAAGGATAGCTGATCACGTCAGAGATCCAACTCTCTCTCTGATAGAGTCAACACATAAACCAAAGAACAAATTTTACCTTTGACTGAATGATCAGCACAGCTGATTATCATCAGCTATCCAAATGATTCAAAGGTGAAACACCTTTGAGAGAACCTCAGAGAAGTCAGAGTGAAAGACCACTGAATGGAAGAACAATGGTTTAAAGGGACTCACTGAGTGTTCACATATCTGAGGATAAAACACCTCGGATATGTTGTATATCTTCTCAGCCACAACAGTCTTGCTTTCCAAAGACAAAGTCCAAAACTGAATAAAAACTTTGTAACCTGATATCGGAGTCAGCTAAACAAAGGGCAGATGTGACAAATGGTAATTTTCACGTTGTTTATTAATATTATATGAGTATTAATTATTTTTAAGCTAAGCATTTCTATGCGCATTTGCATGTTTCTGAGTATTTTTGAGCGATTTTTTAGAGCCGTTTCACATACTGTAGCTTATAGTCACTGCAGAAAAAGTATATTTTTGTCAGTAAGGTTAAATTATCACATTTCTGATAGTTACTGACAAGTTTCGTAATTAATTGAGAGTTTTCTCGCATTTTTCTGAAAAACAACCGCACGCGCGTACCGACAGCACAGTACACATGGTAATAGTCAAATAAATATGTTTTTGAGTCAGTAATGACATTTTATTATATTTCTGGCAAAAACGCGGATAAAAACTTTATTTTACGTAAACGTGTCCAAAAACGTCAAACCGGGACTTTACGGTAACATTTAAACTCAAACCGACACACGATACACCAAAGCAGAGTAAAAACTAATTTACCCTCTCGTCTAATAAGCCATAACCGGCCATATGATGCCACCTAGCCCACATGGGACAATTTTACCATCTATCTTAAATGTAATCTCAATTTTGCTAAATATAGTTATACTTTTTAGATTTTCTAACATTCTATCCATAAATGTTTCCTAGATTAACATTCTCATCTTCCATATTACCCTTCATTTGTACGCCCCATATTTCACACATAAACATCATCTACCAAAATTTTTCTCTAAAAGATCAAGATCATCAAGTGTTTAAATAAGGTTTTTGGGTAATTTGGAGCTTGTTTTGGGTAAAATTAGTGAAGCTTTGGGTGTTCATTGTTCCTCCTAGCCACGTTAAACTTCAAGGATTTGTAAGGATTCATAAAACTTTTCTAAACTTGTTAATCTCTTGTTCATTTGGTGTATAATGATGTTTAAAAGTGTTAAATGTGTATGTTTTGATAATATGATAAAAGCTAGGGTTTGATCTTTTATGCATAGTGCTCGACATTTTTGGATGTTCATGAGTTAGTTTGTAGATTTCTTGCTTGTGTGGTAAATATTGTTACATATGGTGCTAGTTTGATGATACAAACATTAGTTATTGTTTTTACACTAATTTAAGCACTATATTGATTTTTAGAGGTTATATATGGTTCGGCCATATTTAAAAATATAAGATTATTGGGGTTTTGAAAAACATAAAATTTTGGCTCAAGTGGTGGAATGGTGGAAAAATATAATTGAGTGTTTATGTGGAATGGATTGAAAATAAACCCTAAGTTATTGAAAATAACTAGTAAAAAGGTGAAAATAAGTTAAGACACTATATATGGGTCGAATGGAACATAAAATAGTCAACTTGAAATATTGACTAATTAGCTTATTTATTAGAGCTTATTTGATAAGTAAAAAGTATATTTAGTAACTAATAATCACTAATAAGTACCAAATAATAACAAATTGGACTAAATGGATTTTTTGGCCATAAAACCCACTAAGTTACTGTTGGGCCGAAGCCCATGAACATTTTTGGAGTTTTGACTTTTTGACCAAGCGAACCTATTGAGCGAGTAAAATGATTTTTAGTAACGTGTCGATATATACGTTATAACTAAAAATGTGTTTTGGGTTAAAAATGGTAATTGGGCTTATTTAAGAGTTTCGGCCCAATTAACAAGTAAAAATGATAAATTTGATTTTTGGAATATTTTCCGACTCGCCGTGGTTGTTAATGTTTAACGAAACGATAAATATAACGATAACTATTTTTGGACTTGTTTTGAGACGTCTAGTCTCCGAAAGGGTCATTTTTACTAAATTGATATTGAGATTGACTTTCGTTGACTTTTTGACAAAATATTGACTTTACGTCGAAACCTAATGTTAATACTTAAAAATGAAGATAACGAATAATATAACGTCGAAAATATTCACGACACTTGATATATATATCACAAAGGTATATTTTTGCACTTATAACTAGTTAGCGGAATATTTGAGTAAAGTTTGCAACACATGAGATAAATGGAAACGTTGTATAAACGAATGGGTCATGCCCAAATTTTCTAAAAATCCAACACTTAGAATATTTTGTGAAAATACATAGTTTAAGTAAACTTTATGAAATTACTTAACAAAACTTGTTTTCTTATAATAAAAGTTGCAACAGAAATAATAAATGATGTTTCTAAATATAATAATTTTTCACTAACTATATTACATTAACCATTCTTCAAAACTTATTTAATTAATCTCCATTAATTAAATATATGAGAAATTAATTTATAAAATAAATAAATAAATAAATATATATATATATATATATATAAAGGTATGAGTAAATATATATATATATATATATATTATATATATATATATATATATATATATATATATAAAACACTTGCACATTTAAGTCGCGAATACTAGCACGGATGTTCCGTTAGGTATTCCCACCATGCAGATTCACCATGAGCTACCCCCAAGAGTTACAATAATAAATCGTTTCAAAATATATTTTACCACACAGCAAGCAAGAAATACACGAGCACAGGTCAAACGTAAACTTTTCAGATAAAACAAAGACACTTGAGACACGAATATTTCGCTGAGACTTACCGTACTGATTTAAGGTGCTGATCGGCGCGGTTGCATTATTTTGATTGATTAGCTGATTTGCTGTTATTGAAAGGTGAGTTTATAGTCCCATTTTTTATACGATTTTTGCTTTATAAGCTTGGGGTTAGTAACATGCAAAACTGTTTTCATGGACCAGAAATGAAATTGCTTTTAAGATCACACTAATATGCAGAAACCTAAGTTTGCTGAATCCCAATTTGTGCCCACTATCATCTGCCGCTAATTACTGTTTAGGAAGCCGTTTGTTATAAATAGATCTATTGGGAGTGACGTCCCCGTTCGGTTGGCTCGGCATAGCCAAGGCGAACGTATACCAAGTCGGGTTTTTGGCCGAGTGTCTGGGGATTAACACTCCCGGGCACCCTTATTTATTTTGCTAACGCTAGTCGTGCTGCATTGTCTTAGCATCGGTAGGATGAGGCTTAGTGTTTGCATAACGGATATTGTGTATCTGCTGAATTGTTTTTATGATATTGATATTGGTCCATATGTGCTATTTATTTAAACCTATGAACTCACCAGCGTTAGCTGACTTTTAGCATGTTTTTCTCAGGAAACTGAGGTGCGTTTAGCCGGGTGCAGTGCATGGCGTCGGTCACAATAAATGATGGAAATGTTTTTAATGCGTTTACTCTGACATTTGGACCTTTTATTTAAATGGGCTTCATTTTCATCTGAAATGGATTTTATGTATTGTTACCTGACTTGACTTATGTAAAATATTTTAAAACGGATTTTTAATCCGGTCGCTATATCTTATGTTATGATTATCAATCCAGTAGCACCCAAAGTGTATGCTTCCGCAATATTATGATTTTGGGGGTGTTACAGATTGGTATTCAGAGCTTAGGTTATAGAGAACAAGGTTAAAAAAAAAAAAAAAAAAAAAAAAAAAAAAAAAAAAACCCCTTAAACTATAACGATTTTGAAAAACTTTCCATCATGACCGCCGGATGCCTGCCAGTTTAGCTTGCTATGACTTGAGCATTTGTTGCTTATTTGATTTTAGCGTTATTTGCTCTATTTGATTTAGTGTTTTGACATGCTATTTGAGTATATTATACTAAGCATATATGATATAAGTAATTTCTATATACTTATACGTGTCGCACAATATTTGTCACAAACCATGTCTCTCCCATTCGGCACATACTCTGAGGTAGCTACTGCTGGATTCACTTCTCTGACACAGCAGCCAGTTCCGTTCATGGATAACCCACTGATGGAGGTTATTCGTGCTGCTGCTCAGCCATCCATTCCAGTTCAGCCTGTACACACCACTTCGGTATCCACCTCGCTGTATTTACACAGATCTACCACAGCACACCGTTCACCACCAGCTCAGTTATACACCTTTACTCAGCATGATCATGATACCTCACCTGTCCGCCGACACAGTGCTCGTATGTCTGTATATTCTGGACCTTATCAGCGACTCTCAGATTTCCCAGTTTTACCACCTAGGAAGAGGGTCAGATCGGATTTTGAGGATACTCCTGCTGACTCACCACCTCAGTCACCTGTACCATCTCCAGACTATTCCCCACCTAGTCAGAGACATAGGAGATCAGTGGAGACCTATTCTGATGAGGACGAGGATCCAGTGGAGGATCCAGAGCAAGTTCAAGATGAGCCTACTCCTACTGTTGCTGTTGAGCACATTCCTCTGGGTTTAGAGGATGATAGGGATAGGGATACTCCTATGGATGTAGATCAGGGCATGATGCCGAGGGATGGCAATGGCATCATGGAGGATGTTCAGGGATTGTTTGAGGTTGGACAGAGCTCGAGAGATGCACAATTTCAGGGTTTGTTTGAGATTGGACAGAGCTCTAGAGATGCCGAGATTCAGGGTTTGGATGATAGTCAGTGGTTGGACATTGCTTGTGATGTTAGCATGGGTGTACGTGCAGCTAGTCCAGAGTACACACCGTCATCTCCTTCTTTCATACCACCATCTCCAATACCTACCCCACTCCCATAACCAGTGGCTTCTCCGATAGCAGAGCCTGAGGAGCTTACTGAGATGGATCAGATCTGGATTCAGTTGACGAACCAGGCGAGCTTACTTGATGTTCATTCTGATATGCTTGGGAGATTGGAGCAGTCTGAGCGTATACAGACTGTGGAGAGGCGGATTGGGACTATTGATCAGGCAGCTTGTGTTTTATTTGAGGAGTTGTATTCTGACCATAGAGTGATGATTGGGTTGAGAGCTAGATTGGATGCTCTAGAGAGATTACATGGTAGGGAGCTTAGAGGATTGGACTTTAGGGCCATTGGTTTAGGTAGAGGCCAGCAGAGGATTCAGGGTATGTTGAGACGAGCCAGAGGCGTTGACCGTATGCAGTGGCAGAGGATTTTGACTGCCGAGCATTCCATTGGTTCAATGATGAGGGAGAACCAAGAGCTTAGAGACCGGGTAGCCCAGTTAGAGACCACTATTGGAGGATTGACCGCAGCTTTTGACCAGCTACGCATTGCTAGGATCGATCACTAGATGTAGTAGTAGTGATGATGTATTCCTAGATTAGTAGTAGTGATGATGTATTCCTAGGACTATTAGTATTTCAGTAGTATTTTAGGACTAACTATATACGAGCTTGTAATTTTGTGAACCTTTATCTTTTGATATATATATAACAAGCTTAGTCTTCCTATCCGATTATTCGTTTTCCTCTATGGTTGACTTTATTCTTGTATTTGTTTTCGCTATCCACCTATCGGTATGATTTATTTTCCTATAACCAAAAATCTCATTTATCGCCATCTTTTGTGATGCAGATAAATGGCACCAAAACGAAAGTCAACCAGAGTCACACGAGGACAACCCGCTAACACGCCTATTCAGAAAAGGTCAATAAGGGGAAGAACTACTGAGCCTATTACCCCGACCAGAGTCACACGAGGACGACCCGCTAACACACTGGTTCAGACAAGGTCAGTGAGGGGAATAACTGCTGAGGATGTCGCCCCGACCAGAGCCGCACAAGACCAGACAGATGAGGATGTCGCACCAACTAGGGCCGCAGCTACTACCCCAGTGGTGAATCAAGCAACAGTGGATCAACTAGTTGCTGATCGTGTGGCAGCCGCTCTCGCAGCTGTGACCAATTCGACCACCAACACCGGAACATCTAGGCCAGTGACCAACAGCCGAGGTTGTACTTACTCTGAGTTCCGAAAAATCATGGTTGGAGGATTTGGAGGAACAGAGGGAGCCGTTGGTTTGACTAGATGGATTGAGAAGCTTGAAACCGTGTTTCGTATCAGTGGATGTCATGAGGATGATAGAGTCAAGTTTGCATCATTCACTTTCATGGATTTCGCTTTGACCTGGTGGAACAACTACATGAAGTCTGCTAATATGGATGTTGCTTATGCTATGCTTTGGGAAGATTTTACGGAACTAGTGATTAGGAAGTATTGCCCACGAAATGAGATTAAGAAGTTAGAAATTGAGTTTTGGAATCTGAAGGTGCAAAACAACAACATCGCTGCTTACAATCAGAGATTTCAGGAGTTGGCTTTGCTATGTCCAGAAATGGTTCGGACTGAAGCCAGATTGATTGAGAGGTATATCGGTGGTTTGCCGAAATCTATAAGAGGTGACGTGATTACCTCGAGGGCTGTAGATCTTCATGAGACCATGGAGACAACAAACAAGTTAATGGATCAGGAATTGGAGGATATTCCAGAGAAGAGTACTGACCACAAAAGGAAGTGGGAAGATCACTCCAAGGGTAAAAACAACAGCTCTCAGAACAAAAAATAGAATGGAGGCAAGGTTTATGCAGTTGGTTCAGGAGACAATAAGGGTTATGATCAGAATACGCCTTTTTGTAACCGCTGTAAGTTACATCATAGGGGACAGTGCACTGTGAAGTGTAACAATTGCCAGAGGATAGGGCACTTGACAAAGAACTGTAGGGCAAGACCACTAGCCACCGCACAAGCAGCACCACCCTATAATCGTAAGGCGGATGTCACCTGCTTTGGGTGTGGTAAAAAGGGTCATTATCGGAACGAGTGCAATAAGCCCCGAAACCAAGGAAACGGTGGTAGACCAGGGAACCAAGTGGCAATGATTAACAATGGAAATCAGGGAAATGAAGGAAGAGCTCGTGGAAGAGTTTATGCCGTAGGTAGAAAGGAAGCACAGGACGACCCGAACGTGGTGACGGGTACGTTTCTTTTAAATAATCGTTATGCTTCAGTACTTTTCGATATGGGAGCAGATAGAAGCTTTGTATCGACCGCTTTTAGTCCTTTGCTCGATATAGCCCCGACCACCTTAGATAATGCCTTTGACGTAGAACTAGCAAACGGAAACCTAGAAAGAGTAGGTACCATCATAAGGGGTTGCACTCTAAACTTGATGAATCGTCCATTCAACATCGACCTAATGCCAGTAGACTTGGGTAGCTTTGACGTTATCATAGGGATGGATTGGCTATCGAAATATCATGCCGTCATCGTCTGTGATGAGAAGATCGTCAGAGTACCCTATGGGAACGAAGTTCTGATCATTGAAGGCGACCGCTCTGATCGTGCGCGTTCGTCAAGATTGAGCATCATCTTGTGTACGAAGGTGCAGAAGTACATCGAGAAGGGATGCTACCTCTTTTTAGCTCATGTCACTGAAAGGAAGGAAAAGGAACCTGGAGAGAAAAGGTTGGAAGAGGTGCCAATCGTAAGGGATTTTCCAGAAGTCTTTCCAGAAGACTTACCGGGACTTCCACCGGCCAGACAAATTGAATTCCACATCGAATTAGTGCCAGGGGCCGCGCTTGTAGCGCGAGCACCCTATCGTTTAGCACCTACGGAATTACAAGAATTGTCAGATCAATTAGCTGAATTATCTGGAAAAGGTTTCATCAGACCGAGTTCATCGCCTTTGGGAGCTCCTGTTTTGTTTGTTAAGAAGAAGGATGGATCCTTCAGGATGTGTATTGACTATCGGGAACTGAATAAGCTAACCATTAAGAATAGATACCCACTCCCGAGGATAGACGATTTATTCGATCAGTTGCAAGGATCGTCGGTTTATTCTAAGATAGACTTGAGATCGGGTTATCACCAACTTAGAGTCCGGGAAGAGGATATCCCGAAGACCACATTCTGAACCCGATATGGCCATTACGAATTTCAAGTTATGCCATTTGGCTTGACAAATGCACCAGCAGTATTCATGGATCTCATGAATCGTGTGTGTAAGCCATATTTGGATAAATTCGTGATAGTGTTCATTGACGATATCCTGATATATTCCAAGAATGAGCAAGAGCATGAGGAACATCTCAAGATAATTCTGGAACTATTGAAAAAGGAAGAACTATATGCTAAGTTTTCAAAGTGTGAATTTTGGATATCGACCGTTCAGTTTCTTGGTCACGTGATAGATAAGCAAGGGATTCATGTAGATCCTGCTAAGATTGAGGCCATTAAGGATTAGGCAACGCCCACAACGCCGACGGAAATCCGACAATTTTTAGGACTTGCCGGCTATTACAGAAGATTTATAGAAGGTTTCTCTAAGATAGCTAAACCGTTGACAAAATTGACTCAAAAGAATGTGAAATATGACTGGGGAAATGAGGAGGAAGAAGCTTTTCAACTCCTTAAGGAAAGATTGTGTAGTGCGCCTATTTTAGCTTTACCCGAGGGTAGCGAAGATTTTGTGGTATATTGTGACGCATCACACAAAGGTTTGGGAGCCGTGTTGATGTAGAGAGAGAAGGTAATAGCATACGCTTCTCGACAGCTGAAAACCCATGAGAAAAACTACACAACCCATGACCTAGAATTAGTATCAGTCGTGTTTGCACTGAGGATTTGGAGACACTACCTTTATGGAACTAAGTGCGTAGTGTATACCGATCACAAGAGTCTACAGCATATATTGAACCAGAAGGAGCTGAACATGAGACAGCGCCGATGGTTGGAGTTGCTTAGCGACTATGATTGTGAGATCCGTTATCACCCAGGCAAGGCAAATGTTGCTGCCGATGCCCTTAGCAGAAAGGAGCGAATCAAACCTTTTAGGGTTAGATCATTAGGGATGACGATCAATTCGCCGCTTCTAGCAAAAATTCTTGAGGCTCAGGATGAGGCACTCAAAGATGAAAACCGACCCAGTGAGAGGATTCACAGAATGCCAGAACTTGAGAACGGGCTAGTAAGAAGATCCGATGGGATTTTGCGATATGGAGACAGGTATTGGATTCCACTGTGTGGAGGAATTCGTGATTTTATAATGCACGAATCCCATAAGTCCAAGTACTCCATTCACCCAGGATCTGACAAGATGTATTTAGACCTGAAGAAGTGGTATTGGTGGCCAAACATGAAGGCCGATATAGCTGAATACGTCAGCAAGTGCTTAACGTGCTCGAAGGTCAAGGCTGAACACCAGAGACCGTCCGGTCTGCTTGTTCAACCTGAGATTCTGGAATGGAAATGGGAACGTATCACTATGGATTTTATAACGAAGTTGCCTAAGACATCGAGTGGTTACGAAACGATTTGGGTAATCGTGGACCGACTTACTAAATCAGCGCATTTCCTCCCTATAAAAGAGAAAATCAGCATGGACAAACTCGCGCGTTTATATGTTAAGGAAATTGTTGCAAGGCATGGTGTGCCTGTTTCTAATATCTCTGATCGAGACAGTCGATTCACGTCTAATTTTTGGAGATCGCTTCAGGATGCATCGGGAACTAACCTTGATATGAGTACAACTTATCATCCTCAGACGGATGGTCAAAGTGAAAGGACCATTCAGACATTAGAGAACATGCTAAGAGCCTGTGTGATTGATTTCGGGAACGGCTGGGATAGGCATTTGCCTTTAGTCAAATTTTCCTATAACAACAGCTATCACACCAGTATTAAGGCTGCACCGTATGAAGCACTTTATGGACGTAAGCGCAGATCGCCAATTTGTTGGGCAGAAGTTGGAGAAAGTCAACTTACCGGGCCAGAACTAGTCCATGAGACTACTGAAAAGATTGTACAGATCAAGAGCCGAATGCAGGCGGCTCATGACGGTCAAAAGAGTTACGCCGACAAGAGGCGGAAACCCCTTGAGTTTCAAGTGGGAGATAAAGTAATGTTGAATGTCTCGCCATGGAAAGGCATGATCAGATTTGGCAAGCGTGGTAAGTTGAACCCTCGCTATATTGGACCTTTCGAAATTCTTGAAAAGATTGGGCCGGTAGCCTACCGACTCGAACTGCCATCAGAGCTCAGTGCTGTGCATAACGTTTTTCATGTCAGTAATTTGAAAAAGTGCTTATCGAATGAAAACGCCGTTATTCCTTTGGATGAAATCCAGCTTGATGAGAGGTTGAATTTTATTGAAGAACTGATTGAAATCATGGACCGGGAAGTGAAACGGCTAAAGCAGAGTCGTATCCCAATTGTGAAGGTCCGATGGAACTCTCGCAGAGGCCCCAAATACACTTGGGAGCGAGAGGACGAAATAAAGCAAAAATACCCTCATCTCTTTTCAAAGCCGACGAGTAACGTAAATTGAAATCCGGGACGGATTTCCCGATTAGATGGGGAGACTGTGACAAACGGTAATTTTCACGTTCTTAATTAATATTATATGAGTATTAATTATTTTTAAGCTAAGCATTTCTATGCGCATTTACATGTTTCTGAGTATTTTTGAGCATTTTTTGAGAGCCGTTTCGCATACTGTAGCTTACAGTCACTGCAGAATAAGTATATTTTTGTCAGTAAGGATAAATTATCAGATTTCTGATAGTTACAGACAAGTTTCGTAATTAATTGAGAGCTTTCTCGCATTTTTTTGAAAAACAACCGCACGCCCGTACCGACAGCACAGTACACATGGTAATAGTCAAATAAATATGTTTTTGAGTCAGTAATGACATTTTATTATATTTCTGACAAAAACACGGATAAAAACTTTATTTTACGTAAACGTGTCCAAAAACGTCAAACAGGGACTTTACGGTAACATTTAAACTCAAACCGACACACGATACACCAAAGCGGAGTAAAAACTAATTTACCCTCTCCTCTAATAAGCCATAACCGGCCATATGATGCCACCTAGCCCACATGGGACAATTTTACCATCTATCTTAAATGTAATCTCAATTTTGCTAAATATAGTTATACTTTTTAGATTTTCTAACATTCTATCCATAAATGTTTCCTAGATTAACATTCTCATCTTCCATATTACCCTTCATTTGTACGCCCCATATTTCACATATAAACATCATCTACCAAAATTTTTCTCTAAAAAATCAAGATCATCAAGTGTTTAAATAAGGTTTTTGGGTAATTTGGAGCTTGTTTTGGGCAAAATTAGTGAAGCTTTGGGTGTTCATTGTTCCTCCTAGCCACGTTAAACTTCAAGGATTTGTAAGGATTCATAAAACTATTCTAAACTTGTTAATCTCTTGTTCATTTGGTGTATAATGATGTTTAAAAGTGTTAAATGTGTATGTTTTGATAATATGATAAAAGCTAGGGTTTGATCTTTTATGCATAGTGCTCGACATTTTTGGATGTTCATGAGTTAGTTTGTAGATTTCTTTCTTGTGTGGTAAATATTGTCACATATGGTGCTTGTTTGATGATACAAACATTAGTTATTGTTTTTACACTAATTTAAGCACTATATTGATTTTTAGAGGTTATATATGGTTCGGCCATATTTAAAAATATAAGATTATTGGGGTTTTGAAAAACATAAAATTTTGGCTCAAGTGGTGGAATGGTGGAAAAATATAATTGAGTGTTTATGTGGAATTGATTAAAAATAAGCCCTAAGTTATTGAAAATAACTAGTAAAAAGGTGAAAATAAGTTAAGACACTATATATGGGTCGAATGGACCATAAAATAGTCAACTTGAAATATTGACTAAGTAGCTTATTTATTAGAGCTTATTTGATAAGTAAAAAGTATATTTAGTAACTAATAATCACTAATAAGTACCAAATAATAACAAATTGGGCTAAATGGATTTTTGGGCCATAAAACCCACTAAGTTACTGTTGGGCCGAAGCCCATGTGTTAGTGCAAATATTACGATATTTAAACTAAATGGTTTCTTCGGGTTTAATAATGACAAACATGTAACTTGTAATACATAACGTAAAATGTGCAAGTTACTTGTAAACACAAAACATCAATGCATACTTACATCTACACCTCCCGACGTCTCAAGTATGCTTCAACGAAGTTGTAGATTTCCATCCCGACATAAATCACTCAAGGTATGGACAAACAAATCTACTACTTGACAAATGATCAAAGGATTTTATTTTTCTAAAACTTCACATTTTTAATGTGACAAAACATTTTTTCAAAAATATTTTTCACAAATTATTTTTGAATTAAAAAGAAATGTTTTATTTTGAAAAATATGTTTGAAAATCCCAACAGTCAAATTTCCCCCCAAAACAGCTCCTAACTTCCCCAAATAAACCTTCCCCACTAAAGACAAATGAAGGAGCGTCTACGGCACCATTAAATAGGTACGGCTCCATTAAATTTAACGGAGCCGTCGGGTATTTAGTGGAGCCGTGGGTCTGTAACGGTCAGATTTTCCCTTGCCTATAAATAGTGGACCATTCCACACTTCCAACTTGATTTTCCAGTGAGTTTTTTTCTGGTATAGTGCACCTCACTTAAAACACTTTCCTTGATCATTTGGAGAGTCTTAGGTTGTTTAAGAGTGATCCAATCATCCATTCAAGTGATCCTCTTCATTCCTCTTGATTAACAATAGAAGAACACAAAGTATCCAAGTAGATACAAAGTGTTGTCATCCCTCTTGATTAGCAAGAGAAGAACATAAAGTATCCAAGTAGATACAAAGTGTTGTCATCCCTCTTGATTAGCAAGAGAAGAACTCAAGGTATCTAAGAAGATACAAGAGTTGGAGTTGTTAGGTCTTGTAACATTTGTTACACTCTTGATTGTATAATAGCATACATCAAGATTGTTTTTCTTTTGTGAGAGAGAGAGAGTCAAGATCATTGTGATCTTAAGAGATAGTGAAGATCTCTTGAAGCCATTGGGCTTGTGTGATTGATCATGTGGATCAAGGGTAGATCGGGTAGATCATGGTAGATTGGTGCTAGCTAAGATTAGCACTCGACATCTAGCTTAGTTTCAGAAATAGGATAAGTGACGTGTATGGTGTAGATCGGGTAGATCGTGGTAGATTGGTGCTAGCTAAGATTAACACTCGACATCTAGCTTAGTGTCGGAAAACAAGTTAAGCGACGTGTACGGTTTTCTTCGCCTAAAGGGAGTTTGTTGATTAGTGAAGTAACTCTCGAGTTGGGTACTCGAGGAGTGGAGTAGGGCGAAGAGGAGCTTCATGACCGAACCACTATAAATCATCGTGTCCGGTTTGTGCCTTCTAACTTATCTCTTTACTTTCATTTCATTCGTATCGCTTTATATTTATATTTGCATAGCGTATATGTTTGTGTGGCTAGTTGCTTATGTCATGATTGATTATGTATGTTCCATGGTTTGATTGTGCATATGTTGTAGTTTACTATAGTCATCTCTAGATGCTATAAACTCATAGTTGACACTTTTCATATTACGTCACACTCGATCGGGTGTTTGATACAAAAAGTTTTTAAGTTTTTAAATGGAAACGTATTCACCCCCCCCCCCCCACTACGGTTTCCACACCATGAACATTTTTGGAGTTTTGAATTTTTGACCAAGCGAGCCTATTGAGCGAGTAAAATGATTTTTAGTAACGTGTCGATATATACGTTATAACTAAAAATGTGTTTTGGGTTAAAAATGGTAATTGGGCTTATTTAAGAGTTTCGGCCCAATTAACAAGTAAAAATGATAAATTTGATTTTTGGAATACTTTCCGACTCGCCGTTGTTGTTAATGTTTAACGAAACGATAAATATAACGATAACTATTTTTGGACTCGTTTTGAGACGTCTAGTCTCCGAAAGGATAAAAATTGACATTTTTACTAAATTGATATTGAGATTGACTTTCGTTGACTTTTTGACAAAATATTGACTTTACGTCGAAACCTAATGTTAATACTTAAAAGTGAAGATAATGAATAATATAACTACGAAAATATTCACGACACTTGAAATACATATCACAAAGGTATATTTTTGCACTTATAACTAGTTAGCGGAATATTTGAGTAAAGTTTGCAACACATGAGATAAATGGAAACGTTGTATAAACGAATGGGTCATGCCCAAATTTTATAAAAATCCAATACTTAGAGTATTTTGTGAAAATACATAGTTTAAGTAAACTTTATGGAATTACTTAACAAAACTTATTTTCTTATAATAAAAGTTGCAACAGAAATAATAAAAGATGTTTCTAAATATAATAATTTTTCACTAACTATATTATATTAACCATTCTTCAAAACTTATTTAATTAATCTCCATTAATTAAATATATGAGAAATTAATTTATAAAATAAATAAATAAATATATATATATATATAAATATATAAATATATTATATATATATATATATATATATATATATATATATATATATATATATATATATATATATATATATATATATATATATATATATATATATATATATATATAAAGGTATGAGTAAATATATATATATATATATATATATATATATATATATATATATATATATATATATATATATATATATATATATATATAACACTTGCACATTTAAGTCGCGAATACTAGCACGGATGTTCCGTTATGTATTCCCACCATGCACATTCACCATGAGCTACCCCCAAGAGTTACAATAATAAATCGTTTCGAAATATATTTTACTACACAGCAAGCAAGAAATACACGAGCACAGGTCAAACGTAAACTTTTCAGATAAAACAAAGACACTTGAGACACGAATATTTCGCTAAGACTTACCGTACTAATTTAGGGAGCTGATCGGCGCGGTTGCATTATTTTGATTGATTAGATGATTTGCTGTTATCGAAAGGTGAGTTTATAGCCCCATATTTTATACGATTTTTGCTTTATAAGCTTGGGGTGAGAAAGATGCAAAACTGTTTTCATGGACCAGAAATGAAATTGCTTTTAAGATCACACTAATATGCAGAAACCTAAGTTTGCTGAATCCCAATTTGTGCCCACTATCATCTGCCGTTAATTCCTGTTTAGGAAGTCGTTTGTTATAAATAGATCTATTGGGAGTGACGTCCCCGTTCGATTGGCTCGGCATAGCCAAGGCGAACGTATACCAAGTCGGGTTTTTGGCCGAGTGTCTGGGGATTAACACTCGCGGGCACCCTTATTTATTTTGCTAACGCTAGTCATGCTGCATTTTATTAGCATCAGTAGGATGAGGCTTAGTGTTTGCATAACGGATAGTGTGTATCTGCTGAATTGTTTTTATGATATTGCTATTGGTCCATATGTGCTATTTATTTAAACCTATGAACTCACCAGCGTTAGCTGACTTTTAACATGTTTTTCTCAGGAAACTGAGGTACGTTTAGTCGGGTGCAGTGCATGGCGTCGGTCACAATAAATGATGGAAATGTTTTTAATGCGTTTACTCTGACATTTGGACCTTTTATTTAAATGGGCTTCATTTTCATCTGAAATGGATTTTATGTATTGTTACCTGACTTGACTTATGTAAAATATTTTAAAACGGATTTTTAATCCGGTCGCTATATCTTATGTTGTGATTATCAATCCAGTAGCACCCAAAGTGTATGCTTCCGCAATATTATGATTTTGGGGGTGTTACAGCAGAGAAGTGACAAACCTCTGAGACCTAAAGGACTAACAAATGCCCTATGGGTCTCTGATAATGACTTATCATCTTAAGCCATGCAGATGAACCAATTGCATTTATCAGATACACTCAGATTATTTATTCAACATATTTGCAAAGTGTATCCTTGGAGCTGACTGAAGTACCCAGCCACGCTTAGGCGGGAGTAATTTGAGCTAATGCAAAGTGGAAAAACCCTTGGGAAGATAAGGATTCATTGAGAGCAGGGAAAGCAACTTGCATATACCAGAGTTGTCAGCACAGTAAAGCAACCCTAGCCACACAAGTGCACGTGTACCTTACTTCTAGTTTAGTTATTACTATTCTTGTAACTCCTAACAGTGTATCTCCCTTTGTCTATAAAATGGGGGGTTAGTAGTAGTGATAGGTAACAGATTCCACCTCTAGAACGCACTTCCTATTCTAATTGGGATATTCCTCTTCATAACTTGAAGAGAAGCATTTGTCATTACTAGCGATAGTATTCCGTAACTATCCCTCGTAAAAGCCTTCACCTTTAACCTCTAAAGTGAGACTGATACAGTCGTAATGTACAAATGGATATTATTAGTTGATCATGGTCAAGATTGTGTAACCATGCCCTTATTTTTAATAAACATAAGTTAGTTTCATTTGCTCAAGCTTTTGTTTATACAATTCATGGTGTTGCACAAATATATCCAGACCAACAGCTTTCTCACTCCGGCGACCTACGGGCAATTTTTTGCCACAGTAAGGGTGACCATTATTTTTCTTTTCTCAAACATTTTTAACAACAAACTTAAATTTCATTAACAATTAAAACATTACATAATAATTCAAATAAAATTAAAACATTACAATACTAATTAAAAACTTAAACTAATAATCTAAGTCGTAGCATGCCTTGATTACATCCTTGATCTCCTGCAACTTTGGTTGTTAGAGTACGGGCAAAGAGGAGTCGATTGGTGTATTATAGAATATGATGTCTTTCTCCTGTTTCTTTTGTTGTAAAAATTCAAATTTTTGACGTTTTAGATAAAATTTCTTTTGCTCAAATTCCGGTGCTTCCCGACTTCTTCTTTCAGCAACTTCCAACTCACGTTTCCTCAACTCCGCTTCTTGTTTTTGGTCTTCCAACTCTTGTTTCTTCAACCAAAAATATTCGTCTGTTGCCGACTTTTTCTTTCCCCATTTTAGCGACATAATGCTAAACCATTTGTCGGCTACCCCATCAACAAACGAAGCCTTGGATTGATCGGAGGCGAATGATTTCTTCTTATTTTTCTTAGCTTTGTCACGACCCATTGGTCTCTCATCTCGAGTCTCTTCAGAATCAGACTCATCCGCATCTTCGTTCAAATTGAAACCACCATCCGAGGCGGTTTCAGAATTCTTGGATTTCTTTCGACCCTTATCGGGCTTCTGAAAAGAAGGTATTTCAATTTCCTTCCAAGCAGCATGATCCCTCAAAACTTCCCAACACTGCCCCAATGTAAAGGGATGCCCATGGATCACTAGGTATTCTGCACACGCTTTTTGGTAAATATTGAGGTCATTCTCACCACTTCCGTGATTCTGTTGAACATTGTTGAAAATGGATCGAGTTGTAACCACTACTAGAAAAACAGCTATTCTTGACTCCAAATGCGAGTCAAGAAGAGGCTTTATGACGCGCAAATGCGAGTCAAGGATGGACCCGTCATAAAGCTTCATGACTCGCATTTGTGCGTCATCCCTCTATGACGCGCACTTATGACCCACGTTTTATGACTCTCCTTTTTGCGTGTCATAACCTAATTTTTTTTTATGACCCACGTTTTATGACTCTCCTTTTTGCGTGTCATAACCTAAATTTTTTTTTTAAAAAATTAATTTTTTCCAGTTCCTAATTTTCTATTAAATGACAATTAAAAACCTGATAATACAAAATTAAAAACACAAATATCAAAATAACGCATTTCATATAAATATATATCAAAATAATGAGGTTAATTCAAGTACTAATTCACGATAAGTCACAAGTTAATTAACGACAAAAATTACATATCGATAGCAATTCACAAGTTAGTTTGACAGCTTCCACATCGACCACCGAGTATACAACAAGACTACCCGAGTCATCCGTGCAGCTCTCCTGAAGCAGTAGTTCAACCATTGCTGGTTTTGGCTCCTTTTCGTATTGCTCGACCCACGATTTAACCGCTTGAGGAATAAGTCTCCCATTCCCTTTAACCACATCTAAAAAAGAGAAAAGATAGACAAATTCAAAATACGTTACACGTCAATAGAATACTGCAGACATGCCAATTGTTCAATCAGTCTGCTGTCTAACTAGGGGCAGGGCAAAAACATGTCTGTTCAAGGCCTGAGAAAACTGCTTAGATTAAATCCTAAAGTCCAAATAAAAATAAGGAAGGCTAGATAAGCTGGTCAACTTACTAAGTACCAAATTACAGCTTATAACTACTATTATCTAAGAAACTAAAAATCACACAAAACTGATGAAACTGGGGAAAAACAAATTAATGATAACTAGCTAAGTCAGACCACTAAGGTGTGGTGCAGGGCAGACTATGGTTCACTGAGGTCTTTTGCAGACCAAAATAAGGCACTTAAATAAGCTCCAAGATGTATCAAACAGAGGACAGCTAAGGCGTGATAACTTAAGTCGGTTAGTGAGTTCTTGAAGCTTTGGTCGGTTTAAAGCTAGATACACTGCCCTGTCTTCATACTCCTTCATACTTCATAACAGAAAAATACATAAGGTTAATCACAAGATATATGGCTCAGCTTAGCAGAACCTTAAACTAATCAAGTAGGATATCAAAGTCAAGCGACGGTCATTTTTGCAGATTTGTGATGAATGAATATACACAAAGAAATAACAAATTGGTAATAAAACTACAACTTGGTGGTCTTTAAGTGTAGAGCCAATGCCCAAGTATCGTAATTTATTTGACAATTTGATTTAGAGATTGGACCACCAACCTGTTGACAATCATCTCCTCACCAACTCCAGTGGCTAGACAGAGTGAACCAGCAACTCTAGTTGCCATTTTCTCAAGGGGGAGGGTCAGCATAGGTAACCCAGCCCAAAGAACATCAGTGCCAGTTGTATGTGCATTTCTCAAGGGGGAGGGTCAGCATAGGCAACCCAGCCCTCACTTAAATTTCGTCATGCTATGCCTCAAATATGACAATTATGCTATTTCCTTACCTAATATGGAAATTTTAATATCCCCTTAGTTACAGGAGTCTATAACCTATGCTTTATTTGATAACCAATTGGGGTTAAATCCAACGTCACTGGGAAAGACAACTGCATCTGGAACATGCCTATTTTGTGTTTAGTTTAGTATACCCTTTCATTTGGAAAAACTGCTACTTGAGTTCCATGAATCTATCAAACTATCATGATATCATAAGATTCATTACAAAAAATTAGCAAGAGAGCACATGTAGAGACTGACGTTGTGTAGGTAGCATAAGTACAATAGAATGTAATAATCGTGTTGAGCAGTGTGATAAAATATGAATGAATTAATGCCCACCTGACTGGAAAACAATGAATTTGGAACCACTATAGGAAACTTCTCAGCACTGAGCAAAGAGGTGGTTGTGAATCCCATCTCGATAACTTGACCTTCCACAGAACCAGCCTGCAAGCGAATAAATTTTACATATAAGGAAAAGCCTCAAAGCAATTAAACAATACATACAAGATACTACGTCAATCTCATTGAAATGCTAACGCATATTAGCATTATTTGCAATGTGTTCATAATGATAAAAGTTGCCACAATAGTACAAAGATACAATATTAAGAATGTGTCAAACTATCTGTAGTCCATCTAAATTTGCGATATTAAGGGCCCATAGTGGTATGGGAAAAACCTGTAAAGGATACGTTTGCATAATTTCACAATCGTTTAGTAGCCCATCAAGAACATGAAGACAAAAGACTGTTAATAAGATGCACCTAACCATGTCCACGATGGAACACCTGAGAAGTAGTACAAAAGCACCCAGCACAACCCCTCAGTGTATTTTTCTACCTACAAGAAAGGAATATAATTCAACACACAGACAAAATGAGTAACTTAGAACATTTAAAGCCAAATACATACCAAGTGCTTCCTAATTTTCTCCACACCTTCATCCGTTTCAGCACTAAACTTTTTTTCATAATACAGTTTTGTGTTCTCAACAATCTGAGCAAAAAAGAAACAGACATGCTAAGTCACATGTGTATAATGTTATAAACAAACCGAAAAAATCATAGAAGAAAAAGGTAGTGCCCAATAACATGGGATACCTGCACATCTTGACTGTGGCTGCTGCTGCATGAAATTCACAAGTTCTTAGTTAACAACATATAATTACATTTACTATCAGAATTAGACAAATGAGCATATCTACACATCATCAAATTCACAACAAAACTATGTAATCAATAAAACAGATCACATATCCATAATTCACAATAAAATAATTAATAATCACAATTAACTAAAACTTACCCGTATTCACCATCTTCACTCACTCATCGACATTACAATCACCCGCAACACGACTACTACTCACTCCTCGAGGTGTTACTCCCTTCCCCACCCCACCACTACTTGCTTCTCAATAATCTCCTCTGCATCTCTCTTGCCTGAATCGTATAACACACTCATAAGCACACTAAAAAAATACTCAGCATATCTCACAGATATACAGATTCGGGTCTCATGAACCCTAATTTCAAAAGTTAACCAAACACGAAATTGACTCATGAACACCATGAATTGATGATTAAATTGAACATATAACACATTAAAGTACCTGATTCATGGAAATGTGGACCTGAAATCGAGAGTGGGACTGTGGTTGACTAGCAAAGAAAACCAACAAGGTATAGCGGCAGAGAAGAGATTAGGGTTATAGCGGTTGTGTTATAGCGGCAGAGAAGAGAGATAAGTGGGGAGTAGTGAAAATAGTGGGTGACCTAGATAAGTATGGAGGGACAATGAAAATCATTTAATTTTGGGAAAAAAAAGTGGGCGGGAGTTAGCCAAAAATGTGATTATGACCCATATGTTATGACGCTTCTTAAAGCGAGTCATCCCCAATAGAAATTTTACTCGTTATGACTCTTATTTTATGACTTTGCTATTTGCGCGTCATCTTGTAGCGTGCGTCATAAAATGCGAGTCAAGGATAGACCTTTTTCTAGTAGTGAACTTTTGTTTGAATCGATTTCTTTTTCAAAGTAATGAATCGATTTCTTTGCACAACGCCACCTCTTCCTTAGTTGTCCATATCGCCGACTCCTGCTCCTTATTCTTGCCATCATCCTTTTTGGCCTTTGTATTCGAAGGCTTCTTAGCTTTGACGGGTGACATCTCTTCGACAGGAGAGTCGTCTTTAATTTGAACCGAATCGTGAAATGAACCGTAAGCCTAACCTTGACCCATAAAATAATTTTGAGTCGGATAACAAGCTTGACCCGAACCAGTTCCCACATAAAAAGATGGATTATTGTTTAATTGATCATCAAAATCAATATCAAATTCATGTGGTTAACCGGAGAATACGTTTGATGATTTGAGTGGGAAGACGTGGATGAATCCATAGTTGGACAATATAACCCGATTGGTGATTGGAAAAAATCTTGTTAGTTTTTATAGGGTGGGTTGAATGGACGATTTTGATAAGAAAAAGGGTTTTGATTTAGTGGTGGTTTAGGTAGTCGTGAATGATATTCAAAACTGGAGGGTTGGAATTGTTGGTGATACACCGGTTAATTGAAAATTCGGATCCGGTGTTAAATACGGAGCGGTTTGTTGCACTCGGGATTTTCAAGTTTTTGATTGGAGAGTTTTCTTAGACATGGTGAAATGAGAAAAGTAGTTTGAATTGTGATTTGAATTGTGGTTTAGATAAGGTATTTATAGTGTAAAATATAAAGATTTTAAATTTTAAAATAATTTTTTAAAAAAAAAAAAAGGTCAAAAATTAAATGCAAAAGTGGGATTGTTTTTGTTGGAAAGTGGAATGTTTGCTTTGTTTGTTTCGGTCGTGCAGGCGATTAAAAAAAAAAGAAAAAAAGGGCAATCGATCGACCATCGGTCGTTTGCTCCTTCTACGCCCAGCCTTAGAACGTGTTTCATACAAGGGAAATAATGCCAAAGAAATGAAATAGAATTGTTTTCTCTCGTTTAGTAACTCAAAAAATTGGGAAAAATTGTGGTTTCTCAAGAAAACATTTTTTTTGTAAATTGATTTCCATCCGATGTGTAGTGGGATTAGAATTCTCCGCCTTTTCAGATTTTGAAAATGAAAAAGTTGAAAATAAAAAAGGGGTAGAAGTTAATTTTATCAAGTGCATAGCACATTTCTTTCAAAACTTTTTGAAACTTCATCTAATAATATCTTCTTCTCCTTCATTGTTGTGCTCATTTTTATTTGTGTGTGTGGGTTTCCTCCAAAAATCAAGATGTGGGAAACTAGAAGGGGGGTTGAATAGTTTACCGGTTTAAAATTCTTTTAAAAATCTTGTTTTAAAAGTTGGTTATTGGAAACTTTGATTCGAACTCTATGTATAATCAATTAACACCAATATGAACTACACAATATACTAACTAATATAAAATAATGAAAGTAAAAAGTAGAGTTGGAAAGATCAAACCGAGACAAAGGATTTATAGTGGTTAGGCTACGAAGCTCTTCTTCGCCCTGCTCCACTCCCCGAGTACCACACTCGAGAATTTCTAGCACTATGTCAACAACCTCCCTTCAGGCGGAGAAAACCGTACACGTCGCTTATCCTATTACCGACACTAAGCTAAATGTCGAGTGCTAATCTTAGCTAGCACCAATCTACCAAGGTCCACGTGACCAAACACACAAGCCCAATGGCTTCAAGAGATCACCACGATCTCAACACGATCACAAAGATCAACTCTCACTTCACTCTACTTAATCTAACTACTCTAGATCCTTTGACTACTCACACACAAGCCCAATGGCTTCAAGAGATCTTCACTATCTCTTAAGATCACAATGATCTTCACTCACACTCTCACAAAAGAAGGATAATCTTGATGTATGCTAAGATACAACAAGGATGTAACAAGTGTTACAAAACCTAACCACTACAACTCTTGTCTTCTTGAAGATCTTGAGTTCTTCTCTTGCTAATGAAGAGGGATGACAACACCTTGTATCTACTTGGATACTTGTGTTCTTCTCTTGCTAATGAAGAGGGATGACAACACCTTGTATCTACTTGGATACTTGTGTTCTTCTCTTGCAAGTGAAGAGGAATAAAGAGGATCACTTGAAGGATGATCGGATCACTCTTGAACAAAAGAAAAACTAACCTAAATGATCTAAGAAAGAAAGTGTGAAGAGGGTATTCAACTCAGAAAGTTTTGTGTGTGTAAGGATGCCTAAAAACTGTGAAAGGGGTTGGTATTTATAGGCAAAGAAAATCTGAACGTTACAGAAAATTTTGTACGGACGGCTCCGTTAAATACCCCACGGCTCCGTTCAATTTAACGGTACCGTGGAGCCGTCATAGACTAGGACGCTCCAAATTTTGTCTTTTCTGGTGAAAACTTATTTGGGGAAGGTTGGAGCTGATTTTGGGGGGAAAAATAGCTGTTGTGATTTTCAAACTTATTTTTCCATTAAAACATTTCTTAATAATTCAAAAATAATTTGTCATGTGTATTTTTGAAAAAATGTTTTGTCCCATTTAAAATGTGAATTTTCAAAACATAAATTCACTTCTTTGATCACTAGTTCAAGTTGTAACTTTGTTCAAGAGTGATTTGCGTAGAAACGGGATCTTCCGATTAAAGACTTGTTTACGTTGATTTTAACGTATCGTGATTTCACATTTTGTCATCCTCAAAACGTGAAGTAATCAAAAGATATAAATAACGTTTTTAGAACATTATTTGCATCAACAATCTCCCCCTTTTTGATGATGACAAAATATAAACTCATGTTAGGTTAAAATTAGTGTTAACAAGTTTTTAATGAGTTTACTCCCATTTCTCCCCCTTTTTGTCTAATAAAAAAGGTGACAAAGGCTCCCCCTTGATGTGTACTCCCCCTCATTTGGAGAACACAAAGGAATCGAGCAATGATTCTTGCTACAAAACAAAGTTAGAATATACATATATAATATGTAACAAGTAGCACATTATGACAAATATCCAACCACACAAGAAGAAAAGTAGCTATGAGCTAAAAATGATAATCAACAACCCTCATAAGAACCCATTCATTCATTAAAAGAAAATAAATGTCATACATGGATATGACTTCATGGAAACATAAAAGAGACAATGATAAGCATAAATCCCTAATGACTAGAGGCATGTTTCATTTGAAAGAGGGCTCCTAAAGACCTATTGTGGGTTGGGAGGTGGTGGAGATTGGGGCCCCATTTGGGGTGGTGGTGGTGTCAAGAGATGTTCTATAAAGTAGAACATGAAATGAATCTCATCTCTTAAGAAGTAGATGAGATTACGGTTATGGAGACAACATAGGCAATTAGCACTATGTAAATCAAAGGGATGTGGTTGATTGGGTTGTGCCATGATAGGAGATGGTGATTGTGGTGGGTTTTGTTGGAGGTGAAATTGGCATGGCATTGTCCAATGGAGTTAAGGGGGATGGTGTGTACTCCATTGATGATGTAGTGTAGAAGGATGATGAAGATGTTGTGTAGGTAGAGGATGTTTTAGAGGGTGCATAAGGTGGTGATGGTGAGTATGGAGTGGCTTGGGAAGGTGGTGTCATAGCTTCATCATCTTTTGTGAGATCCACAAAGAGTGGTTTTGAGGGTGGTTTCACGGTTATCCTAGGTTTCTTGGAGATGTGAGAGGTTGAACCATGTGTGGAGGACATGGTGTTTATGTGATGGAAGGTTGAAGGTGAAGTGCAAGATAAGCTTGCAAGGGTGAGGCCTTAAATAGGCAAGTTGGGTGAATTTTGAATTAAAGTTGATGGGGGTGTCCTATGGTGTAGGAAGGGAATCCTAGGGTGTATTAGGTTTACAAAGATTTGCAGGTTTGAGGTTAGGGGTGTATGGTTTTTGGTAGGAACAGTAAAAATCCGTCAAATAGGGGTACGGTTCCTTTAAATGACCCACGGTACCGTTAAATTTAACGGTACCGTCCATATTTAATGGTACCATGCCACTGTTTGCAAGAAGATTTCTATGCAGGCTAGTTCTGGGCAGCTAGAGGGATGTTTTCTAGGGGAACTAATTCCTGGAAATGATAGTGCCTCAACTCACTAGGTAGTTGTTTTCCTAAAGTGCCCCATTTAAGCTACAAATAGCACATAAAGACTATCATGTAGTTTCCTAGGATAATTATAAGCATGCAATAAGAAGAGACAAAATAGGCTATCATCCAAATATCACATAGATTGATTAGGCAAGGAGATAGTTAAGCATGCAATAAATCCATTAGTATTTATTCATAGATAAATCCTAATAAGAAACATAGATTTCTTCAACACTTATGACTTGAGCATTCCCCCATTCTTGGCATACTCTTGTCTTGAGCATGAATCTCATTTTCATGATTTGGATCATCAAAGGGTGCATAATGGGTGGAGGATTCGGAAATGAGGATTGATGAGACATGTGACACGTTTATGGGTTGCATGATGGGTTTGACAAGGGAGTATTGAGGACCGTTAAGGTAAGGGTATAGGTTCATGAAATGGTGATAGAGACGGGTTAGGAACATCTCATAGGGTATCAATTTATTCTTGTTACCCTTGAGATGGACAATTCGCTTAGCAAAGAAGTAAGCGAGGTTGTATGGTTGTTGGGTTAGGAGACAGTAAATCATATGAGCACAACACGCCGGGAGTTGCTCACGATTTCCTGTGAGACTTAGAACATTTTCTCGCAGGATGACTGCCCAAGAAAGTAGTTCATGACGAACCTCTTCCAAACGAATTTTCGTTGGATTAGGGTAAGAGGGGTACTTATAAGTACGGATGAGTTTGGTTAGTTCAGTTGGAGAGAGTATGTACGAACAGTACGGACTATTCTCCTCACGATGGTGAAAGAGAGACTCAAGACACCAATCTTCAGTATAGGCACATTGCCCATGATTGGGTATTCGAAGGATCTGAGCAAATTGCTCAAGAGTTAGGACGAATTTGAAGTTTTGGACCCAAAACCAAAGTGACAAGGATTGATCCTCGTTACGTACGAGTTCAACTTGTCAAAAGAATTCCAACATAAAGCGAGGACAAATGTGCTCGTTTATGTGGAGTAAGCAATCGAATCCTATAGCTCTAAAAGAAGTGTTGATATCCCGATGGTAAACAAGGGATGGATCAATGACACGGCCTTCATGAAACCGACGGGTTTCAAGATTGACATAGGCACGAATGTGGTTACCGAGAGTTGTGGGTTCTTGTGAAATTTCGGGTATGTAGGTATCGGTTAGGAGATGATCAAAATCATATTCATGAGTCATTTTTGTTTCCTAAAAAAAATTTTAAGGAAAAATTAGAGTGAAGAATAGTTGCATTATGCACATGCCTAGTGTATGTGCCTATATGCAAACTATATGGAGGTGCGGTAATCTCGACTCAAAAGAAAATAATGAGATGACCCTAACACTCCAAATTTTACTTTTTCTCTAACAAATATGTCGAAAAATACATATTGATTATGTAATTCGATCAATATTCGTGAGATTATGTATGCATGAAAAGATGTTTTTAGTTTGCATCAACAATGCATGAAAAGAACAATTTCATGGTCCTAGTTTCGTGAGATTTTGAAAATGATGGAATTGGGGTGTTTTGGTAACCTCAATGTTTTTGGTACCAGCGATTTTGAAATGTTTTGGTGTTGATGACTTCTAATTGAAAATTTCCTAGAAAAAATTGAAAAACCCCAATTCAATTTTCATCAATGCATAAACCCTAGACCAAAAATTAAAAAATTGGAGTAAGATGACTTACATTTTTTGTTGAAAAAGGGTGAGAATGATTGACGATCTTGAAACTCAATGTCTTGAATATGATCTTGAAGAGGTGTAATTAAGTGTTGGGTGTGAGGTTAAGTTATGACAGCAGTTGCTGAGGTTATGAGGGTTTGGAATGAGTAATTTGGAAAAGGGGAACTGAAATACGAAATGTTCCAGATGCACGGTTCCACGGTACTGTTAAATTTAACGGTGCCGTGCCACATTTAGTGGAGCCGTGATCTGTTGGGACTGTTTTCTATCCCATTTTGATTTTTGACGAACAAGTCTCGCTGTTTTAGTGAGACCTATTGTCACGAGGAAAGGATTTGTACCTAACAAATTCTTTTGACTAGGGAGACCTAAACTAAACTACACGAGACTCACGAGATGACTTCAAGAGTCATGAGACTTATGGAATATGTTCCATCATTCCTAGACCTAGACGGAGATAGTTAAAGGATTCTCGTTTGAGAGGTTTGGTTAGGATGTCTGCGATATTGTCCTGGGAAGGAACTTTCTCAATGGAAATGTTTCCTTTCTGAACATTATCACGAAGGAAGTGGTGGCGAATTTCGATGTGTTTGGTATGGGAGTGTTGAACGGGGTTTTTGCTCAAGTCAATAGCACCTTTATTATCACACATAATGGGGGCATCATCCAGATGGATGTCATAGTCGATAAGGGCTTGTTTCATCCATAGTGCTTGTTGACATGCCTTTCCGGCGCTTACATACTCGGCTTCGGTCGTGGAGATAGCAAGAGCCGTTTGTTTCTTGGAGAACCAAGAAGTTATGCAACAACCCATGAAGGTACAAACGCCACTCGTACTTTTTCGATCCACATAATCTCCCGCATGATCAGAGTCGGCATAGACAACAGTTTCTACACCGGTCCCCTTGGGATAAAATAATCCCAAGTGTATAGTGCCTTTAATGTATCGGAAGATACGCTTAACCGCTTCAAGGTGAGAGGTTTTGGGATCCTCTTGGAAGCGAGCACAAAGACAGACACTAAACATGATGTCGGGCCTACTTGCCGTGAGGTATAGTAAACTTCCTATCATACCTCTATACTTAGTTCTATCCACGGACTCACCTTCTTCATCTTTCGTGAGTTTTATTTCCGTGGACATGGGAGTTTTCATGGGCTTAGACTCTTCTAAACTAAACTTCTTAAGCATCTCTTTACTATACTTGGCTTGATTAAAGAAGATGCCATCTTCCATTTGTTTAATTTGTAAACCAAGGAAGAAATTTAATTCACCCATCATGCTCATCTCAAACTCGTCGTGCATGATTTTTGAGAAATCATCGCACATTTCTTGACAAGTTGATCCGAATATAATGTCGTCGACATATATTTGAACAATGATGAGATGTGAATTTCTTTTCTTTGTGAAGAGTGTATTATCAACCTTTCCCATGGTATATTCATGTTCAATCAAGAAGGCTTTTAGTCTATCATACCAAGCTTTAGGAGCTTGTTTAAGACCATAGAGTGCTTTCTTGAGTTTATAAAACATGATTCGGACATTCGAAATCAACGAATCCCGGAGGTTGCGCAACATACACCTCCTCGTTGATATAACCATTAAGGAACGCACTCTTCACATCCATTTGGTATAGCTTGAAGTCTAAGGCACATGCATAGGCAAGGACTATTCTAATTGATTCTAATCTAGCTATAGGTGCATAGGTTTCATCATAATCTATTCCCTCTTGTTGGTTGTAGCCTTGTGCTACCAACCTTGCCTTATTCCTAACTACGACGCCATTTTCGTCGAGTTTGTTTCTAAACACCCATTTAGTTCCTATGATTGTTTGATTACTAGGAAGAGGTACTAAATCCCAAACTTGGTTTGCGGTGAATTGATTTAGTTCCTCCTGCATGGCAACTATCCAACTTTCATCCTTAATTGCTTCACCTATATTCTTAGGTTCAACGGTTGATATGAAACAAAAGAAGTTACTTTTGTTTTGTGCTTGTGACCTAAGGGTTCTTTGGTTTAGGTTACCTATGACATTTTCAATAGGATGGTTTTTAGATTCCTTAATGTTGACAATATCGTCAACTTCAACTATTTCATCCTCAATGTCATCTTCTAGGGTTTTCTTGCCATTAACCTTAATGGCTTCATCCTCATCTAAGTCATCATCAACCAATGGTGATGTCTTAGATTGTGGAGGACTTTCATCGAATGCCACGTTGAGTGATTCTTCAACTTTCAAGGTTTCTCTATTTAGGACAACGTAGGCTTTACTATTTTGGGAGTAACCTAGGAATACACCTTCGTAAGACTTTGGGTCAAACTTGGTGAGGTAATCTTTAGTGTTTAGTATGAAGCATTTGCTTCCAAACACTCTAAAGTAATCAAGAGAAGGTTTTCTTCCTTTCATGATTTCATATGGGGTTTTTCCTAGGATAGGTCTAATTAGAATCCTATTTAGAATGTAAGTTGAGGTGTCCACCACATTACACCAAAACTTTTTCGGAATTGATTGTTCATTCAACATCGTTCTACTCATTTCTTGTAGAGTACGATTTTTCCGCTCAACTACCCCATTTGATTGAGGAGTGCGTGGAGCTGAGAAATTGTGAGTAATACCATTAGCATCACAATATACTCCAAATTGCACTTCATTATCAAATTCCCGACCATGATCCGTCCTAATAGAAACTATTGTACATCCTAGTTGATTTTGGACTTTCTTACTAAAGATTTCAAATTCCTCAAAGGCTTGTGTCTTATTCTTAAGAAATCTAGTCCAAGTATACCTAGAGTAGTCATCAACTATTACTAAGGTGTAGAGATTTCCTCCGTAGCTCCGTACGGCGGATGGACCGAATAAGTCCATGTGAAGTAGTTCTAGGCATCTAGAGGTCGAGACCATATTCTTAGCTTTGTGACTAGAATGAGCTTGTTTTCCAACTTTACAAGCGTCACAAAAGTGTGTGTCGAACTTAATCTTAGGTAGGTTTCTAACTATTTCCTTAGATGCCAATGATTGTATAAGACGCATATTGGCATGACCTAGTCTCCTATGCCACAGGGTGGTATGATCATCTATAGTTGCTAGACAAATCTTATCTTCAGGCTTATTTCCTATCTTCATGACAAATAAGCCGTTTTTCCTAACTCCTTTGCCTATGGTTTTCCCATTCTTAATAATCTCACTACCCTCTTCAGAGAATATGACTCTACATTTATTATCTACCATTTGACTAATGCTAAGTAAGTTAAAACCTAAGTTATCTACGTGCTCAACATTTCTAATAATAAGAGAGTCTTGAGTAATCATACCTTTGCCTATAATGTTGCCCTTAAGTTTGCTACCGAAAGTGACATTACCTCCGTTGTATGCCTTGTATGATGAGAATAAACTTCGGTTGCCCGTCATGTGGTTAGTGCATCCACTATCCTTGACCCATTCGTCAGGCTCCAAGTCAATTCCCAAGCATATCTCATTAGAAGCATGAGCCATTAGATATGTTTCGTCCTTGGGCTTCTTTTCTTCATCATCACCGCTATCACTCCAGGAACCTCCTATGAGAGCTCGTTGGTTGTTGACTTTCGGTGGCTTGGGACACTCTCCTATGAGGTGATTAGGATCTCCGCATCTAAAGCATTTCCTATCACTTGTCCCTTTCTTTTCAGCATGGTTCTTTTGTGATGTCTTCTTCTCATCACGAGGTTGCCTAACGAACCTACCTCTTCTCCTAAAGAACTTTTTAAAGTCCTTAACCGCTAATGCATATTCCTCATCTTCACTATCGGAACTCGAACATTCCTCATCACTAGACTCCTTCTTGGCTTTCAATGCTAGAGATCTAACTCTCTCACTTTTGCCTTTGACAATATCAGAGTCTTTCTTAATTATCATCTTGTGAACTTTCAAGTTTCCTATAAGTTCATCGAGTGACAACATCGCCAAGTCCTTTGACTCTTCAATGGCGGTAACCTTTGCTCTCCATTTAGGATGTAGAGCCCTAAGGAACTTCCTAACATAATTCTTGCTAGAGTAACCTTCATCGAGAGCTTTAAGACTAGTAATAATAGTATTGAATCTAGCAAAAGCATTATCTATAGATTCATCTTCCGTAATGGAAAATTGTTCATATTGTTGAACAGGAAGATCTACCTTGTTCTCTTTGACTTGGTTATTACCTTGGTGAGTGACTAACAAAGTTTTCCAAATATCTTTTTCCGTATTACACATGAAAATTCTTTCAAATTCCTTTTTAGGCAAAGCATTATAAATCATCATTTTAGCCTCATTATTTTTGGCTAATTTCCTTTTAAGTTCATCACTTTGTTTATCATAAGAAACTATTTCATCCTTTTTAGTTTCCGGATTCATTTGAATAGGTTGAAAGTCACCCTCGGTAATAACATGCCAAAGATCAATGTCTTTTGATTTCACATACGTTTCGAATCTTGTTTTCCAATAAATAAAACAATCGGTTTCGAAAAGTGGTGGTCTTTGCATAGATTGCCCTTCTAGATATTTGTCGGAATCCATTGATCGATTCAAGTTTTAAAATACAATATACTTTAAAAACTTGACTGACGTGGCTTCTGATACCAATTGTGGGAAACTAGAAGGGGGGTTGAATAGTTTACCGGTTTAAAATTCTTTTAAAAATCTTGTTTTAAAAGTTGGTTATTGGAAACTTTGATTCGAACTCTATGTATAATCAATTAACACCAATATGAACTACACACTAAACTAACTAATATAAAATAATGAAAGTAAAAAGTAGAGTTGGAAAGATCAAACCGAGAAAAAGGATTTATAGTGGTTCGGCTACGAAGCTCTTCTTCGCCCTACTCCACTCCCCGAGTACCAAACTCGAGAGTTTCAAGCACTATGTCAACAACCTCCCTTCAGGCGGAGAAAACCGTACACGTCGCTTATCCTATTACCGACACTAAGCTAAATGTCGAGTGCTAATCTTAGCTAGCACCAATCTACCAAGGTCCACGTGACCAAACACACAAGCCCAATGGCTTCAAGAGATCACCACGATCTCAACACGATCACAAAGATCAACTCTCACTTCACTCTACTTAATCTAACTACTCTAGATCCTTTGACTACTCACACACAAGCCCAATGGCTTCAAGAGATCTTCACTATCTCTTAAGATCACAATGATCTTCACTCACACTCTCACAAAAGAAGGATAATCTTGATGTATGCTAAGATACAACAAGGATGTAACAAGTGTTACAAAACCTAACCACTACAACTCTTGTCTTCTTGAAGATCTTGAGTTCTTCTCTTGCTAATGAAGAGGGATGACAACACCTTGTATCTACTTGGATACTTGTGTTCTTCTCTTGCTAATGAAGAGGGATGACAACACCTTGTATCTACTTGGATACTTGTGTTCTTCTCTTGCAAGTGAAGAGGAATGAAGAGGATCACTTGAAGGATGATCGGATCACTCTTGAACAAAAGAAAAACTAACCTAAATGATCTAAGAAAGAAAGTGTGAAGAGAGTATTCAACTCAGAAAGTTTTGTGTGTGTAAGGATGCCTAAAAACTGTGAAAGGGGTTGGTATTTATAGGCAAAGAAAATCTGAACGTTACAGAAAATTTTGTACGGACGGCTCCGTTAAATACCCCACGGCTCCGTTCAATTTAACGGTACCGTGGAGCCGTCATAGACTAGGACGCTCCAAATTTTGTCTTTTCTGGTGAAAACTTATTTGGGGAAGGTTGGAGCTGATTTTGGGGGGAAAAATAGCTGTTGTGATTTTCAAACTTATTTTTCCATTAAAACATTTCTTAATAATTCAAAAATAATTTGTCATGTGTATTTTTGAAAAAATGTTTTGTCCCATTTAAAATGTGAATTTTCAAAACATAAATTCACTTCTTTGATCACTAGTTCAAGTTGTAACTTTGTTCAAGAGTGATTTGCGTAGAAACGGGATCTTCCGATTAAAGACTTGTTTACGTTGATTTTAACGTATCGTGATTTCACATTTTGTCATCCTCAAAACGTGAAGTAATTGAAAGATATAAATAACGTTTTTAGAACATTATTTGCATCAACACAAGAAAACAAATTTGATACGATTCTAATAAATTTCTTGATTAATTGGAAGAATTCTGGTTTTTATTAGATGGGGCAAAATTGTTTGCATATCTTTTCCATTCTTGGTCATCACTAACCACTGTAGCTTTAAAAGAGCACGGTGTAGGAGACATATAACATGGCATTGGCGATTTTTTGGTCCAATGGCACCGCCATAGTGCACCCTCCCCCGTTCGTCCCTTCGCTGGTGGATTCGCGACCTTTGTTCCGTTTTTAATTTTGTGAGTGAGTGAAGTATTTGGGGATGTGTTATAAGACCCACATGCACTAATAACAGTTATTGTTGGAGGGTGTTTTAGTTATTGTGGTGTTATTGGGCGTGTACTGAGGTGGCACACCAATAACAGTTATTGGTGCCATTGTGCACCTAGCTCTCTAACAATTGGGATTATTTGCTGCACTTAGTCATTTGAGTGTGATATTTGGAATGGGTAACTTTGTGTCTTAGGGGTTGTTCACTTCCATTTTAGTGGGGAAGAAAGTGTGCCTAAAACCTTTAATTCCACTTAATTGAAAGACCATCAAAGCCTATCTATCCCCTTTAAGAGGCTAACATATGAATCTCTTTAAACCCTCTTAATTAGTAAACAACCCCTTAATCTAAAAGATATATGGTCAATCGTTTCAGGTAACAAAAATATATGACCAGAGATTTATAGTCAAATCGTTGCCCATAACATTCTTGCTTTTTTTTATTTGATCTCAAGTATGAAACAAATTTTTTTTTGTTTTGTTTATTTATTTCTCGGGTTAAACCGTTGTTATCAAACACCGCGCATATTAATGGAATTTTTTATCAATTTCATTTCTCTACATTTTTATTTTCTTCATCATTTCATTTCACTGAAATTTATCTCTACCGAACACACGGTGCAACGCCCGGACCTTTAAATTCTAGTTTAAATCATTTATCATCACACATTTCTCAATAGACTTGATCACAACCTCTTATAGTTGACGGCAGTTATATACTACTAGGACAAAGGCCTACGTCCATTAAATAAGGCAATAAGATTACGTTGCTCGCATATTGCTTCTCCAAACAAAATCCAGTTGAGAGATAAAGTTGTACGAGTAGCTAATAAATAACTCCAAAAAGGTTCCAAATGTCACTTGCCTTTAACTTCAACATAACAACCATTAGTAGCAGCTAATAAATTGCCGTAACTTGATGCTTAGCCCAACTACTAGACTTTGTATTAGATTACAAAACAAACATGATTCTGTAAGCCCATTACGAAACCATTTGAAAGTTTTCTTGAACTATTCTATTATAAAAACGAGAATGGCGCCGCCCGCCGCGTTGCGGGCGAGCCTGTTTTTTTTTTTTCCGTTGTATTACAGACAGATCCGCAAATGCAAATGCAAATGCAAACACAAAGGCGATGATCAGTTAGAACCAAAAAGCTAACCATAATGGTTCAAAAAGTTCATTACACATATGCAAAAGATTTTATGTAATCAATTTGACATCAAGATTATAGTTTACAACTTTTTTTAGCCAAAGAATCTGGATTAAAAAAAAAAAAAAAAAAAAAAAAAAAAAAAAACCCATCAAGCTAGAATCCATCTATCACACAAACCACATCCAAACGCGATAAAAAGCCATAAGAAGTTATACCTTTCCCTCCGTGGCGAGCAGCACGCTTGGGGTGCTCAAACTTCCTGTGCGACATTCTTCTCCTCCTTTACCTTTATACATACATTAAACATCCAAATCAGCACATTAAAACATGACATAAATCATAGTCAAACATTCTTAAACACCCTTAAACATCAATATATCATACATGGTCATTAAAAAATAAAAATAAGAGCTTATATTGTTCAGTGATAAGCGCTTTTTTCACCTTATTTTTATATATTCAAGTTATAAATAAGCCAATATAACACAAAATAAGGCTTATGAACCTAACAATATATATCATTTCAAACTTATAACATGCATGAAAATGTAACTCATAAATGAAATTACAAATGAAAAAGGTGCGAGGAATGAAAGGAAGAAAAAACCTGTCAATGATGGTGCAATGGAGCAAGACTGCTTCACATGCCCAATCAGCATCTTCTGAATTCTGGGTTTCTTCAATCTTTGACACCACGCATTACTGATTTGTACTTGATCTATGTGTGTCGCTAGATTCTGCAGAATTTTCAAGCAGTTCAGATTCAACCGATGCCACACGCATTCACTTCATGCTTTGATTCGTCATCAGCTTCCCCTGAAACTTTGCAAGAGATAGGTGTTATTGTTATATATAAAATGATTAAATAAATTTAGTACGCCGGTTTGAAAGCAAATGGGTTAAAGGACTCAAAAGGGTTGCAAGTTATTAGTTCATTTTTAATGCAAATACCTTATACATTTCATACACTGAATTTCCGGAATTTAACCTGTTACGAACCACCCGTTAAGGCACACCGATGCCTACTTATTCTATATGTTAAAACTGTAAAGTGATCTTGACGAATGTGAAGATATATTGTCTAGCTTCTTTACAGGTAAGATTACAGGACTGTGTGTAAGTCCTACCTGGTCGAGTCAGTCCTACTTTAGGTTGAATACCACTTTTTAATCCCGGTCCAAAACTCAGCGCATACTCGTAAGTAAAGAAAGTATCAATGGATTCAAGTTAAATATCGTTACCAGGCCGAACAACCGTGAGACCTGCAGACTGGGGTCTAGGAGTTTCCCCTTACCGCAACCTTCCTCACTTGAATATTTCTTTGAGCATATTTCCTACTGTTGGTTTTCTTCCATATCTGTTAGGCCAAAGTGCGTGAGCAACAATAAACTGCAGCAGCAGTGGCCAACTTTAGTAAAGTGCAACAACAATTAGCATATCCGCATACCTGGCTGTGCGGAGTGAAGTTTAGCAGAATGCAATAAGAATCTGCGCGACTTCTGGTTAAAAAAATATTCTGGTTTCTTCCTCTCGTTTAGCAATCACCTTCAACATTCCTGAAACATATTAGTGCATTAGTATCTACTGCAACATATTTGCGAACTAATTAGACGGCGAGAATTGGAATCTTAACCTGTTGCAGCAGTTATTAACACTGTTAGAGCCACATTTCCCCTGATCTTATATTTTCGACCAGCTGTCAAAAGCTAGAACCTGCAAGTATCATCGAATCAAGGTTAATAGACGGTTACAAAATACCAAATATAGATGGTTCCATTGCAATCAATATAAAAGTCATAACATTAATATGTGTGACTCATATGTGTGATTATCTTGAAAAAGTAAATTCTTTGTGTTGGCTGTTTTTTTTTTCGATCGTTTTTGTTTTCTTTGCTCTCGGGGTCTATAATAGTTACCTACAAAATGATAAGACAATGAATACTGAGACGATTTCACATTAACGCTCATGTGATGGATTTCACAGGGAATATTAGTTGATGGGAGGGAGGTTGCTATAAAATGACTTTCAAGAAACTCTGCACAGGGGGGCAAGGAGTTTAAGAACGAAACAGAACTCATTGCCAAACTTCAGCACATTAATCTTGTCAAGCTTCTAAGGTGTTGCATTGAGAAGCAAGAGAAGATCCTTGTATATGAGTACATGCCTAATCATAGTTTAGATTTCCTACTATTTGGTAAGATCTAAGACTTCATATATTTTGTAACTTGGTATTTTCTTTGGTTGCTGCTACTCATTTCTCATTAGATCCTAGGAGGAGAGGTCTACTGGATTGGAATGATCCGTTTGTAATCATTGACGGCATTGCTCTAGGACTTCTATATCTTCATAAGTTTTCAAGGCTGAGGGTGACCATAGAGATCTAAAAGCCAGTAACATTTTGCTAGATAGTCACCTGAAGCCAAAAATATCAGATTTTGGCATGGCTAAGCTGTTTGGTATCAATGAATCCGAAGAGACTAACAAAGGTTTTACCAATGATATACTGATACAAAAAATGAAGTCATGAAATTTAGCCCAAGTCAAATTACCTGATAAGTGCAAAAATACGCTTAAACAAACTACAGCAGACAAACTAACATTTTGGCACAAAGTAGTCGATTTCGAACAAAAGCCAAAATAAAAAATATTATACCTCGTGGCGTTACAACCCACACTCGTCTTCAGCTTCGTCAATTACCTGTCAAACAAAAATCAAAACATCAGGTAATGAAACCACTATATCCTTGATCACATATCGTGATGGTTCTTATAATAAAAAACTATACCATCATGGCATCCGGTCCATGGCTGGCCTTTATCATCCATAGCACCTTCGCATCTGGGTTTTAGATAAAAAAGTTTGCTTTGTTTTTGACAATCATGTGATAAAAAATTAGGTCGGCTGTAACTTTCATAAAAAAATTAAGGCATAATCGAAATTATTTTTTTTCTTATAAAACCACATACCTCCATCATTTTTCTAATCCAGACCTCGGCTCACTTCCGCGCAGCACATCGTAGGCCCGATGGTAGGGGTATCTATGGTGGTGGTTCTGATGTGATGGTTGGCTGCATCCAATCCGTGTATATTGATGATGGTTTTCGATGATATGGTTTGAAGTCCAAAAGAAACCCACGAAAAATCAGGAAGTAACAATCGGATTGCTGGTGATGATTGGGGGGTGTGTGTGTGAAAGTGAACTCCAGAAGATTCTATATCTGTGTTTTATTTTATTTTTTTTCATATATAAAAAGTGGAGCAGGGCTAAACGAAGGGGCTAGGCCGCGAAATGTTGGGCCACATAGTTAGAAAGAGCGACAAACTGGGCTGTGCGTTCAGCCTGCGTTTTTTGGCGGGAAAAAGCATAGCAAAACGGTGGCGTTTTACACGCTAAATATATATATAGGATAATGTAAATGCCTAAAGCGTAAAAAATGTTTGGCATAAAAAGTAGAGTATATGAAGAATGTAGTAAACCTGCCAACAGATGACACCATTTGAAAGATTCATCTAATGACATGTGTTTAAAGTCAAAATATGACATGTTAATCAAAGCTAAATTTGTCAAAAGATTAACTAAAAGAAAGCCATCTATTTCAAATGATGCAACAATTCTAACCCAAAAATAACAAATTACTCGGGCATTTTTTATGCTTATTTTTTGTATTACAAGCTAAATTGAGTCGGTTTATATTTAATAGGCTCATTTTTCTTGGCATATTTTCCAACGTATGGGCATATTTCCAATAATTACGTCATAATAAGCACAAAAGTTAAGCTCATATATCCATAAATAAATTCCCGTGTTGTCTAAACTACAATTGAGCTTTACATCTGCAAGTCTCTTTTTATACAGAAATCTTGATGACTCCTTATAAACTCGCATAGGCGTTAATCAGTATTTTTTTTTTCTTTTTTCTTTCCTTCTTATTTTTATCTTTTTATATGAATTAAACCAACCATCGTTGAAGCCTAGAAACAGTTGGGTTCCCCTTCCTAGATCCAATGTAAGTATTTTTGATCTATACGATCAGTAAGGTTAATTTGGGTTCCCTTTCCTTTCACTAACCAGTACAACAAAGGTTTATCACTTTATCAGTAAGCTCTCTGGTCCGGCCCAAATTACAAACAGGCGAGCCTATAGTTAAGCACAAGTGAATGAATGATAATGGTCGTCCTAAAAATACTATTCTTTCTCTCTATAAGCTTTTGTAACAAGATTTAATGTCAAAGTATAAAACAATTAAAGATAAGGCCTTAGGCCTCTAATTTTTTTATGGCCCATATTTTACAAAAGTTTTGTGTATATATAGAGTTAGTTACCCCAATTTTTCGGCCATCGTATCTAGCGCAACGATTTTGAATGACCATAGTTTGCTTGAGATGCGATCCATTAAAAAGTAAAACAAATTAAAAAGTCTAGAGAGTCTATCATCTAGTGCCACGTGTCCCCCATTCACTACCTCCTTTTTTTTCTTACTCGTTTTTTTATTCCACCCCATAACTTCAAACGTAAATAACTTTCAAACGATAAACTTTTATGAAAAACCGATTTCACCATAATTTTTAAAATTTAATTCTCTTTAATTTGGTATGCATTATGATATATGAATCGCAATTTTTTTTTTTCAACTTTTAAAGTGGGTGTTGATTTTCTTGAAAATTTTGGCATTTTCGACTCTAATTTTGTCTAATTTAAAGGCCGTATTTTGCAAAACTTAAAACACGAAAGTTGTAGCTTTTTGACCATTCTTTACCTAGAAATTTGAATCAATAAAATCCGATATGATATGAGTGAGATATCGCACGTTAAAGATGAACAATAACTTATGAACGTTATCAAAAATAACTGGTGAAAATAACTGATGAACGTTATAAAAAATAACTGATGAACAATATAAAAAATAACCGATGAACGTTATTTTTTCGTAAACTGCTGAACATTATCAAAAATAACTGATGAACAATATCAAAAATAACTGATGAACATTATTTTTTCGAAAACTGCTGAACATTATAAAAAATAACTGATAAACGTTATCAAAAATAACTGATGAACAATATTAAACATAACTGATGAACTAATAAATATTGTGTTTTTATTAGAAAATTGATGAACTGATGAACAATACTAAATCAATCACTAATCGAACTACAAAAATTATATAAAATTAAAATAATTTCACCTCATCATCAATTAAACTAAAACAAAATAAAAAAACTTCAAGATTAATACCCATGAGTGTTCATCAATTAGTTTACTCGTCATCTTCACCTATGTGAACATTTGAAGCTATTCATGAAATAAAGAAACGTAAGTATCCATTATTGTGATGTAAAATGGATCAAAAAGTATAAACATCAAGAGTAAACGTTAAAAAAGGTAAACAACACGTTGTTCATTAAATTGAATTCCATTGATAAAGTAAAATAAATCTACAACATTTCACTTTGTATTACAAATTTAGATCTCTGTTCGTCATGGTTTTGATGAACAAGTCCACAAACCATAGATAAATAGAAGAACTAACAATTGAAGTATCTAAAACGATTTAAATTGAATAGATAAAATAAAAAATCAATCTTTACTTGGCTGAGTTGTTATTTACTAAAACATAATTAATCGATATTTGTTGAACAATTGAAAGACTAGATGTCAAAGTTATTGAATGAACTCAATTAAGTTATGATAAAAGGAAGATAATGATTAACGACAGTCTAGCGCAATTCAATTTACGAACATCAAAATCAAAGAAATCAAATTACGAATTAAAATCAGATTCGGAATTCAAGTTATCAAACCTGGGATTGAAGAGAGTAAGTGGCTTATAGTTGGAAAAGTAACAGATGATTTCCAAAAGGAGGGTTCTTGAATATAATTCTAAGTTCCCGAAACTACCCTTATTAATTGGGAAAAGGGGATACACATGTCAAGTGGAGGTTGCTTTTTAGACTTTCTATTTGTTTGAGTCTTTTTATTCGATCCGGTACCTAGTTTGCTTAAGTGGGTAGATAATCGAGATTTTTTAGTCTTTTCTATTCAACTTAAATTTCCTAAAAATCCAAGACCAATATTCAATGTAGATAAAAGGTCTCAACATCTTTAGACGTTTCGTTGTGTTTTTTTTTTTTTTTTTTTTTTTTTTTTTTTTTTTTTTTTTTTTTTTTTTTAGCTTTCTCATTTTTATATCTATTTTCTTCAACATCTTTAGACGTTTCATTTTCCTTTTTTTTTCTTTCTCATTTTTATATCTATTTTCTAAAATCAATGACCAGTATTGTTGTTGTTGTTGATTTTTTATCTTTATTTTCAATATGTATTCTTTAATCACTCAATTAGCTTTCCATCAATACAACTGATAGAGATAAAAAAAAAAAAAAATAAAAATAATAATAAATAAAAAAAAATCAAAAGTTAGTATTTCGGCTTCCTACTAACTTCTTGTAAATCCTGTGAGTTTCTAATAAAGTGATGTTTATAATAAAAAAATAAAATAATAATAATAATAATAATAATAATAATAATAATAATAATAATAATAATAATAATAATAATAATAATAATAATAATAATAATAATAATAATAATAATAACGCTAACAGTGGTGTTTTCATCTTTAATAGTGTAAGCTTTTGTAACACCCCCTAATTTGTTTTATGGCAGCGGAAAGATTTTTAGGGTGTTACGGTGAGGATTGAAGTTAAAATTTCAGAAAAACGGCCCGGAAGAGCGCTTTGAAAGTTATATGTCATTCAAAATAATATTTTTGATACAAAGGTAAAATATCTGATTTGGAAATCCCACAAAAGGGTGTGGTAATTTGGAAAGAATGACATATTTGATTTTACACCATGTAGTTTATCAGAGTATATAATGCCCGCTCCGTGTCTTGTCCTGCTCCGTTAATTACCTGAGATAAACATGCTTAAAACGTCAACACAATGGTTGGTGAGTTTGTAGAGTTTAATAGAAAATAATTTATGTCAATAAATTTCAAGAGTATTCGGTGGTGTTTGAAATGAGTATAAGTACAAGTTGTTGTTCCGTTCACACGCTTAGAGTTAACTAGAAAGTTAATCTATTCGTGTTTATGACTAATACAATGTTATGATTAATTCTAACAGATTAATGAAACGTAAAAGTAAAAACACATAAGTATTTTTCAATGTTTAAATTCTTATTAGAAATGAATCAAAGAATCTATTACCCAAGTGTTTTGTGGAACAAACACTTGGGATTGAATAGACAAGGTATGGTGGTGTCTCCTATCTAAACTCAAGCTTTGCTTTGAGTGGTAACAATTCGACCCACTGAGCTATCTCAGGGATACGTTACTCTTTGTAGGAGAGAAGTTGCTTTGTAAAAGTCTAAGCTTTCAATGTACAAAACACACTCAACTTCTCTCCCATCAGAACCTATTTATACACAAGTATAAAGAGTAAAAGTGATTAAAAAAAATAATACAAGTTGTTGAAGCAAGCGTGTTTGACAATTACAACAGTAATTGTCATTTCCAAGAACCAATAGGAATGGGCTAAAAGTCTTTAGGAGTGGTTGGTCTGACACTCCATGACTTTTAGCCTGTCTTAGGGAAGGTTTCTTCCTGACAAGATAAGATTTGATCTTATCTTAAACTCTTCCCAGATCTTCCCGCCTTTCTTTCAGGCTTTAGGTTCTTCAGTACATGCCTTCATTTATTAATCACAATTGTCGTTGAGGAGACTGGGGTTCAGTGAGTTCTTGTCCAACACTCACTGAACCATCATCTTCTTCTTTGGCTTAAGTCATACTCAGGGAGTACCGCCTTCCTGAGTAGTGAATCCTTCTTCTTGAATTCGCCTTAAGCATCCTGAAGATGACTCACTGAGAGACTGTTCTCTCAGTGACTTGAATTGTTCTCGGTTTAAGTTAACACTTAGTTAATTTGTGTTCAAATCTTGTTTTAAGTATTCTTGGGTACTGACGGACCCAACAATCTCCCTCTATTTGAATATAAATTATTTCTAATTGTTTTGATCAGTAATGAGTGAGCTAATGACTTCTACTCATACTGAATGTATTAGAATGTAAATAAGGACACTGAAATAATAAAAACATCATCATATTAATGTCATTACAAGTCCTATCAAAACTAAGTACAAAAGGTGGTGGTGGTAGTCAGGCAGATTCATCAGTTCAACTTAATCCCAAGGGCTTCAAGCTTAGGCTTCTTTGACTGCAGTTCTTGTTGGTCAGGGTGCTCTCGGATTTTCCTTTTCAGATCTTGACAAAACCTCACATTTTCAGGAGTTTTGAGTGGGGAGGCCATCATTAGAAAGCCAAGCATGGCTTTGATCCCTGATAGATCAATATCACTCCATCTCTGAAAGGCTTGGTCACCGAACTCATCAATGAAGAACATACCTCTCTCAGGTTGTTCAATGACCACATTGTTCCTGAATGGAACACCTTCAGGGAGAGCTCTATTGCAGTCAAGACCAGGAACCTTGATCTCAGGCTCAGCTTCAATCTTCTTTCTCTTTCTTGAAGAAGACTGAGAAGGGGCAGGCTGTTCAGCTGAAGCAGGAAGAAGAGATGGAATACCAAGTTCCTGAGGTACTGCTGCCAATCTTTCATACCTCAGGCTCAGGGACTTCAACAGACCAAGGACCACAACATTTGATTTTTTCGCTAATATTGGACCCAACTCATCCAATTCAGTGATCCCGAAGTCAGCAAATCTGAAGGGGGTATGAACATCAAAGTTTCTCATGTCAGCACCTCTGTAGACAGTAACAGTGGCAGGCGTGGTGTTTCGATGAATCTTGACATCAGTGATTGGTTCTGGTTTCAACCTATTTGTCATGATCTACTGATATCTCTTAATCCTGTTTTTCCTGATCTCTTCAGTCCTTTTCATTCTTTCTTCCCTTCTTTGCCTTAGGGCAGCCATTTCAGCATTCTGAGCTTCCACAAAGTTCTTGCCACCTTTCCTTTTAGCAAGGTCTTTTGCCTCAATCCCAATCTTCTCAGCCTCTTCTCTTGCAACCTGAATGAGAGCAAGCTTGTTCTGCCTTTCATCTTCAGCAGCTTTCTTTGCTGCCTCCTTTTTCTCTATGTGACCTTGAATTTCAACATGAGTGAGAAGTTCCATTACCCCATTGATTTCATAAGGAACCCTGACTGGTTCATCAGGGTCTGGCCTTCTTTCCTTGGAGGCAGGCACCAAGATTGTGGGCTTAGGCTCAGTGGTTGTGAGAATGCCCTTGCCTTTGTCTTGGTGGGATGAAGATGTGGTGGCTTCAGGATTCTCCCCCTCAGTGTGAGAAGGAGGTTGTTCTTGTTCAGGTTGTGGAGGTTCTTCAGTGACATTCTCCCCCTCAACTGTTGCTTGACCCATAGTGAGAGCAAGAGTTGGTGTCCTCCTGAAGAGTGGAGACCTTGATGTCAGTCATCATGGACTTGATGTCTGAGGTGTCCTCCTGAAGAGTTGAGACCTTAGTCTCAAGAGAAGCCTGAGAAGCCTCTAATGCAGTCATCCTTGGCCCAAGATTCCAAGCCATAGAGGAAGAAGATGATGCCAAAGAAGCCATGTGGGACTCCATAAGACCCAGGGAAGATCGGATGGAGTCCACTGAAGAGTTGAGTCCCTGAAGATTTGAGGATCTCAGCACAGTTACCAGCTCAGTCAACTGAGAAGTTTGTTGCTGGTAAGTTTCTGAAGCCTGAAGAACTTTTTTGTTTAGCTCAGGGTCATCTTTCACTGACTCTTGAATAATGTCAACGCTCTTTTGTAAGTTGGTGAGAGACTCGTTGAACAATTTTAAATTTGAATCAAGATTCGTCAGGGAGAAGGAGATAGATGACATGTGCTCATTTTCATCATCATGATGAGCTTCCACTGATTCCTTCAGGTGTACATAATGAACAGCGGCTTCAGTGTGCTGGTCAAACATTTCTTCAGTCAGAATTTGGAAGAGAGCCTTGTTGGTCTTGAGCAGGAACTTGACCAATTATCTCTCAGTGAGAGGAAGAGTGTTGTCATACTTGGTGAGGATGTTGTCAGTATCCGAAGAACCAGCAGCTTGAGGTTCTGATTCTTCACTTGGATGTGGAGATGACTGATGTGATTGTTCAGGTTATTCAGAGTGTTCAGATTGTACATCAGTTTCCATATCCTCACCTGCCTCAAAAATTTCCTCTTCACTCTCTTCCTTGAGCTCTTCATCAGACTCAATAAGAGCCTGAAAGTCCCCCATGGACTCAATACCCAAAAATTCAACCGGCTCCTTTTCATAAAAAGACTCGCTTTTGTTTTGGCCAGGTCCTGACCCCGTTGTCATAATAACTGAGTGGGTTTGCTCAGCCTGATTAGCCATAATAACTAGGGTAATACCAGCCTAGCTTTTGGGGGCAGTTCCTGAGTGAATGGATCCACCTGAGGGGGTGATGGGTTCCATATCAACGGGTTGTTTCTTTCCCTCTGAGTCTTTGTCCCCCTTAGCGCCTTCAACTACTGATGGGTGTTTTCCAGTAGTATCACTAGGCACTGATTGTGTTGATTGATGGACCCTCTTCCCATCAGGATTGTACAGTCCTTTTGGGGATTTAGGATCCTTAACTCCCTGAGATCCTGAGTGTGATTGATCAGGAATGTTAGCAGGATGTGATTGTTTGTGGGTCCCCTTCCCAGTAGGATAGTGCTGTCCTACTGAGGATTTAGGACCCTTTTCTCCCTCAGGCCCTGATTGTGATTTATCAGTTCCTTCATCGGGATGTGAGAGGTTGTGGGTCCCCTTCTCAGTGGAGTAGTGCAGCCCCACCGAGGATTTAGAACCCTTTTCTCCCTCAGGAACTGATTGTGATTTGTCAGTTCCTTCATGGGGATGTGAAATGGTGAATGTTCCTGATCCCTCAGACTTGTGTATGTCACTGGGAACATGTGGAAAGGGTTTGCCCGAGGACACTGAGGATGATTGCTCAGTGCCCTCCGTTGGCCTTTGTTTTGTGGTCAGTAGGGTCTCTGTAGTGGGTGTCTCATAGGTCTGGGCCACATTCAACCTCTTTTTAAGGTTTAGTTGGTTTTCGGCATCAGTCTCAGTGGCGAGTGATTTGGATTTAACCACCTTACTGGACTGACCCTTCTTAGTCTTCTTCACCTTCTTTGTAGGTGAAGTTACTGGAGAAACAGCGTTCTCCCCCTGAATCACCTCCATCATATAGGTGGTCAGGGCAATGGGTGTTACCTCAGGGATTCCACTAGAAAAATTGGTCTTATGCAAGACGTCAGGCTTTGTGCCTTTGACGTTAGACCTTTCATAGTCAGAACCAAGAAGGTCCTGAAGCACACAGGAAACAAACCTAGGGTAAGACAAATGTTTTTGCCTAGATTTTCCTGAGAGCTTGGCAACGAGGTCTCGGAAGATTATTCCTCCGATATCAATCTTTGTACCCTCCAGGAGGCTGAACAACATCAATTGTTGTGATGAGTTCAATTGCTCCGTTGAGGATTTGTTCCCCCCAAGGACCTGAATGACAAATGTCATCAGGATCCTCCAGACTGGGTGAAACCAGGTTTTGACTAGTGGAGCCTTCTCCAATAAGGCTCCAGCAGACTGATCAGGACGTCTGAGGTCATGAGGTCCTAGAAGGATTAATTCATTCTTGACCTCTTGATCAGTGGGATTGGGCTCAAAAGCCTCAGCAAAATCAAGACCTGTGGCCTTGATGAAGGTATTGTAATCCAGGGAAAGGGGTCTTTTCCCATTCATCACTGTGAATGTGATGATGGATTCTTTGGTGTCTTTTGGGCTAGTAGCCACAGCAGTACACCAGAATTCCCTCAGGTAGTCATGGTAGATGACTGAGGGGGTCTTGGTAAATGCCTTTGTAAGAAAACAGTTTTGAAGATATTTCATAACGTTCTTGTAGGCTGGGAACTTTTGTGGATAGGAAAAGTTTCCCACCACATTGTTCTTGGTGAGGTCTACACCCTCCAATGTGAAATCCACGTTAGGGGCGTATGTCACAGCTTTAGAAGAAGCCATATTTGTTGGTAAGTCTGGTAACAAAGATGGTTTGGGATTTCTTAAAGCTAAGAACACACACTATTAGTTTTGAGAGAAAAAATGGGCAGAATTTGCTTAAAATTTCTAATAGACGTGTGTGTGTTCTTTTTGGTTGGGGTATTTATAGGGAAGTGAAGTGAAGGATATTTTAGGTATTTAAGCGGACTTAATTTATTCAAAAAGAATTATTAGAAACTGTTTTGAATAAAATGTTTTGGGATCCGCATTTAATGCCAACACTCCACTTTTCCCTGGTTTGGCGCAACAGTCAAGGTGAACAGTTGAGCAGTTATACAAAAGTGTAATTTGCAGATATGAGTCATCACATATCTGTAATGTGATTGGAGAGGCATTTAATGCCAAGTGGGAATGTGGTGGCCCAGAGGTGGAAGCCAGAAAGGCAAAAAGAACAAATATTCTTAAATTAAATATGAGTTCAGTTACCAACCTCGGATATTTACTAACTAGATACTTAGAATTTCTAATAGACGTGTGTGTGTTCTTTTTGGTTGGGGTATTTATAGGGAAGTGAAGTGAAGGATATTTTAGGTATTTAAGCGGATTTAATTTATTCAAAAAGAATTATTGGAAATTGTTTTGAATAAAATGTTTTGGGATCCGCATTTAATGCCAACACTCCACTTTTCCCTGGTTTGGCGCAACAGTCAAGGTGAACAGTTGAGCAGTTATACAAAAGTGTAATTTGCAGAGATGAGTCATCACATATCTGTAATGTGATTGGAGAGGCATTTAATGCCAAGTGGGAATATGGTGGCCCAGAGGTGGAAGCCAGAAAGGCAAAAAGAACAAATATTCTTAAATTAAATATGAGTTCAGTTACCAACCTCGGACATTTACTAACTAGATACTTAGAGCATTTAAGTCAGTATTTAATGTATCTTGAGGACCCTGAATGACTTGTCATTCAGTGAACTTGATTGTCAGGACTTGGGTTTAGTCACTGATGGTTCTTGTGATCAGGAATTTGGGTCTAATTCTTGAGGTTCAGGGTTCAGGAACTTGGGTTTAGTTCCTGAAGTTCAGTGACATTTCTCACTGAAGAACACATTGAGTCAGGGATTCAGAATTTACACATATTTGGATGGAGTCAATCAGGGGACTGATTCTCAATATCCAACATTCCTAGTTCAGCTTTTAGTCTGGTGAAAGTTGGTTCATCCAATGGTTTGGTGAATATATCAGCTAGCTGATATTCAGTAGGAATGAAGTGTAATTCTATGTCACCATTCATGACATGGTCCCTGATGAAGTGATATCTTATATCAATGTGTTTTGTTCTCTGATGAAGAACAAGGTTATTTGAGATGGCAATTGCACTTGTGTTATCACAAAAGATGGGAACCATCTTGTACTGAATTCCATAGTCACTGAGTTGACTTTTCATCCAGAGTACATTTGCACAACAACTTGCTGCTGCAACATATTCAGCTTCAGCTGAGGACATGGCAACTGATTGTTGCTTCTTAGCACTCCAACAGACTAGTTTACCACCAAGAATTTGGCAAGAGCCTGAGGTGCTTTTTCTGTCCATGTTACATCCAGCATAGTCAGAATCTGAGTATCCTTTAAGATCAAGGCCTGAACACTTTGGATAATATAATCCAAGGTTTGGAGTACCTTTCAGGTACCTGAATATCCTTTTCACAACAGTGATATGAGTCTCTCTTGGGTCAGATTGATATCTGGCACATAGGTAGACTGAGAATTGGATATCTGGCCTTGATGCAAGTAAATACATCAGTGATCCTATCATTCCTCTAAAGAGAGTTTGATTCACTGGTTTTCCAGTAAGATCAGGACCAAGGTTGTTTGGGGGTACCATAGGAGTCTTGACTGAGGCACAGTCACTGAGCTCATACTTCTTCAGAAGGCTTCTGACATACTTCTCTTGACTGATAGAGGTTCTTTTATCAGTCTGCTTGATTTGTAGACCAAGGAAGTAAGTCAGTTCTCCCATCATGCTCATTTCAAATTTCTTTGCCATTAGTTTTTCAAACTGTTTGCAAAGTTTATTATTTGTTGAGCCAAAGATGATGTCATCAACATACACTTGTACAAGTATGACATCATTGTTTGTCTTGTAGATAAACAATGTGTTGTCTATCTTGCCTCTGACAAATTTGTTTTGGATCAGGAAGGCTGAAAGAGTCTCATACCATGCCCTGGGAGCTTGTTTCAGTCCATAAAGGGCTTTGTTAAGCTTGCAAACATGGTCAGGAAACTCATGGCTTTCAAATCCAGGAGGTTGCTGAACATAAACTTCTTCTTTCAGTGAACCATTTAAGAATGCACTTTTAACATCCATTTGGTACACCTTGAAGTTCATATATGTAGCAAAAGCAAGGAAGATCCTGATGGCCTCCATCCTTGCTACGGGTGCAAATGTTTCTTCATAGTCAATGCCTTCTTGTTGATTATAGCCTTTGGCTACAAGTTTGGCTTTATTTTTATTGACTATGCCATTTTCAACAGATTTGTTTTTAAATACCCATTTCATGCCAATGACTGAAACATCTTCAGGACATTTGACCAAGGTCATTACCCTATTTCTGTCAAATTGTTCCAGTTCATCATTCATGGCTTGAACCCAACTTGGATGTTTTAGTGCTTCCTTAACATTTTTGGGTTCAATTATGGAAATGAAGTCCACAAATAGGCATTCATTGGCTGAGGCTGCTCTCAGTTCAGCAGCCATGCTTCTTGTGAGCATGCCTTCAGTAGGCTCACCAATTATATTGATAAGTTCTATATCCTGAGACCTAGTCCAATTGTCCTGAGGTCTTGAAAAATGATTAGAACTTGTAGAGGCCTGATGGGTAGGATCAGGATTAGACACATGATGTTCTTCTGCATCTTGAGTGTCTGAGTGGTTTGACTCATCATTGAGATTGTTTAGTACCTGAGCACTTTGTACTGACTGAATGAATTCATCAGTACTTTGTGCTTCAATAAACTCAGTGATGGTTGGGTAAGGAAGGTTGTAGGGAATGATGTAATAGGAGATGTCAGCATTTGCATGGTACTGAGTGGAAGGACCATTATCAGGATGATGTTCATCAGGAGGGTATCTTGATGATTCATCAATACCTATCTCTTCCACTGAGTTGTTAGAGACACTGATTGCATCAGTGCTCTCATCAAAGGTAACATGAAATGTTTCCTCAGCATGCTGTCTCCCAGTGTTGAACACCCTGAAGGCTTTTGAGACTAGGGAGTATCCTAGAAAGTATCCATCATCAGCTTTGGCATCAAATTTTCCTAAGTGATCTTTGTTATTATGAATAAACACAGGACACCCAAAGACATGAAAGTAGCTGATGTCAGGGATTCATCCCTTGAATAACTCATAAGGAGTTTTGCTATGTCTCTTGACAATGATGGATCTGTTTTGTGTGTAACAGGCAGTCTTTACTGCTTCAGTCCAAAAGTGTTTGGAAAGGACTGATCCGTTTAGCATTGTCCTAGCTGCTTCAATGAGTGTTCTATTTTTTCTTTCAGCCACCCCATTTTGTTCAGGTGTGTAGGGTGAGGAATTTTTTTGTGAAATGCCTTTCTCATCACAGAAACATTCAAGTTCATAATTTTTGAACTCTGTTCCATTGTCAGTCCTAATCTGTTTGACTTTTATGTCATTCTGATTTTCAATGTTCCTGACAAAGGACATAATAGTTTCAGCTGCCTGACTCTTTTTGATCAGGAAGTATACCCAGGTGTATCTTGAGTACTCATCCACAATGACCAGAGTATACTTCTCATGGTTAATAGATCTAGGACTGATTGGTCCAAATAGATCCATATGAAGAAGATGTAGGCAATTCCTGATGGAAAATTTGGTTTTGGTTTTAAAGGATGCTCTGTGATGTTTATCTTTTTCACAAGCTGAGCATGGTTTATCCTTTGAAAACACAAGAGATGGTAGGCCAAGGACCTTGTTTTGTTTTACAAGGTTGTTTATGTTTTTGAAGTTCAAGTGGGAGAGTCTCTTATGCCAAAGCCAGTTGAGTGTATCAGTGGCTTTAGTAAAGAGACAAGTTCCATTCTGAGTCAGACTGGACATGTCTAACACATAAACATCATGTCTTCTTGGAGCAATAAGGACAACTTCCTTATTAGCATTGAAGATGATTCCTTGCTTATCATCAAACTGAACTATGTATTTTGCATCACATAGTTGACTGACACTTATCAAATTGTATTTTAGACCATTTACATAAGCTATCCTAGTAAAGACTATACCATTGCAGTTTACTGAACCATAACCTTCAGTGAGACATGATGAGTTATCAGCAAATATCACTTTGGGTCCTGATTCATCCACATACTTGTGCAGATACTTCTTCACACCAGTCATGCTCCTTGAACATCTACTATCAAGAAGCCAAACAGGATCCCTGGCATGTTTCTGCACAAATAGTAAACTGGATCAGTTCTTTCTAGGGCTCCACTTCTTGGAGGGTTTAGCTTTGAGGGTCTTATTAACATTTTCAAGTGATTTATGGTCAGTGGTGGAGTGGACTGAGCTACCACATATTATGAATTTGATTGCTGATGTAGACTCAGTGAACTGAGAGGCTGACTTTGTCATACCTCTACTGGCCTGAATGGCCTTACCACGTCCTGAGGTGCTATGAGTGGAACTTCCACTATTTTCACAACAATTGTCAATTTGACAATCCTTAGGATGGTGGTCATTGAACCCACAGTAAGGGCAAGGTACAAAAGGCTTTGCCTTTTGTTTCTGTTTCTGTTTAGAATCAGAAGGATAGTTTAAAGACTGAGCTTTAAGACTTGCCATGTTTGATGTGACTGAATGTGTTTTGTGATCAGAGGTCCTGTGATCATCCTTTTTGCAAACCATGCAATAAAGAATTCTATAGCAATCATCAGTGATATGATTGGTATAGTTACACAATTCACATCTTTTCAGGGGTTTTGTGTGTTTGGGTTTGGTCTTTGAGGAAGCTGGTTTTTGTTCCTTCTTGGATTGAGAAGGTTTCTCAGAAGATGCAATCTTCTCTCCCAGCTTCCTGACCATTTTAGCCAACTGATCAAATTTTGAATCAGGGCTTTGGGTTGTTACTTCAGAAGGGACTGAAGTTAATGAGTCATCAGTATTTACTGAGACTTCAAGGGTTGGTCTCTTCAGGATGGTTGTTCCCTTTCCTGATCCCTCCTTTGGAGAGTGTGGTGAGAAGACCATTGGTGGGAGGCCTAAGTTAGGTGCAGCACCTTGAAGGGTATTCAGTGGAGGAAGTGGTGGGTATGATTCTGATTCAGACTCATTCACAGACTCAGTATTACTGAGTTGTTCAGTGAGTTCAAGCTTACTGAGTTGTTCAGTAAGTCCAAGCATATTTTTCAAGGCCTGACTTTCAAGAAGCAAGATCTTTCCAGTCTCAAAGTTTGGTAACTTACTAACTGGGTTGTCCCTGACAATCCAATCATTAGACTTGGGAAGCATTTCTTGCTCAAAAGATATGCCAGCTGGAACAAAGGTTAGTTCACTGTGACTCACATTAGGATCAACCATAAGAGGGTAAATTCCAATGGTTTTCTGAGAGATTAATCCCACAGTGTCGAAAACCTTGGGGTTCTTCTTGGTCCAGCCTTGGATGACAGCCTTTTCTTTGTTAAGTTCAGTTTGTAGGGCTTGGTTTTGTTTCAAAATTTCAGTGTTCTGAATTTGTAGAGTTATTGTTTCTAGTTTGGCTTGCTTTAGTACAAGCAGTTCATCTCTACATTTATTCAATTCTGACACCATATTGTTATATTTTGAACACATGTTAAGCCTTTGTTCCTAAACAAATTTAAGATCTACACAAATATAATTCATGTAAGACCACCAATCAGAATCATCATCCATAGAAAGTAATGTGTTTACCTTCTTCATGGTGATGTTTACCCATTCTCCATTCCTTGCATGGCTTTTTCCAACAGCCACCTGATCACCTTCAGAGAGTGCCATCAGTGCACTCACTCTAATTTCCTCATCTGAGGAGACCTCTTCATCATCCCAGTCCTAAGCTTCAGCTACTAAAACCTTATTCTTTGCCTGAACAGGTTTGGGTGTTTGAGCAGCCTAAGACATTGAGGGATTAGTTTCAAGAATTGCAAGTTTAGCCTTGGCTTTCCTATATTTTGCTTCAAAGTCCTTTTGACCCTTGTTTTGAAATTGTTGGGTCGACTGAAATATTTTAAGTTGAAACTTGCAAGTTCCTGAGGAACTATTTCCTGAAAATTTGTAAGAGGGTTCTGAGGTTGTTTTAGAATAACAGTCCCTAGCAAAATGACCCTTTTTACCACAATTAAAGCATTCAGTGGTTTCATTTGCTTTTCCTTTTGAAAAATTGGACTGGTTTCTTTTGATGAAATGTTTTGAACTAGCAAGGAGTGCCCTCTCTTAAAATTCCAAGTTTAGATCTTTTAGGTACTCATCACTAGTCCTTTCATCAATTTCATCCTCAGACTCCTCTTGAAAGTCCTGCACAACACCATTAGTATAAAAAGCAGTTGATATGGGTGTGGAGGTTAAGGCCTTTTTGGACTCAAGAGCTTTTGAGTAAGGATATCTTCTTAAGATCAAGTTATCCTCATAGAAAAATTTCCCATAGATTTCAGGGAGCTCGAGGGTCTGAATGTGATTAGCATTCCTCAGGCCTTGTGAGAAGTTTAGCCACTTCTCAGGGAGACTGTTGACAAAGCCAACATTTGTCTCATGCTTAGATAATACTACACCATCATTTGATAGTTCGTTTATCAAAGTCTTGTATCTGGTATAAGTCTGAGAGAGACTTTCAGAGTCTTTTGCTCTGAAAGTATTATACTCAAGTTTCAGGTCCATGACCCTATTTTCCTTGGTATCTGAGGGGCCCTCAAAGCTATTAACCAAGCCATCCCAAGTTTGCTTGGCTGTTAAACAGTTGATGACTGATTCCATTATATCGTCAGGAAGACAAGATATAAGGATGCTTTTAGGGCGCTGGTCTTGATTGACCACCCTCCTCTCATCAATGGTCCATTGTGCCTTAGGCTTGTTTAGCCCTGCAGCACTCTTAGGGACAAACGGGCCATCCCTGATACAGGTGATGTAGTAAGGTTCCATACCAGTTAAATAGCAAATCACACGTTTTTTCCATTTGCTAAACTTTCCAGCTTCTAGTCTGGGTGCAACAGCAGAATAGCTGCCACCCTTTTTATCGACCAGCTGAGGTACATTAATATCAGCCATAGTAGGATCTTGGTTTTAAAAACCTTGAGCACTCTTGGTTAGTTTTGAAAGATTTAATAAACCAGAGGCTCTGATACCACTTGTTGTTCCCTTCACACGCTTAGAGTTAACTAGAAAGTTAATCTATTCGTGTTTATGACTAATACAATGTTATGATTAATTCTAACAGATTAATGAAACGTAAAAGTAAAAACACATAAGTATTTTTCAATGTTAAATTCTTATTAGAAATGAATCAAAGAATCTATTACCCAAGTGTTTTGCGGAACAAACACTTGGGATTGAATAGACAAGGTATGGTGGTGTCTCCTATCTAAACTCAAGCTTTGCTTTGAGTGGTAACAATTCGACCCACTGAGCTATCTCAGGGATACGCTACTCTTTGTAGGAGAGAAGTTACTTTGTAAAAGTCTAAGCTTTCAATGTACAAAACACACTCAACTTCTCTCCCATCAGAACCTATTTATACACAAGTATAAAGAGTAAAAGTGATTAAAAAAATAATACAAGTTGTTGAAGCAAGCGTGTCTGACAATTACAACAGTAATTGTCATTTCCAAGAACCAATAGGAATGGTCTAAAAGTCTTTAGGAGTGGTTGGTCTGACACTCCATGACTTTTAGCCTGTCTTAGGGAAGGTTTCTTCCTGACAAGATAAGATTTGATCTTATCTTAAACTCTTCCCAGATCTTCCCGCCTTTCTTTCAGGCTTTAGGTTCTTCAGTACACGCCTTCATTTATTAATCACAATTGTCGTTGAGGAGACTGGGGTTCAGTGAGTTCTTGTCCAACACTCACTGAACCATCATCTTCTTCTTTGGCTTAATTCATACTCAGGGAGTACCGCCTTCCTGAGTAGTGAATCCTTCTTCTTGAATTCGCCTTAAGCATCCTGAAGATGACTCACTGAGAGACTGTTCTCTAAGTGACTTGAATTGTTCTCGGTTTAAGTTAACACTTAGTTAATTTGTGTTCAAATCTTGTTTTAAGTATTCTTGGGTACTGACGGACCCAACACAAGTAAACAGTGGCTTTCAATAATTTCAAAGGTGAAGTGATATTTGAAATACGTGGCTATCAGTAATGGAAACGTAAATGAGTTACTCTGGGAAAAAATCACAAGTATGACACATATAAGATCAATCAAGTACAAGTATAGGATCATAATCCTAGCATGTAGTGAGTATAATGATGTTATGCATGAAGTTTAAAAATGTGGAGTGGTGAAATACTAATACAGCTGTATCTAAATATATATGACAACATTCATATAATTATATTTCCCTAAGCCTCATGACACGCAAAACGTTAACAAAGTACCGTAAAACGGCGGAGTCCACATCAGGTTACTGATGGGTTTGGCCCTCAAGTAATAGGTGATTTGCCAATTCCTATTTTTCTTAATATAGTGCATCGCGACTAAATACGACTAACCATAAAGGCATTCCGTCAAAGTATTTAGTGGGATAGGTCGTCAGCCTCTTAAAGGTTTCGAAGCTGTTCACTATATTCGCACTCACCGCAGTGATTAATGGCTCATGATCGAGGGACTTTATGGCAATATAGTAAACTTAGGCAATATAGGTTTCAGGGGTTCATAGAATATGCGTACTTTAGTCTTGGCAATTATTTCCAGTGAAATGTAGAAGTATCATAGTAAAGTTAACTGTACATTCAATTGCTATATGAATGTATATAATGAGTTTCAGTATTATGTTACAACAAGTAGTTTGAAAATGTTATCTTTCAAATACAGTGTTTAAGCTAAGCAAACAATTTGCAAGTATAACGAGCATATATCCCTTCCAAAGGGTGATTCAAAACATGTAAAACAGAGTTGATGATTTTGAGTAAATCATGAGAGTTTTCAGAGTATAAAAGTAAACTTAAAACAGTTGAGCATGTATCTCCCCCAAAAGTATAAAATTTGTAAACAATTAAAAAGTGAGGCTACGACTCACCTTGAGTGTATCTGACAAGATGTAATTATAAGATCAAGTAAGATTATGGGAACGATAACGGAATCGTCTTCAACACGAGACCTGAATATAAGGGAGTCTAAGTATTTGACTTACAACTAATAATGAGTGTGAAAATGAGAAATCGTATAACGATTTGACTGGTGATGTAAGTGTGATATGCTTAAAATGCCTGAAGTTTAAAAATAATATTATATATAATATTATCTTGATTCTTATGTCAATTGACTCAAAATATTACCTCCTCGAAATATGATGAAATAATATGCAAAGTGAAGTCGTTAAATTTCTAGTTATAATAAATAACGAAAATTTAAATAATACGTAACTAAAATGTATAAAAATGCATATGAAGTGATGGGGTGACGAAAAATGGAAAATGAAATAAGAATGTCAAGTAAAAACAGTAGGCCCTTGTTCTTTTCCATATTTTACACTTTTTACCCTAACTGTGTTTGTGTTACGTCGTTAGTCCTTCGTTAAGTCCAATGTCCATAAATAGTCCATAACTTGTCCAAGAATACAAATAAGGCTTGGCATTCAATAATTTGTCAAATTATACCCTATATGTTCTGTTCTCACAGTCTCAGTCCATGTATTTCTTGGATTGGCAGTTTCAGTCCCTCTAGGCAATTTGCGTTACATTTTCAGTCCAAAAGTGTCAAAAATATGAGGAAAAAGGTTGGCGAGTTTTTCTAAGGCTTATTTAAATTTAATGAAGCTTATTTTAATAGCTTATATGGTCGGTATCTTATTTATCCATCATTGGACCCTTAACGAGCCATAATCATAGCCCGTTATCACTTTTTAATCCGTGAGTCGTGAGGTGAGTTGGGTATATCAAAATGCTTATTTCTAACATTTTATTTTCATATTTAAAAGTGCCAAAAAGCCAGCTTATCTCATAGCTTATAAAATCAGCTTAATGGGTTATAAAGCCCATGTGTTGTTTTTAGTTTTTTTCAAATGCGGTTTTTCGACTAGCTTGAGCTATTTTTAAGGGTCGAAACGTGAGTATCTTTACAAGATGTTTATACGAAAAGTGTAGTTAGCCATGTCATTTAATAAGTCTTATAAAAATAATGTATGGTTATTAAGTTGATTTGTGAGATATGGAACCATTTTTAAGGCGGCTTGGGGCTGTTTTATATATATACAAATTCTTAAAATAATTCCAAGTGTTTTCACTTATGTTTATACGTGTGATATAAAGTTTTATATACGTTCGAACCATGCATGAAATGGAGTTTCAAATGTGAGTGTGGTGTGAGAGGTGACTGCTAAGCCTTCCACAGTGGGGGCACGTCACACATCGTGTATTACATGGAACAATGCACGTAAAACATACTAGTAACAATTTATACATTCGAGAGAAATAAAGAATGATGCATGGGTGATAAATAACGTTCATAATGGAGTGGGAATGAGTTTTAAAAATACTTACAACACCTCTTAAAGGTGGTAAAGAATCAATGAAGGTCGAAGGGATGCAAGAGAAGACAGTCCACTCGTTAGAAACCCAAGTATACATTTGTACGTGTACTTTTCTTTTGCTCGTTTGCTTCCTAACTTGAGACAGAAGACTCCTGGCTTTTAAGATATCTTGTGAGGTGAAAGAGAGTGGAATGAGGGTAGGATAGAGTGTGGTAGGATAGGGTGTAATATAGGAGGAAATATGTACACGTTTCTTGACTTCAAGGACTTTCAAAACCAATTATTTGTCTCTACTGTGGATGACCAGTGTTTTAAAGGACATTGATGATAGAATCCTGAAAATATGAGATTTTAGGAAGATATTCAAGAGTAGGTAAAGCTTATCCTTAGTTCTTGAAATACATAGGGTCGATTTGTATTTTTAAATGGGTGCCGAATGAATTTAGCGAGACACAATTACATGTTACTATCCTAAGGGTCTTTTTAACATCACAAAATGTTAACATGATTGTTAGAGAGTCATAGGAAAAAGTGTGGTTTGAAATAGTTGAGTTTTGTGATTTTTATATATAACGATTTGGGTAAAATGGGACAAATTATTTTGTATTTAAAATCATATCAAAACTTGTCGTATGTTCCTGAAACTTGGCACACGTATGGCCTACTGGGTGGTGAATGAGAGTATGTAAAAATATTCGTGTGTCGCGTTTAGTATTCGAGATAACGAGTGGCGTTTTGGAGTAGAGTTGGATGTCGAATTCACATGAAATTACAAAAAGAAAGGAATAGGCTTGGGAGTGGGCCTTGAACCGTGTATGGAGGTGATTATGGGCTGGGAAATAATGCATCCCGTTTGGTTTTGTAGTGGTTAGTGAAAAATAAATGTGATTAGTGTATATATTTATTTGTGTTAATTATAATTAGTGAAATTTGTAATTTGTATAATTTGTGACTTGCGAAATATTAGTTTTTGTGAAACAGTTATGTTTCATAATACCCGTCGTGAACTAGTGTTGTTACTTGGTAACTGTCGTGATGACGTGACTTGGTGGGAATGATATAACAAGAAAATTTTTTAATTTCCCCCTAAAAATGGTGATTAAAATAAATGACATAGATTAATAATAAGTTGAACGTAGTTAATTAAATGGAATTTTGCAGTTTGCTATAGTATCCACCCCTCAATTTTGAACTTCGTCCCAAGTTCAGTCTATGATAGATGTTGAAAAATGTGGGGTTCAAGGGTGAGGAAAAATGTTGTCGAGAGATTTTTATTCGAAAATCAGAGGAACGTATCTCTATCAGACTTATACGTACTAGATGGAGTAAATTTAAATGTTTGGTCAACTAATGAATCCAGGGGCTGTGAATAGTGAAAGCAACGGTCGTGAACAGTAAATTAACGGCTAGTTTTTCCCTATATATAGCCAATTTAATTTTTCCCTTTTTCTTCCTCAACTCTATCTCTCTCATTTCAACTTTCCCAAAATGCTGCCATTCGCCATACTTTTCGCAACCGTGCAAATCGTCCTTGTCGCCGCTTATTTAGCTCTCTTCCTCGGCGAAGATTCCGGTTACTTGGTCGCGATCTTGTTGTTTGTCGTACCTCTCACAGTTTTAGCTATTACTGTGGATAAGTTTTGGGGGTAATAGTCTCGAGCTAGGGTTGTTTAAAACGTATCCTTGTTATGTTTCTATGTAATTCTTAATAAATGTGGAATAAAACACGTTTGTCTTTATGTTTAAGGACTAGTCTTGTTATGGTTTTTAATATTTTGTTCGTATTTATCATACAGAATAATTAAGGTGATACATCCCGTGGTGGCTCTTGCTATCGTAGTGTTGGTGGAAGTTCTTGTCGTTATGGCGGGTCAACCCCTTGAAGATTCTATGCCTTTTATTGTAATCATTGTAACACTAGTACTTCCGATGTTAATTATCTCGCTATGTATTAATTTTCGTGGTTTTTAATGAAATTTAGGGTATTTGTGTTTTCCATATATTTTTGTGAATTTCTTAGAGTTTCTATGTTCGTACTTTTCTCGATTTTTTTTTATAATAAAAGTGATGGGTAATAATTGTAGATATTCACCATAGGTGGTTCAAAGGGATGCATATGAACAGTTTGTTTTATCTCAAAGATTTTTCTTTTGAATGAAAATTGTTATTAAAGGTCTGAAAAGGTAACTGTTCCATTTATGACATAATTCTTCCTAAATTAGACATAGTTGATCAGGCTATGTATAATTGAGGACCAAATGATGTGATGTTTGGCTCAGTCACAGTGGTATTTTGTTTCTCAAAAGTTTTAGATGGTGTTCAACGTGTTGTTTTTGTAAAATGACAACGTAATTACCTTTTTAAAAGAAAGTAGAAATTTTTCTGTCCATATCATGGTGACGAGTCAGGGATTCCTAGGGTGAGTATAGAATATTTTTGGGTGTAAACTTAGGTTTTTGGGTGAGAATTCCTTACAGAGTGGTGATAATCTATTGTTTGGTCGGGATGAAGTTAATTAAATCCCTAGGGTGATAACAGTGTATTATTACGTAACGACTCTGAATAGAAAGGTGGGATAGAAATTGAAATAGGCACATATTATGATTATTACGAAAATATTACAAGATAGGATTTTCATACGATAGAAAGATAGTTGTTACACCTAGGTTACATCCATCGTACCTAAGGTAGAGTACAAAAGGAAATTTCAACTTAGAAAGTCTTAAACTAGGGTTTATTTATTACAACAGGAATTTATTCTTCTGCTTAAACATTGGTGTCATCCTTTGACGTTGTTAAGGTTCTAAAGAGTTTCCATTCTCTTCCACTGGTCTTTGTCCTAAGTGGTATTCTGGGTTGGGCATTGATTCTTGAAGTGTCCCGTTTAACTTTTTGGTCTAGAAATCCTTGGGTAAGGGTGATGGTAGGTTTAGTCACTCCTATTGTACCTTTAAGGTGCGTTGGTCTACAACCCGTGAGACTTTCATGGGTATGCTTATAAGACGCAGTTGTTTTCTTTTCTCCGATTATCCTATTGTTGCTACTCGGATGAGCTACCGTAGTCGCTCCGAGTACCATAGCAACGATGTTGGCTACTAAATTTTGGATGATTTCAAGAGTCAAGGTTGTGGTTGGTGATGGTGGGGTATTTGTACTGCTCATGCTGGCCATCTTCTATCAATATCACCAGAAATACGGATTTAGAATCCACTTAAATGGCTCTGTTAGAATAATTTGAGTAACAAGGTATTTGTATACTAGTCTTAATAATGTGGTCACAATGTGAAATCATAACCAATTGAGCATCATAAATCATGATGTGTCTGGGTAATATCGTAGATAAATGCTCAATTCTTGGTATGGGATTGCTAAGGAACAAACTGATTCATCTACAACAGCTGAAGTTCAGCATCTTTCTCTTCATTCATCAAGTTTTCTTCCAAAAATTATGTCTTAGGGAATTCTATGGTTGTAGCCTAGTTATGGCAGGTATAAGGAATCTTAACAATCGTAGGTAATATTATGGTAGGTCTGGATATAATCACTGTAAACATCATAATATTAATAACTTGATCGATTGTTTTTACAAATCAAAGATACAAGGTCTTTTATTAATGCTCCATGAGGTCAGTTAAGGTGTCTCTGTCAACAACATTCAGGAGTGTATCAATTTGTTCCTCATGACGCTCCAGTTGCGTCATGATGGTGGGAGGAGTAGGTGTGTCGGCAACTGCTGTCCTGAAGCTCTCTCCAGTCTCGAGGACTCGGGCTGGAGGAGTAAAAGCAGGTGGGAACAGTAATGATGAGGAAGACCTGAAAAGGTAAATTCTCTCTAGGAGTCGGCTTCCGTTGGTGAAGTGTAAACGGGTAAGTCTGGGCGAGTAGTCTTAACGAGTAGTCGGGTCCAACCGACGATGGAGGGGATGATGATAGTAGGGGCGGTATGGTGACGTTATCCTGATCATGTCTAGAGGTGAAGTAGGGAGTAAGGTGGAAATGGTGGTCTAATCGGTACTAAGCATAGGTGTATCTTCTTAATAGGTCCATTGAGGTGGCTCCGAAATGGTGTCATAAAAGTTTCGGGCTCATAAGGTGCTAAAATCCTGACTTTTCTGCGTTGGCTACCGGGGCAGGTAGGAGTGGTGGTGTAGGTAATGGAGAATTTGGCTCAACATCTTTCCAAATCGTTTCTTGGTGTGAATTCTGTCCAACCTCGAATGTTGTCGGACAACCAATCAACTCTTCATCTGGATAAGATTCAGTAGCTCGTCTGAGTTTCTGACGTGGAGGCAAGTGAGTAGGTGATGATGGGAGTGGTAATTGAGTAAGTTCCGTATTAGGCTGGGGTTGTGACATTAATACATAAGGATCTTCAGCATCCGGAGTGATATGATAAATAGGTGATGTACAAGTAGTACGAGGGGAAGTTTCGATAACATCAACTGGTTTGGGAGACATGGTACTGTAGTAGCCGAAAATAATAATTATAAGTATTTCTTACGTTAAAGGTGTGATAGTGAGTGTGAAATAGTACAGTGGGTAACGTGTGGAGAGTAAACATCAAGCATGTAAAGATTAGTGCAAAATAATCTTAATAGGTAATGTATTGAGTACGGCAATCTGCAGACACGGAGGGCGTAAAATGGTATGGTGTAAAATCATTCATTTTGAAAATGTAGTTATAGTTCAATATTTTTGTAACACCCCCTAATTTGTTATGTGGCAGTGGAAAGTAATTAAGGTGTTACACTGAGGATCGAAGTCAAAATTTCAGAAAACGGCTTGGAAAAAGGCGTTTTGAAAGTTATATGTCATTCAAATAATAGTTTTGGTACAAAGGTTGAAATATCTGATTTGAAAATCCCACAAAAGTATGGTAATTTGGAAAGAATGACATATTTGATTTTCACACCATTTAAGTTACCAGAGTATATAATGCCCGCTCCGTGTCTTGTCCTGCTCCGTTGATTACCTGAGATAAACATGCTTAAAACGTCAACACAATGGTTGGTAAGTTCGTGGAGTTTGATAGAAAATAACTTTCTTTAAATAAATTTAAGAGGTGTACAGTGATATTTGAAATAAATACTAGTACTTTCTGAAGTAAATAGCCATTTTGCAATAGGATAAAAATCCATGAGTAAAACATTTTTGAATTCTGATGCTCAGAGGTTTCAAGTTTATATGCTCGAAACGAAATGATGGTTCAACTTTTAAAATAACGATATGCCAAGCATTGAGTTGTCTTTATCAGAAGACACAACTAGGTCACATATGATAACAGTTAAGTTCCAAGTACATAATACATGATCCAAACACATAGTGAAAACAATAGTAAAAAGTCTGATGTCTATCAGTGTGGAGTGGTGGTTACTAAATACAGCTGTATCCAAATATATATAGGAAGACATATATATTCATAAAGTTATATTGCCCTAAGCCTCATGACGCGCAAAACGTTAACAAAGGTACCATAAAAACGGCGGAGTCACATCAGGTTACTGATGGTTTTGCCCTCAGGTAATAGGTTATTGCCACTTCCTATTATTTCTCAAATATAGTGTATCGCGACTAAATACGACTAACCATAAGGCATTCCGTCCAGTATTTAGTGGGATAGGTCGTCAGCCTCTAACAGGTTTCGAAGCTGTTCACTATATTCGCGCTCACCGCAGTGATTAATGGCTCATGATCGAGGGACTTTATGGCAATATAGGTAAACTTAGGCAATATAGGGTTCGGGTTTTCATAGAATATGCGTACTTTAGTTTTGGCAATTATTTCTTGTTGAAAATGTAGAAATATCATAGTAAAATTAACAGTACATTCAGTTGTTATATGAATGTATATAATGAGTCTCAGTATCTTGTTACAACAAGTAGTTTGAAAATGTTATCTTTCAGTACAGTGTTTAAGCTAGGCAAGTAATTTGCAAGTATAAAGAGCATATATCCCTTCCAAAGGGTGATTCAAAACATGTAAAGCATAGTTGATGATTTTGAGTAAATCGCTTGAGTTTTCAGAGTATGAAAATACTTAAAACAGTTGAAGCATGTATCTCCCCCAAAAGAGTTATTAAAAACAAGTATTAAAAGTAGGGGCCACGACTCACCTGGAGTGTATCTGACAAGATGGAATTATAAGATCAAGTAAGGCTTATGAAAATGATCACGGAAACATCTTCAATACGAGACCTGAATATGAGGGAAGTCTAAGATTCTGACTTACTACTAACAATGAGTGTGAAAGTGTGTAATCGTATAACGATTTGATGATATGAGTGTGATATGCTTAAAATGCCTCAAGTTAAGAAAAATATAATATCATATATGATATTATCTTGATTCTTATGTCACTCGACTCAAAATATTATCTCCTCAAAATATGATGAAATGATATGCAAGTGAAATCGTTAAATTTCTAATAACGAATGAAAATAATACATAATCTAAAAAGTATAAAATGCATATGAAATGGTGGGTGAAAAATGGAAAATAAAATAAGAATGTCAAGTGAAATTAGTTGGTCCTTGTCCTTTCCTAGATTTTACACTTTTTACCCTAACTGTATTTGCGTCACACCTTTAGTCCTTTGTTTAAGTCCATAGTCCAATAATAGTCCAAAAATTGTCCAAAAGTACAAATAAGGCTTGGAATTCAATGATATGTCAATTTAAGTCTTGTATAAACTGTTTTCACAGCTTCAGTCCATATGTTTCTTGGTTTGACAGTTTTAGTCCTTCTAGTCAAAGTGCGTTACACTTTTAGTCCAAAATGTCAAAATGGTGAGGAATAAGTGGGCGACTTTTTCTGAGGCTTATTTAAGATTATTAAAGCTTATTTTGATAGCTTATTCGGGAAGTAGCTCATTTTCATACTAAATGGGCCTTAACGATTTACAACTCTAGCCCATTTATTGTTTTTAGTTATTTTCCAAATATGGTTTATATGCTTTGCTGTGGTCATTTTTAAAGGTCAAATGGTGGTTATTACTTCGATTTGTCTAAGTAAAAAGGGTAGCTAGCTAGGTTGTTTAACAGGTCATGTAAAGATAACGTATGGTCATTAAGTTGGTTCGTGAGATATGGAGTTGTTTTCTAGGCGAGTTGGACTGTTTTACATATTCAAAACACTTAGCATATTTTTAGTGTTTTCCAGTTTTTGTTTATAGTGTACGTGTGATATATAAAGTTTGTACATGTTCGAACAATGCATGAAATGTTAACGTATGAATGGTGTGTGTGAGATAACTGTCGAGACTCCCAAAAGAGAGTTCGACACGTACTGTGAGCTACAAAGAAAATATGCATCATGTCACCTTTATACGTTTTAGTGCAAACCAAAGAAGTGATGCATGACTTTTTAACGTGCACTATAGTGTGTTTCTCATGACTCCTTCCGCAAGGGAGGTAAGTCATGAGTTGGGTTTTATAACTAAATGTTGCATGTAAACACAAAATATATACGTTCGAGTGTAAATAAAGAATGATGCATGGATGATTTATATGCGTGTGATATGGGAACAAAGAAGTTATTAGACACTTACTTCACCTCTTGAAGGTGGTAGAGAGTCAGTAGGATCGAATGGAGCACAAGGATAATAACCCACTTCGCTAGACTCGAATATACGTATATGATCTCTCTTTTCTTTTACTCGACTGCTACCAACTAGTGACTGAAGACTCCTGGTCTTTTATGGTGTCTTTGTGAGTGAGATAGAGTGGAAAGGAGTGTCGTGGGTATTGGGTAGAAGGAGACGAGTTGGGGTATAATATGGAAGAAGTATTCGCACGTTTTTATTGACTTCAACTCAATCATGGAGTGCCACTGTGGATGAGCATTATTTAGAGTGCATGCTTCTGACTTTAAAAATCATTAGGAGGTATGGGAGGGTTAGTAGAACTTGTCTTTTGTTGTTTGGAACATATACATATTCGGTTTGTATTAAAAACGTGTGCCAAGTGGTTTTAGCGAGTCGCGAGTATTTACTGATGTTCTAACTGTCTTTCTAACATCGTGGCATGCTAATATTATTGTTAGTAAACCGTAGGAAAAGGTGTGGGTTTAAACGGTTGAGTGTTGTGGTTTTTATGTGTATCGAGTTAGGTGAGTTGGGACAAACACTTTAGCCTTCAAAATCATAGAAATACTTGATATCCAAATCTGAAATTTGGCACGTATATTGTCTAGTGGGTAATGGTCAAGATGGTGTAAAAATATTCGTGTGTTGCATTGCAAAATTGAGAGAACGAACCGTGTTTTGGAGAGGGTGTGAAGGTCGGATATTGCATATAATCATAAAAGAAGAAACGGGCTTGAAAGTTGGGCCTGAAGATGTGTAGCAGGTTGGACAGTTGGTCCACTTAGTTTGTAGTTAATTTAGTGAAAGTGAATTGTAATTAGTGTAATTAAATCATAATTAGTTGAAGTAATTAGTAATAATTACTTGTGATTAGAAAAGTTTAAATAAGTTCAAGGTAGCGAATTTATTAGTACTGATCATGATTATAGAGATCCACATTTAGTGAAAATGGTTACGTCTCGAAGTACGTGTCGTTATTTAATATATGTCGCGAAAATGTAACGTGATAACAATAATAATAAGAGAAAAATTTAAATTTCTTCGTAAAATTGGGATTTATTAAAAAGTAACTTGAGTTTATCCTTGATTAACGAGTATGATTATATTGGATTTTTTCGGGATCTTACAGTATCCACCCCTCAATTTTGAACTTCATCCCGAAGTTCAGTCCGTGATAGGTGTTGAAAAAAAGTGGTGTTCAGGGATGAGGATTTATGGAAAAATGTTGTCGAGAGATTTATTATTTGACTATCGAGGAAACGGGATCCAGTTGGATTTATTCATACTAGACGAAATAAATTTGTATGTTTGGTCAACTAATGAATTTATAGGCTATGAATAGTGAAACTAACGGTCGAGAGTAGGAAGTATTTAACACTTAATGTTCAGTGTTCTAGCGGTCGAGAATAATGGATTTTTAATGGTAGTGATTTGTAACTTAATGGTCATGAATAGTAAAATAACGGATAGTTTTTCCCTATTTATACCCTATTTACTTTCCCCTTTTTCCTTCCCCACTTTACCTTTTCACTTCATCTCTCCCAAAACAAAATAATGCCGCCGTTCGCCATTATTTTTGCAACCATGTTCATCGTCTTCGCCGCCGCTTGTTTAGCTCTCCTCCCCAGCGAAGATTCCGGCCACTTGATCGGATATTTGTTGGTTGTCGTACCCCTCAAAATCCTAGCCGTTGTTGTGGATAAATTTTGGGGGTAATAGCTTTTAAGCTAGTGTCGCTTGTAATGGTTATTTGTTGTGTTTCTATGTAACCTTTAACAAGTGTGGAATAAAACTCATTTACTTTTATGTTTACGAATTAGTCTCGTTGTGGTTTTTAATATTTGGTTGCATTTACGACGCAGAATAATCAAGGTGATTCATCCTGTGGTGGCTCTTGCTATCGCTGGGTTGGTGGTGGTTTTTGTTGCTATGGTGGGCCAAAATATTGAAGATTCTATGCATTTTATTGTGTTTATTGTATTATTAGCACTTCCGATGTTAATCGTCTCGCTATGTATTAATTTTCGTGGGTTCTAATAAAATTTATGTTATTTGTGTTTTCCTCATCTTGTTGTGAATTCTTATAGTTTCTAATTTCGTACTTTTCTCGACTTCTTATAATAAGGTAATGGGTAATAAGTGTAGATCTCACTAGGGTTGGTTAAAAGTGAGGTATATGAACAATTTATTTTGTCTCGAAATTCTGTTTTTGGAATGAAAATTGTTATTAAAACTTTGAAAAGATAACTGTTCCATTTATAACATGATTCTTCCTAAATTATACATAGGTAGCTAGGCTATGTATAATTGAGGACCAAATGATGTAACGCTTAGTTAAGTCATCATGGTATTTATGCTTCTTCAAAGAGTTTTATATGGTTCAATCATAATGGTTCTGTCACAAAGTCAGACACCCTCTGATTATTTTCAAAAGAATTATAAAGTTTTTGTTCATACTCCGAGGATAAGTCAGGAATTTCTAAAGTGATATTTGGATATTCTTGGTATAAACTTAGGTTTTAGGTGAGGATTTCTTACAATGTGGTATCAACCTATGGTTTGGTCAAAATGGAGTTAATTAAATCCTTAGGGTAATATTAGTGTGTTGTTACATAACGACTTATGAATAGAGAGGTGGAATAGAAATTGAAATAGACATAGATTATAATTATCATGGAAATATTACAAGGTAAAGTTCTCACACGGTAGAAGGATAACTGTTACACTTAGGTTACATCCATCGTACCTAAGGTAGATACAAACGGAAATATAACTTAGATAGTTCTAGACTAGAGTTTATTTATTTTACAGCAGGAATCCATTCATCTGTTTAGCATAGAGGTCATGCTTCGATGCAGTTAAGATTCTTCGACGAGTTCTTATTCCCTTGTACAAATCTTGGGCTCCCAATGGGCTTTGTGGTTCGAGCAATGACTCTTGTAATGACCCATTTCACCACATTCATGGCATCTTATGGATGATGGTTGCTCATTTCCTTCCATGGCTTTGCAATCTCTTGTCTTGTGGCCTATTTTCCGGCACCTTCCGCATTTAGCAATGCAATGTCCGGTGTGATGCATCTTACATCTTTGGCACAGAGGTTGCTTTCCATAGTAGTTGTCTCTTTTAGTAGAAGTGGTGACGCAGTTTCTTCCAACTTCTGATTTGGGCCTTTGCTGGCGAAGATAGTTAATGCGGTCTTGTAGATGATTGCGGATGCAAACATCATTGTGGAACTCACATTCGTTGAGGATAAAGGATCTTTTCTCCTCAAGTTTTCGCTTTTGGTTATTTTTCTTAAGTGCAATATCTTGCCTAATTCTTTGGGCACATGTACGTATAGGTTTAGTCCTTTTCCTTGAACCCTTTAGGTGAACTGGCTTACACCCCATGAAACTTTCATGGTTATGCTTACAAGGTATAGCCTTCCTTCTTTCTTTTCTTACTATGTCGTTATCTCTCGGGTAAACTATTGTAGTCACTTCATGTACCACTGTAACGATATTGTTTTCAAATTCCTCGATGGTTTTAGGAGTCATGGTTGTGGTAAGTGCTGAGGGGGTATGGGTGTTGCTCATGTTAGCCATCTTCAATGACTACAACAAGAAACACTGATTTAGTATTCACTTTATCATTAGAATAATTTTCAATAATAAAATATTGTATATTATTGCTAACAATGTGATCTTAATACAAAATCAAAACTAACTTAGGATCATAGAAATACGATGTGTCTGGGTAGCATCGTAGAATAATCATTTCTTGATATGGGATTGCTAAGGAACAAACGAATTCATCTACAAAAGCTGAAGTTCAACAACTTTCTCTTCATTCATCAAGTTTTCTTTTGAAGATTTGTTCTTGGACTTCTATGGTTTATTTTTTAGTCGTGGTATATTTGATGTACAATCACCGGTAATATCATCAGTATTGACATAACTCTAATAACTTGCTTGATTGAATTTTTGCAAAACAACCAACACAAGGTCTTTTATTAATGTCTCATTGATTCACGTAGAGTCATTTGTTTACCTAAGAGAATAACAAATGGTGAGGTTTTGCATGGCTCTTTGCACTCATAGCATTATAATAGGGCTTGGTGGGATGAATTTGTTTTCATCAGAAGGATATAATGGAAAAAGACTGTCATAGGTTAAAAGTCGATTACAATTTCTGAGAGTTACAGAATTATTGAGAAATACATGGAATACTAACCAAAACTATTTGGTTTATTGAGTACAACAACGATACTTAAGATCAGTTACGTCTCTGACGTAGATGTCTAACTTCTGCCTCAAGATCCAGTTGTGCAGCTTCCATGGCTGAGAAACGTTCCTGGCACGCATTCATCTGATTAGCTAACATGTTTTCCAAGGCTGCAATCTTTTGGCTTTGGGTTCTTGCTGTGTCTCTAGCTAACCATAATGCTCTTTCAATGTCCTCAATCCTAATTTGTGTTTGGGTGTGGCCTCTACCCAAACAGCGGGTTCTGGCATCCTAGTTTCTAAGTTCTTGTTCGTAATTGTCCTTCATGTTACCAACATTTACTCCTAAACCAAACACTTCTCTTCTCTCAGCATCTATCCTCTTGAACAGGGTGTCAATGTTACGGTCATACCATTCGAATCGTAATGGGTGTAACTCTTTTAGCTGTTCAGAGTGAGTGTCTAGTATGCTGGTGTGTTGGTGAAGGCGAATCCATATGGAGTCACAGGTGTCTACATTCTAGTCAGGAGAATTGGGTGAGGATACATTCTCTGGGATATCTGGCATGGAGAAATCAGAGATATTAGGGAAGGGAGAATTTAGCTCGATCTTCTTCCAAGTCATCTCTTGGTGTGAACTCTGTCCAAATTCGAATGTTGGTTGACCACAAATCAAATCTTCATCTGAATAGGATTCGGTTGCTTTCCTAAGTTTCTGACGTGGAGGTGAGTGAGTAGGTGATGACGGAGGTGATTTCTGAGTGAGTTCTATGTCAGGCTGGGGTTGTGACATTTTTACATAAGGATCTTCAGTATCTGGTGCAATTTGGTAGGTAGGTGACGCATGTGTAGTAGGAGGGGTAGTCTTGGTGATATCGACTAGTTTGGAAGACATGGTACTGTAGCAATCGAAAATAGTAATTATGGATATTCATACGTTTAAGGTGTAACATTGAGTGTAAAATAATATGATGTATAATGTGTGAAGAGTAAACATTAAGCATGTAAAGATTAGTACAAAACAATCTTAGTAGGTAATATATTGAGCACGGCAGTCTGCAGACACGGAGGGCGTAAAATGGTATGGTGTAAAATCATTTATTTTGAAAGTGTAGTTATAGTTCAATGTTTGAAAACATTTGATTCTCTATAACCTGTGGCTCTGATGCCAATCTGTAACACCCCCTAATTTGTTATGTGGCAGCGGAAAGTAATTAAGGTGTTACACTGAGGATCTAAGTCAAAATTTCAGAAAACGGCTTGGAAAAAGGCGTTTTGAAAGTTATATGTCATTCAAATAATAGTTTTGGTACAAAGGTTGAAATATCTGATTTGAAAATCTCAAAAAAGTATGGTAATTTGGAAAGAATGACATATTTGATTTTCACACCATTTAAGTTATCAGAGTATATAATGCCCGCTCCGTGTCTTGTCCTGCTCCGTTGATTACCTGAGATAAACATGCTTAAAACGTCAACACAATGGTTGGTGAGTTCGTGGAGTTTGATAGAAAATAACTTTCTTTCAATAAATTTAAGAGGTGTACAGTGATATTTGAAATTGTTAGGAATATGAATATTCAGCAGAAGACTCGGTCACCCCGAGTACTTATTAGATCATCATAGCTCATAAGATTATCAGTAATATTATTAGTAGCTTAGTTATTAATTACTATTGTGGAGTGGGTCGGGTCTTTACCCTCTGTCAGCTCGCTCCACAGTCCACTAGGGACATAATATGTAGTAGTATATATACCCCTTCCCACACAAGGGAAGGGTTGGACCTTTTCAATCTAATAGATCACTAGTTTCTTTCTCTCTCTAAAAGGCTCCCACTTCTCTCTAGAAATCTTACTTATTCGATCCAAACAAGCCTCACACAAGTGATTCTTGCATTGTGAATACCCTACAATTGGTATCAAGAGCCATGGTTAGGTCCATGAGAGTTGGTATTCACGGATTTGTGTAGTTCTTGAGGTTTTCTTGTTGGTTCGATTTGTAGTTTTTAGTGTTTTTGGATTCGGTTTGTTTTGTAGCATAAATCTCATTTTGTACTTTGTTTAGTGATTAGAAGTTGTTTTACTTTGTACTTTCTAGATTAAGATTAGTATTAGAGTGGTATTTGGTGTTTGGATTCACAGATCTAAGAACCGTGTGGTGATTTTGGAGCAATTCGTGGGTTTTTTGTGGAAGTGTTCTTGAATGCGGTTTGTGTAGTTGGGACGATCTTGAACGCGGTTTGTGGTACATCGGTTACGCGGTTTGTCTTTTTTACCAGTTTAGGCAAAAGGACAAACTGCATTGAAAGTGACAGGTTTGGTAGTTTGTGCCAACGCGGTTTGTCTCTACGGTGCGTACGCGGTTTGTATCTTCTGTGTGAACTCGGTTTGTCTCTAAGGCGCACACACGGTTTGTGTCAACGCGGTTTGTATATCCGGTGTGAACTCGGTTTGTCTCTTTGGCGCATACGCGGTTTGTGTCAACGCGGTTTGTATCTTTGGTGTGAACTCGGTTTGTCTCTTTGGCGCACACGCGGTTTGTGTCAACGCGGTTTTTTATCTTTGGTGTGAACTCGGTTTGTCTCTTAGGCACATACGCGGTTTGTGTCAACGCGGTTTGTATCTTTTGTGTGAACTCGGTTTGTCTCTTAGGCACATACGCGGTTTGTGTCTACGCGGTTTGTGTCTCCTGTGTGAACTCGGTTTGTCTCTTAGGCACATACGCGGTTTGTGTCTACGCGGTTTGTCTAGGCGGTTTGTGTCTTGGTGATTTTAGAAATTCCCGCGAAAGATTCGATTTCTCGGTTAAATCACAAGATCAGTAAAATCCCGTAGTTACTATGGCTACCACATCAAGTACATCATCAGATGATATTCAAGCAGCAGGATCTGACACTCGTCCACCTATGCTAGATAGGACGGATTATGAGTCTTGGGCACAACGAATTAGACTTTACTGCTTGGGAAAAGATAATGGTGTTAACATTCTCAAGTCAATTGACGAAGGACCTTATCAGATGGGTACCACCAGAGACGTTGTTACAACTGGTGAAGATGGTACTGTAACTTGGGGCATCGACAGACCTAGAAACTACAATGATCTTAATGAAGAAGAAAAGAAGAGGTATGATGCCGATATTAGAGCCTCCAACATAGTTATTCAAGGTCTTCCAAAGGATGTATACAAGCTCATCAATTTTAACACTGAAGCCAAGGCTGTGTGTGGACAACGTTAAAATGTTGTTGGCAGGGTCAGAACTCACAAAGGAAGATCGTGAGTCACAGCTGTATGATGAGTTCGAGCATTTCAAAATGAACCCAGGAGAAAATATCACAGATTACTATGTGAGATTTCATAAGTTGGTGAATGATATGAGGATGATCAGAATGACTATGCCCAATATCCAACTTAACTCAAAGTTTGTGAACAACATGACTCCGGAATGGGACAGATTTGTTACTGCCGTCAAACTCAACAAAGGTTTAAGGGAGACTAACTATGAACAGCTGTATGCTTACCTGCAACAACATGAGAAGCATGCTGCCTATGATCGGGTGCTGAGAGAAAAGTTGAATCCTTCAACTACGAATGACCCACTGGCTTTCATGACAAATGTACAACCAACAATCCAATCATCATCCAATCCAAGCTATCACCAACTTCACTCACAAGTACCTGCTATGAGTTCACAACTTGACTCAGGCTATTCTCAGACCGACAAAATAATTGACAACCTCACCAATCAAGTATCTCTACTGGTTCAACAGTTTCAAGCATCACTCCCTCAGACCAACAATCAGTTAAGGAATTCTTCCAACCCACGCAATCTAGCAATGGTGGAGGACGGGAAAATTGTGGTCCAGAATGTGCAAGGGAGAGCTGGTAGAAACATGGGTCGAGGTTATGTGCAGAATAGAGCAGGGAATGCCAATCAGGGGCAAGGGAAACAGATCAAGTGTTATAATTGTGGGGGGCTTGGACACATTGCTAGAAACTGCAATCAACCTAAATGTCCTCAGAACTCAGATTACTTCAAAGACAAGATGTTGTTAATGCAAGCTCAAGAAAATGGAGCTGTATTGGATGAGGAAGAGTTATTGTTCTTGGCAGGAGATGGAGGAAATACTTTTGATGAAGATGTGGATGAGAAACCTGTTCAGGATCTAGCACTTAATGATCCTAACATCTTCAAGGCAGATGACTGTGATGCTTTTGACTCTGATGTGGATGATGAACCTACTGCTCAAACAATCTTCATGGCTAACTTGTCTTCCCTGGCCTCATCTCGTCAAGCTGATCCTTCTAATGCATCCGTGATATCTGAGGTACTAAAAATTTATGACACATATAATATTGTAGAGGGACATCAGATTCCCGAAGAAGTACATCAAGCAGTTGTTTCTGACTCAAGTGATGTTGATATGGAAAATAGCAATATTGTCTCATATGAACAGTATTTGAATAGCAACAACTCGCCTGATGTACCAAATGGTGAATCCTTTGTCAATAATGATGTGTGTGCTATGAGTAATGTATGTGCCTTAGATAATGCGAGTAATGTAGATAATGCTTGTGTGTACCATGAGAACCAATTGCCTGTCCCTGATAATAACTTGATCACTAGACTTAACATCTATAAAGAACAAGTTGCTATGTATGAACAGCGTGCTAAGTTTGAACTTAATGATCGTGAGCAGAAATTAGAGGGTCAAATGAGTACACTTATTAAAGAGTCTAGAGTGCGAGAAGAAACATTAAAAATAGAGTTAAGTTCTTTGAAAAGTCAGCTAGAACAGTCTGTCAAACAGAAACAGGAAGCACAAAAGTGTGTAACAACACTTAAGCAAGAATTCAAACAAAAAGAAACAACTCTTTTAAATGATTTCTCTAAACTCAAGACGCTAAAAAATAAGCTTGAAGATAAGTTGTACACACAAAATCAAACCATACAAACTGCTCAAATGATTCATAAGCACAGAAAGTTGAGTGATAAGCATAGTAAAATCATGATAGGTGAACCAAAGTCAACCATCCTTAAGGGTATGCAAGTACTTCAACCGGCCCTATATGATGGTAATGTGATGATTAAGCCTATTCATGACCAACCTGAGCATATCTACACTGATGAAGAGGATGAGTTAAGTGATAAAACGAGGGAAAAAATGAATGAGAAAATGAGGGATCCCGAATGCATAGCCAGACGAATAATAATCAAACCCCATGATTATTATGAGGAAAATCGTTTGACTATGTTTGTTCCTCAAAAGAAGTTAACACCTGAACAGATATTTTGGAAACAAGATAGTGAAAAACTTAAGGAAGATAAACTTAAGGCCAACACCCCCCTCATTCGAAAAGTTGCGTCCATAACGGTGTATCCTCCCAATACACCTAGGAATCTGGTGCCTTTGTCTCTTCCCACTGAATGCAAAACCTTTATTAGCTTATATGTGCTTTGGCAACTGTTTGCTGATTTTGATAAAACATGTAAGAAGAGAATCACACCAACCGGCATTACTGAGGGGGAAAGGTGTTTTGAACATGCAAAAAGGTGTTACTTAACTGAGGTCATGCCATTCTTTAAACTACTTAAAGAACATTTTGAAGGGTTGCAAACTGCCCTTAAAACCGAAATAAAAGAAATGGAAGTAGTGTTTAAAGACATGGAAAATGAGGTGAATGAATATGCAATAGAACTTAAGAGTCGTGAGATTGAAAGAAAAAACATACTCATCACTAATGACAACTTGATTGCTAAATGTATTGCACAAGATGTATTTTACACTGTCACTGATTCTGCATTGTCTGCTTGTCAATTTAATGAGTATGCTATTGCGTTAAATGTCACCCAGAATCGTGTTGTTGAGCTTGAGGGGGAGAATTTGAAATTGCTTGAAAAAATTCAAAATGATGACCATGATAACATGGTTAAACGTTTTTCAAAACTAGAAGTTGATTATCTGAATTTGCAACTCAAACATCAACACTTAGAAGAAAAATGCAAAATATCAAATGTCAAGACATCCTCGGATGCTCCTGAGTTTGATACTTATTTTGAATTAAGCAAACGAGATGAGACAATTCAAGCTCACACGAACACGATTCGACTGCTGAGGGCCCAAATTGCCCAATTGAAATCCAACAAGTGTGAAGTATATGGCACCAATAAACCTTCGTCTTCAGATTCTCAGAATTTTCAATATCAAAACACCATAAATAAGTTACATTATGAAAATGAGTGTTATCGAGAAGAAAATTCAAAGGTTAAACAACATTTCAAAGAGTTATATGATTCTATTAAGGTTACAAGAAGCAATCATAATGATCAAATAACCTCTTTGACAAATGAAATTGAGAATCTTAAGGCTCGGGTGAAAGGTAAAATGCCATGTACTACTTGTAATTGTGACACACCAAAGGCTACTGATTGTAAAAAGTATGATGTTGATGTTGGGCGTATTCCGTTTAAGCTTAGAAATAACAGCCTTGCCCATCAAACATATCTAGATCATCTTAGAGAAGGTCTTGACACACTTCGTGAGGTAGTTGAAGAGGATAGGAATGATAAGCCACTTGATCAAGCAGTTGTCTATGCATGCAAACTCACGAAAAGGATTCAGGAAAACTTAGAATATGCCATAGGCTCAATTCCTAAGTTTAGAGGCCATAGAGATAGATTTGTTGCATCATCATCCAATGTTGTGAACAAGTATGTAGCCTTTGACCTACCACCCAAAACATCAGAACCCAACACATCATTATCAGGAAGGCATGTGACAGAAAAACAAACTAATGTTACCTTCGATGCTTCTACAGGAGTAAAAAGTGACACCCAAGCTAGCGGGTCAAGGTCTAGAGGAAATGAAAGAAAGGATATGACTGCGCCAGCTAAGAATGATCACTTGAAGAATGTAGAAGCCCAACCTAGGAACAATAAGTTTACAATGAGTAGGATGAATCGTGTTGATTCTAGTATCAAAAGTACTGTAATTAATTCGAATTCTAATGCTATCTGTAAAACTTGCGACAATTGTTTAATTTCTGCTAATCATGATGATTGTGTTGTGTCCTTTCTGATGTCTTCTGCATCATCCCATGTTAAGAATGGTAGGATAACTGAAGCATGCAAAAAGGTTTGGAAAGCAACAGGAAAAACATTTGCTAGCATAGGCTATCAATGGAGACCCACTGGAAGGAAATTCAATTTAGGAAAACAGTGCACGTTACCTAAAATGAATAAGCATAAAATTGTAAAAGTTAAGGAATGGAGACCCACTGGAAGGAAATTCAATTTAGGAAAACAGAGACCATTACCTAAAATGAATATGCATAAAATTGTGAAGAATAAGGAATGGAGACCAACTGGTAGAATCTTGCCTTTAGAATCACAATGCCTTCCATCTAGGTCTTGTCCTGTCTCAAGTTCTGTCTCCACAGTAAAGATAGTAGCATCTGTGAAATCTGTGGTTCCTGAATATGTGTGTGCTGACCAAATGGACCCCAATTGCACGTGGGGATCCACATTTTTCAGTTATCCATTGTTGTCTGGTTTCAAATGCAGGTCGTACAAATCGTCCTGTGGTATTTGGACTCAGGCTGCTCAAAACATATGACTGGAGATCGCTCACGGCTCAAGAACTTCGTGAAAAAGTTTATCGGGACAGTTAGATTTAGGAACGATCACTTTGGTGCTATTATGGGTTATGGAGATTATGTGTTTGGTAATAGTGTAATCTCAAGGGTATATTATGTGGAAGGACTAGGACACAATCTGTTTTCTGTGGGTCAATTTTGTGATTCAGATCTGGAAGTGGCTTTCAGAAAGCATACATGTTTCGTCAGAGAATTGGATGGTTTAGATCTCCTCAAGGGCAGTCGGGGCACCAATCTATACACCATCTCAATTGAAGAAATGTTGAAGTCCTCTCCAATATGCTTGCTTTCTAAAGCCTCTAAAACAAAATCATGGCTGTGGCATCGTCGTTTGAACCACTTGAACTTCGGTACCATAAATAATCTTTCCCGTAAAGATCTTGTTAGAGGGATGCCCAGACTGAAATATGAGAAAGATCATCTCTGCTCTGCATGTCAACTGGGTAAAAGCAAGAAACAAACCCACAAGCCTAAAACCGTCAACACCAACTTGGAAGTTCTTCACACCCTCCACATGGACCTGTGCGGTCCAATGAGAATACAAACCATAAATGGAAAGAAGTATGTTCTGGTGATAGTAGATGATTATTCTCGGTTCACATGGGTAAAGTTTTTGAGAACCAAGGACGAAACTCCAGAGGTTATCATTAAACTGATAAAACAGCTGCAAGTAAGGCTAGATAAAACTGTCAGAATCATCCGTACAGATAATGGTACTGAGTTTGTTAACCAACAACTCCGTAATTTCTATGAAAGTATTGGCATCACGCATCAGAAAAGTATCCCTCGCACGCCTCAACAGAACGGGGTGGTTGAACGAAGGAACCGTACTCTGGTGGAGGCTGCAAGAACCATGCTTATATTTTCAAAGTCACCGATGTTTCTCTGGGCAGAAGCTATTGCAACAGCATGTTACACTCAAAACCGATCCCTAATTCATCCGGCTCATGAGAAGACTCCCTTCGAGTTAATTCATAACAAGAAACCAGATCTTTCCTTTCTGCGTGTGTTTGGTGCTCTTTGCTATCCAACTAACGATAGTCAAGACTTGGGAAAGTTAAGAGCTAAAGCAGATATAGGTATTTTCGTTGGATACGCACCAGACAGTAAAGGGTATCGAATCTACAATAAAAGGACCCGTAAAATCATGGAAACCATTCATGTTACGTTCGATGAGCTGAGTGAGCTACCTGTTTCAGGACAAATCAGTTCTGGACCCGATCTTCACCTTTTGTCTCCTGGACCCATTAGTTCAGGACTTGTACAGAATTCCACGCCTGCAGATTCTTATGTGCCACCTACATGTGAGGAGTTGAAGAAGTTATTCGATCCTATGTTTGATGAATACTTTGAGCCAACGAATGGAACCATCCCGAGTGAACCAGCTATAATTCCTATGGATGAGGTTCAAGCCCCACAAGGTTCGGAAGGCCCTGCAGCTTCAGTATCAGTCAGTCACAATGCTCCTGCTGCCAGTCAATCGCCTTCGTCATCAAACACTCAAACTTCTCCAGTAATGCAACAATCTTCAGATAATAATTCGTTGGAAGTTAATCCTTTTGCTCCTGTTGAAGAGGTTCCTTTTGAAAACATATTTGCTCCTGAACATCCATCAGACACATCCTTACCTGAGGAACACAGCACTACTACTTCTGTTCATAACCATCAACCTCACAACCATCTCAGGAAATGGACCAGTGATCATCCAATCGACAACATCATAGGCAATCCCTCACGTCCAGTATCCACACGTAATCAACTAGCCACTGATGCACTATGGTGCTTCTTCAATTCCGTACTGTCTAAAGTCGAACCAAAAGATGCCAAAGAAGCAATGACTAAAGATTGCTGGTTCCAGGCTATGCAGGATGAAATCCATGAATTTGATCGACTTGCAGTATGGGAATTAGTGCCTCCTCCTGAGCGTGCAATGATCATTGCTTTAAAGTGGATCTTCAAAGTGAAGCTTGACGAGTATGGTGATGTCTTAAAGAACAAGGCACGGCTAGTTGCTAAAGGGTTTAGACAAGAAGAGGGCATTGATTTTGAAGAATCGTTTGCTCCGGTTGCTAGAATTGAAGCTATAAGAATCTTCCTAGCTAATGCGGCTAGTCGTAATATGATAGTCTACCAGATGGATGTCAAAACGGCATTCTTGAATGGTGACTTAAAGGAAGAAGTTTACGTGAGTCAACCTGAAGGATTCGTGGATGCTGAACACCCTACTCATGTTTACCGCTTGAAGAAGGCTCTTTATGGGCTAAAACAGGCGCCAAGGGCATGGTACGATACATTGTCCAAGTTCCTCCTTGCAAACAGATTCTCCAAGGGTGTTGTTGATCCTACACTATTCACCAAGAAGTCAAGAAACCATCTACTGCTAGTTCAGATATATGTAGATGATATCATCTTTGCTTCAACAGATCCTGGTGAATGTGATAGTTTCTCAAAGGAGATGAATTCCAAATTCCAAATGTCCATGATGGGACAAATGTCATTCTTCTTAGGACTACAAGTTTCTCAAAGTCCCGGAGGCATATTCATCAATCAATCCAAATACGCCAACGAGATCCTGAAAAAGTTTGGATTCCATTCAAGTGAACCTGTTGACACTCCCATGGTTGATAGAACGAAGCTGGATGAAGATCCTTCAGGGATTCCAGTTGATATAACACAGTATCGAAGCATGATTGGATCTTTGATGTACATCACGGCTAGCAGACCAGATCTTCTGTTTGCTGTATGTATGTGTGCTCGGTATCAATCCAGACCAACCAAGAAGCATGTTGAAGCAGTGAAAAGGATCTTCCGATATCTTCAAGGCACGGTTCATATGGGTCTCTGGTATCCTAAGGACACTGCAATGGAGTTAACGGCATACGCAGATGCTGATCATGCGGGATGTCAAGACACTCGTCGAAGTACTTCAGGAGGAGCTCAATTTTTAGGGGAAAAGTTGGTTAGTTGGTCCTCTAAGAAGCAGATGAGTACTTCCATATCATCTACTGAAGCTGAGTACATTGCTATGTCTGCTTGCTGTGCACAAATCCTTTGGATGCGATCACAGCTTTCGGACTATGGATTCTCATACAACAAAATTCCCCTATATTGTGATAACAAAAGCGCCATTGCTCTTTGTTGTAACAATGTTCAGCACTCCAGGTCAAAACACATCGACATCAGGCATCACTTCATCAGGGAACAGGTGGAAAAAGGAATTGTGGAGCTATACTTCGTGAGGACAGAGTTTCAGTTAGCTGACATCTTCACCAAGGCCCTCCCAAGAGAAAGGTTTCAGTTTATTCTCCCACGCCTTGGCATGAAAAGCATGACTCCTGAAACCCTCAAGTGTCTTCAGGAAGAAAAGGAGGAGTAAAGGATTGTCTTCTTATATCCTTGTACATAGTTGTATATATCTTAAATCAAAAAGAAAAATACAAAAATATAAAACCTATAAAAACCATAAAAATCGAAAAATTAGAAAATACCAAAAATAGTTCTACCTAGGCATGTCTTCTGTTTATCGATAACATTTACGTATCTAGAAATGTCATTCAACAATGGCACGGATTCTTAAATGAAGCTCGAGCAGAAGTTATACTAATCAGTTAAAACATGTCTTAATGGCTTGCAGTTACTTCATACTGCAACCCGCACTGTACAATGGGGAAAGCATGTCGCCAAAAAGACAGCTGTTTCTCCAACCGGGTGATGTTCACCTGGGCATGGATTACTTTATATCCATGTTCTCCCGACTTGATGTACGTTTCAGTGCGTCATTTCGTGTATTAGAAGAGAAGTCTTCTTTACATCAGACTCTTTATCTTGTTTGATTCTTCAAGAGAGTCTTGATGTTACACAAGGTGGTCAATTGACTTAAATTTTCAAATTTCTGACACCTTACCAAATTTGTGCAACATCAGCAGTGACACTCTCTCGTTGTTTCAGGGGGAGCATCGTATGCTCCTAAATCAGAATACATTTAAACCTGACCACATTTTCTCCCGAATTTTTCTAAACGTATTTAAATCAATTGGGATCACAAATCTCAAATGGTTTGAAATTTTTGATCGGGGGAGAGAATGTGATTTAAATAGGAAATTCTGATAAAATGTGATGATTTGGTAATTAATGTAAGCTCTCCCGTATGTGCTAAACCATTTTGCATATCAAGGCACATATTGAGGGGGAGCAAAATGTTTTGGTCATAAAAGCAAGCTCCTCCATATGTACGAAAATCTTTCTTATATCAATGCATATATTGAGGGGGAGCAAATGGTTTTACAAAACAATGGATTATGGCATCTTGTGTGAACAAGGCTCAGACTTCACCTAAGAATTGACGAAACTTGAATTGTCATCAATCGAAAGGATACGCCTTGGCCGGGTAATAATTTCAAGCTGGTCTAACCAGTGATGTAAGCGTGTCTCGAAAAAGATGTATCTGAGTAGAGTGTACCGTTTCGAGAAACTTTCTATGGACTTGACCAGGACGGGTAATAATTTCAAGCTGGTCTAACCAGTGATGTAAGCGTGTCTCGAATCGGTCATGTTCACTGAAAGTGGATCAATTCAAAAAGTGCGAGCTCTACCTAACATGTGCAAATTTATAAAACAATCAACCAAGCACATGTTGAGGGGGAGCATTTGAAAAATATAAAACTCTCAAGTGTTTGCAAAAATGGGTTTCAGAATCATGAACACTTTGAGAGATTTTTCAAAGATTTGGTTTGGCAATTGTGGATGAATACCAAAGACCGACCATTTTAATTAATGCATGGAGTTATAAGGATGGTTAGGTTAGGCTCAAGTTCCCACGATCCCGCCAGAGCCGAAGGGATCTACCCAGGGACAATCCACTAGTTAGTGTAGAAGTCCTTAGGTATGATTAAAAAGCAGAAATGTGCATAAGGGAATAGTGCCGACTGAGATGGAGCTAACACTGGAACAAACCCAACAAGGTGTTAGTTTTGAAGTCTCGGTAAGCACTGAAGGGGTTGAAGAATGAAAAAGAACTGTAAAGAGAAAGGGTGAAAAGAAATAGCCCTCCTTACAACTTAGGCAGAAACCGGGTCAATACATATGCTGTCAGAATCACTTAGTTGATTGCTGGCATTGAAGACAAAGTATCATGGACCCAGTGATACGCTGCACAACCCTCCCTAGCCACTCAAGGTCCCTCAAAGGATTCTTGTTTCAATTGTCACGGAGTTCAATACATTACTATCGTCTCTCTCACTCCGAGTTAGATGATATTGAAAAGGTGGCAGTCCTCTCCAGCCTCCGATCACCAAATCAAAACGCACAATAGAGTCTAGAGCCACGAGATGCATAATAAGATCTCATAGGGACACAAATTATTTCTACACTGGGTGTTCAACATTAAGGACACCAGTTGTAATCTTAAGAGTCCTACGCAGATCTTAGCAATTTGCCAGAACATTTATGAGAGAATTTACTTATGTAATTCTCAATGATTGAATGGAAATTCCTGCCAGGGTCAACATCAAGCAGCCCTGAAAGCAGGTCACTTCGGTAATTCCTCGTGGATTACGCTTAGTGGTCGCGGCGGTTTCAACCGGTCTACAGTCGTGGAGTGATCTCCAGCGACTCACCTAATCGTTGATTTACTACGGTAAAATCTTAAAAAGCCCTCTGTGGGTTTTCGATTAGGAACGGTCTTGGTAAGGATTAGAGAGAGTTTTCACAATATGCTGTTGACTGTCTCGAAGTCCAAACTTGTAAGTACCGGTCGAATTATTGCTAACTGTCGTATGCAGGAACTTCTGGCGATTGTAGCTGTGGAAAGCTGTAGCTGGTTGTTGTTGTAGCTAGTTGCAGAAAAGATGCCAATCCATCACCACATGTTCACACCACATTATCATCAAAGAAGTCATGATCACCCTAAAAGACCTTAAACACAGCTTCTACTTACTCTGATGCTGAAGATCATGACCCCATATCGTGTGAGCATGTCGGCTCTAAGTATATTTCATCACATGGAGTATTACTACAGAAAGATGACTTGGAGACTCAAGTGGGATGATGCGTTCAGAGATTATTCAAAATTCATCCAAGACAAAAGAGAAGTCATCTTCAGATCACTGATGTTTGCACAGCAATCTATGACATTGAAGATTCAATGAGTACGAGCTATGATGTCAAGATCCAAGGAAGAAGTGCTGAATTTCAGAACATTACTTCTGGGGTGACCTCCCTTAGGGGGAGATTGTTAGGAATATGAATATTCAGCAGAAGACTCGGTCACCCCGAGTACTTATTAGATCATCATAGCTCATAAGATTATCAGTAATATTATTAGTAGCTTAGTTATTAATTACTATTGTGGAGTGGGTCGGGTCTTTACCCTCTGTCAGCTCGCTCCACAGTCCACTAGGGACATAATATGTAGTAGTATATATACCCCTTCCCACACAAGGGAAGGGTTGGACCTTTTCAATCTAATAGATCACTAGTTTCTTTCTCTCTCTAAAAGGCTCCCACTTCTCTCTAGAAATCTTACTTATTCGATCCAAACAAGCCTCACACAAGTGATTCTTGCATTGTGAATACCCTACAGAAATAAATACTAGTACTTTCTGAAGTAAATAGCCATTTTGCAATTGGATAAAAATCCATGAGTAAAACATTTATGAATTCTGATGCTCAGAGGTTTCAAGTTTATATGCTCGAAACGAAATGATGGTTCAACTTTTAAAATAACGATATGCCAAGCATTGAGTTGTCTTTATCAGAAGACACAACTAGGTCACATATGATAACAGTTAAGTTCCAAGTACATAATACATGATCCAAACACATAGTGAAAACAATAGTAAAAAGTCTGATGTCTATCAGTGTGGAGTGGTGGTTACTAAATACAGCTGTATCCAAATATATATAGGAAGACATATATATTCATAAAGTTATATTGCCCTAAGCCTCATGACGCGCAAAACGTTAACAAAGGTACCGTAAAAACGGCGGAGTCACATCAGGTTACTGATGGTTTTGCCCTCAGGTAATAGGTGATTGCCACTTCCTATTATTTCTCAAATATAGTGTATCGCGACTAAATACGACTAACCATAAGGCATTCCGTCCAGTATTTAGTGGGATAGGTCATCAGCCTCTAACAGGTTTCGAAGCTGTTCACTATATTCGCGCTCACCGCAGTGATTAATGGCTCATGATCGAGGGACTTTATGGCAATATAGGTAAACTTAGGCAATATAGGGTTCTGGTTTTCATAGAATATGCGTACTTTAGTTTTGGCAATTATTTCTTGTTGAAAATGTAGAAATATCATAGTAAAGTTAACAGTACATTCAGTTGTTATATGAATGTATATAATGAGTCTCAGTATCTTGTTACAACAAGTAGTTTGAAAATGTTATCTTTCAGTACAGTGTTTAAGCTAGGCAAGTAATTTGCAAGTATAACGAGCATATATCCCTTCCAAAGGGTGATTCAAAACATGTAAAGCATAGTTGATGATTTTGAGTAAATCGCTTGAGTTTTCAAAGTATGAAAATACTTAAAACAGTTGAAGCATGTATCTCCCCCAAAAGAGTTATTAAAAACAAGTATTAAAAGTAGGGGCCACGACTCACCTGGAGTGTATCTGACAAGATGGAATTATAAGATCAAGTAAGGCTTATGAAAATGATCACGGAAACGTCTTCAATACGAGACCTGAATATGAGGGAAGTCTAAGATTCTGACTTACTACTAACAATGAGTGTGAAAGTGTGTAATCGTATAACGATTTGATGATATGAGTGTGATATGCTTAAAATGCCTCAAGTTAAGAAAAATATAATATCATATATGATATTATCTTGATTCTTATGTCACTCGACTCAAAATATTATCTCCTCAAAATATGATGAAATGATATGCAAGTGAAATCGTTAAATTTCTAATAACGAACGAAAATAATACATAATCTAAAAAGTATAAAATGCATATGAAATGGTGGGTGAAAAATGGAAAATAAAATAAGAATGTCAAGTGAAATTAGTTGGTCCTTGTCCTTTCCTAGATTTTACACTTTTTACCCTAACTGTATTTGCGTCACACCTTTAGTCCTTTGTTTAAGTCCATAGTCCAATAATAGTCCAAAAATTGTCCAAAAGTACAAATAAGGCTTGGAATTCAATGATATGTCAATTTAAGTCCTGTATAAACTGTTTTCACAGCTTCAGTCCATATGTTTCTTGGTTTGACAGTTTTAGTCCTTCTAGTCAAAGTGCGTTACACTTTTAGTCCAAAATGTCAAAATGGTGAGGAATAAGTGGGCGACTTTTTCTGAGGCTTATTTAAGATTATTAAAGCTTATTTTGATAGCTTATTCGGGAAGTAGCTCATTTTCATACTAAATGGGCCTTAACGATTTACAACTCTAGCCCATTTATTGTTTTTAGTTATTTTCCAAATATGGTTTATATGCTTTGCTGTGGTCATTTTTAAAGGTCAAATGGTGGTTATTACTTCGATTTGTCTAAGTAAAAAGGGTAGCTAGCTAGGTTGTTTAATAGGTCATGTAAAGATAACGTATGGTCATTAAGTTGGTTCGTGAGATATGGAGTTGTTTTCTAGGCGAGTTGGACTGTTTTACATATTCAAAACACTTAGCATATTTTTAGTGTTTTCCAGTTTTTGTTTATAGTGTACGTGTGATATATAAAGTTTGTACATGTTCGAACAATGCATGAAATGTTAATGTATGAATGGTGTGTGTGAGATAACTGTCGAGACTCCTAAAAGAGAGTTCGACACGTACTGTGAGCTACAAAGAAAATATGCATCATGTCACCTTTATACGTTTTAGTGCAAACCAAAGAAGTGATGCATGACTTTTTAACGTGCACTATAGTGTGTTTCTCATGACTCCTTCCGCAAGGGAGGTAAGTCATGAGTTGGGTTTTATAACTAAATGTTGCATGTAAACACAAAATATATACGTTCGAGTGTAAATAAAGAATGATGCATGGATGATTTATATGCGTGTGATATGGGAACAAAGAAGTTATTAGACACTTACTTCACCTCTTGAAGGTGGTAGAGAGTCAGTAGGATCGAATGGAGCACAAGGATAATAACCCACTTCGCTAGACTCGAATATACGTATATGATCTCTCTTTTCTTTTACTCGACTGCTACCAACTAGTGACTGAAGACTCCTGGTCTTTTATGGTGTCTTTGTGAGTGAGATAGAGTGGAAAGGAGTGTAGTGGGTATAGGGTAGAAGGAGACGAGTTGGGGTATAATATAGAAGAAGTATTCGCACATTTTTATTGACTTCAACTCAATCATGGAGTGCCACTGTGGATGAGCAGTATTTAGAGTGCATGCTTCTGACTTTAAAAATCATTAGGAGGTATGGGAGGGTTAGTAGAACTTGTCTTTTTTTGTTTGGAACATATACATATTCGGTTTGTATTAAAAACGTGTGCCAAGTGGTTTTAGCGAGTCACGAGTATTTACTGATGTTCTAACTGTCTTTCTAACATTGTGGCATGCTAATATTATTGTTAGTAAACCGTAGGAAAAGGTGTGGGTTTAAACGGTTGAGTGTTGTGGTTTTTATGTGTATCGAGTTAGGTGAGTTGGGACAAACACTTTGGCCTTCAAAATCATAGAAATACTTGATATCCAAATCTGAAATTTGGCACGTATATTGTCTAGTGGGTAATGATCAAGATGGTGTAAAAATATTCGTGTGTTGCATTGCAAAATTGAGAGAACGAACCGTGTTTTGGAGAGGGTGTGAAGGTCGGATATTGCATATAATCATAAAAGAAGAAACGGGCTTGAAAGTTGGGCCTGAAGATGTGTAGCAGGCTGGACAGTTGGTCCACTTAGTTTGTAGTTAATTTAGTGAAAGTGAATTGTAATTAGTGTAATTAAATCATAATTAGTTGAAGTAATTAGTAATAATTACTTGTGATTAGAAAAGTTTAAATAAGTTCAAGGTAGCGAATTTATTAGTACTGATCATGATTATAGAGATCCACATTGTACGTGACGTTATTTAATATATGTCGCGAAAATGTAACGTGATAACAATAATAATAAGAGAAAAATTTAAATTTCTTCGTAAAAATGGGATTTATTAAAAAGTAACTTGAGTTTATCCTTGATTAACGAGTATGATTATATTGGATTTTTGCTTGATCTTATAGTTTTAAAACATTTGGTTCTCTATAACCATAGGCTCTGATACCAATCTGTAACACCCCCTAATTTGTTTTATGGCAGCGGAAAGATTTTTAGGGTGTTACGGTGAGGATCGAAGTTAAAATTTCAGAAAAACGGACCGGAAGAGGCGTTTTGAAAGTTATATGTCATTCAAAATAATATTTTTGATACAAAGGTGAAATATCTGATTTGGAAATCCCACAAAAGGGTGTGGTAATTTGGAAAGAATGACATATTTGATTTTACACCATGTAGTTTATCAGAGTATATAATGCCCGCTCCGTGTCTTGTCCTGCTCCGTTAATTACCTGAGATAAACATGCTTAAAATGTCAACACAATGGTTGGTGAGTTCGTAGAGTTTAATGAAAAATAATTTATGTCAATAAATTTCAAGAGTATCCGGTGGTGTTTGAAATGATTCTAAGTACAAGTAAACAGTGGCTTTCAATAATTTCAGAGGTGAAGTGATATTTGAAATACGTGGCTATCAGTAATGGAAACGTAAATGAGTTACTCTGGGAAAAAATCACAAGTATGGCACATATAAGATCAATCAAGTACAAGTATAGGATCATAATCCTAGCATGTAGTGAGTATAATGATGTTATGCATGAAGTTTAAAAATGTGGAGTGGTGAAATACTAATACAGCTGTATCTAAATATATACGAAAACATTCATATAATTATATTTCCCTAAGCCTCATGACACGCAAAACGTTAACAAAGTACCGTAAAACGGCGGAGTCCACATCAGGTTACTGATGGGTTTGGCCCTCAAGTAATAGGTGATTTGCCAATTCCTATTTTTCTCAAATATAGTGCATCGCGACTAAATACGACTAACCATAAAGGCATTCTGTCAAAGTATTTAGTGGGATAGGTCGTCAGCCTCTAACAGGTTTCGAAGCTGTTCACTATATTCGCGCTCACCGCAGTGATTAATGGCTCATGATCGGGGGACTTTATGGCAATATAGTAAACTTAGGCAATATAGGTTTCAGGGGTTCATAGAATATGCGTACTTTAGTCTTGGCAATTATTTCCAGTGAAATGTAGAAATATCATAGTAAAGTTAACTGTACATTCAATTGCTATATGAATGTATATAATGAGTTTCAGTATTATGTTACAACAAGTAGTTTGAAAATGTTATCTTTCAAATACAGTGTTTAAGCTAAGCAAACAATTTGCAAGTATAACGAACATATATCCCTTCCAAAGGGTGATTCAAAACATGTAAAACAGAGTTGATGATTTTGAGTAAATCATGAGAGTTTTCAGAGTATAAAAGTAAACTTAAAACAGTTGAGCATGTATCTCCCCCAAAAGTATAAAATTTGTAAACAATTAAAAAGTGGGGCTACGACTCACCTTGAGTGTATCTGACAAGATGGAATTATAAGATCAAGTAAGATTATGGGAACGATAACGGAATCGTCTTCAACACGAGACCTGAATATAAGGGAGTCTAAGTATTTGACTTACAACTAATAATGAGTGTGAAAATGAGAAATCGTATAACGATTTGACTGGTGATGTGAGTGTGATATGCTTAAAATGCCTCAAGTTTAAAAATAATATTATATATAATATTATCTTGATTCTTATGTCAATTGACTCAAAATATTACCTCCTCGAAATATGATGAAATAATATGCAAAGTGAAGTCGTTAAAGTTCTAGTTATAATAAATAACGAAAATTTAAATAATACGTAACTAAAATGTATAAAAATGCATATGAAGTGATGGGGTGACGAAAAATGGAAAATGAAATAAGAATGTCAAGTAAAAACAGTAGGCCCTTGTTCTTTTCCATATTTTACACTTTTTACCCTAACTGTGTTTGTGTTACGTCGTTAGTCCTTCGTTAAGTCCAATGTCCATAAATAGTCCATAACTTGTCCAAGAATACAAATAAGGCTTGGCATTCAATAATTTGTCAAATTATACCCTATATGTTCTGTTCTCACAGTCTCAGTCCATGTATTTCTCGGATTGGCAGTTTCAGTCCCTCTAGGCAATTTGCGTTACATTTTCAGTCCAAAAGTGTCAAAAATATGAGGAAAAAGGTTGGCGAGTTTTTCTAAGGCTTATTTAAATTTAATGAAGCTTATTTTAATAGCTTATATGGTCGGTATCTTATTTATCCATCATTGGGCCCTTAACGAGCCATAATCATAGCCCGTTATCACTTTTTAATCCGTGAGTCGTGAGGTGAGTTGGGTATAACAAAATGCTTATTTCTAATATTTTATTTTCATATTTAAAAGTACCAAAAAGCCAGCTTATCTCATAGCTTATAAAATCAGCTTAATGGGTTATAAAGCCCATGTGTTGTTTTTAGTTGTTTTCAGATGCGGTTTCTGCGACTAGCTTGGGCTATTTTTAAGGGTCGAAACGTGAGTATCTTTACAAGATGTTTATACGAAAAGTGTAGTTAGCCATGTCGTTTAATAGGTCTTATAAAAATAACGTATGGTCATTAAGTTGATTTGTGAGATATGGAACCATTTTTAAGGCGGCTTGGGGCTGTTTTATATATATACAAATTCTTAAAATAATTCCAACTGTTTTCACTTATGTTTATACGTGTGATATAAAGTTTTATATACGTTCGAACCATGCATGAAATGGAGTTTCAAATGTGAGTGTGGTGTGAGAGGTTACTGCTAAGCCTTCCACAGTGGGGGCACGTCACACATCGTGTATTACATGGAACAATGCACGTAAAACATACTAGTAACAATTTATACGTTCGAGAGAAATAAAGAATGATGCATGGGTGATAAATAACGTGCATAATGGAGTGGGAATGAGTTTTAAAGATACTTACAGCACCTCTTAAAGGTGGTGAAGAATCAATGAAGATCGAAGGGATGCAAGAGAAGACAGTCCACTCGTTAGAAACCCAAGTATACGTTTGTACGTATACTTTTCTTTTGCTCGTTTGCTTCCTAACTTGAGACAGAAGACTCCTGGCTTTTAAGATATCTTGTGAGGTGAAAGAGAGTGGAATGAGGGTAGGATAGAGTGTGGTAGGATAGGGTGTAATATAGGAGGAAATATGCACACGTTTCTTGACTTCAACGAATTTCAAAACCAATTATTTGTCTCTACTGTGGATGACCAGTGTTTTAAAGGACATTGATGATAGAATCCTGACAATATGAGATTTTAGGAAGATATTCAAGAGTAGGTAAAGCTTATCCTTAGTTCTTGAAATACATAGGGTCGATTTGTATTTTTAAATGGGTGCCGAATGAATTTAGCTAGCCACAATTACATGTTACTGTCCTAAGGGTCTTTTTAACATCACAAAATGTTAACATGATTGTTAGAGAGTCGTAGGAAAAAGTGTGGTTTGAAATGGTTGAGTTTTATGATTTTTATATATAACGATTTGGGTAAAATGGGACAAATTATTTGGTATTTATAATCATATCAAAACTCGTCGTATGTTCCTGAAACTTGGCACACGTATGGCCTAGTGGGTGGTGAATGAGAGTATGTAAAAATATTCGTGTGTCGCGTTTAGTATTCGAGATAACGAGTGGCGTTTTGGAATAGAGTTGGATGTCGAATTCACATGAAATTACAAAAAGAAAAGAATAGGCTTGGGAGTGGGCCTTGAACCGTGTATGGAGGTGATGATGGGCTGGGAAATAATGCAGCCCGTTTGGTTTTGTAGTGGTTAGTGAAAAATAAATGTGATTAGTGTATATATTTATTTGTGTTAATTATAATTAGTGAAATTTGTAATTTGTATAATTTGTGACTTGCGAAATATTAGTTTTTATGAAACAATTATGTTTAATAATACCTGTCGTGAACTAGTGTGGTTACTTGGTAACTGTCGTGATGACGTGACTTGGTTGGAATGATATAACAAGAAAAATTTTAAATTTTCCCCTAAAAATGGTGATTAAAATAAATGACATAGATTAATAATAAGTTGAACGTAGTTAATTAAATGGAATTTTGCAGTTTGCTACTGCTTTTGTATTCAGAAATGAGTGGGAGCACAACTTGTGTCAAGACTTTCATTCAACTTTATGTAAAATTATTATGTTTCAATAAATATAATAATTTCATAATAAAATTAAAAAAAAAAATAGCTAGAGGAGTGAGAGCCCAGTTAGTATCTCGGCTTCCCACTAACTTGTTGTAAATCCTATTAGTTGCTAATAAAATGATGTTAAAAAAATAAAATAAATAATAATAATAATAATAATAATAATAATAATAATAATAATAATAATAATAATAATAATAATAATAATAATAAAAATAAAAATAAATAAATAAATAAATAAATAAATAAATAAATAAATAAATAAATAAATAAATAAATAAATAAATAAAATTAGCTAATTTCTCGATTGAAAAAGAAATACTATACAAAACTTTATTTTTTTACTCAATCAAAGATTTTACATTAAAAAAGTTAAAAAGATAAATTATATAGACAAATAACTTTATAATCTAAGGCCTCATTTCAAAATTCCACTTTAGGCCCTCGTAAAAATTGAGCCACTCCTGCTGTGAAGAGTCTGCGAAATAAGTTACTATTTAATAAAAAGTAGGATGTGAAAGTGCTAAAAGTTATTGAGTTTGAGCATCAAGATGCCCTCATACACTATTCTTATTAGCATTATTCTATTGGAATGATCCGTATATGAAAGTACTCATCAATTGATCAAATACCGAATCCCGATATCTAAATACTAAAGATTTACATGTGTTTAGCTGCACTCATACACTATTCTTATTAGCAAGGAATGATCAGTATATGAAAGTACTCATCAATTAATCAAATTACTAAGACTCTCGAATCCCAATATCTAAATACTAAAGATGTGCATGTGTTTGCTATATTTCTTTGGTAGAGTTAAGCAAAATAAGCCAAGTTTTTAGTAGGATTAGCTTTGCAATAGCTAGAGGAGTGAGAGCCCAGTTAGTATCTTGGCTCCCCTCTAATTTCTTGTAAATCCTATGCTTTTCTAATGAAGTGATGTTTTTATAATAATAATAATAATAATAATAATAATAATAATAATAAGTGATGTTTTAATAATACGCCGTTCGATAATACGCCGTTCGTCCATAATAATAATAATAATAATAATAATAATAATAATAATAATACGCCGTTCGTCCATAAGATCGTACCTAAAACACATATTTCGTCCAAAAATCCAAATAAATACACCAGACATCACCAACGTCTCCATTTTGCTTCTTTGTTGGTCATTTGACCTAAAGGTCGTTAGTCAAGCAAGTTAAATCCCTCATGTGCCTTGCACGTGAGCGTAAATTGGTCATTTCATGTATTGTCATTTGTTTCATGTATTCTACTCCCTCAACTTTTTCTTGATAACCTCCTCACTTCTTCATCTTCATCTTCAACCTCCACCACATTATTTATCCCGTCTCTGAATAAAAGTTTATTCATCAATACTAATTAAATACTGACTCCTTAATTTAACTCAAAAAAGCATTATCAATAAAAAAGAATATGAAATTTTATCAAGTAAAACAAAACCCACTTCAAACATCATCAAACAAAACCTAAATCTGTTACGGGTGTCACCACCATCCGGTCGACATCACCACCACCACCACCCCGTCATCATCATCACCACCGTATATCGTGAACCACCTGCCACCACATTTAATTTCTGAAAATTGATTAGTAAATAGTTTTATGGATATGTGTTTTTTGGATATGGATCGGTGGATCTAAATGTGTGGGGCTGATGTTATTTATGAAAATAAGATGTTCTTTCCCTTCTTACCACAACCTAACTTCATCTCTGTAAACTCTTATACATACTGAAAAATTGAATATTAACTCATTGATGACATCAAATAACAACATATATTTAGCATCATTATCCCATGAATATTGCCCCTTTTTATAGCATTTATATAAGAAATGATGTTGTTTTGCTATAAATTTGTATATAGTGTTTATTTGGAGCATTAAAACAATCCTCGCTAAAAAGACCAAAAAACGAGCAAAAGAAGCCAAAAAGTAAAGAAGTTGATATTCCAGCCATAACATACGCCATATACCCTTACTCTTGTATACGTCGTACACAATTATACTTCGAAGAAAATATCTAAGTGTTTAATACCATACGACGTATTTCCCCATCCAAGCATAAGCTATATGGAACTTAAGATAGATGACGTGGATAATGCTATCAAGACCCATACGGCGTATACGGGCCAATAGGTATACGCCGTATGGAATTACGGGCTTGGGCCTTTTTCTACATAAATACCCCAACCTATAACAATTTAGGTCACGGTTTCATTCCCAAGTTTCAGAAGACGAATCCCAGAGGCTGCAACACTAATTCCAAGGCTGGAAACATCATAAGATCAAAGAATTACACATCATAAATATTGTTTATATTCGGTTTGATCATTATGTCTTTCATTAATCTTTCAAAACCTATTTATCCTTGCTTATAGTTTGTAATGGAAGGCTAAGCCTTTAGTGCTTGCTTTGTTAGGACTCTATTCTATTTAATTTCATGATTGTTACGTTCATCTTGGCTGTATTGTGGATGGTTTATATGCCTGTATAGACTTATGTCCTTGCATAGACCATGGTTACATGTTGATAGTAATTATTAGTAGGTTACCATATGTAATCTAATTACATGAATAATGTAAGATACCTGGAAAGTAACCCTTAGTGGCTAGGACCATGACCATTGGCTTAGCGACATTAAAAGTGGTTTATAATAGGATTTTAGATTTAATGTACTGTAAAGTGGTAACTTACATAGTAATTAAGTGTCTGGCAAACACACAAAACATTGTCATATAGATCAGTTGAGAAGCTTAATGCTCAGACCGTAGATCGACCTGCGACTGTGACCATCGCTATAGGAATTTATGGAAAGAAGCTGTAGGGAGTGCCCGACCGAATCACACCTGCACTACATAATACTCATTACAATACATGATGTGGGTTATTGAAAACCTCTAAGAAGTTTTACAATCCTCCTAGGCAGTTTACCTAACCGTTGTAGTATAGTATAGGCAAGACACGGGGGATTGATCGTTCTCTAGGGGAATAGTATATGTGAATGCCGAAGTGTATGACGATATAGGTCTAAAGTTGAGGGATGAGTCTTTTTGTTTTTTTATACTTTTTAGAAAGCAAATTAAAAACTCGGGGTTTTAAAAAGTGGGCGTTTTAACTACTAATTAATTAAAACTATTTAAGCTAATAACTAAACTAAAATGCAAGAAAAGTAAATTGGTAACTCTTATGATAGGAAGATGTGTTTACTTAGATTTCTTTACTTCATTATTGTCTCTTATTGATTAGTATAATTGTCACGTCCTTGTCTAATTGGCGCGTTGTATTCCTATGTTATCGTGGGGTGGTGCCAATGTCCCTAACTCTATGAGTGTATAAGTCTCCTTTAGAAAACCCTAGATCTACAAGTGACAATTAAGTCATCTCCTTAGGATCTCCTACTATCTACAAGCCGCAACTTACGCAATAAATACAACGAATAAAACCACCAGTGCACTCTAGGGTATAAAGGCGTTAAGTGGGACGTTCAAGCTAGTACATATAGAGTTAAGCCAGTTTTCCTAATCCTAACGCAATACAACTAATTCAACAAGAGACGACAATCAATAATTAACAACTAGGTTTCATTAGATCTAAGCAAACACTAGTTAATTTAGCCTAGCATGTTAAAGTGAAGAGAAGAAAAACATAAAATCAAACAACACATAGACATATTGAATGATTAAGAATGAATTACTTATCTTCAACAAAACATGGGTAAAAAGGCTATAAAAAGCCTTACAATACAGCAGAATCTCGCCTTGGGTTTCACCTCTCCAAAGTGTTACGTCAATAAAGGAAAACATATGAAAATATATATAGTTTTACATCTGTGACGGCGCCACGTTATAGGTTATGACGCCGTCAGCCCGCCGTCATTAAGGTTTCTTCTGTTGTAAGTCGTTGTTGTGACGCCATCGCTAATGTCTTCTGACGCCGTCAGGTAGGTCTTGACGTCGTCAACCTTTAATACTTCTAGGCCGTCTTGTGTAATTTTTACTCTGAATCTTGGTCTTCAAATACAAGTGACGTCGTCAGGTTATAGAATCATCCTAAAGTTCTGATCCGTTTCTTGTAAAATTTGCATTAATCTCATCTCCAGTTTGCAAGTGACGGCGTCACGTGTAAATTGTGATGCCGTCTGGAGTCCTTTTCCAAATAGATTCGCGACTTTGTCGTTTTCTTCACTTTCTTGTCGATTTTAGTCCAAAACATGCCGGTTTTCGTCTTTTGCTTCCAAAGTACCTAAAATGAAAAAAGAAACGATTAAGGGCAATATTTGATCAAATACATATGACTTTTGGGCTTAAATGATCCTTTAAAAAGGTACCAAATAAATCCTTATCAAATATCCCCACACTTGGGATTTGCTTGCCCTCAAGCAAATGTGCTTTTATCCTAATCAATTTACAAGTTAGGGGTCATTTAGCATTGGTATAAAAGTAATTACAAGACACATTCGTTCTAGAATAGTCATAAAAAGCACGGAAATCATATACTAGAACCTCACATAAAGTGTTTGGATTCTCACATCTCTCGGGTGTATAAGTGTAGGACCATAAATTTATATGATTTATGTGGTTCGGGAGGTCTAGGTTGATCAAACATGATGATATGATTCATAGTTCTAGTGAGAGAAAGTGGAAAGGAAAAGGATATTTTATTGATATACATGAAACAATACAACTAACCTAATGCTTAACCACACCCCTCATGGAGAGTCATGAGGGGTATTTATAGGCTCAACACACTACAAGTTTGCCCCGTTTACATAAGTAATCCCTACGGGTGCAACTTACTATGAATCTAGTCCAATTCACGTGTATGACATTATCTTTACAAACTAGCGAGGCTAACAATCTCCCTCCAAGATATCGTTACACGTGAATGGTTACAATGAGACCTATAAATATATAAACAAAGAAAATTACAATAATAATAAACCATGTTGACGTTGTTGAAGCGCAGAGTCTCTGTAGTCTAGATACTGAGGCAGACTTGAAGTTCTCTCTTCCGACGATCTTGGCATTTGATCTTTGGCGCTGACGGCACTGATCCTTGTAGCTTTGAACTTCAACTATAATGGTATAGTTAGGTTATTACTCCCTCCTAACTAGTGAGCCTTCTTCTTTTATCTGCTCCCTCCCAGACTGACAACCCTTATAAAATATCTTCAATATTCTAATCACGCAGCGGATAAAGTAGACAAGACACTTGAATGTAGCACAATGGTTGTTTGGTTGGGTAGCAACATAACAACATAACTCACATAGTATTGCATCCAAGTTGCTAATAAGCCCTGATGTACACATTACTGGTACCTCTTCGGTTCCTGATTAAGCTTAGTTCCCTCGATCAACCAACTCATGAAAGACAAAACACAACTTCTCCCTCCTGATGGTTGCGAGTTACCAGAATCATCATAATGTTTTGTACATGCCGTAAAATCACCTTTTACTTGATGCATTATTAAAGCGATAGCTTGTTTAAGCCTAATTCCGTGAGAATATGTCAAAAAAAAAAAAAAAAAAAAAAAAAAAACTCTCAATACAATTCTCTCAAATCAACCTGTAATCAAACCTCCTTTTAATTCACCGGCTAATAGTAATGACCACTGATGGAGACAAACTGATATGACCAACTTGAAAGAGAAAAGCATCCCAACTTTGTGACTTAATGCTTGCACGAAATATAATTTGTGACTTAGACCTCTACTGAGCACTACAACGCAACTCCTTAAAGTATGGGTTGCACAGTGGATAAACGTTCAGACAAGATATCTTCAAAAGTAGTGCATCCAACCAACCCCTAGACTTTGAAATAAATAAGTACACCCGTGAAACGTCACTTCAAAATCAAATAAGCAATACCGTACAAAAACTCCATAGTCATTTTGTTAAACTAACAATTCTAGCCATGAAATATGTATCCCCGTGAAATTTAACACATCCAAAATACCACTCTTATACCAAATATTATCAAAATTTTATATCCAAAAAATAAAAATTCGGAATATAACTTTTGATAATTCAATTCATGCATTTGTAACACAAGCCCAACCCAATTTATTGATATGATAATACAACCCAACGAATGAATGAGGTAGCCCGATCCAATCTTTGCCACATCCAAAGAAATTAAACCTGATCCAGTGCAAATTATAAAGCCTAGTCCATATCCCCATATATCCTAACCATACGGTATTAAACTACACTTAACCCTAAATGTTTTTTTCATTTGCAAACCCTAAGTTGCACACACAACAACCGCCCCCTTCATAGATTTTTCTCTCACCAAAGATATGTCAACCGCCACCATCTCCTTCATCCGATCCCATCTCATCAAAGACTCATCTCAAACTCATCAACCATTCGTCATCAATCATATCTGAGTCACTAAAACACAACCCAGTGACTACCCAACCTAACACATTTTGGTTTCAGCATAAGACGAATCAAGAGGGCTTCTTGAAGGCTTCAAGATCCTTTGGAGGGTCACAGTAAGCTTCTACACGATTGATTTCGTGTTGTGTTGTTGTGTTTTAAACGAACCAAGAAGACGATTATAACATACTTGTTGTAAATCGTTTTGCTTTTTAGTTTCAGATAGAAATTAGGAAGCTATGCTTCAAAAACTTGGTCGATGATAATACAAGTTCCACTAAAAAAAATCTATGAAAGATTACAAGTAAAGTGGAACGATTCTTAGACTGTTAATTGTTTTTCTTTTTCGTTTCAATTTCAAGATCTGTGATGGATTTAATCTTTCGTGTTATTGATCTTTAAGATCTTGGATTTATCGCACCACACGAAAGGATACTACTGAGATCGTTTAGTTCTTGATTAATCGTTTGAATATCATAGATGTGAGTTGAGGAGTGACTTGTGAGGGTTATGGTTGTGTCATAGTGTAGGATTTGGTTTTGGCTATGGGTTTCGTATGAGGACCTGGTGTAGTCGACTTCTTCTTGGATCTTGTTCTTTTCATCTTTGATTTGTTGGACCGATGATGGTTATAATAAAACTGAGGTCTGAGTTGGTATATGGTTGTGGTCAAGTCTTCTTCATCTTCATCTTATATTCTTGTCACAAGTTTGATAAGTCATATTTATACAAGTTCGATAACAGTTGTACACCAAGTGCGATAACTGGTATGTAGCCCAAGTTCGATAAGTCAAACTGCGATAACAGCAACTTCGAGAAGTGCAAGTTCGATAAGTGCAAGTTTGATAAGGAATTATTTGGTACCTTTTTAAGGGGTCATTTAAGGCCAAAATCGTATTTATATGATCGAATATTGCCCTAAATCGTTTCTTTTTGCATTTAAGGTACTCGAGACGAAAAATTTGGAATTCGGCACATTTATGGCTTATTTGGACGAAAAAGTGAAGAAAACGATGAAGTCCCAAATTCAGTTAGATAAGGGAGTCTGACGGCGTCACAAGCTACAACGTGACGCCGTCACTTGCAATTGAAGATGGATTCTTGGCTCAGAATTAACAAGCGACGCCTCAGATGAATCTGAAGACTTTATAACCTGACGGCGTCAGGTGCATTTGAAGACCAAGATTTTGTACAAAGTTAACAAGAGACGGCCCAAAACGTTTACGAAGGGACGGCGTCAGACATCATAAGCGACGCCGTCACAACGGCGACTTGGAGAAGACAAAACCCTAATTGGAGGCGAGCTGACGGCGTCACACTTTGCAAGTGACGCTGTCACAATTGTAAATTTATATATACTTTCGCATGTTTTTCATAATTCGTGTAACACATTGGAGAGGCAAACCCTAGACGAATTTTGCATCTTTTTTAAGGCTTTTACAGCCTTTGAACTTCATGTTTCAATAAAGATAAGTTATCCCTTTGATCATTCGATATGTCTATGTATTGTTTGATTATGTGTTTATCTTTTCTTTGCTTTAACATGCTAGCTTAAGTTAATTAGTGTTTGCTTAGACCTAATGAAACCTAGTTATTGATCATTGATTTTTAGTCTCTTGTTTAATTGATTGCCTCACATTAAGATAAGAAAACTGGCTAATTTCTTCTATGTATTAGCTTGAACATCTTATAAAACGCAACTATAGAGTGCACTATTGGTTTTCCTCGTCGTATTTATTGCGTGAATTGCGGTTTGTAGATCCTAGATAACTTCATAGACTTTAAGGGATTTAGGGGAGACTAATGTTCATAGAGTTGGGGACTTCGGCACCTCCCCACGACCAATATTAAGGATATAACGCTTCAATTAAAAAAAGGACGTGATAATTTGACAAATCAGTAGGAGATAACTAGGGAGTAAAGATATCTAAGTAAACACTGCTTTTCTTATCATAAGAGTTACTACCAAATTTACTTTTTGTTTTTATTAGTTTAATTTTAGTTTAATTAGTAGTTTTGGGTTAGTTAACTATTAACTAATTCCGCTCACTCTTTCAAAACCTGAGATTTTTACCTACTTTCATAAAATATATAAATATGAAAAGAATCATCCCTCACCTCTTGTAACACTCTAGGCAAATCCCACATTGGCCGTAACTTGGAGTGATGCTAGAACATATGTTAACATTCGCCTTATATAACAACAACGCGTTTTGTGGTCTAACGGTTAAGCGCCCATACGGTTAAGCGTGCTCATGTGAGAGTAGTACTGGCTTGGGTGACCTACCGGGAAGTCTTCACATGAGGGCCACAAAAGCAAAGCAGTGAGCCTACTGGCAAAGCAGACAATATTGTGGTCTATAAGGCGGGGTGTTACAGGTGGTATCATAGCCACTCCAAGCCGTTCGGGATGTGGGGCAAACCTCATCGTCGTTCGAGGACGATGAGTCCCTTAGACAGGGTTGTTACCCAACTTGAATCCCGAGACGGGATTCACCTAAGGGGGGGGGGGGGTGAATGTAACACCCTAGGCAAATCCCACATTGGCCGTGACTTGGAGTGATGCTGGGACATATGTTAACATTCGCCTTATATAACAACAACGCGTTTTGTGGTCTAACGGTTAATCGCCCATACGGTTAAGCGTGCTCATGTGAGAGTAGTACTGGCTTGGGTGACCTACCGGGAAGTCTTCACATGAGGGCCACAAAAGCAAAGCTGTGAGCCTACCGGCAAAGCGGACAATATTGTGGTCCATAAGGCAGGGTGTTACACCTCTAGACCTATCTCGACATACACTTCGACCTTCCCAAGACTATTGCGAGGCTATTCCCCTAGAGAACGATCAATCCCCCGGACTTACCTATACTACACTACAACGGTTAGGTACACTGCCTAGAGGATTGTAAAACTTCCTTTGAGAGGTTCGCATCCATCACATCGAGTTTTTGGCGCCGCTGCCAGGGAATAGTTAATAGTTTAGGTTCGATTTCTATTTCGTTCAGGTCTACTCACTAGATTCCTATCAAGTGAGATTTTTGTTATTATTTTTATTAGCTTTCTTGTAGTCTATCTTTTCTTTGTGTCTTTGTTCGTAAAAATTCTCATTGACTATTCCGTTAGCCATTATGGAGAATTCGAATCTACCATAACACAATTTATGCCCTTTACTCAAAAATGATATCTTGATATTTCGACAATATCATGATGAACCTTTCTACGATGCATGGACTCGTTTCAAATATTTACTCCAAAAAGTCCTCCATCAGGGTTTCGAGTTATTTACTCCACTTAAAATCTTTTATAGTCGTCTTGACCACAATACCCAAAAAGGACTTGACTATATATATAAACGATGGGGATATTTGGGAATTTGGATTTGAAGACGCATGGTTAACCTTTGAGTTTCATGCCCTATACGTAAATGGAACATGGGGCCCAAAAAATGAAGGTTTAGACATATTTTTATTTTGGAAGGCTCAATCGGAAAGTTTGTTTAGGAATGAGGTGATTAGAGTTGAGGTACCTAGGTGCATATCGTGGTTAGGTGCCACAATAATACAAGATGAACACATAGGTAATCTAGATAAGATGGAGGATAGAGTAGAAAATCCAAGTCCACCGAGTACCCAGAATTCCTACCATCATTTAAGGCATACACACCACCCGTAACTTACCCGGAAGAAGTAGAAGAGACTATAGGAACCCCAATGGAGGTAGAACCCTTGGACCAAACACAACTAGAGGATATAGGTTTGAATACTTGTAGTCATAACCTTTCTCTTAGTTCTATGGAAGTTCCTAGTTTTGATGAACCGGAGCCTAAACCAAAGCCGTTACCCAATTTTCCATCCTTATATGTGAATTTAGGAATTGAAAAAGGCCCCGATCCACCCATCAAACCATATAGTTCGGGTAGTTTTACGATGAAGGTAGTAGACTCTAAGCCTTGTAGAGAGGAAGCCAATGTAGGAGTGAAACATAACCTTATATACTTACATCACATATTTGTGAGTGATCACAAGAAATATTATGTGTTTAAACCGGGTTTATTAAGTCAAGATGGATTATTAACTAGGAGTCTCTCGAAGTTGATAGAAAATGATCCATTTTTAGGAGAAAACTTTGATTTACCCATTCGACCAAATGAATTAGGTAAGGTTATGATGCAAGGAGCACACCCCTTTGAGCATATAATTCATCCACCACTCTTTCCTCACGCGGCATACTACCACCGAGTTGGTGTGTATCGCTACTATCACTCACACTTAATCTTAAGTGTAGGGAAAACTTCCCTTTTATCCGATAAATAAGGGTAGAGTCAGACTCGTGACTCGAACAAAGATAAGCGCTTCTTGGGAGGCAACCCAAGCTTTCTTTTTGTTTGTTTGTTTGATTTTTATTTTTATTTGAGTCACACACACACACATACACACACACACACAGATATATATATATATATATATATATATATATATATATATATATATATTATATATATATATCTTATCATCATTGCTTAATATTTCATGTTTCGAATAATTTGTGAAAATCCTTTATTTTGTCTTTAACTTAGTCTTAACTGCAACCCAAGCTTTCATGTTTCCAGAATTTTTTTTTTCTGCTGCAACTTAATTTTTGAAAAATTCTTAAATTTCTAGAAATTTGTAAACATTTATTTTGCAAGCATTATATCTTATTCGCTTTCTAGTAATTAGTTTTTATATATAGTGTTTACCGTCGATTTTATGCGAGGTTTCGTATTTGTTTTCTTAGTGATTTACAGGTTACATTGGACAAGAAAATAAACTTCAATACGTGTGTTAATACAAATATCGTCCCAAAAACGTTATTTATATTTTACGATCTTTGCTTAATTTTGTTAATGACAAATACAAAGTTTATCTTTAAGCAAAAGCATAAATATAAGAATAAGCCTTTTACATTTATAGTGATAAATCTTTTAAAATATATTTACATATTACCAGATCTCTAGGAGTAACATTATATACATATATACATTTACAAGTTTATTCCTTAAATTAGAAACTTTATTTCTAAAATATTAGGATGACATCATGGCATGCATCATGAACACAATCTTAGAAAGATTTTGTGATATCTTGTATTGATTTTCAAGCGAAAGAGTTGACATTGGAAGATATGGAAAGATATGGCAAGATATGGAGAGATTTGAGAATCTCTTAGCTGTCATGAACTGGCGGATCCAAACCCATACAAGGGCGGATCCAAATTTAGGGATTCGCCAGATCAGCCAACTGTTTTATCAGTTTGCCTATAAATAGCAAGCTGATCATTTGGGCATTTTCATCACTCATATAGCTTAAATACATACTCATTCATTTACATATCACTAACCCATATCATTCTTTCATTTCAGTGATCTTTCCTTTCGTAGCAAAGAGATCAAAGCATATAAGGATCAACCTACTGTTGTTATCCTTTTAGTATAAACTCTGTGTGATTTTGTATTAGTTCACACATCATTGTTGTGGAAAACTAGAAAGGGGGTTGAATAGTTTTACGTCTTTTTAATTTATGAAAACTTTTGTTTACTTTTTAAAACTTCGATTCTATCTTATGTGAATTCAACTCTTGATCAATATGAACAAATATAAACAAGTATATATAAACAATGCAAGTAAAGTAAATATAATGAAATGAAAGATAGAGATGGATAGATCAAACCACAACAAGGAGATTTATAGTGGTTCGGCTACAAGGACACCTTCCTTGCCCTACTCCACTCCTCGAGTCACCTACTCGAGAGTTTTCTTCACTATGTCAACAAACTCCCTTATGGTGGAGAAACCTTACACAACTTTAGCTTACATCGGCTTAACGACACAAAGCTAGATATCGAGTTCTAATCGTAGCTAGAACCAATCTCACAACTTGTACACAACCTCTACACAACTTAATCACGACTTCTTCACGACGGCTTCACGACTTCTTCACGACTTCTTCACGATTTCTTCACGACTTCTTTTCCACAACTACTTCACAACTACTTCTACACTACTTCTTTAAAACACAACTAGTTACTTACACTAGGATCTACTTATCACCACTATACAACACTTTACACAACAACAATGAATATATGAATTGAGCTATAATACTTCTTCTCTAGTTGAAGGAGTATTCTTCTTTTGCACTTTGATGGTGGAAGCTTGGATCACTTAGAAACCAATGCTTAAGAGAATATAATCAAAGGGTTTTTAGAAAGGATATACAAGATTTAAAACAGAATGTTTTGGGGTGCAAAAGGTGAGTAAAAATCCAGGGGAAGGCTGGTATTTATAGGAGAAAAATCTGGACAGCTGGAGCCTACTGGAGCGTGGCCGGCCCCCTTAAATAGGGGGGCGGTCCCCTTAATTTTAAGGGGGCCGCCTAGTAAAATTAAAGGGGCCGCCCTTGCTGAACGTTGGCCAGTTTTGTCCTTTTGTGGGGAAGGTTTTTCTGGAACATTTTAACTGATTTTGGTTAAAAATTTGAATTCATATTTTTATAAAAGATTAAACATTTTTACTTAATACCAAAAATGTTTTTCAAAAATATATAAAATGTTTTTGACATTTTATAAAAAATCTAGTGTTTAAGAAAATGTTCCTTTGATCATATAATGCATTAAGCATTAGTTCATTCATACCTTAAGTGATTTGAGTTGTAGAAATAGATATTTACAACTAAATACTTGTTTACGTCATAATTTTCCGATTAATGATTTTACATTTTGTGATTATCAAAACGTAGGGATATCGAAAAATATTAATAACGTGTTTAGGCATTATTTATATCAACAATCTCTCCCTTTTTGATGATTACAAAATCTAAACTCATTAAATCTAAAAATTAGTTTTTAGACAAGTATTTAGTGAGTTTACATCTATTTCTCCCCCTTTTTGTAGAATCAAAAAGGTTAAGCCGACAAGTTTTAGAAATGAAATTTGTCGGGACGATAACTCCCCCTTGGTTTGTACTCCCCCTCATTTGGGAGCACCAAGGAAACGAGCTATTGAACGCTTGCAAGAAAAATGTTAGAAGCACAAGTATATGTAACAACAATAAGCAAGCATATAGAATAAGAACATTCATTTAATAAAAGTGTTGTGTATAAATACACAACCAAGTAGATTACAACATAAGGCATACAAACATTCAAACAAAAACAACTAATGATACTACATAATCATCCTAGGAGTACATGATCTTCCATGGAGCTTGCATACAAAAAGGTTTTGAAAATTATTTTTAAGCATTGCATATGCTTAATTGGGTGAAAATGGAGGTGGTTTGTATGCCTTATGCTTAATTGGGTCAAATTATGGTCGTACCTCCAGTTAGGTAGTACTCTGTCTTGGTTCTCGATGGTAAATTTTATTGTTGTTATTATTTAAACAAAGAAAACGGAAAATGTTTTTGGGTTTTTATTTTTTATATGATATTTATATATATATAAGAAAAGAAAAATATTTTTGTTTTTTATATGGTTTATGGGAAATAGGAACTTCTGGAAGAAGGATCTCAAATCACTAATCGCTGAAACTTTACACAATATTGTCGCAACACACCTCCCCGGCAGCGGCGCCAAAATTTGATCCGTGCTAAAACGTATATATAAATATTATGCAATGACGGATACGCGTGAATAAAGACGAATTAACCCTTTAGGAAAAAGTCTAACTTGCAAAAACTCACGTTTGTGTGTAGTGTGAAACCAGGTAAGTGATTACCCAGGTCGTGTCCCAACGAGGTGTGAATGGGCAAATTGCTTAAGTTTTGGAATTAGAGTGACTGATGATTAGATATGAGATTTTTGATTTTTTAATTCTAATTGATATATGAAAAACAAATATACAAAGGAAAATAAAGCACAAACTAATTTAAACTAAAAACGCGAATCAGGAAATCTAAAAATGGGATAAAAACTGAAATATTAGAAAACTAATCCTACAAGTGTAAAATTATTTTTCTTAAATCCTAAATAATAAAAGAAAATTTTAGAAAAAAGATTTATATTTTTCTGACTTTTATATTTTTTATTATGAATTAAAAACTATTTTAAACTAATTAAATTATTAAAAATACTAAAACTATTAAGGAAAATCTGAAACTTTTTTCAAAATTATTTAATGTGATTACAAAGCTAAGAAAAATGAAGAGGGTGTCACAGCTTATTTGGATAAGCTGCTATAAGCTAAAAAGATTAAATAAGCTAAAAACTGCAAACACTACTTATATAATTAATATTGCAATCGTATACTGAAAAAGTCCCAAGGGCACGTTGGCTGGGGTGTTGAGTGTGTATACAAGAGGTCTGGGGTTCGAATCCTACCCAGACCTTTTTGGAAAACTTATTATTTATTTAATTTTCTTTTTCCTACTTATTTATAAGCTATATGTAAGCAACTTTAAAAAAGGAATTAATTTTATAACTTGTTAAATAAGCTACAATTAAGCTGCTAATACCAACAGTCTACTTATAAGCTTCTTAAGAACTAGAAATGGAGAAAATAAGCTATAAGCTATAATAAAAGCTATAAGGTGATGGAAAAAGTTACTAGGTACTGTTATGAGTATATTTAAGTGATGCGTGGTTTTGCGACCTTACAACAGGTTTTACCTCTCGAGGGATCTCGAGAAGCTTGCAATCCCCACCAGGCAGTGTACCTGACCGATGTAGTATAGTGAAGTGGCAAGTACCGGGGGATTGATCGTTCTCTAGGGGAATAGTGTCGTTAGGATTGAAAAACTACTCTAATAGATCTAAGGGTGAGGGAAGATTCTTTTTGTATTTTTATATTTTTTTATAAAAGCAAGTAAAATCTCGGGTTTGAAGGAGTGGGCGGAATTAGTTGCTAGTCAACTAACCCAAATAACTACAAATGCAATTAAAATAAAATAACTGAAAATGAAAAGGTCGTGAAACTTATATGGAGAGAAATGTGTTTACTTAGATTTCCTTACTCCTTAACTATCTTTTACCGGTTGATTAGTGTGTATTAATTGCGTGGATGACGGGTGTATTCCTTAATACCAATCGTGGGGTGGCGTACGTACTTCCCCAACTCTACAAGCTCCTACTTCACTCCTATGTCGAGCCGGCTAAGAAGCTCCTAACATGGGATCACTAGAATTCGCTCATGCATTAAATACAACCATAAAAACCTTAGTACGCATTGGTTCATGTTTCTTAAGACGTTCAAGCAAGTTACCGTATAGGAGGTTAGCCAGTTTTCTTAAGCCTAACATCGATAAACAATCATCCAATACAATTAATAACACACCAACAACCAATAATCAATAGTTAGGTTTCATTAGATCTAAGCAAACACAAGATAAATCTAGCCTAACATGTTAATTAAAAGACAAGAACAAGATATATCAAACAACACATAGACATATTGAATGATTAATTGATTACTTATCTTCAATTAAACATGGGAGATCCAAGGGTATAAAAACCTTAAAAATGGCAGAAAATTCGTCTTAGGGTTTCTCCTCACAAAGTTGCACACTAATGACTAAAAATTGCAAAACAATATATAGAATTTAGGGGCTGACGGCGTCACGTTGTAGGAGGTGACGCCGTCACCTCGCCGCGGCTAGGGTTCCCGGATGGTCTTCCTGATGCCGTCCCTCTTTAATCCTCCAAAATCCACTCTGGCGCGTCAAGGGTTGACGCCGTCAGAATTGTGTTTGATGCCGTCTCTCTTTAACTTAGACCGTGACGGCCTTGATCACCTTAAAGGGTGACGCCGTCAGACTTCCATTGTAAAACTTTCTGGCGCGTCACGTGTATTTGTCATATCCACCTCTTTTGCCAAGCCGTGACGCCGTCAGGAGCAATCCTTGACGCCGTCACGTGTACTTTTCCAGCAGCTTTGGAGACTTTGTCGTTTTCTTCACTTTTATGCTCCAAAAACGTCCAAAATGCTTCCTTTTCCAGATTTCTTCTCCAAAGTACCTAAAATGACAAAAGGAACGATATAGGGCAATATTTGATCAAATAAATACGATTTAGGGCTTAAATGACCCCCTAAAAGCGGTACACTTTTCGCTTCATCAAATACCCTTACACTTGAGATTTGCTTCTCCTCAAGCAAATGCGCTTTTATTCTAATCAAAATACAAGTTGGGGTCATTTAACGCTAATATAAAAGTAATTACAACAAATAGTCGTTCCACTTTAATCATAATAAGCACGGAGATTACAAACTAGCACCTCACAAGTAGTGTTTAGATGCTCACATTTCTCAGGTGTCATAAAAGTATATCTCATAAATGAAAATGGATAATATCTCTCACTACCTGTCATAGCAAATAGATTACCATAGGCTTGGGAAAGGATCAAAAACCTCCTCCCCTAGGCGTAAGCACCTAAAATAAACTATCAAAGAGGACTTTTAAACGGGTTATAACGTTAGGTGTAGGGATATGATAAACACGGTTTTGTTGGATAAGGGATATTTTACTGGTGGCGAGTTAAAGATCTTGGTTGATTACAAGTACAATATGGCGTTGCTAAGCCATGACTAGACTCGACTTAAGCTAAAAACAAAATAACAAAAACATAAAATGAAACGGGATGGTAGTCCGTATGTTTTTTCTACTTTTCTTTTTCTCATTTTTTTTTTGTATTTTTCTTGATTTTTCCCGATTTTTTTTTTTTTTTTTTTTTTTTTTTTTTTTTTTTTTCATACACTCTTGCCCTACCATCCAAAATAATACATCATAGGGGCGTCGCATTCCCCTTACACTTGAACTTTTACATAACTTCACAAATAACTATTCTAATGACTCGAATTAAGATAATCGAAACACTTGGAGTACTTTTAAAATATTTAGCACATATGGGGGTAATAATGTTGTTCTTCCCCATTACTCCATTACACTAGTACTATACCCATGAGTCCCAATCATCCCAAAACAATATGTACAAGGATATGACTCGACTTAGCAACCATGTAATCAATTAGATAATTAACTTGGGGTTTAAACAAATGTTGTCACAATAATGCACTAAAGATGAGTGCATACAAGGTAGGCTAAGGCGATTTGGGTGTACATTTAAGTGGGGTGTAACAAATTCTTACTTTAAGTAAAATGCTTAAAGTTAGAAATGAAAAGATAGGCTCTGAGGGGTGTACTAGGGGTATCGTGTACTAAAAATGTGTACAACGCAAAGGGTGTGGGAGAATTACTTGACCAATGTAGCCAATGTAATTATAACAAAAACACAGGTGTAAAACAATGGGTTAATCCTAATGCCTCTTATCATGTAGTAAATCTAACTACACGAATGTAGTCTTACTTGTGGCCTCGAAATGGTCCTAACGCAAGTTCTAGAATCTAAGTGCTACCGGTACACACATCATAGCATAAATGCTTTTCCTACCAATTCTAGGGGCGAACCTCACATATTTGGGGGTGGAAAATTTTTTTAGTGGTACGGTTTTGTGCTAGTCATATAACTCCTATCCATGAGACGCTCATTAAGATCAAAGTTTCACTCCTATATGTTGTAAAAAAATTTAAATTTGGCACTAAAATTGCCTTAACAGGTATTTCTCTCAGTTTTATTACACATTTACTATCAAACAAACAAAAATCAAGTGCAATTGTATTCTCTAAGGTATCGTACTTTACCCCCCTTACACTTAAGATGAACATTGTCCCAAATGTTCAAATAATAAGATGTAAAAGTAAATAAGGTAAAAGAATGAAATCAAATACTCCCCTGATTTGTTTGGTGGATAAAGAGGTAACATGGTTAGATCTTCTTCCAAGGTAAAGTTGAAGCTCCAAGACTAATGCATCGCCAAAAGCTGGATTCCACATACATCTCCTTGTCCAAAATAACCTGTTAAACCTGAGAAAACAAACATGAAAACCTGCATAACAACGGCGGGATAAATCTATATAAGGATATAATGCTTGTGGAATGATTATTTTGCAGATTCCTGGAGTTTATAAGTTAGAGATTTAATAAAAACTTTTATGATTCCGATAGAAAAAAAAAAACTTTCAAAAATTTCAAAAAATTAAAACTTGACGCCGTCAGGTTGTAATGCCTGACGCCGTCAGAAATGATCTGACAGAATTCTCATGTTAAGTTTCCGGAAAATTTCTGGAAAAACCTATACCTTACTTCCTGGAATTCTTGCAAAACATCATTATGACTCGATACAAGCATTTGACTCAAACAATTACTAATATGTATGTTAATTTAATATTGTTATGATTCATGTTCATTTGTTCTAATAAACCGATTTGGATTTCCCTTACACTTATCTTTTGCAAAATACCTTTATATGTAGTTAAGACGAAGTTAAAAACAAGATAAAGCATTTTCACAATTTAGTTTCGAACATGAATCAATAATAATAAAAATTAAACATACATACGGAAGCAAATAAAATCAAACAAACAAATAAATAAACACACAAAGCAAATAAAGCTTGGGTTGCCTCCCAAGAAGCGCTTTTCTTTATTAACGAGTCTTGTAGCTAGACTCAAAGTCACGTACATTACGTGATTCCATACCGCAACTTAAATGCGGTTTTAAAGTTTTTAATCACATTGTCATCCCATATGTATTCCGGACCTAAGGCCATGCATCCCGAATATTTAATCCTCTCTACATTGTGATTATTCTCACTCACATCGAATGTAGGGATATTGTCGACATCTAAGTCTTCAACACCCTTGAACTTTTCAAACTTATAAGGCATCTTATATTTAACACACTCGGTTACCTTGGAAAAAGTGATGAAGCCCTCGTCCCTATCATAGATCATTTTAGATGTGTTAACGAATGGTTCACCCAAAACTATCTCACCTAAATGTTGGTCTATGATTCCTCTTACATCTTCTATGATCATGAAATCACATCGATAAGTGAAGTTTTTAATGAAGACGTGTATGCCTCTAACTCTTCCAACAAAGTTACATAGTCGCTTGGGGTTATAGGGATCTTGCCTAGGTTCTAACTTAACGCTCATAATCCAATTGTAGTAAAGCCTAGACATGATATTCATTGGGGCCCTCAAGTAAATATAAGTATGCTCTCTAAACATATGACCAATCATGCATGGGACTTTCACATTCATATGGTTTCCTTTCCTAATCCATGGGTTTTTCCGATACTTTGCGGGACAAGGATACTTCAAGAGGAACGTTTGGTGACTTAACTCGGTTTTGGTTGGGAAAAAATTCTCAAAGAGTCTAAAGTCATTCCTAAGCTCGAAGTTATCTAGGCTTGTGCTGGTCCTAAACTCGATTTCACTCTTAATCAACTCATTGAGTTCTCTTAGCTCACTAATCTCATTAACAATCCTCTTACGCAACAAAGTAATCGCTTTAGGTAGAAAGAATCTAGCTAGGAAACGGGTGGTAAGATCTTTCCAAGACAAGATGGAGTTCATGGGTAATTGCCACAACCATTGCCGAGCATGGTCGCGTAGAGAAAATTGAAAGAGACGCAATCGGGTCATCTCTCGAGTGGCAACATCAAGGTCTATGGAGTCTACAATTTTGAGAAAGTCCTTGAGATGTTGATTAGGATCTTCGGAACGAAGTCCATGGAATGCGCATCCGCTTTGCACCAACCGGATGGTGTCGGATCGCAAGGGAGTGACATTGGCTCCTTGAGTGAGCTCAATGGTGTTTCGATAGCCATGGTGGCTAGGACGGGAGTAGTCTCCTAAGGTACGGGCTCTAGGAGGTGGGTGTTGTTGTGGTGGTGGGTTGTTGGGATCAAGGATATTACCACCTTCCATGATGTCGGATGGTAATGGTTACGAACAAAGAAACGAAGAAAAAAGATAGACTAAAGAAAAACCTAGAAAAATAAAATAAAAATCTCACTAGAAAGGAATCTAGTGAGTAGACCTAATAAAATAAAAATTCAACCTAAACAATAACTATTCCCCGGCAGCGGCGCCAAAAACTTGATGCGTGGGTTTTGCAACCTTACAACAGGTTTTACCTCTCGAGGGATCTCAAGAGGCTTACAACCCCACCAGGCAGTGTACCTGACCGATGTAGTATAGTGTAGTGGTAAGTACGGGGGATTGATCGTTCTCCACAGGGAATAGTGTTCGTTAGGTGTGAAAGGCTACTCTAATTAGGTCTAAGGGTTGAGGAAGATTCTTTTTATGTTTTTATAATTTTATGAAAGCAAGTAAAATCTCGGGTTTTGAAGGAGTGGGCGGAATTAGTTGCTAGTCAACTAACCCAAATTACTACAAATGCAAATAAAATAAAATAACAAAAATGAAAAGTGGTGAGAAACTTATGTGTAGAGGAATGTGTTTACTTAGATTTCCTTACTCCCTAACTATCTTTTACCGGTTAATTAGTGTGTATTAGTCGCGTGGATGACGGGTGTATTCCTTAATACCATTCGTGGGGTGGCGTACTTACTTCCCCAAACTCTACAAGCTCCTACTTCACTCCTATGTCGAGCCGGCTAGGAAGCTCCTAACATGGGATCACTAGAATTCGCTTGTGCATTAAATACAACCATAAAAACCTTTAGTACGCGTTTGGTTCATGTTTCTTAAGACGTTCAAGCAAGTTACCGAATAGGAAGTTAGCCAGTTTTCTTAAGCCTAACATAGATAAACAATCATCCAATACAACTAATAACACACTAACAACCAATAATCAATAGCTAGGTTTCATTAGATCTAAGCAAACACAAGATAAAATTAGCCTAACATGTTAAACAAAAGACAAGCATAAGATAGAATCAAACAACACATAGACATATTGAATGATTAATTGATAACTTATCTTTCAATGAAACATGGAAGATCTCAAGGCAAGAAGCCCTGAAAAAGTAGCTAAAATCGTCTTAGGGTTTTATCCCAAAATTCCACACACTCAGCTCTCCCTTCATGACAAAAAATTAGAAAACTATATATAGACTTTGACATCTGACGGCGTCACCTTATGCATTGTGACGCCGTCACCTCGCCGCTTTTAGGGTTCCCGGATGACCATCTTGACGCCGTCCCTCTTTAGCTCTACCAAAATCCATTCTGGCTTATCAAGGCTTGACGCCGTCGGATCATGAACGTGACGCCGTCCCCTTAAGATTTAAGCCGTGACGCCCTTGATTTAGTTAAAGCGTGACGCCGTCAGAATTCTTATGCAAACTCACTGGCCCGTCATGAGTAAATTTCACATCCAACTTTTCTTGCCAAGGCATGACGCCGTCTGGAGTTAATTTTGACGCCGTCAAAGGTGACTTTCAGCACAATTTTGAGACTTTGCCGTTTTCTTCACTTTAATGCTCCAAAAACGTCCAAAATGCCTCCTTTTCCAGATTTCTCCTCAAAAGTACCTAAAATGACAAAAGGAACGATTTAGGGCAATATTTGATCAAATAAATACGATTTAAGGCTTAAATGACCCCTTAAAAGCGGTACACTTTTCGCCTCATCAAATACCCTTACACTTGAGATTTGCTTGTCCTCAAGCAAATGCGCTTTTATTCTAATCAAAATACAAGTTAGGGGTCATTTAATGCAAACATAAAAGTAATTACAACAAATAATCGTTCCACTTTCATCATAATAAGCACGGAGATTACATACTAGCACCTCACAAGTAGTGTTTAGATACTCACATCTCTCAAGTGTCATCAAAATAAATCTCATAAATGAAAACGGATAATATCTCTCACTACCTGTCATAGCAAATAGATTACCATAGGCTTGGGAAAGGATCGAAAACCTCCTCCACTAGGCGTAAGCACCTAAGATAAACTATCAAAGAGGGCTTTTAAATGGGTTATAACGTTAGGTGTAGGGAAAAGGAAAACACGGTTTTGTTGGATAAAGGATATTTTACTGGTGGCGAGTTAAAGATCTTGATCAATTACATGTACTATACAACGTTGCTAAGCCAAGACTAGACTCGATCTTAAGCTAATGAAAGAAAATAACAAAACATAAACATAAAATAAACATAAAATGAAACGGGATGGTAGTCCGTATGTTTTTTCTACTTTTCTTTTTCTCATTTTTTTTTTTTTTTTTTTTTTTTGTATTTTTCTTGATTTTTTTTTTTTTTTTTTTTTTTTTTTTTTGTATTTTTCTTGATTTTTTTTTTTTTTTTTTTTTTTTTTTTTTTTTTTTTTTTTTTTTTTTTGCATACACTTTTACCCTACCATCCAAAATAATACATCATAGGGGCGTTGCATCCCCTTACACTTGAACTTTTACATAACTTTACAAATAACTATTCTAATGACTCGAATTAAGATAATTGAAAAACTTGGAGTACTTTTAAAACATTTAGCACATATGGGGGTAATAAATGATGTTCTTCCCCATTACTCCATTACACTAGTACTTTACCCATGAGTCCCAATCGTCCCAAAACAATATGTACAAGGATATGACTCGACTTAGCAACCATGTAATCAACTAGATAATTAACTTGGGTTTAAACAAATGTTGTCACAATAATGCACTAAAGATGAGTGCATACAAGGTAGGCTAAGGCGATTTGGGTGTACATTTAAGTGGGGTGTAAACAAATTCTTCCTTTAAGTAAAATGCTTAAAGGTCGAAACGAAAAGATAGGCTCTGAGGGGTGTACTAGGGGTATCGTGTACTAAAAATGAGTACAACGCAAAGGGTGTGGGAGAATTACTTGACCAATGTAGCCAATGTAATTATAACAAAAACACAGGTGTAAAACAATGGGTTAATCCTAATGCCTCTTATCATGTAGTAAATCTAACCACACGAATGTAGTCTCACTTGTGGCCTCGGAATGGTCCTAACGCAAGTTCTAGAATCTAAGTGCTACCGGTACACACATCATAGCATAAATGCTTTTCCTACCAATTCTAGGGGCGAACCTCACATATTTGGGGGTGGAAAACTTTTTTAGTTGTACGGTTTTTGTGCTAGTCATATAACTCCTATCCATGAGACACTCATTAAGATCAAAGTTTCACTCCTATATGTTGTAAAAAATTTTAAATTTGGCACTAAAATTACCTTAGCAAGTATTTCTCTCAGTTTTATTACACATCTACCATCAAACAAACAAAAATCAAGCGCAATAGTATTCTCTAAAATCGTACTTTTACCCTCCCCTTACACTTAAGATGAACATTGTCCCCAATGTTCAAATAATAAGATGTAAAAGCATAAAGTAAAAGAATGAAATCAAATACTCCCCTGATTCGCTCGTTGGATAATGAAATTACACGGTTAAATCTTCCTCCAAAGAGAATGTTGAAGCTCCATGACTAATGCATCGCCATAAGCTTGATTCAAAACATTTCCTTGTCCAAAATAACCTGTTGAACCTGAGAAAACAAACACGAAAACCTGCATAACATCGGCGGGATAAAATCTATATATAAGGATATAATGCTTGTGGAATGATAACTTTGCAGATTCCTGGAGATTATAAGTTGGAGATTTTAATAAAAAATTTTTTATGAAAACAAAATTTTCAAAAATTTCTGGAAATTAAATCTGACGCCGTCAGGTTATAACCCCTGACGCCGTCAGAAATGACCTGACAAAAATTTTCATTTTAAGTTTCCGGAAAATTTCTTGAAAAACCTTTACCTTACTTCCTGGAAATCCTGCAAAACATCATTATGACTCGATACAAGCATTTGACTCAAACAAATACGAATATGTATGCTAATTTATTATTATGATTCATGTTCATTTGTGTTCTAATAAACCGATTTAGATTTCCCTTACACTTATCTTTTGCAAAATACCTTTATATGTAGTTAAGACGAAGTTAAAAACAAAATAAAGCATTTTCACAATTTACTTTTGAACATGAATCAATAAGAATAAAAATTAAACACACATACGGAACAAATAAAACAAACAAACAAACAAATAAACACACAAAGCAAATAAAATAAATAAAGCTTGGGTTGCCTCCCAAGAAGCGCCTTTCTTTATTAACGAGTCTTGTAGCTAGACTCAAAGTCACGGGGTCTACGTTTTTCCGTTTTGCTTCTCAATTGCCCCTCTAATCATCCTAACAACCTCCATAACAATTTTGTATTTAGGTCCAAGGTTTAAGCAATCTTTATAATAAAGGCTTCTCTTATTCCAAACATGGTCCATGCCTTTTTCTTTATCCTCTTCATTGATGTCCTCAATCGCACCAATGTTGTCCATGTCAAATCGAGGCACAAAACGAAATTCTTTAACCCGATAAGGCATCCTATATGTGATCCTATCTATGTGATTAGAAAACTGAACCGTGCCTTTCGAACGGTCATACCTTAAATTGGATGCTTCGATAAATGGCTTACCTAACACAACGCGAGATAGGCGGCAGTCAACAACACTTGCCATATCTTCTAAAATCATGAAGTTGGTGATAAAGGTAAAGTTCCCAACAAGGATATGTATGTCCTTAATCCTTCCAACGAAGTTGCAAACTCCGCCTGGACATTTGGGGTCCATCCTAGGCTCAAGTGGTGTACTTATGATTTGGCTATAAAGGCCTGAGGACATAACGTTGATTGGGGATTCACAGTCAATGTAAGCATGCTCAACGTATTGATACCCAATCATACATGGTATCTTCACATTCCCGGGATCACCTCTCTTAATCTTTGGGTCAATTCTAACAAAAGGTGATCGAGGGTTATCAACTAGGTTGTTATAGTAAGCAATCTCCTCCTTAGTGGGGTATTCGTTGAAACAATCATCCAACCTAGGATCTACCTTTACTTCCTCAATTTTCTCAACCAACTTATCAACCGTAAGATTATTACGTACTAAGTAATTATCTGAGTATATGGCGGTCCCTAAGTTGTTCAAGGCATAATCAAGCTCAATATTAATCACTCTACTGAGCTCCCTGAGCTCACTAATCTCATTCTCAAGTTGGCTACGCAACAAAGCTACTTCGCCAGGTGTAAGGGGTGGATTCGCGTTTTCCATAATGGCAAACTGAATAGTCAATGAGAATTTGTTACGAACAAAAGCACAAAGAAAATAGATAGACTAAAGAAAACCTAGAAAAATAAAATAAAAATCTCACTAGAAAGGAATCTAGTGAGTAGACCTAATAGAAATAAAAATTCAACCTAAACAATAACTATTCCCCGGCAGCGGCGCCAAAAACTTGATGCGTGGGTTTTGCAACCTTACAACAGGTTTTACCTCTCGAGGGATCTCAAGAGGCTTACAACCCCACCAGGCAGTGTACCTGACCGATGTAGTATAGTGTAGTGGTAAGTACGGGGGATTGATCGTTCTCCACAGGGAATAGTGTTCGTTAGGTGTGAAAGGCTACTCTAATTAGGTCTAAGGGTTGAGGAAGATTCTTTTTATGTTTTTATAATTTTATGAAAGCAAGTAAAATCTCGGGTTTTGAAGGAGTGGGCGGAATTAGTTGCTAGTCAACTAACCCAAATTACTACAAATGCAAATAAAATAAAATAACAAAAATGAAAAGTGGTGAGAAACTTATGTGTAGAGGAATGTGTTTACTTAGATTTCCTTACTCCCTAACTATCTTTTACCGGTTAATTAGTGTGTATTAGTCGCGTGGATGACGGGTGTATTCCTTAATACCATTCGTGGGGTGGCGTACTTACTTCCCCAAACTCTACAAGCTCCTACTTCACTCCTATGTCGAGCCGGCTAGGAAGCTCCTAACATGGGATCACTAGAATTCGCTTGTGCATTAAATACAACCATAAAAACCTTTAGTACGCGTTTGGTTCATGTTTCTTAAGACGTTCAAGCAAGTTACCGAATAGGAAGTTAGCCAGTTTTCTTAAGCCTAACATAGATAAACAATCATCCAATACAACTAATAACACACTAACAACCAATAATCAATAGCTAGGTTTCATTAGATCTAAGCAAACACAAGATAAAATTAGCCTAACATGTTAAACAAAAGACAAGCATAAGATAGAATCAAACAACACATAGACATATTGAATGATTAATTGATAACTTATCTTTCAATGAAACATGGAAGATCTCAAGGCAAGAAGCCCTGAAAAAGTAGCTAAAATCGTCTTAGGGTTTTATCCCAAAATTCCACACACTCAGCTCTCCCTTCATGACAAAAAATTAGAAAACTATATATAGACTTTGACATCTGACGGCGTCACCTTATGCATTGTGACGCCGTCACCTCGCCGCTTTTAGGGTTCCCGGATGACCATCTTGACGCCGTCCCTCTTTAGCTCTACCAAAATCCATTCTGGCTTATCAAGGCTTGACGCCGTCGGATCATGAACGTGACGCCGTCCCCTTATGATTTAAGCCGTGACGCCCTTGATTTAGTTAAAGCGTGACGCCGTCAGAATTCTCATGCAAACTCACTGGCCCGTCATGAGTAAATTTCACATCCAACTTTTCTTGCCAAGGCATGACGCCGTCTGGAGTTAATGTTGACGCCGTCAAAGGTGACTTTCAGCACAATTTTGAGACTTTGCCGTTTTCTTCACTTTTATGCTCCAAAAACGTCCAAAATGCCTCCTTTTCCAGATTTCTCCTCAAAAGTACCTAAAATGACAAAAGGAACGATTTAGGGCAATATTTGATCAAATAAATACGATTTCGGGCTTAAATGACCCCTTAAAAGCGGTACACTTTTCGCCTCATCACGGCGCCAAAAACTTGATGCGTGGGTTTTGCAACCTTACAACAGGTTTTACCTCTCGAGGGATCTCAAGAGGCTTACAATCCCCACCAGGCAGTGTACCTGACCGATGTAGTATAGTGTAGTGGTAAGTACTGGGGGATTGATCGTTCTCTAGGGGAATAGTGTCGTTAGGATTGAAAAACTACTCTAATAGGTCTAAGGGTGAGGGAAGATTCTTTTTATATTTTTATATTTTTTTATAAAAGCAAGTAAAATCTCGGGTTTGAAGGAGTGGGCGGAATTAGTTGCTAGTCAACTAACCCAAATAACTACAAATGCAATTAAAATAAAATAACTGAAAATGAAAAGGTCGTGAAACTTATATGGAGAGAAATGTGTTTACTTAGATTTCCTTACTCCCTAACTATCTTTTACCGGTTGATTAGTGTGTATTAATTGCGTGAATGACGGGTGTATTCCTTAATACCAATCGTGGGGTGGCGTACGTACTTCCCCAACTCTACAAGCTCCTACTTCACTCCTATGTCGAGCCGGCTAAGAAGCTCCTAACATGGGATCACTAGAATTCGCTCATGCATTAAATACAACCATAAAAACCTTAGTACGCATTGGTTCATGTTTCTTAAGACGTTCAAGCAAGTTACTGTATAGGAGGTTAGCCAGTTTTCTTAAGCCTAACATCGATAAACAATCATCCAATACAATTAATAACACACCAACAACCAATAATCAATAGTTAGGTTTCATTAGATCTAAGCAAACACAAGATAAATCTAGCCTAGCATGTTAATTAAAAGACAAGAACAAGATATAATCAAACAACACATAGACATATTGAATGATTAATTGATTACTTATCTTTAATTAAACATGGGAGATCCAAGGGTATAAAACCCTTAAAAATGGCAGAAAATTCGTCTTAGGGTTTCTCCTCACAAAGTTGCACACTAATGACTAAAAATTGAAAAACTATATATAGAATTTAGGGGCTGACGGCGTCACGTTGTAGGAGGTGACGCCGTCACCTCGCCGCGACTAGGGTTCCCGGATGGTCTTCCTGACGCCGTCCCTCTTTAATCCTCCAAAATCCACTCTGGCGCGTCAAGGGTTGACGCCGTCAGAATTGTGCTTGACGCCATCTCTCTTTAACTTAGACCGTGACGGCCTTGATCACCTTAAAGGGTGACACCGTCAAACTTCCATTGTAAAACTTTCTGGCGCGTCACGTGTATTTGTCATATCCACCTCTTTTGCCAAGCCGTGACGCCGTCAGGAGCAATCCTTGACGCCGTCACGTGTACTTTTCCAGCAGCTTTGGAGACTTTGTCGTTTTCTTCACTTTTATGCTCCAAAAACGTCCAAAATGCTTCCTTTTCCAGATTTCTTCTCCAAAGTACCTAAAATGACAAAAGGAACGATTTAGGCAATATTTGATCAAATAAATACGATTTAGGGCTTAAATGACCCCCTAAAAGTTGTACACTTTTCGCTTCATCATTAAGCTAAAGGCTCTGGAAAAGCTAAGGTTATAAGCTCTAAACAAGCTAAAATTTCCTGAGGTCTGCTGATTTTCTTATCGTGCAGGGCAGAAACGTGCCTTTTTCAAGCTACGAAAAAGCTTCTTGGAAAAATTCTAAAAAATAAACTAAAAATATGACTAAGTACAAAAGCTGGCCAACTATATGCGTACCAATTTTTAGCTTATAACTACTTAAGATGAAGAAATGAAAAATAAAAGAAAATCGATGCAGAATGCAAAAATCCAAAAAATGTAGCTGCTATGGTTTGGTTTTGTGCAGAGGTGTGTAGAGTAAAGGAAACCAAACCAACTCTTTAGTGTACACTATATGAACTAAATGGAACTCAGAAAAGCCAAGGTTGAGGTCAAAATAAGCTTGTGGCTTAATATGGCTTATTTGGACTTATTAGAGGCTGAAATTAACACAGGGTACTAAAAACTTGATTATATATCTATAAAGCTTACTAGGACTAGGGAATAGCTTATTTGGTCTATAAAAAGCTGAAAAAAAGTTGGGCTTAAGGTCAATGTACAGTAACAAGCTGTGTTTGACCTATTGACTTGCTGTGCCAAACAGCCCTTTAATAGGGTCTGTGTTGGATTTGAACTAACAAAGACCTATTTAACTTATAATTACTGATATCTAAGGTTTCACTAACTTATATAAGTACTAACTTGCAACTTTTAAAACAAAATAAAGCAGTATATTAAGCTATACTACTTAAGGCTATTTTTTGGCTTTTTATATGTTTTTAAGCAAAATAAAGACAAGAGCTATTTAAGACTGATTATATTGATGAAATATAATTACAAACTAATAATGAGCATAAAATTAAAGCAATAAGCTATTAATAAGTTGTTCTACAGTGAAATGGAAAAATAAGCAAAAATTGGAAAAATAAGCTTACAACTGATATGGCTTATGAAACAAAGAACTAATGACCAGAACTTACCTAGCTTGTCAATAACAAGCTAGATACCCAATAAGCTTCCAAGAACAGCTTATACACCCAGAACAACTTATTTTGATGCTTCTTTGACTTTAGTTGACTTTCTTCATAATTTGAAATTTAAAACTGCTAATCACTATATAAGCTTACAAAAAGCTATTATCAGCTTATATAAGCTTATAGCAAGGGTATGGAGTGTTTGTGTTTGATTCTTAATAGGATTAGAGCTTATTCTTACTTAATAGACAACTTGAAACTTTAGCATAACTGAAATTTAGAACAAGAGTGTTTGAAATAAGATTACTTCGATTGAATTTAACATAAATTAACAACTGAAAATGGGAAATTACAAACTATGATTACTGATATTGAAATACGATTACAACTAATTAACTACTGCCATTTAAGGCTTACATAGAGCTTCTATTTATACTAAACTATGATGGGATAAGTCTCATATCTTTCTCTGAATCTTTCTTGACCTTTGGATGGTCTTCAAATGATCTCAGCCCCTCAAATGGATTTTGGCGCCAAAAAATGTGGTAGTGGGATAACAGCAACTTGGTACTGTGAAGTGTGATGGGGAAGAAGCATTTAATGCTTTGGGACGTTAGGTGAAGTGTAGCAGAAAGGAGGGGGTGGAGGTGATGGGTCAGTAAAAACTATGGGTGAGGTGGTATGGTTTAGTGTTTTGGCGGTATGGTTTGGAAGAAGGAGAGGTTTGACTTAGGTCAAACCGGGGTTTGGGTTTAATTAAAATGGGAAGGGAAGTGGGCTGGTAGTGATGGGTTTTGGGCTGGGGTTTAGTGTGTTGGACTGGGTTGGGTTATTAGTGTGGGTTTTATTTTAGGATTGGATATGGATTGGATTTAAGATAAACCTTAGGGACTAAAATTGCACAATGCTGAAAATCCAAGGACCAAAGTTGCCAAAAGTGAAAATTAATTCCAGGGACCATTTGTGTTATTTTTGGTATTTTGGGGGTTGACTTTGACTCCGTGTTTGACTTTCGTCTTTACTTGATCAAATGCACAATTGTTGTCGAGTCGATCCAAAAATGCTCGTTTTCGTCTGTTTTCAATCCTTTTGCACATGAAACAGATAAAAACACAATTCAAGGATATTTTCTGTATTTTGAAGCATTTATGAGTGTTTTTAAATGTTTTTGCAGTTCAGATGGGACAAAAATGATGAGTATTTACACACTCATCAGTGGTGGTGTAGTGGGTAAAGGTGGTGGAGGTGGTGGTGGTGGTGGGTTGGTAATCATGTGTTCAAGTGATGAAAACATGTAATGTATCTTATCTCTAAGACCAAATACTATGGTCTGGTTATGGATGCAACAAAGACAATTGTCACCATGGGCTTCAAGCAATGCCCAAGGTATAGGAAAGAATGGTTGTGGGGTTGGTGATGGTGAGAAATGAGCATCAAGAGGTGTGATGGGTGATAAGGAAATGGCAAGTTGGGTGTATGAAGGTTCTTGAGCGGATGGTGGTGATGATGCTCTTGGTGATGATGTTAGGTGTGTGTTGATGTAGTCATTGATGGATGAAGTGGATGGTATGGAGGAAGAGGATGCTCCATGGGTAGAGGGTGTTTTTGATGGAGCATTTGGTGCACTTGGGGATGAACATTGAGGTGGTGGTGATGGAGTTTTGATGTCATCTTGGGTTAGGTCTATGAAAGGTTGTTTTGGTGGTATGATGACAAGTCTTTACTTCCTTGGAGTCTTAGAGATGGAGGATTTTGGTGATAACATGGTGGTTTTGGATGGTGAAGGATGATGGAATGAGAGGTGATTATATGGAGGGAATTTATAATATGAAAATGTGGTTGGTTTAGGTTAATTTTTGAGGTTTTGTAGGAAGATTCCAATACCAGTTCGTCCATAAGGAGAAATGGTAGCTGGGGCTAGGTAAAAGTGGTCACAAGATACAAAAGAAAACAGTAAATTTTACTGTCCAGATGGCCGGTCCCCTTAATTGTTGGGCGGCCCCCTTAAAATTAAAGGGACCGCCTAGGAAATTAAGGGGGCCGCCCATCTGGTGTTTTCCCAGACGACCAAATTTGAAAATTTTCCAGAAAAAGGTCATTTTTAGGGTGTATTTACAGCAAGTTCCATTTGGATCATGTACATCAAGAATGATTAAATATTATCAATTGCATATTAAACAAATAATATACATATTTAAGACTAAAAAAATATTAGAAGCATAGGCATATTATATCAACTAAATATGTAGCTTAGTACTAACATGACATAAGTTTTACATCTAACATAATAAAAGTCATGGCAAGCAAATGTTAAGATAATATTACTACATATAAATGTCTAAACATAACATCAACAATATCAACTAATCAATTATGTCTACTTCTTCTTCTTTCCAAACATCTTTCCAAGTGTCTTTCCAATAGACTTGAAACCGCCTCTTACTTCTTGGTGCATCTGCTGTGTGGTGTTGAGTAGCTCGGTTTGTCTTCTGAAGAGAAGTTCTTCTGTTCTTTCGAAATCGGAAGGAACTTGATACTCGGTGTAATCAAGATCCGGGAGGTTTTCAACGAAGGTCCTAGGTGATGGGGTACTAGCACATGATGTGCCCTCCTCCACATCATCATCATCATCATCATCATCATCGTCTCCTTGATGAGACGTAGAACCACGAGGTGGGAGTGATACAGATTTACGAGATTTTCCCTTGTCGCTTCGGGAGCGACGGGCACGGACACGAACAAGTGGATTAAGGACCGGTTGAACAGACTCATAAATTGGACTCTGAAGATGTGGATAGTGTACCATGACATGATTGTAGAGGTGAGTGAGAAACATGCCATATGGAAGATTTGCATTATGAGTGTTTTTGGCGGACATGATGCGGAAGACAAAGAGATATGCCAAATTGTACGGCTGTTCAGCGACAATACAATACAATATGTGAGCTATGCTCGCCGTGACATGATCACGGTGACCACCGGTACCGAACGCATTCTCACGAATGAGTTCCTCCCAACGCTTCATGTCGGGGCGTAACTCCTTGAGGAGGATTTGGTTAGCATGGATGTCAACATCTTTTGACTTGATCTTCCGGCTAGTCGTACCACGAGCTAGCCCAAGATATTGACGAATTTCTTCGGAGGATGGAATCTCAGAGTAGTAAGGACCCTGTTGAGGTCGATGTTGCTCAAGAGATGAGAGATCCCACTCATTTGAGAAGACGGCTTGACCGGAGTAGGGGATTCTTAGAATTTGACCGAATTGAGCGAGAGTGAGAGTAATGAATTCGTGTTGAATCATAAAGGATATGAGGATATAGCCATTGGGATCGGTTTACACCGTCACTTGGCTATAGAAGTCAAGAACAAAGCGGGGAATGATGGGCTCATTGATTTTGTAGAGACAATCAAGACTAACGTTGGAGAACATTCGTTCGATATAGTCGGATTCATAGAACGATGGATAGACAATTCTCCCCTCATGAATGTTTCTATCTTCAATTGGACGATAGAAACAAGCAACAGCGGGAGAAACGCCTGGAGTGGCAGAGATTTTTGGAATGTAATCTTTTGTTTTTGAGACATCACCAATCGTCACTTTAGGCATTTTCACCTATACAAGGTAGCAACAAAAAAAATGAGATAAAAAAAATGCATATATCATATACACTACTTATGTGGAACACAAACATACTTCGACTCTAAAAATTAAATCCTAAGAAGTAGTTTGCCATGTTCCTTAATTTTAATTTTTAACTCGTTTAAAATATAATGTTAAGAAGTAGTTATCAGAATATTTTGATAAAGAACCAAAGATATCCAAACACTCCTTTATACATCATAAGTCATTTTGAAATGTGGCTAGATAAACATTAGATTGTATGTCTAGCTATTTCTTACGAGTATTCATGTTAAGAGACTTATAAAAAAGATGAGAACATAGATTTTGACTCAAAAATATGTTTTAATTCATTATGCCAAACGCCCCTTTTTCTAGAAGAAAATAAAGACTCATCTCTCAATATACATATGAATTATGTATCTTGATGACTCACAATGACTAGTTACATGTTTATAAACTTGTTTATTAGTTGTGAAATTTATTTTGAATTGGTTTTGGCTATTTTATGACCTAATCTAAACACCCTCTTATGTTTATAAAATCGTTTTTCATGATTCAAAAAGTGTATTTTTAGGATTAAAAGTTGTGAAATTGTAATGTGGTTAGTTTAGTCAAGTGTTTAAGGCATTTTTCAACAATGTACAACAAATTTTGAATGAGAGTGTTTGGTTTTGCAAAATTTTGGCATGAGTGTTTTAGATTACTTACATTCTAGGTGTATTAAGCACTCTAATCCTATGGGGAGAATTTGGCAATGGCATTCCTAGACTTAATTTCAATAAAAATTCGAATTAGAACAATTTGAATAAAATACCTAATCATGAATGGACTCAAAATTAGATGAAATGTGTATTGAAAAACTTACAATATATGTTGCTAATCGAGTTATAAGTGTTTGCCCCTTGTGAATTTGGCTCGATTTGGTGGGTGATTTTGAGTGTTTTGGTGTTGGTTCTTTCGTACACAGCAGATAGGGAGGAAGGTGTTTTGAGAAAAGGGAGTGTTTGGCTAAAATTCAAGAGGGAAAATGATTTTTGGCTACATCAGATGGCCGGTCCCCTTAAACATTAAGGGGGCCGCCCACGATAACAAGCCGGTCCCCTTAATTTTAAGGGGGCCGCCCGCCAAAATTTGGAATTTTAGGATTTTGTTTCTGACGGCAAAATATTTAAATGCATATATTTATAGATTTATAATATATAAAAAATATGTTGGTTTGTATAGGCACGAGGAAGGAATACTTGACATTTTATTAACATTTCGTTAAGAAAATATTTCTTGAGAATTTTGGATAAAATAGTCAAGTTGTCAAGTCGACAATGGTTCTAGGGAGTGAGAGTAAATGTGCATATATATATATATATATATATATATATATATATATATATATATATATATATATATATATATATATATATTGTGTGTAAACGTGGGATGTAGAATGGAGTCGAGAAACGATAAGGTAATGACGGAGATAGGTGCTGACGGTGACGGGAGTTTGTTTCATCCATAGTTTTCTTGACGCGACGGTCGAAGTGCTACTTCTACGTTAATCCTCTTAACTCACTTCTCTTCATCACCATGCGTTATGTGATAGAGGACACGGAAGATTTTCGTGTTGAACGTTAAAGTTCAAAAGAGGCAAAGGGGGAAGAAGAGGTTCGAGGACGAACAATTTCTTTTAGTTCTAGATAGTCAACAAATGACGTATCTAGGTTATGTGCGGATATATTTATATATGTATATAGTATATATAGTAATATGGATATATATATATATATATATATATATATATATATATATATATATATATATATATATATATATATATATATATATATATATATAAGGGATTATCTACTAACTAATCATACAAGTACTAACTAAACTAGGCATTAAAAAAAACTTACGGGGGCATGCAATTGGCTAGTTCATTAATCTACGCATATAATGATGAGCATGAAAGAGGGGCGTACCTTTTAGTCTTCAACATGTGGTCTTTAAGCGCTTCAAAGCGTTTATGTTTGACTTGTAGAAGTCAATCAAAGAAGAGATGCAAATAATCCAATGAGATAGCAATTTAGCCACTTGGTCCCCATTGTCTCATTGATCCAAAGTTGTTTGAACCAAAAATGGGTGGTAGTTGACTAGGATGCATGTATGGTGGAAGTATCACCAAGGATTAAAGCTTGATGGATTCGGGTAATTCCATATTGGGTAACTATTATTATGACTATTTGGTCTATTTTGGTTTCTTTTAGGTTGAGGAGTTTTAGGCCGAGGGTGAGGACTAGGTGGTGTTCTAGGAGGAGGTGGTGTTTTTGACCTTAACTTTGGTTTAGAGTATTCTACTTCATTTTTTAAAGATGGTTTATAAAAGGTTTTTACTTCCTCATCACTAGCTATGGGTATTTTTCTATCTCTCATAAGTATATACTTAGGTTTTGACTCTAAAGGTTTTTGCTCACTAGTTTCACATTCAAATTTTACATTTTTAGTTTTACTATTTGAATCCTTAGTTGAATTAAATCCTAATCCGGTTTTATCACTTGATACTTTTTGAATACTTATTATTTCCCTAAGTGAATTACTACTATTTTCGAATTTGTTAAGTTTACAAATTTCCTTCCTAAGCATTTCGTTTTCATTTTTAGTTTCTTGACATGTTTTACATTCAAAAATTTCTTTCCCTTTTTCTAGGTTATGTAGTTTAATTTTTAATTCTAGTATTTCCTTTTCTAATTGGTTATTTACATGTTTTAGTGATTTATTTTTACTCATTACTTTTTGACCTAGTTTGCATAGTCTATTATACTCACTATCTAAGTCTTTTTCATCTAATGATAAATATTCATCACTAAAGTATTCGGTTTCGGAATGTACATCACTTGATGTCTTAGCCATAAGACATTTCTCCTCCTTTGTAGTTTCTTTATCGTCTTCGTCACTATCACTCCATGCTCCTCCAACGAACGCCTTTTGGTTTTGCTCCTTTGACATCATAGGACATCTTTCGATGAAATTATTTGGATCACCGCATTTGAAGCACTTCCTCTGTAACACCCCAACCCGATAAGGGTAAAGATGTCACACTATTGGCTTCATATCAGATCAAGACAAAGCATACATTTCAAGTAATACAAAAATTCTCAAAAGTTACAAATGAAATACTGAAATTTATAAGGTTACAAATGAACTTCGGATAAATATTAATTCTAAAACGTAATCACTTCTAATCAAACTCTAATCCCGATGGCTATCAAGGTCTTCTAAATCCAAGGTACTCTCCACTCATTCCCAGCTCCTACTAAAACCTGCCGCAGGAAAAGAAATGCGGCTGAGCTACGAGAGCCCAGTGAACAGATATAACGGTACAAAGCAGTAATAATTGGATAATGAAGTAAGTGAAACATTTCAGAATGTGTCAAGAGTAGAAAAGAACATGGAAAGGTTATGCAGATATTTCCAGAAATGGTTATAATGGCTAAGTATAAAAGAACCATAACCCACCACACGCCCAAGTCAAGTCAAGTCAGGTCAAATGTCAGGTCAAGTGTCAGGTCATAAGGTTACAAGGATTCAGGAAAACAGAAATCCTCTACGAGCCCAGAAACAGTACATATCAAATCAAATCACATATCAGGGTGTATGGAGGGGTGACCTCAGCATACCAGGTACAGGGTGAGGGGATACCTCCAAGGGTTGGAGTAGCTAGCTCCCAGGATTGTGAAAGACGTGTATCGCACACACTCGTCAGTCACCAGGAAATACAAATAATACAAACAAATCAGGTCAGGTCTAGGATGCATCCATACGCCCCCGCAGGCCACAGGGTCTTCCTCTACGTAACAAATCAAATCAGGTCGGGGACGGTGTAACCAAATCACTAGGGCTACACACTAGTCATGCCGGTGGTGCATCACAGACATGGACATGAAACCCTCATGCCTAGTGGATGGCTCGTAGTCTCAAACTGTGGGTCAAGGTCAAGTATCAAGTCTCGGGTATCAAGTATCAGGTGTCAAGTCTCAGGTATCAAATGTCAGGTATCATATCAGGGTTCATATCAAGGTTCATATCAGGATTCAAGACAGGAGATAAAAGCAGGGGTTCACTATCAGGAGGTCCATATCAGCAAGGTCAAATACTAGAAGGTCCATAATAGTTTATTATAAGAAATCCTTTTTACATGGTTTTAATAAAATGATCGTTAGAACGGTTTTCATAATAAAAGTCTTTTAAGGAAATGTTCAAAACCTCTTCATATATAACTAAAAAGTAGTTCTAAAAATCCTATGAACCTTCAAGTACCCAAGGTCTTAATTATTCAGGTTACCAGTGGTGAACAAGTCAGGTCAAGTATCGGAAGAAAACATAGCAGGGTTCAGGTCAAAGGTTCAAGGCAAGAGTTCAAGTAGAGGTTCAAGTCAAATGGTTCGTAATCAAGTGTATCAAGGTTCAAGTTCAGGTTTATGACAAGGTTCAAGACAAAGGTTAAAACAAAGGTTCAAATCTAATGTTCACAATACCAGGGAAACATAGCCATAAATCAGGAATCAGAAATGAGACGAAGGTTCCTTACAAGAAGAGCAGAATATCTGTACCTTATTACGAAATGCAAAGACGAACAAGAAAATATAGAATGCACTGACAAGGCTCAAGACCTCTCATTCTTCACACCTAAAGGAGTAGAAAAGAATTACAAATGGTTCTTAACTTCATATTTAGCTTGCCTTTCCATTTTAAGTAACTTTCCATTTTTTTAGACGGCCCCCATAATTTAGTAAATTTTCAATCTAATGACTTTTAGAGTTATAAATAACTTATATGGTTAACATTATAGTTTAGGGTTTAATATGACAACTTTTAATAGTTTGTGGTTTAAATATATAGTTAACTCCATGCATACTCACACACATTTCTTGTTTAATATACATGTTTTCTTCCTTTTGTTCAATATACAATGCATGTTATCCCAGCCTTTACAGCTCACACACCACAAAACTTGTATGAAAAGAATACAATCCCATGCATGTCGACATCAATATCCCAATGCCCCTTTTTAATATTATTTAGCTTCTAATCAATTTGCATATGCCGTATATAATACATGCAAATTCCCATATTTATACTCACGCACAATTGACACAATACCAGCCTACACCTTGATTACTAACGAGCCCAACCACCACACTTATCCATGAAACAAACCAATACTAGATCTTGGTCTAACTGGATGACTCGACCATTTTTTACACACACCATACCCTTTTGTTTCCAGCCCTTCGACACAAAAAAAAAAAAAAACACACCCAGAAGCTAACCCACTGACACACTTTATTGACCAAGGTTCCTTGTATTCCCAAACACACACAGCACTACATTGCAGTCACCGATTACACCTCTTTCCTTTTCAATTTGTAAACTTGTTTGAAAACCACTTTAGACACTCACCAATACTAATTAACGACACCCATGTGTTGCATAAAATCATACCAAAACCAAGCCTTCAACCCTTGCTAAAATACTCATTTGACACACACGACACCCTACCACCTGATCCAACTCCTCTTTTAACATGTAACGAAGCTCATCAAATTCATGAACCACAATCCTAAGCCTCGATAACACCCTAACAACCCCTCGCTAAATTTCATGGCCTAGGTTTCTACTTTCACACGTTTCATTAATGGTTATTAATAACAGGTTTTAAGGTGGACTTTAATGATCACTTTATGACTCCAATGGCCAGATTTAAAAAGTTTTACGTGACATTCATTCATTCGTATATTCATATTAACGACACCACATGTTTGTTTTTCATATTACACGCATGAATATCAATATAGTTGAATCAAGAAAAAGGGAAAAGAAAATGTCAAGACGAATCAAGGGGTACCTCTGATCGGGTTGTACGAACGGGACATAAATAAGAGGAGTATTCATGATCGAACCGAGCCACGGACGAAGCACCCTTCGAACCCTAGTGTTACCACGATCAAACCCTTTTCCCCTCAACTGTTGGTCGCTTCTTGTTTATCACATGAATCGGATTGTTGTTGTTGATGTTGGTTTGTTCTCCTTTGGTTCTAGTCGTTCCCAACGGGAGAGGGAAAAGAATGTTTAATGAAAACGTGTAATGGGTTGAGAATAAAAGGGAGTGTAGCATAGTAAGTTTTGTTTTTTTTGTTTCTCGTATGAATACGATAGAGAAGGACAATAGAAGCGTATGGTAACTCAAATTTAGGGAGGAGCGTGTGCACAAATGGTAAGTATTAAAAGGGTTTTTAATGGGCATTTAAGGGTTTGTTTCTTGGTTGGTTAATGAGATACACGTTTTTAGCAAACAAATGGGGAGAGTGAACCGAAAGTAAGGGGGGGGGGAGAATAAATGGTGATTAGCACTTCCAAGTTTAGCCAAATTTCTTACATACTTATCTGTTAATATATTGTGTACAAGTTTTATTATTTTCGGACTATAGAAACTTCTTAAACAGGCCATGCTTCACATCATAAGGTTCTTGTATCATTTCGTATTTTACTTTAGGTTATAAGTTCATATCGTATGGTTTCGAGTCATAACACGTCATATAACTCAAGGTTTTAATTTATAGCGTATTTTATAAGTTCTTAAAATTTCAAAATTAGAGGGTATTTTGGTCATTTTGCATGTTTCAGATTTTAGGGTTTTACAACTCTTCCCCTCTAACAGAAAAATTTCGTCCTCGAAATTTGAAGTCGCAAGGTTAGACGAAGTCGCAGCAAATCGTAAAAGATCATCACAACATTCTCATGCCCGAGGAGGTCCTTCCAAAAAGATATTCAGACCAAAAGTTTCTCGTGACTTAGATCAAAACGAGGTGGGTTCAAATTTCTCAGGAGAAGACAAATTAGGTTGATTGAGAACAAAAGGTCCATGCAACATAAAATGGATGATGGGTGAATCCTCAGAAAGCTCATATGGAATACGAACAAGATTTCAAATAGAATTAATTGCATCAACAATAGAGAGCTCTACACAGAGTTTTCAAGATATATAACTGAGGTCAACAGAATGCAAAACGAGAGTCCAAACTCATCCAGATATCTAAGGAACGAAACAGAGCATACGCATAGGTAGAATGAACCTAACGTCTCACTAATCACGGATAATCCAACGGGAAATCAAGTTCTAAATTTCTTAGGTACTCCCCAAGATATCCTATGGCCACAATGAGGGCACGTTATATGGTGTAAGTATTATAACGTTAATAATACCAGCACCACATAAATATGCCTTCATGATGATCATACTTTATCTTGAGTCGTAAGCAAAACAATCTATCTTCATCCACCTAGTACTCCTACAGTCTCAGAGGTCAACAAAAACAAATGTCATAATCAAGAGGGAAAGCCAAACTACTCGCCATGGAGATTCTCAAAGTGCCCAAGAGGCATCGAAATGATTAACAAAGATCAGAGGTCAGAGTCGGAATCTGAAGGTAAGGATCAAATAGTGTCAGGAAATTACTATGCAAATCTTAATGCTTTCAAGATTCATTTAGGTTTCAAAACTTAGGTGGTGCAAGGCATAAGCTTTCAATTTCCAAGAGGGATCTCAAGAGACTTTAACCAAAATCGAGGCACGAGTCAGAGTGATGCGGAAGCAATGATACTTAAACAAAAGCCTTATAGTCTACCCATTCGTCACTGGTCAGAACTTAAGTTCCTATAGGGAAATCCTAAAGCAAATTCTTACATGTTATCTTATGAGAGTCTACAGTGGAAACCTAGTGGTCCAAACCTCACAGGTCAAGGGTAAATGCATTACGAGTCGCAGCCTGTCTCTCTGATACCATAATTGTAACACCCCAACCCGATAAGGGTAAAGATGTCACACTATTGGCTTCATATCAGATCAAGACAAAGCATACATTTCAAGTAATACAAAAATTCTCAAAGGTTACAAATGAAATACTGAAATTTATAAGGTTACAAATGAACTTCGGATAAATATTAATTCTAAAACGTAATCACTTCTAATCAAACTCTAATCCCGATGGCTATCAAGGTCTTCTAAATCCAAGGTACTCTCCACTCATTCCCAGCTCCTACTAAAACCTGCCGCAGGAAAAGAAATGCGGCTGAGCTACGAGAGCCCAGTGAACAGATATAACGGTACAAAGCAGTAATAATAGGATAATGAAGTAAGTGAAACATTTCAGAATGTGTCAAGAGTAGAAAAGAACATGGAAAGGTTATGCAGATATTTCCAGAATTGGTTGTAATGGCTAAGTATAAAAGAACCATAACCCACCACACGCCCAAGTCAAGTCAAGTCAGGTCAAATGTCAGGTCAAGTGTCAGGTCATAAGGTTACAAGGATTCAGGAAAACAGAAATCCTCTACGAGCCCAGAAACAGTACATATCAAATCAAATCACATATCAGGGTGTATGGAGGGGTGACCTCAGCATACCAGGTACAGGGTGAGGGGATACCTCCAAGGGTTGGAGTAGCTAGCTCCCAGGATTGTGAAAGACGTGTATCGCACACACTCGTCAGTCACCAGGAAATACAAATAATACAAACAAATCAGGTCAGGTCTAGGATGCATCCATACGCCCCCGCAGGCCACAGGGTCTTCCTCTACGTAACAAATCAAATCAGGTCGGGGACGGTGTAACCAAATCACTAGGGCTACACACTAGTCATGCCGGTGGTGCATCACAGACATGGACATGAAACCCTCATGCCTAGTGGATGGCTCGTAGTCTCAAACTGTGGGTCAAGGTCAAGTATCAAGTCTCGGGTATCAAGTATCAGGTGTCAAGTCTCAGGTATCAAATGTCAGGTATCATATCAGGGTTCATATCAAGGTTCATATCAGGATTCAAGATAGGAGATAAAAGCAGGGGTTCACTATCAGGAGGTCCATATCAGCAAGGTCAAATACTAGAAGGTCCATAATAGTTTATTATAAGAAATCCTTTTTACATGGTTTTAATAAAATAATCGTTAGAACAGTTTTCATAATAAAAGTCTTTTAAGGAAATGTTCAAAACCTCTTCATATATAACTAAAAAGTAGTTCTAAAAATCCTATGAACCTTCAAGTACCCAAGGTCTTAATTATTCAGGTTACCAGTGGTGAACAAGTCAGGTCAAGTATCGGAAGAAAACATAGCAGGGTTCAAGTCAAAGGTTCAAGGCAAGAGTTCAAGTAGAGGTTCAAGTCAAATGGTTCGTAATCAAGTGTATCAAGGTTCAAGTTCAGGTTTATGACAAGGTTCAAGACAAAGGTTAAAACAAAGGTTCAAATCTAATGTTCACAATACCAGGGAAACATAGCCATAAATCAGGAATCAGAAATGAGACGAAGGCTCCTTACAAGAAGAGCAGAATATCTGTACCTTATTACGAAATGCAAAGACGAACAAGAAAATATAGAATGCACTGACAAGGCTCAAGACCTCTCCTTCTTCACACCTAAAGGAGTAGAAAAGAATTACAAATGGTTCTTAACTTCATATTTAGCTTGCCTTTCCATTTTAAGTAACTTTCCATTTTTTTAGACGGCCCCCATAATTTAGTAAATTTTCAATCTAATGACTTTTAGAGTTATAAATAACTTATATGGTTAACATTATAGTTTAGGGTTTAATATGACAACTTTTAATAGTTTGTGGTTTAAATATATAGTTAACTCCATGCATACTCACACACATTTCTTGTTTAATATACATGTTTTCTTCCTTTTGTTCAATATACAATGCATGTTATCCCAGCCTTTACAGCTCACACACCACAAAACTTGTATGAAAAGAATACAATCCCATGCATGTCGACATCAATATCCCAATGCCCCTTTTTAATATTATTTAGCTTCTAATCAATTTGCATATGCCGTATATAATACATGCAAATTCCCATATTTATACTCACGCACAATTGACACAATACCAGCCTACACCTTGATTACTAACGAGCCCAACCACCACACTTATCCATGAAACAAACCAATACTAGATCTTGGTCTAACTGGATGACTCGACCATTTTTTACACACACCATACCCTTTTGTTTCCAGCCCTTCGACACAAAAAAAAAAAAAAAAAACACACCCAGAAGCTAACCCACTGACACACTTTATTGACCAAGGTTCCATGTATTCCCAAACACACACGGCACTACATTGCAGTCACCGATTACACCTCTTTCCTTTTCAATTTGTACACTTGTTTGTAAACCACTTTAGACACTCACCAATACTAATTAACGACACCCATGTGTTGCATAAAATCATACCAAAACCAAGCCTTCAACCCTTGCTAAAATACACATTTGACACACACGACACCCTACCACCTGATCCAACTCCTCTTTTAACATGTAACGAAGCTCATCAAATTCATGAACCACAATGCTAAGCCTCGATAACACCCTAACAACCCCTCACTAAATTTCAAGGCCTAGGTTTCTACTTTCACAAGTTTCATTAATGGTTATTAATAACAGGTTTTGATGCGTGGTTTTGCGACCTTACAACAGGTTTTACCTCTCGAGGGATCTCAAGAGGCTTACAACCCCACCAGGCAGTGTACCTGACCGATGTAGTATAGTGTAGTGGTAAGTACGGGGGATTGATCGTTCTCCACAGGGAATAGTGTCGTTAGGATTGAAAAAACTATTCTAATAGGTCTAAGGGTGAGGGAAGATTCTTTTTGTATTTTTATATTTTTTATGAAAGCAAGTAAAATCTCGGGTTTGAAGGAGTGGACGGAATTAGTTGCTAGTCAACTAACCCAAATAACTACAAATGCAAATAAAATAAAATAATGAAAATGAAAATGTTGTGAAACTTATGTGGAGAGAAATGTGTTTACTTAGATTTCCTTACTCCCTAACTATCTTTTACCGGTTGATTAGTGTGTATTAATTGCGTGGATGATGGGTGTATTCCTTAATACCAATCGTGGGGTGGCGTACGTACTTCCCCAACTCTACAAGCTCCTACTTCACTCCTATGTCGAGCCGGCTAGGAAGCTCCTAACATGGGATCACTAGAATTCGCTCATGCATTAAATACAACCATAAAAACCTTAGTACGCATTGGTTCATGTTTCTTAGGACGTTCAAGCAAGTTACCGTATAGGAAGTTAGCCAGTTTTCTTAAGCCTAACATCGATAAACAATCACCCAATACAATTAATAACACACTAATAACCAATAATCAATAGTTAGGTTTCATTAGATCTAAGCAAACACAAGATAAATCTAGCCTAGCATGTTAATTAAAAGACAAGAACAAGATATAATCAAACAACACATAGACATATTGATTGATTAAATGAATACTCATCTTCAATTAAACATGGGAGATCCAAGGGTATGAAAACCCTTAAAAATGGCAGAAATTCGTCTTAGGGTTTCTCCTCACAAAGTTGCACACTCATGACAAAAAATTATAAAACTATATATAGAGTTTAAGGGCTGATGGCGTCACGTTGTAGATCCTGACGCCGTCACCTCGCCGTGTCTAGGGTTCCCGGATGGCCTTCTTGATGCCGTCCCTCTTTAGTGCTCCAAAATCCGCTCTAGCTTATCAAAGGCTGACGCTGTCAGAAATGGGCTTGACGCCGTCTCGCTTTAACTTAAACCGTGATGGCCTTGATCATCTTAAAGGGTGACGCCGTCAGACTTTACATTGCAAAACTCCCTGGCTTATCATGTGTATTTTTCATATCCACCTTTTTTTTGCCAAGCCATGACGCCGTCAGGAACATTCCCTGACGCCGTCAAAGGTAATTTTCCAGCCGATTTTGAGACTTTGTCGTTTTCTTCACTTTATGCTCCAAAAACGTCCAAAATGCTTCTTTTTCCAGATTTCTTCTCCAAAGTACCTAAAATGACAGAAGGAACGATTTAGGGCAATATTTGATCAAATAAATACGATTTAGGGCTTAAATGACCCCCTCAAAGCGGTACACTTTTCGCTTCATCAAATACCCTTACACTTGAGATTTGCTTGTCCTCAAGCAAATGCGCTTTTATTCTAATCAAAATACAAGTTAGGGGTCATTTAACACTAATATAAAAGTAATTACAACAAATAGTCGTTCCACTTTAATCATAATAAGCACGGAGATTACAAACTAGCACCTCACAAGTAGTGTTTAGATACTCACATCTCTCAGGTGTCATAAAAGTAAATCTCATAAATGAAAACGGATAATATCTCTCACTACCTGTCATAGCAAATAGATTACCATAGGCTTGGGAAAGGATCAAAAACCTCCTCCACTAGGCGTAAGCACCTAAGATAAACTATCAAAGAGGGATTTTAAACGGGTTATAAAGTGAGGTGTAGGGATATGATAAACACGGATTTGTTGGATAAGGGATATTTTACTGGTGGTGAGTTAAAGATCTTGATTAATTACATGTACAATATGGCGTGGCTAAGCCAAGACTAGACTCGACTTAAGCTAAAAACAAAATAACAAAAACATAAAATAAACATAAAATGAAACGGGATGGTAGTCCGTATTTTTTTTCTAATTTTCTTTTTCTCATTTTTTTTTTGTATTTTTCTTGATTATTTTTTCGATTTTTTTGATTTTTTTTTTTTTTCATACATTCTTGCCCTACCATCCAAAATAATACATCATAGGGGCGTTGCATTCCCCTTACACTTGAACTTTTACATAACTTTACAAATAATTATTCTAATGACTCGAATTAAGATAATCGAAAAACTTGGAGTACTTTAAAATATTAACGTACATATGGGGGTAATAAATGATGTTCTTCCCCATTACTCCATTACACTAGTACTTTACCCATGAGTCCCAATCGTCCCAAAACAATATGTACAAGGATATGACTCGACTTAGCAACCATGTAATCAATTAGATAATTAACTAAGGGTTTAAACAAATGTTGTCACAATAATGCACTAAAAATGAGTGCACACAAGGTAGGCTAAGGCGATTTGGGTGTACATTTAAGTGGGGTGTAACAAATTCTTCCTTTAAGTAAAATGCTTAAAGGTCGAAACGAAAAGATAGGCTCTGAGGGGTGTACTAGGGGTATCGTGTACTAAAAATGAGTACAACGAAAAGGGTGTGGGAGGATTACTTGACCAATGTAGCCAACGTAATTATAACAAAAACACAGGTGTAAAACAATGGGTTAATCCTAATGCCTCTTATCATGTAGTAAATCTAACTACACGAATGTAGTCTCACTTGTGGCCTCGGAATGGTCCTAACGCAAGTTCTAGAATCTAAGTGCTACTGGTACACACATCATAGCATAAATGCTTTTCCTACCAATTCTAGGGGCGAACCTCACATATTTGGGGGTGGAAAAAATTTTTAGTGGTACGGTTTTTGTGCTAGTCATATAACTCCTATCCATGAGACGCTCATTAAGACCAAAGTTTCACTCCTATATGTTGTAAAAAAATTTTAAATTTGGCACTAAAATTACCCTAACAAGTATTTATCTCAGTTTTATTACACATCTACCATCAAACAAACAAAAATCAAGCGCAATAGCATTCTCTAAAGTATCGTACTTTTACCCCCTTACACTAAAGATGAACATTGTCCCCAATGTTCAAATACCAAGATGTAAAAGTAAAAAGGTAAAAGAATGAAATCAAATACTCCCCTGATTCGCTCGGTGGATAATGTGGCAACATGGTTAGATCTTCTTCCAAGGTAATGTAGAAGCTCCAAGACTAATGCATCGCCATAAGCTAGATTCCACATACATCTCCTTGTCCAAAATAACCTGTTAAACCTGAGAAAACAAACACGAAAACCTGCATAACATCGGCGGGATAAATTCTATATAAGGATATAATGCTTGTGGAATGATAATTTTGCAGATTCCTGGAGATTATAAGTTAGAGATTTAATAAAAACTTTTTATGAAAACAAAACTTTCAAAAATTTCAGAAAATTAAAACCTGACGCCGTCAGGTTGTAACTCCTGACGCCGTCAGAAATGATCTGACAGAATTCTCATGTTAAGTTTTCGGAAAATTTCTGGAAAAACTGATGAACTCAAATAAGTACATTTTATTACTATCATTTATCCTATTAATTTGACTTGTTTTACTATATTATGTATGAGGATTGATACTTAATCGTTTACTTTTGTAATTCTCAGGTAAAAACAAGCATTTGGTGAAACTTAGCGATTTTGGACTGATTATGGAGCAAAACATTCATAAAGTTAAGAGTCTACTGAAATGAAGAAGATCAAGACTAATCTGCTCCAGATGCGTCGCATCTCACTCATGATATGCGCCGCATCTCTATCAAGATATCACCAGATACGATCCAAGATACAAGAGGACATGCGCCGCATCTAATCATGGAGTTACGCCGCATCTTCTGGCGGTGTACGAATATTCCTGAATATTATAATCTTGGACCCCACGCGAAGTTAAGTACATGCGCCGCATCTACTTACTAGATGCGCCGCATCTTCCCTCAGACAGAAACTATAAATACCCCAAGGCCAGACGAATTTCGTGTGCATTATCAGAGTTTCGAGGACCGAAGCAGAAAAACCCTAGGACGAATTCAGTCAAGTAGGCAGCACAAGACACACCCAAATCGAAGATACAAGAGCTGTAAGAAGGTGCTGCATGTGTTTAATTCATTAAGTAGTTTTGTTTTATTGTGTTAGCAAACTTTAATTCATCAGGATTGGTGGCTTGTGTAATGTGACAACGAAAGATTGCACTCCCTTTAATACTTGCTTTCCCATCAATTAAAGTTTATATGTTGATGTCTTTGGTTACTACTTATTAGTGCATTGATAACCTCTGTGTTTATTAGTGGCTTGCGGGCATTTGACTGCGGGACATAATGTGGCTCCCACGGTTATTACTAAATTGATCACTTAGGAATAACTTTTAGACATAAGTAATCATTAAGGGTTTACTCGCCGATAAGATTAGGACCAACGAGAAAGGGTTAACTACATACACTTCATATAAAGCTATCAATAAAACAAGTGACAATCTACTTAATCATAAGGACAGCCCTCTTATTGTCTCAAGTATCTATCTGTGTACGTGTGTGCTACTTGCTGATTCGTGCCTATTGGTTTATTTTATTATTTAATTGCAAACAAATCGTGCCAGTCTCTCAGGCTGAAACCCCCTTGCGTTAGGATATTAAAATACTGATTAGAATAACGAGATAATACGTTCCACTCTTAGTGATCGACACTCTACTTACCATTATATTCATACTGACCGGGTACACTGCTCGTTAAGTGTGTGTGTTATTGATAAGTCGGCTAAATATAAATTTAAAACTTGAGTAGGCATCTAAAACTGCTAAACCGCAACGACACATCGCACGCATCAAGTTTTTGGCGCCGTTGCCGGGGAGTGAATTGTTATTATCTGTTAATTTGATTAGTATTTTAATTAGGATTTTCTTTTATTAGATTAATTGCATCATTGTACTATTTTGCATATTTGTTGTATTGTGTGTTAATTGTTTTCTTTTATTTTTGTGTGTTTATTTTTGTTTGTGTGTTTAATTTTTGTTTTTATTTTTCGTATTTTTCTGTTCTGCTATCGTTGTACTGTGCTAAATCAAATGATACGGCGCATCTGATCTCTCAGATACGGCGTATTGCGTTTAATTTTTAAAAAAAATACAACGCGTTTAATCAATTCGATACGACGCATCTTTTCCCCAAGATACGGCGTATCTGTTTTTAATAAGAAAATTTTTTCTAAGCGATAAAGTAATACGACGCATCTGCTTTAGCAGATACGGCGTATCTGTTTTTGATAAAAATTTTTTTTTTAAACGTTAACGCCATACGACGCATCTGCTTTCGTAGATACGGCGTATCTTTTATTTTAATTAAAAAAGCAGTTTGCGAATTATTAAACAGATACGACGCATCGATCTATATCGATACGGCGCATCTTTCTGAATCAAAAATAGATATTTATTTTTAAACGTAACGAAAATACGGCGCATTAACTTTCGTTAATACGACGCATTTAATTTTAATTAGATAAGCTGATTTTTGATTAATTAATTCGATACGGCGCATTCATAAATTCTAAGCAGCGTATCTATTTTCTGAATAAAGTCTGATTTAATTTTAACGTATTAAGATACGGCGTATCCCATTTATAGGATACGGCGCATCGTCAGCTGATATCAGCAACTTTTATTTTACTTTGATCGTTTCACCCTTTCTTTTGCACGAGTAAGTTTTATTTCAGGAAGATGGACGATCTGGATATTACAATGGAAGAATATATTAGGTTTGAAGAGGAAAAAGCCTTGAGCAATAATCAGGTGTATAACTGGAAGAGAGCGAGGTATGGTGCACAAGTCATTGAGACGAAAGATATCACTATGGAAGAATACTTGATTTTAGGACATGAAAAGTCAAAGAAAGAAAGAAACAAATTGCCATTTCAACACACTTGGTGTATGTCAAATGATGATGAAGAAGATTCATATACCGTGAAACCAATTCCGGCAATTGTTATTGATAGCACTTTTTCTCCGGAGATTGCACAAGATGATGTGTATACGGAACCTTACGTTGAAGAATATTCTGCAATCGTATTACCACCATTAGACAATCCAACGGATGAAGATGAAAAGTATTCTAATTTTGATTTCGAACCATTTGACGCCATAGTTTATGATGACATACCTCAACCAGATTTTGACCCAACAAGGGATTTTGAAGAAGTCTGGGATTACTTAATGAAGGATGAAATTCGGGACGATGCTGAAATTGTAATACCACTAGTTGAAGATAGAGATTCACAAGACGAATTGGAGTCACTTACAACACAAAGTGGTACAAATTTATTTAATATTATTAATCCCGTTATTAATAATCTTGCTAGTTTTCCTAAACAGGTTGCAAAACAAAGAGATGATGAAGTGAAATTTATTACACTACCTATTGAAGCACCTGTGATCAACCCGTATTTGGGGGAGCTCGAAGAAGAATTTGGTGATGAGCTCTTAAACATTGCTATGATTGATGAAGATGATGATATCGACCCTATGAAGTATATAGAGGAACCCGAACTTTTACTTGCCAAAGACCCTTTCTCATCTTCTGCGGAAGTCAAGGGACGCCTTACTACCAAAGATACTAACCAAGAAGAAAGGAGGCTCATTTTTCCTCAACACACTACTCTTTCAGATGGAATGGTGAAGTCATCCAATTTATCAACCAAACCGGGTAAGAATAGGAAAGATGTACACATATTGCCAAGGTATGATCTTTATGTATTTCTTCCATCTTTAATAGCAAATTTACACTCTTTTCGTGTTTATTGCTATTATCACCCGCACTTGATCCCAAGTGGGGGGAACAACACCCTATTACATAGTAAATAAGGGTGGAGTCAGGCTCGTGACTCGAACAAAAACAAGCGCTTCGTGGGAGGCAACCCATGCTTATATTTTATTTTACTATTCTGTTCTGTGTCGAGTCAGTCAGGCCCGCCGAGGATACGGCGCATCTCAATTCTGAGATGCGACGCATCTCCTGCAATGGTCATATCTTTTTTTATTTTTCTGCATTTTTATTTTCGAATTTAAAACTATTTATCAGTTTATTTTAATGCGGCGCATCCCTGGTTAAGGATGCGGCGCATCTTTATTCTGATCCGTATTAATTCCAGGCTCGATACGGCGTATCTTCTCCAATAAGATACGGCGCATCGACTGACCTGATGATTTTCAGTTTTTAATTTTTAAGTTTCATTTTTATCTAACTACTAATGTATTATGCAAGCTTGAACCTTTCTTATCTTAGGTGTGTTTTAAAGTGTTGGTGGTATTATAGTTTCCTGGATTTCCTGTGGATACATCAAGTATGAAGCTTTAACGTTCTAATCCACAAGAAAGATGATTTTTGCTCAAATACAAATGGAGGATCATACCGAGCAAATCTCAGGGGAGTTTTTCTGTTCTAATTCTTTTATTTTCCAGTTTTTAACCTTTTATACAAACAACGAGGACGTTGTTTAACTCAAGTGGGGGGATTGGAGAATTAGAACACTTAACAATTACTTGTCCTAAACTTTTTCAAAAATTATGCTTAAAATGTGCTTAATATATCAAACTTAAAATTTTTTTAGCATGTTTTTGTTTAAGATCTAAGTTGCATAGCTGCACACATGACGTTATTTTCAAAAATTGTGATTTTTCAAAATTCACAAATCTATGAGTGTGCCGGTGACTTGTAAACTTTAGAACTTGGCTTGTATACTATTCGAGACCACCATAATAAGTATTATTTATATAATTGGAGTGACGTGTCTAAATTGGTAAATTTCTAGCATTACACCCAAAAAGCCTATTATATGTTATGTGTTATTAACTAACTACACTGGTTAGTTAACCCCCGTATAAACCCTTTTGTTACTCTCATTTTTAGAGTAAAATACCCCTAGAAAAACACTCAGAGCCATTCCTTTCGTTTCTTACACCTATGTTTAAAATGTTTCGTTACACCCTTACACCTTAGCCTACCCTGTAGATTAGAATCCGTGGTTGGTTAATTGCTATAGGCAAAGTGTGTTTCCTTACATTACCTGTGTTCGCGTGCGTAATTCATTATCTATGGTTAGGTCGGGAAATTGCACAATGCAATTGGAGTGAAAGTAAATATTGTATATCTTTGAGTTTATTTTTCGTGTGTTTACTACTTTCACTATTAGCGTTATTTCTGAAGTATGAAAAGTATGGAAAAATTATCCAGAATTATCATTATAGTGATGTGGTGAAATTTTACACATCTATGTTTATGGTTAAAGTAAAAAAAAAAAAAAAAAAAAAAAAAAAAAAAAAAATCGAAAAAATAAGAAAAGAAAAAGAAAGAAAGAAAAGTTGGATGTTTGTTTTAAACCAACGATGTAAAGTTATGTAAGTGGTTCATATGGCCACTATTTGTTGTACTATATCTATGGATTGAATGGGAATTGGCAGTTATGGGAACGCCAATTAAGGTTTATTCTTTGATTAAGATCTTGTTGAGTATAATTCGTGTCTACCTAAAGCGTGTGTTTCAAGTGTTAAAGCGTGAGTTATTCGATGATATGAGTCTTATTCATGGGATGGTTGGGATAGTGATTAACCACACTTAAGATTTTAATTTATTTGTTTTGTTTATTTTTCATTTTACACCAATTTATATCCCAAATGTTATCCATGCCCTTTATTATTCTTTATCCAACCAAACCTTTGATTTATTGAGATTAGGGATTTGAGCAATCTTAAGTATCGTAGTCGTGGATTCGGCTATGTATTTATGATTTTGTCGCCCTTTTTGATATATTATTATTGGTGAAGTTTGGACCTATCTTTAGCCTATTCGAGTTAAGGATTTGAGCAATTGCAAGTATCGTGTTCGTGGATTCGATCATGTATTTGTGATTTTGTCGCCTTTTCTGGAATTTGAAATCGATAGTGAAAAGAGAATAATTAACCCTTAAGCCTAAAAACCCTTTTTTACCGCTTTAGACTTGTTATTCCTTAGCTTTAGTGGAGGAGATGTGTATACTTGCCAAGCTTATGATAGAATATTCGTCACGACTGGACAGTTAAACGATTAGATTCGCTTTTATCAACTTATTTTATTTTACTTCTAATTCGTTAAGTGTTTAGTTGTGTGATTATGAAATAAACGAATACATGCTTAAATATAAAAATAAATCCTAACATCTTTTAGGATACATTTTCATAAGAGAAATTCTAAGGTTTACTTGGGGACAAGTAAAGTTCAAGTGGGGGGATATTTGATGAACTCAAATAAGTACATTTTATTACTATCATTTATCCTATTAATTTGACTTGTTTTACTATATTATGTATGAGGATTGATACTTAATCGTTTACTTTTGTAATTCTCAGGTAAAAACAAGCATTTGGTGAAACTTAGCGATTTTGGACTGATTATGGAGCAAAACATTCATAAAGTTAAGAGTCTACTGAAATGAAGAAGATCAAGACTAATCTGCTCCAGATGCGCCGCATCTCACTCATGACATGCGCCTTATCTCTATCAAGATATCACCAGATACGATCCAAGATACAAGAGGACATGCGCCGCATCTAATCATGGAGTTACGCCGCATCTTCTGGCGGTGTACGAATATTCCTGAATATTATAATCTTGGACCCCACGCGAAGTTAAGTACATGCGCCGCATCTACTTACTAGATGCGCCGCATCTTCCCTCAGACAGAAACTATAAATACCCCAAGGCCAGACGAATTTCGTGTGCATTATCAGAGTTTCGAGGACCGAAGCAGAAAAACCCTAGGACGAATTCAGTCAAGTAGGCAGCACAAGACACACCCAAATCGAAGATACAAGAGCTGTAAGAAGGTGCTGCATGTGTTTAATTCATTAAGTAGTTTTGTTTTATTGTGTTAGCAAACTTTAATTCATCAGGATTGGTGGCTTGTGTAATGTGACAACGAAAGATTGCACTCCCTTTAATACTTGCTTTCCCATCAATTAAAGTTTATATGTTGATGTCTTTGGTTACTACTTATTAGTGCATTGATAACCTCTGTGTTTATTAGTGGCTTGCGGGCATTTGACTGCGGGACATAATGTGGCTCCCACGGTTATTACTAAATTGATCACTTAGGAATAACTTTTAGACATAAGTAATCATTAAGGGTTTACTCGCCAATAAGATTAGGACCAACGAGAAAGGGTTAACTACATACACTTCATATAAAGCTATCAATAAAACAAGTGACAATCTACTTAATCATAAGGACAGCCCTCTTATTGTCTCAAGTATCTATCTGTGTACGTGTGTGCTACTTGCTGATTCGTGCCTATTGGTTTATTTTATTATTTAATTGCAAACAAATCGTGCCAGTCTCTCAGGCTGAAACCCCCTTGCGTTAGGATATTAAAATACTGATTAGAATAACGAGATAATACGTTCCACTCTTAGTGATCGACACTCTACTTACCATTATATTCATACTGACCGGGTACACTGCTCGTTAAGTGTGTGTGTTATTGATAAGTCGGCTAAATATAAATTTAAAACTTGAGTAGGCATCTAAAACTGCTAAACCGCAACGACACATCGCACGCATCAAAAACCTATACCTTACTTCCTGGAATTCCTGCAAAAACATCATTATGACTCGATACAAGCATTTGACTCAAACAAATACTAATATGTATGTTAATTTATTATTATTATGATTCATGTTCATTTGTTCTAATAAACCGATTTGGATTTCTCTTACACTTATCTTTTGCAAAATACCTTTATATGTAGTTAAGACGAAGTTAAAAACAAGATAAAGCATTTTCACAATTTAGTTTTGAACATGAATTAATAGTAATAAAAATTAAACGTACATACGGAAACAAATAAAATCAAACAAACAAATAAATAAACACACAAAGCAAATAAAGCTTGGGTTGCCTCCCAAGAAGCGCTTTTCTTTATTAACGAGTCTTGTAGCTAGACTCAAAGTCCTTCTACCCTATGTAAGTGAGCTCGTCATCGAGGACGTCTTTAGGGTTAAGTTTGGATTGAAGTTTCCTATTGGTCCGCTTAGTACAATATATCTTTTCAAACTTCTCTCCATCCGGGTCATACAATGTCATCTTAATATGCCATGACCCATCTCCATCTTTGGGTGGTTTGTCCCAATCCCACTTATGATCATCGTCCTCACAAGTCCACTTATTCATCCCTAGGTTAATTGGCAAAACTCCTAGGAACTCAATCATCTTCCTAAAAACTAGAGGGTCTTCAAATGGATCCAATTCGGTGTCCCTAGCCAAGAGTTGCTCCACCGTATGTGTTCGGTTCACAAAGTCCTCTTCTAGGTAAAATGGGTGTTGGGGTCCTATTAAGTCTCTATCGATCCAAGGTCCATATCTAGATGGTCTCCTATTTAATTCTAACCAATGGGGTGTTGGTTCCTCACTAGTATCATAGGCATGTTTCTTCACATCATAGACTGACCAAGTATCACCTTCTCCTACCGCTATCTTAGATTCCTTACAATCAATCATAGTACTAGCGGTCGCTAAAAATCCTCTACCTATCAACAAGGGGCATGTAGGGTCGCTAAGCATATCAAGGACGTGGAAATCGGCTAAAATGGTTAGTTTTCCAATGTGTACTAACACGTCTTTGACTACTCCAATCGGGTAAGCAACACTCCCATCCGCTAAGCCTATTATTACCTCGGTTTCTTCAAGTTTTCCTAGTTTTAGAGAGGTGTAGAGAGGTAACGGAAGTAGGTTAAGGCTTGATCCAAGATCGGCTAATGTGTCATAAGCCTCTGAATTACCGATCTTGCAAGGTAGAACAAATAAGCCCGGATCATCTAACTTCTTAGGTAGCTTGTTTTGAACAAAGGCGGTCCCTTTTTCGCCTAACTTGAGCTTCTTCTCATCCAACACATCAATAACCGGACTTTCAAGGTGGAGCTCCTTGAATTCATTGTCAAGGTTTTGAGTGGGAGGTGTTTCAACCACGACTTGGGTTTGTTTGAAACACGAGCTCATGGAATTGACCGAATAATATTGTGGACAAGAACTAGGAGACGAAACCGATGAGATGGCGTTGACGTTTAGTTTCGGGTTCTTGACTGTGTTGCTAGGGAGTGCTCCCATTTCTCGGTCATTGAGTGCTCCCATTTCTCGCTTTGTTTTTGTTTGAAATCGGCTTCAAACTTGGCCAAACGAGCTTCTTGAGATGTCATAAATTGGGACATCAATCCTTCAAAGTTATTGGTACTACCATTGCTGGAAGGATTGTTGTTGAAAGTACGGTTCGAGTTGGAACCGCTTGATTGGAAACGATTAGGTGGGTTGGAAGAATTGGTTTGTTGTGCGTTTTGGTTTTGTTTCCACCTAAGGTTTGGGTGTTTTTCCATGAGGGGTTGTATGTATCACCGTAGGGGTTTGGCTCGGGTTTGAAAGTGTACCACTTGTCTCCCGCTCCATCGGTACGCGAGGATGCGTAGTCCGCAAAAGCTTGTTCGGGGAGTTCCATGCAATCACGAGTGTCGTGGGGACCACTACATAATTCACATGAAGAAGTGATTTTGTTCACTTGGCTTGAAGGTTTAGGAGCCTCGTAAGATTTCATAAGAAACTTGACTTGGTCTTCAAATTCTATGATCCTACGGTCGGAAGTGCTTGAATTATTCGAAGACAAAGATATTGCCTTGACCGTTTTATTCAAATCACGGGGATCACTCCAACTTTCGTTGTCATAAAGAGCAAGATCTTCTAGGAGAGCCCATGATTGTTCCGCACTTAGATCACGTAGCTTACCATCGGCCGATTGGTCAATGGTTTGCCTCATGGAGAAATTGATATGGTCATAGAAGATTTGGACTTGGAGCCAAAGTTCTATGCCATGGTGAGGGACTTTTTGGAGTAAGTCCTTGAATCGAGTCCAGGCCTCATAGAGGGTTTCGCCTTGACGTTGTTGGAACATCAAGATATCATTCCTTAGCTTGGTAGTTCTTCCTAGTGGGAAAAACTGAGCGAGGAAATGAGTGGTGAGATCATCCCAAGAGGTGATGGATCCTGAGGGTAGACGCTCTAGCCATTGACTAGCTTGGTCCCGCAGAGATAATTGAAAGAGACGCAGTCGGGTCGTCTCTCGAGTGGCAACATCAAGGTCTATGGAATCGACGATTTTGAGAAAGTCCTTGAGATGTTGATTAGGATCTTCAGAACGAAGTCCATGGAATGCGCAACCGCTTTGCACCAACCGGATGGTGTCGGATCGCAAGGGAGTGACATTGGCTCCTTGAGTGAGCTCAATGGTGTTTCGATAGCCATGGTGGCTAGGATGAGAGTAGTCTCCTAAGGTACGGGCTCTAGGAGGTGGGTGTTGTTGTGGTGGTGGGTTGTTGGGATCGAGGATATTACCACCTTCCATGATGTCGGATGGTAATGGTTACGAACAAAGAAACAAAGAAAAAAGATAGACTAAAGAAATCCTAGAAAAAAAATAAAATAAAAATCTCACTAGAAAGGAATCTAGTGAGTAGACCTAATAAAATAAAAATTCAACCTAAACAATAACTATTCCCCGGCAGCGGCGCCAAAAACTTGATGCGTGGTTTTGCGACCTTACAACAGGTTTTACCTCTTGAGGGATCTCAAGAGGCTTACAACCCCACCAGGCAGTGTACCTGACCGATGTAGTATAGTGTAGTGGTAAGTACGGGGGATTGATCGTTCTCCACAGGGAATAGTGTCGTTAGGATGGAAAAAACTATTCTAATAGGTCTAAGGGTGAGGGAAGATTCTTTTTGTATTTTTATATTTTTTATGAAAGCAAGTAAAATCTCGGGTTTGAAGGAGTGGGCGGAATTAGTTGCTAGTCAACTAACCCAAATAACTACAAATGCAAATAAAATAAAATAATGAAAATGAAAATGTTGTGAAACTTATGTGGAGAGAAATGTGTTTACTTAGATTTCCTTACTCCCTAACTATCTTTTACCGGTTGATTAGTGTGTATTAATTGCGTGGATGACGGGTGTATTCCTTAATACCAATCGTGGGGTGGCGTACATACTTCCCCAACTCTACAAGCTCCTACTTCACTCCTATGTCGAGCCGGCTAGGAAGCTCCTAACATGGGATCACTAGAATTCGCTCATGCATTAAATACAACCATAAAAACCTTAGTACGCATTGGTTCATATTTCTTAAGACGTTCAAGCAAGTTACCGTATAGGAAGTTAGCCAGTTTTCTTAAGCCTAACATCGATAAACAATCACCCAATACAATTAATAACACACTAATAACCAATAATCAATAGTTAGGTTTCATTAGATCTAAGCAAACACAAGATAAATCTAGCCTAGCATGTTAATTAAAAGACAAGAACAAGATATAATCAAACAACACATAGACATATTGATTGATTAAATGAATACTCATCTTCAATTAAACATGGGAGATCCAAGGGTATGAAAACCCTTAAAAATGGCAGAAATTCGTCTTAGGGTTTCTCCTCACAAAGTTGCACACTCATGACAAAAAATTGCAAAACTATATATAGAGTTTAAGGGCTGACGGCGTCACGTTGTAGATCCTGACGCCGTCACCTCGCCGTGTCTAGGGTTCCCGGATGGCCTTCTTGATGCCGTCCCTCTTTAGTGCTCCAAAATCCGCTCTGGCTTATCAATGGCTGACGCCGTCAGAAATGGGCTTGACGCCGTCTCGCTTTAGCTTAAACCGTGATGGCCTTGCTCATCTTAAAGGGTGACGCCGTCAGACTTTACATTGCAAAACTCCCTGGCTTATCATGTGTATTTTTCATATCCACCTTTTTTTTTGCCAAGCCATGACGCCGTCAGGAACAATCCCTGACGCCGTCAAAGGTACTTTTCCAGCCGATTTTGAGACTTTATCGTTTTCTTCACTTTTATGCTCCAAAAACGTCCAAAATGCTTCCTTTTCCAGATTTCTTCTCCAAAGTACCTAAAATGACAAAAGGAACGATTTAGGGCAATATTTGATCAAATAAATACGATTTAGGGCTTAAATGACCCCCTAAAAGCGGTACACTTTTCTCTTCATCAGGTTTTAAGGTGGACTTTAATGATCACTTTATGACTCCAATGACCAGATTTAAAAAGTTTTACGTGACATTCATTCATTCGTATATTCATATTAACGACACCACAGGTTTGTTTTTCATATTACACGCATGAATATCAATATAGTTGAATCAAGAAAAAGGGAAAAGAAAATGTCAAGACGAATCAAGGGGTACCTCTGATCGGGTTGTGCGAACGGGACATAAACAAGAGGAGTATTCATGATCGAACCGAGCCACGGACGAAGCACCCTTCGAACCCTAGTGTTACCACGATCAAACCCTTTTCCCCTCAACTGTTGGTCGCTTCTTGTTTATCACATGAATCGGATTGTTGTTGTTGATGTTGGTTTGTTCTCCTTTGGTTCTAGTCGTTCCCAACGGGAGAGGGAAAAGAATGTTTAATGAAAACGTGTAATGGGTTGAGAATAAAAGGGAGTGTAGCATAGTAAGTTTTGTTTGTTTTGTTTCTCGTATGAATAGGATAGAGAAGGACAATAGAAGCGTATGGTAACTCAAATTTAGGGAGGAGCGTGTGCACAAATGGTAAGTATTAAAAGGGTTTTTAATGGGCATTTAAGGGTTTGTTTCTTGGTTGGTTAATGAGATACACGTTTTTAGCAAACAAATGGGGATAGTGAACCGAAAGTAAAGGGGGAGAATAAATGGTGATTAGCACTTCCAAGTTTAGCCAAATTTCTTACATACTTATCTGTTAATATATTGTGTACAAGTTTTATTATTTTCGGACTATAGAAACTTCTTAAACCGGCCATGCTTCACATCATAAGGTTCTTGTATCATTTCGTATTTTACTTTAGGTTATAAGTTCATATCGTATGGTTTCGAGTCATAACACGTCATATAACTCAAGGTTTTAATTTATAGCGTATTTTATAAGTTCTTAAAATTTCAAAATTAGAGGGTATTTTGGTCATTTTGCATGTTTCAGATTTTAGGGTTTTCCATCCTCTCGCTCTTGCTACCTTTGTCGTCTTTGTTTCTTTGGAGTGTCTTTCTTTCGTCATGTGGTAGTCTAACAAATCTTCCTCGTCTTTTGAAAAACTTCTTGAAGTCTCTTACGGCCATGGCATATTCTTCATCATCACTTTCGGAGGTTGAGCTATCCTCGTCACTTGATGCTTTCCTAGCTTTCAACGCAATTGACTTTCTTTGCTCTTTCTTTCCTTTGACCATCTCGGAGTCTTTCTTGATTATTGCTTCGTAGACTTTCAAGTTGCCAATCAACTCGTCAAGTTGAAGAGTTGACAAGTTCTTCGATTCTTCAATCGCCGTAACTTTAGCTCGCCATTTTGGATGAAGAGCCCTAAGAAATTTCCTGACAAAATTCTTACTAGAAAAACTCTCATCAAGTGCCTTTAAACTTGTGATGATTGTGTTAAACATAGCAAACGCTTTATCAATTGATTCCTCTTCCGAAATCGTGAATTGTTCATATTGTTGAACAAGAAGATCTATTTTATTATCTTTGACTTGACTATTACCTTGGTGAGTTATTAGTAAAGAGTTTCAAATTTCTTTTGCGGTTTCGCACATAAAGATTCTTTCGTATTCTTTACGTGGTAACGCATTATAAATAACCATTTTAGCCTTATTATTTTTAGAAAGTTTTCTTTTTAAATCATCACTTTGTTTTTCAAAAGGTACAACTTCATCCTTTTTAGTTTCAAGATTATGTTGAATAGGTAAAAAATCACCATTAGTAATAACATGCCAAAGATCTAGATCTTTTGACTTCACATAAGTTTCGAATCGATTTTTACAATATAAAAATCCATCACTTTCAAATAGTGGTGGTCTTTGCATAGACTGCCCTTCTAAATATTTTTCAGATTCCATAGATCGTTTCAAGTTTTAAAATACAGTTTATTTTAAAAATCTTGTTTGACCTGGCTCTTGATACCAATTGTGGAAAACTAGAAGGGGGGTTGAATAGTTTTACGTCTTTTTAATTTATGAAAACTTTTCTTTACTTTTTAAAACTTCGATTCTATCTTATGTGAATTCAACTCTTGATCAATATGAACAAATATAAACAAGTATATATAAGCAATGAAAGTAAAGTAAATATAATGAAATGAAAGATAGAGATGGAAAGATCAAACCACAACAAGGAGATTTATAGTGGTTCAGCTACAAGGACACCTTCCTTGCCCTACTCCACTCCACGAGTCACCTACTCGAGAGTTTTCTTCACTATGTCAACAAACTCCCTTATGGCGGAGAAACCTTACACAACTTTAGCTTACACCGGCTTAACGACACAAAGCTAGATGTCGAGTTCTAATCGTAGCTAGAACCAATCTCACAACTTGTACACAACTTTTGCACAACTTAATCACAACTTCTTCACGACGGCTTCACGACTTCTTCACGACTTCTTCACGATTTCTTCACGACTTCTTTTCCACAACTACTTCACAACTACTTCTACACTACTTCTTTACAACACAACTAGTTACTTACACTAGGATCTACTTATCACCACTATACAACACTTTACACAACAACAATGAATATATGAATTGAGCTATAATACTTCTTCTCTAGTTGAAGGAGTATTCTTCTTTTGCACTTTGATGGTGGAAGCTTGGATCACTTAGAAACCAATGCTTAAGAGAATATGATCAAAGGGTTTTTAGAAAAGATATACAAGATTTAAAATGAATGTTTTGGGGTGCAAAAGGTGAGTAAAAATCCAGGGGAAGGCTTGTATTTATAGGAGAAAAATCTGGACAGCTAGAGCCTATTGGAGCGTGGGCGGCCCCCTTAAATAGGGGGGGGGGCGGTCCCCTTAATTTTAAGGGGGCCGCCTAGTAAAATTAAGGGGGCCGCCCTTGCTGAACGTTGGCCAGTTTTGTCCTTTTGTGGGGAAGGTTTTTCTGGAACATTTTAACTGATTTTGGTTAAAATTTTGAATTCATATTTTTATAAAAGATTAAACATTTTTACTTAATACCAAAAATGTTTTTCAAAAATATATAAAATGTTTTTGACATTTTATAAAAAATCTAGTGTTTAAGAAAATGTTCCTTTGATCATATAATGCATTAAGAATTAGTTCATTCATACCTTAAGTGATTTGAGTTGTAGAAATAGATATTTACAACTAAATACTTGTTTACGTCATAATTTTCCAATTAATGATTTTACATTTTGTGATTATCAAAACGTAGAGATATCGAAAAATATTAATAACGTGTTTAGGCATTATTTGTATCAACAATTGTTTGTATCATTTATTTAGTAGAGTTTGGTTAGTGTTTTAGTCCTTAAAACACAAAGAGTGTCGGGGGTGGTTGTACCTTTGTGAAAGAACCAACGGGAGTGGTTGTACCCGTGTGAAAGAACCAACGGGAGTGGTTGTACCCTTGTAAAAAACCCGATGTTTAGCTTAGTACCGGATAAAGAGTAAGCAACGTGTAAAGGTTTTCTCCGTCTAGAAGGGAGCTTGTTTCTTAGTGAAGAAAAACTCTCGAGTTAGAGGCTCGAGGAGTGGAGTAGGGCAATGAAGAAAGTCCTTGTAGCCGAACCACTATAAATATCCGTGTTGTGTGGTTTGATCATTTCTTTCCTTACTTACTTATATTATATGATTTCTTTGTGCATACTTACTTTGAAATTACGTTAAGTCACAAAGCGAATTAATTTTAAAAATGGTAAAACTATTCAACCCCCTTCTAGTTTTCCACAATTGGTATCAGAGCAGTGTTACTCAAGATTTTCAAAATATATTGTATTTTAAAAACTTGAAACGATCAATGGATTTTGAAAACTTTAAAGAAGGGCAATCTATGCAAAGAACACCACTATTTGAACCAAATTGTTTCATATATAGGAAAAATCGCTTTGAGACGTTTGTGAAGTCAAAGGACATAGATCTGTGGTATATAATAGTAGAGGGTGATTACAAGCCCATAAGTAATGATATTTTAGGTGGTCGGGATGTAGGTACTTCTCTTACTCGTCACAGTGATGAGCAAAAGAGGTTGATTGCCAAAAATAATGAAGCCAAAATGATGCTTTACAATGCCTTACCTAAGAAAGAATATGAAAGAGTTTTTATGTGTAAAACGGCTAAAGATATTTGGCAATCACTAATTATCACTCATCAAGGGAACTCACAAGTCAAAGATAACAAAATTGATCTTCTTGTTCAACAATATGAACAATTTGTTATCTCGAAGATGAGACCATTGATAGTGCGTTTGCTAGATTTAATACTATTATTACATCTCTTAAAGCACTTGACGATTCTTTTTGTAGTAAGAATTTTGTCAGGAAATTTCTAAGAGCATTCCACCCGAAGTGGAGAGCAAAGGTGACCGCTATTGAAGAATCTAAGGATCTTTCAAGTATGAAACTGGACGAGCTCATAGGAAATCTCAAAGTTCACGATATGGTGATGGAAAAAGACTCAGAAATAGTTAAAGGCAAGAAGGAGAAGATGAAGTCCATTGCCTTGAAAGCTAAAGCAGAGTCAAGTGATGATGAAGAGTCTTGTTCCAATAGCGAAGACGAAGAGTAAGCCATGGCAGTAAGAGATTTCAAGAAATTCTTTAGGAAACGAGGAAAGTTCGTTAGACCACCTCGTGAAGAAAAGAAATCTTTCTGAAAAGACCGTGATGATAGGAAAGGAAAGGTAGACATGAAGTGTTATAGGTGTGGTGATTCTAGTCACTTAATAGGAGAATGTCCAAAGCCTCCAAAGAACAAGTCTCAAAGAGCCTTTGTCAGTGGAGCTTGGAGTGATAGTGAAGGAGATGACGACGAGCCTAAGAACGACGAAGTTGCTCTCATGGCTCATGACACATAAGAGGTACATTCTGACTCGTCATACTCTTCTATAGATGATGAAACCTTAGAAGTAGAATATAACAAACTGTGTGATATCACTTTAAAAATCATAAACAAAAATAAGTTCTTAAAAACCAAAATAACACTTTCAGAAAATGAAGTTTATTGGCTTAAAGAAAAAGAGATACAAATGGAAAAAGGTAAAAATAGTAAAGAAACCTGTGTCTCGTGTCAAGAACTTAAACTAGAATTAGAAACTCTTAAAACCACACAGGAAGATCTCATTAAGCAAAATTCTAAATTTCAAAAGTTCGACAAAAACATAAGTTTTAAAGATGAGATAATGAAGATGCAAAAATTATCTCATGATAAAACCGGACTAGGTTTTATGAAACTAGGAAGCTTAAGTGAGTTTAAGAAACAAATAGTGAAAGAAAAAGAAACTGTTCCAACTGATTCAGACACCCACGGATCTGAAGGATCCAAAATTTTGGATCCGCCAGTTGTACCCAAGGGATCCGCAGGTACTGTTGATGAACAGAAGGTTCTTAAAACAAATCATACTGAATTTGTTAAGGTCACTAGAAAAACTAGCACTAGTACAACTGTTAACAAACAAAAACCATCAGTGTCTATAGGAAAAGGCCAAGTTAGAAACGAGTATAGAGTTAAAATGGTTCAACAGACACCTAAAACCAGTTTTCCCAAACACCCCTTTCCAAAGAGTAACTTCAACTCGCAACATCATTACCAAAATAATTGGAAACAAATCATGTCTAGAAACTTTCAAGGTCCTAATTATATGCCATGGAACACTTGTCCACCATTTCCTTACATGAACCATGATAATGTTATGTTTAATCCAAACGGACCCATGAGATATTGGGGACCAAACACTTGAGTTTTTCTTGAACTTAGGTGTGCTTGAAAGTTGAATTAGAACCAGATGAGTGGATTAAAGATAGTGGGTGTTCAAGACACATGACGAGAAACAAAAGCCTTTTCTCTACCTACCAAGTGTATGACGGAGGTAATGTCACATTCGGTAGCAAGCTTAAAAGTAAAATCATCCAAAAAGGTACAATCACTCATGACTCTCTCACTATTGATGATGTTGCTCATGTAGATAACTTAGGCTTTAACTTGCTTAGTATTAGTCAACTATGCCGTAAAAAGTATAACGTCATTTTCAGTGAAAATGGAAGTAAAATACTTAGAGACGGTATAACCGTAGGAAAAGGTGTTTTAAATTATAATATATATGTTATGAAATTAGATAAAACACCTAAAGACAAACTTTGTCTCACTTCTTTGGATGATAACTCAACTCTATGGCATCGACGCTTAGGCCACGCCAATATGAGGTTAATTCAATCCTTATCATCTAAGGAACTCGTTAGGAACCTGCCCAAGTTGAAATATGACCAACACTTTTGTGATGATTGCAAAATAGGAAAACAAGTTCATAATAGCCATAAGGCTAAAAACATGGTGTCTACATCTAGATGTCTAGAATTGTTACATTTGGATTTGTTTGGACCATCCGCTATACAAAGTTATGGGGGAAATTTATACACTTTAGTAATAGTAGATGATTATTCTAGATATACATGGACTAAGATTTTGAAAGCTAAAAAAGAAGCGTTTGATAAATTTGAAATCTTAAGTAAGAAAATTCAGAATCAAATAGGAATAACATAGTGTCAATAAGAACTGACCATGGTCGTGAATTTGACAACGAAATCCAATTCGGAGCTTTTTGTGATGCTAATGGCATAACACATAATTTATCAGCTCCTCGAATTCCTCAATCTAATGGTGTAGTAGAACGCAAAAATAGGACAATTCAAGAAATGAGTAGAACCATGTTAAATGAACAAAACATACCTCAAAAGTTTTGGTGTCACGCTGTAGATATACCCACTTATATCCTAAATCGAGTTCTAATTAGACCATTCTTGAAAAAGACTCCATATGAGTTATACAGAGGCAAAAAGCCTACTTTAGGATATTTTAGAGTGTTTGGAAGCAAGTGCTTCATTTTAAACACAAAGGATTATCTCACCAAATTCGACCCAAAGTCGTATGAAGGTGTATTTCTAGGATATTCACAAACTAGTAAAGCATATATAGTTTTGAACAAAGTGATGTGACGTGTGTAGTGCAAGTTTTAAGTTTTTATAAAATCAATTTATCCGATTCTTTAATCAACACATACGAGCAAGTATACTCGTCCGTAGTAGTAAAGGTGGGTAAGTTGAGATCGTCTCAAGGGAATTGTGGTTTGGGTTTGCAAAATAAGTTTTGTCAAAAAAGATTGTCAATCCTTTTTGGTGTAAATGCTAAGGTAAACAAAAATCAATCAATCAAAAACAAATATACTTGTGTGTAGTTCCATGATAATTGTATAGAGTAATCTAACAAGTTGGGTGTGACTTGTAATGATGCACAACTTAAAATTGAGTGATTCACAATCAATGGTTTTTATCATGAGAAATCATCTCTAAGAATTCAATCTCCTAGTTAATTCCTTTCGGCCTTTGTTAACTAGTGCGATAATTCTATTAGACTCTTTGTTGTTTGAAAAGCATTTCTTATTCTAAGAATTCCTACGAATCCTTTCGGCCTTTTCTCGTGATGAAATCGTTTCCAAATCCATTTTAATGAGCTAATATGATGCTTGTCACACACCATAATCCATACTAATTCGTGCACTAACTTTTTGGCATAAAAACATAAAGAAAATCTTTTCGGCCTTTGTTAATCTTTAAAACTGTTTTTACCAACTAATTAAGGAAGATTAGATTTTATTTCAAAAAACTCATAAAACAAGATATGATTTCATGCATCACTATGAAATAAGAATACTCCAACACTTATCACATCATACACACAAGTATAACCAAAATTACTCCATAACAATCATATTCAAACACAAGTAATCAACCATACTTTCATTCATCTTAAAGTAAAAGTAGTTCATAATAACTCAAACAAGAAATACCTAGTTGTGAAATTACAAGAACTAGAATTGTGGAACTATAGCAACCACTCTCCTCCAATCGCCTATGATCACACGTAAACAACTCCACACTTGGACACAACTCTTGAGACTTGAACTCAAGATTCCCTGGACATTTTCACAGCAACTACAAGCTTTCGGGCAATGATAATAAGTTTAGCAAGACTTGGTGTAAGCCTTACTAGGTTTTTAGGTTGTCACACCACCCCCTTTGTAAACTAGCCAAGGGTTCTTTAAATAAGTGAACGAACCCTTTGCCCTCAAGCAAAAACGTCTCAAATCAGTTACTAGCCGAGAAATGATAAGCCACCATGATTATGGGGCTTAAATTCGTCATTAAATGCATTTTTTGTAACTTCAGCTTCCTCCAACCGATCGGTATTGAGGTCCATCCGATCGGTTGGAGCTCTCGGTAAATCCAAGTTTCCCCATCCGAATCGGATGCTGGCACCATCCGATCGGATGGGCCATTCTGCCATGCAAATATTATTTTGTCTTCTTCCTTTTCTCGTTACGTGCTTGATCCTTTGTTGTGCCACTAATTCCCTCCATATAACTTGATATTTTCTTGATATGTAAGCATAGAAATCTTGACTTTATCAAATCCTTGAACTCTTGTGTGGTTTCTTTCTCGTGATTCTTCAAATGTGCATAATCTCTTCATTTCTTCATCTTTTTATCATCTTTTCCTGTACTTGGCTATATTTACTTGCATATACACTTTTTCATGATTTAGTAACAAATATACACAAATATAACCAAATATGATGCTCAAATCTAACAATAACGTGACTAAAAACATGTTCATTTTGAGCGTTATCAAATCCCCCACACTTGAGTTTTGCTCGCCCTCGAGCAAGTCTAGCTTTCAGAAAACTGAACTCAATGGCTACTTCATTATGATTCTAAAAATCCAACAACTATCCCGAAGGAACAATTGTCATTTTTAACTTTTAAATGTGAAAAATTCTTGAAACATAAACAAGTTAGTTCGAGCTTGATAACATCACTAGGCTCCTCTCATAGGATTTTTAAATTCACTCAACACTCAAGGGTAATTTTAATGGTATATCACTCAATTGCTCAGACATGAATTACGTTTCTTACCATAAGCTTGTACGAGTATCAAAACAACAAAATAAAACATCAAAGAGGTCTTTTATTCGGGTTTAAGGTTAAAGGGTTACGGCTACCTGGCTAAGGCGCAAATATTTCATACAAGAATGTAATAGCTCGCTAACAACGAATTCTTGATTAGTCAAGTAATGGATGGTCACTAGATTGTACCTTTGGTTCGCTAACGACATTATTTGCATAACGGATGGTCACCAAAATACGCACTAGCTCGCTAGCAACGTTCTTCAACTATTCAAAAACCCGGATGGTCACTAGAACATCCATGCACTACATATCTAGACAAAGCCATTACTAAATCCGGATGCTCGAAAGCTAACAACGAATCAAGTAATTGGTAAAGGTAAGGATAAGACATGGGAATTATTTGTGATTGGATTCTAAAAATAAAACTAAAAACGAATAAACAAGAATCATGTCCAGATTCCGTTCCCAACTCATTATACCTCAAATGATCACTCCACCAAACTCTTCGATTATCATTTTTCCGCATCTCATGCTAACTCTTCCCTTCCTTAATAGCTCATTGACAATTTTATTTTCATCATTCCATACTTTCATAACTCATTGGCTATCTTCTTTTTTTTTTTTTTTTTTTTTTATAACGTCCCCCCACACTTTGGATGAGCACACGCAACAAAAAATACAAACAAGAGTAGCGACCTCCTTCTTTATTGAAACAACATATACACATACAAAGTGTGATCAACATGCAATCATCAAAAAGGTAACTAGTTTCGAACTTCAATTGAACTTGATTCGGGTAAGGCTAAGGTGTAAGGTGTAAAATCTTTTTGTACTTTTCTGGATTTAATCAAAAGAAAAGATAAGGCTCAGAAGGTGTAACTAAGGGTATCTAGCGTAAAAAATTAACGCTAACAAATGGGTTCCAAATACTACGGATAACTAACCAATGCGGTCAGCAAAAATATATATATATATATATATATTTTTTTGTAAACGGAAGGCAATTTGGTGTAAATCCTAATTTGCCTCTTATCATTTGAATATATTTTATTACTCGGAAGTAATTTTAACCGTAATGCATAACACGTACAAGTTCTAGAATCAACATGATCACCGGCATACTCATAACGAAATATAGAGCATAAGAAATGCTTTATACAAAAAGGCTTAAATCCTCACAATTTAAGGTGGGTTATAACATGTGCTAGCAATTGTTATCAATAACTCTCCTTCCTTGATTAAATTTCAAAAATTTTCAAATAGCCTCATTCTTACCATTGAATCAATCTATAAATAACTAAACAGCAAGGCGAACACAACTCTAGTCACTTGAATTCCAAAATTCTTCTAAAAATAAAAATTAAAAATCATACCATTTTTCCTATTTTCTTCCCTCCCCCACACTTAAGTTTTGCATTGTCCTCAATGTAAATAAAATGAACTTAAAAGTAAAGGAAATGGGAAAATTTTAGATTAAATAAATAAAATGCTACCCGGAAAAGAAAATTCGCATAGGCTTATTTGATTTTTCGTAAGCATATGAGTTCTTCCAACTCCAAATATTGATCAACACTAAGCTTCCGTTAACTTTTCCCCTGCAAACACTATAGGCAAATTATTCAACCAACATTGTTTTTAAAACATAACCATTGATCAACCATCCCAGGTTGTTATTGGTTGCACATCTAGGACTTCTGGAAGTCCTCTCAGCTTTCCATCCCTGCTTTCTCGAAGATTTGTGAACCCTTTGATGTCAATACTCAATGGAGTAACCGGCTCACTAAAAACACTCATCTCTTCCTCAGAAACATACGACATTCTCATCATATTTCTCAACTCAGTCTCACAATTATACTCCGCAAACAAACTCCAATCAACTAACCTCGGTTTAGAAATGGTTCTCCCTTGTAGCTTCGAAAGATGCTCCCGAAAAGCGTGCTTTTCCTCCTTGCTCTTAACCTTGCTGAACTTCAAGTTTTCATTACTTTCATGATTGAGAGTATATTGGACCTTACTCTTAGTATTCCTTTGCATATACTTTGTTACAATCGGATTCACTCTTCCACTTGATGAACTCGACCCACCTGCAAGATAACTCTGTAGAAAACACAAATATATGATAGTATAAGAGCATAAAAATCAAGATTACATGATTTAGAAGTCGCAAAACTCGTTTGGAAAAAATTTCATTTTTATTTACCGAGCCTTCCATCCGATCGGTATTAATCACTATCCGATCGGTTGGAACAAATGTCCATGCTCAACCGATCGGTATCTACCCGCAACCGAATCGGTTGAGGCATTCTGTCTCAAAAAAATTTTCCTCCCGATTTCTAATCAATTCCAACTATTCCAACTCTATCCTATCATGCATTTGATCGACTATCATGGTTCCTACATATACCACTCGTCTCCAAACACGTTCATAACCTATTCGCATGATTTCTCAATTTTCCTAGATCATATGAACACTATCAAATCAAATCTCTTCCATTGATGTTCTAATCAACAATGCATCTTCCTAGAATCACTACTCATCTACTAAATAACATCTGAAAATCATCAATTGCAATCCAAATCGATTTAAAGTTTTGACCCATTTTAATCCGAAAATTCAATCAATCAATTCTTCCTGAAAACTTAATCAATCTATCTAATTCTTTTTGCAATGAATTCCTCAATCATTTACCCATCTATTCCACAAAAATTACATCTCAACTCGAACTATATCAAAAATACCCAAATTTTGACCTAATTCAAGAAATTCGAATCAAAATCTAATTAGGACAAATTGATGATGTTACTTACTTGTTTAGGTGCCATAGATGATTCTTCAACACTCCTGCAACACTTAATAGACTTCTAATGGTCGAATTTTTGAATCCCAAGTTTGGTGGATTCAGTGTGTGTGTGTTTTTTGAGATTTTTGAAATCTTGAGTCTATAAATTTCAATCCATCCGATCAGTATTTGATCCAACCGATTCGGATTGAATTTTTGCAAAAACTTCACTTTTCTTTTGTCAACACTTAATCACACTTGTTAGAGCAAATGAGAAGTGTTTTACTCTTCAAAAATACTTCTTTTAAGCATAAAAATACTTCAATACACTTAATCTTCCAACTTGTTTTTCAATTCTATCTCTACAATTAAAACACAACTTAACTCTAAAACTCAAAACATAACTTACTAAACTTAATAACTTAATAAACCAAGACAATTGAAACGGTCTAAACTCAAACTTAAAATTAAATGCAAACATTAAACTACTAAAATGCAGAAAAATTAAAGAGAAAACAAACAAAACACTAGCACAAGCTTTGTGCTTTTATTCTTCAAACTCTTGTCTTTCACCCTTCAAAATATTCGTGCCTCAAGATATCTTCATTTTGGAACTTCCCGGACAACTTTCGGTTAGTCATTTGCGTTTTAAACTTCCTTGTAAAGTTCCTTCCATCCGGATAAACTATATAAAACTTCACATGCCATTCACCGTCTTCTTTCTCCTTCTTGTAAACACTAGCTCCTTCAGGTCCCCATTCCAAATTCTTCAATTGGACCGGTAAAGATCCAAGAAAATCTGTCAACTTGTTAAACACAAAAACATTCATAAACGGATTATAGAAAGCCTCCATCGCTAGAGCTCTTTCCATCTCATCTTCAATATCAAAGTAACTTGGGACAACCGACCCATATTTAGGCCTCCCTTCTTCATTTCTACCTACTTCGAAACATCCCAAATGGTTTTCTTCTTCTTCTTCTTCATCATGAACTTCTTTAACAATCTTGCCTCTAGGCTTTGGGTAATATGTATGCTTCAGGATTCCATCACTAATAGTCATAGTACCTCTACCCATATCTATAATAGCTCCACAAGTTCTCAAAAATGTTCTTCCTAACAACAATGGTAACTCCTTATCTACCGGAATATTAAGCACAAGAAAATCGGCCAAGAAAGCTTGATATCCTACTTGGACTCTAACATTCTTTACTTCTCCCATCGCTTTTGCTCGTGAATTATCAGCCATAGTAAGATTATATTGATTTGGTTGAGGATTACCAAGTCCTAATCTTTTATACAAATGATACGGCATTACATTCACACTTGCTCCCGTGTCAGCCAATGCATACATCGCATCTGTTCCATTAACTTTAATAGGTAACACAAAATTTCCTTGATCGCTCTCCTTTTTAGGCAACCCATTCTCAACTATCCTATCTCTTCCAATCTCATCAAAATTCTTATCTTCTAACCTAGCCGTTGCCATCATAACTGCATCCAACTTCTTAAGATAAGTCATGTAATTATTCAACACTTCAATAACCGGCTTCTCCTCCATAAGCTCCTTAAACTTTGTTTCCAAATTTTCTAGAATTGCTTCTTTCTGCTGTTGGGTTAATGGTTTACCTATTTGTGGTGTTTTTGGTGGTGAACTAGATGAAGAACTCTCATTCTTAGGGGTGGAGGGTTGGGTAAGTTTGTTAAGTGGTGTTTTCTTTCTATTTGCTTTGCCCATTTTAACAATCTCTCCCTTTCCTACCTTTTCTTCTACCAAATCATCAACATCTATCCTCATCTCTCCCAATGCAAAATCAATCCTACATTTAGTCTTAACCATAAAATCTCTACCAAACACAACTTCTGGTTCATCCGCATTACCATATTCCAAAACAACAAAATCAACTTTGAACACATGACCATGAATATTAACATTCACATCTCTCACTATCTTTCTTCCATAATCCTCATAGTCAAGCCTAACAAAACCAAGCTTACCAAGCATTTCTTCCGTAATATAGTTGTCTCCATACTCCATATTAAGCTGAGCATCCCAAGCTTTAATACCTTCCACTCCACAAGGTGTAGAATACCTCATGAATGGTACATCAAACTCCTTAGGTGGTGCTTGTGTAATCACAACAACTCTTTTCTCCTTAGGTGAACTAACATGACTTTCTCCAACTTCTTCTTGTCTTTCCAAATCAACCTTTGCTTCTTCAAAAATATTTCCCAAACTTTCCAATGAATCACCCGAATCTTTCAACATTTCTTCCAAATTTCTCAAGTATTCCGAAATTCCGCTTAAACTTTCCATTCTATTGAATCAATAACTATAACATAACCACAAAAACCAAAGAAATCCAAGCTATTAGCGTGAGGGTTAGTTATAATCGAAACATATCAAAATATCAAATCAAAGCAAACAAACAGCAACTTCTTACTATAATAACTTCTAAACAACTAAAAATTAAAAAGTTCAAAAAAATTTACCGAGGCATCCATCCGATCGGTATTATAACCCATCCGATCGGATGGTTGAATCGTTAAAACTCAAGATTGCCCAACCGAATCGGATGCGGGCGGCATCCGATCGGTTAGATCGAATTTCCTAAATTTTTTTTTTAAATGTATTTATTTGACGAAATTAAAACCTTAATAAACAAAATAAAATAAAAATAAAAATTAAACTAACTAATAAATATGACAATTAACACATAATTAATAATTACTAACCATTAATCTTAACAATTTACTCTTAACTTAATAATCTTTAAACTACTTAACTAACATAATTAATTAAAACCTCTTAAGCAACCAATCATTAAGGCTAAAATTAACTCTATTAATTAAAAGCATTAAAAACATTAAAGGCATGTAAAAAAAAACTATTCTAATTACTCTATTTAATTTACTTATTTACTCTAACTCTTAAACACATTAACCTTAACATTAAATAAACATAATAACCGAAAATTAACACTAAAATCTATAAACAAAAAAAACTTTACCGTGGCCACCAACCGATCGGATGGAAATCCATCCGGTCCGGTTGGCTCCGAACCAAAACTTTTTTTTTTCTTTTTAAAAACTTACAAACTTAGCAAATGATGAAGCGAAAAGTGTACCGCTTTTAAGGGGTCATTTAAGCCCTAAATCGTATTTATTTGATCAAATATTGCCCTAAATCGTTCCTTTTGTCATTTTAGGTACTTTTGAGGAGAAATCTGGAAAAGGAGGCATTTTGGACGTTTTTGGAGCATAAAAGTGAAGAAAACGACAAAGTCTCAAAATTGTGCTGAAAGTTACCTTTGACGGCGTCACAATTTACTCTGGACGGCGTCATGCCTTGGCAAGAAAAGGTGGACGTGAAATTTACTCATGATAAGCCAGTGAAAATAGCATGTGAATTCTGACGGCGTCACGCTTTAACCTGATCAAGGGCGTCACGGCTTAAATCAAAAGGGGACGGCGTCACGTTCAACAGCTGACGGCGTCAAGCCTTGATAAGCCAGAACGGATTTTGGAGAGCTAAAGAGGGACGGCGTCAAGAAGGCCATCCGGGAACCCTAGAAGCGGCGAGGTGACGGCGTCACACTCCATAAGGTGACGCCGTCAGATCCAAAAATCTATATATAGTTTTCTAATTTTTTGTCATTAGGGAGAGCTTAGTGTGTGGAATTTTGGGAGAAAACCCTAAGACGATTTTAGCTTCTTTTTCAAGGCTTTTTGCCTTGAGATCTTCCATGTTACATTGAAGATAAGTTATCAATTAATCATTCAATATGTCTATGTGTTGTTTGATTCTATCTTATTCTTGTCTTTTGTTTAACATGTTAGGCTAAATTTATCTTGTGTTTGCTTAGATCTAATGAAACCTAGCTATTGATTATTGGTTATTAGTGTGTTGTTAGTTGTATTGGATGATTGTTTATCTATGTTAGGCTTAAGAAAACTGGCTAACTTCCTATTCGGTAACTTGCTTGAACGTCTTAAGAAACATGAACCAAATGCGTACTAAAGGTTTTTATGGTTGTATTTAATGCACAAGCGAATTCTAGTGATCCCACGTTAGGAGCTTCCTAGCCGGCTCGACATAGGAGTGAAGTAGGAGCTTGTAGAGTTGGGGAAGTACGTACGCCACCCCACGAATGGTATTAAGGAATACACCCGTCATCCACGCGACTAATACACACTAATCAACCGGTGAAAGATAGTTAGGGAGTAAGGAAATCTAAGTAAACACATTTCTCTACACATAAGTTTCTCACCAACATTTTATTTTCAGTTATTTTATTTTATTTGCATTTGTAGTTATTTGGGTTAGTTGACTAGCAACTAATTCCGCCCACTCCTTCAAACCCGAGATTTTACTTGCTTTCATAAAAAAATATAAAAACATAAAAAGAATCTTCCTCAACCTTTAGACCTATTAGAGTAGTTTTTCATACCTAACGAACACTATTCCCTGTGGAGAACGATCAATCCCCCGTACTTACCACTACACTATACTACATCGGTCAGGTACACTGCCTGGTGGGGTTGTAAGCCTCTTGAGATCCCTCGAGAGGTAAAACCTGTTGTAAGGTTACAAAACCACGCATCAAGTTTTTGGCGCCGCTGCCGGGGAGTAGTTATTGCTTAGGTTGAAATTTTATTTTATTAGGTCTACTCACTAGATTCCTTTCTAGTGAGATTTTTATTTTATTTTTCTAGGTTTTCTTTAGTCTATCTTATTTCTTTGTGTGTTTGTTCGTAATTTCCATTGACTCTTCCGTTCACCATTATGGAGAACGCGAATCCACCATACTACCAGCCACGTAATTCACCCACTCCATATGACATCTTGATGTTTAAACAACATAAAGATGAACCTCTTTATGATGCATGGACTCGTTTTAAATATTTACTCCAAAAAGTCCCTCATCATAACTTCAATTTTTGGTCCCTAACTCAAATCTTTTACAATCATGTCGACCGACATGCCCAAAGGGACATTTACCATATTGCCGGCAGGGATATTAGGGAATTAAGTGCTGAGAAAGCATGGGAAGCTATTGAAGAGTGTGCCCAATATTATTATATAGTAGACAACCCAACAAACGTTAGTACAAGTCAATTGACCACAAATTTCGAGGATCATGAAACAAGTTTGTTTGGGGATGAATATGTTAGTGTTGAGATACCTAAGTGGATGTCATGTAATGCCATATTACAAAACAAACACATAGGTGACCTTGATATGACGGAGGATTTAGCCGAACATGATCACATTGATCAAAAAGACCTAGGTTTTGTGATTGATGACGTCGAATCTCAAGAAACACATGATGAATCTTTTAGGCAGTTTGAATATAGCAGTCAGAATATTGAGGATGATCCGTATGATTTGGACATAGAAGTTGAAATGCCTAGAGAAGCACTTGAGATACTTGGGAAAATGTTAGGGTTAGATCCTACTAAAACGCATGATGAGGATATAGGTGAGCTTGACGTAAGGAATGATGAGGTAAGTAACATAAGCCCACCAAGTGCCCCACAAGTCCTACCATCATTTGAGGCACACACACCGCCTGTGACTTACCCGGAAGAAGTAGAAGGGACTATAGGAACCCCAATTGAAGTAGAACCTTTGGAAGAAACAAAACTAGAAGAAATAGGTTTGAATACTTGTAGTCATAACCTTTCTTTTAGTTCTATGGAAGTTCCTAGTTTTGATGAACCGGAGCCTAAACCAAAACCGTTACCTAATCTTCCATCCTTAGATGTGAACTTAGGAATTGAATTAGGTCCCGATCCACCCATCAAACCATGTAGTCCGGGTAATGTTAAGATTAAGGTAGTAGACTCTAGGCCTTGTAGAGAGGAAGCTAACATAGGAGTGAACCATGACCTTACATACTTACATCACCCATTTATGATTAATCACAAGAAACACTATGGGTTTAAACCGGGTTTATTAGGTCAAGATGGATTCCCAACTAGGAATCTCTCGAAGTTGTTAGAAGATGATCCCTTTTTAGGAGAACACTTTAACTCACCCATTGACCAAAGTGAACTAGGTAAGGTTATGATGAAAGGAGCACACCCCTTTGAGTATATAATTCATCCACCACTCTTTCCTCACGCGGCATACTTCCACCAAGATGGTGTGTATCGCTACTATCACCCGCACTTAATCCTAAGTGTAGGAAAAACCTCTCCTTTATCCGTTAAATAAGGGTAGAGTCAGGCTCGTGACTCGAACAAAAACAAGCGCTTCTTGGGAGGCAACCCAAGTTTTATTTGCTTTGTGTGTTTATTTGTTTGTTTGTTTGTTTTTATTTATTTCCGTATGTGTGTTTGATTTTATTATTATTGATTCATGTTCAAAAGTAAATTGTGAAAATGCTTTATTTTGTTTTTAACTTCGTCTTAACTACATATAAAGGTATTTTGCAAAAGTTAAGTGTAAGGGAAATCTAAATCGGTTTATTAGAACACAAATAAACATGAATCATAATAATAACAAATGAACATACATATTAGTGTTTGTTTGAGTCAAATGCTTGTATCGAGTCATACTGATGTTTTGCAGGAATTCCAGGAAGTAAGGTGTAGGTTTTTCCAAAAATTTTCCGGAAACGTAACATGAGAATTCTGTCAGATCATTTCTGACGGCGTCAGGAGTTATAACCTGACGGCGTCAGGTTTAATTTTCTGAAAATTTTTGAAAGTTTTGTTTTCATAGAAAGTTTTTATTAAATCTCTAACTTATAATCTCCAGGAATCTGCAAAATTATCATTCCACAAGCATTATATCCTTATATATAGAGTTTATCCCGCCGATGTTATGCAGGTTTTCGTGTTTGTTTTCTCAGGTTTAACAGGTTATTTTGGACAAGGAAATGTTTTTGGATCAAGCTTTTGGCGATGCATTAGTCATGGAGCTTCAACATTACCTTGGAAGAAGATCTAACCGTGTTACTTCATTATCCACCGAGCGAATCAGGGGAGTATTTGATTTAATTCTTTTACTTTATGCTTTTACATCTTGTTATTTGAACATTGGGGACAATGTTCATCTTAAGTGTAAAGGGGGGGTAAAAGTACGATTTTAGAGAATGCTATTACGCTTGATTTTTGTTTGTTTAATAGTAGATGTGTAATAAAACTGAGATAAATACCTGTTAGGGTAATTTTAGTGCCAAATTTAAAATTTTTTACAACATATAGGAGTGAAACTTTGATTCTAATGAGCGTCTCACGGATAGGAGTTATATGACTAGCACAAAAACCGTACCACTAAAAAATTTTCCACCCCCAAATATGTGAGGTTCGCCCCTAGAATTGGTAGGAAAAGCATTTATGCTATGATGTGTGTACCGGTAGCACTTAGATTCTAGAACTTGCGTTAGGACCATTCCGAGGCCACAAGTGAGACTACATTCGTGTAGTTAGATTTACTACATGATAAGAGGCATTAGGATTAACCCATTGTTTTACACCTGTGTTTTTGTTATAATTACATTGGCTACATTGGTCAAGTAATTCTCCCACACCCCTTTGCGTTGTACTCATTTTTAGTACACGATACCCCTAGTACACCCCTCAGAGCCTATCTTTTCGTTTCGACCTTTAAGCATTTTACTTAAAGGAAGAATTTGTTACACCCCACTTAAATGTACACCCAAATCGCCTTAGCCTACCTTGTATGCACTCATTTTTAGTGCATTATTGTTACAACATTTGTTTAAACCCAAGTTAATTATCTAGTTGCTTACATGGTTGCTAAGTCGAGTCATATCCTTGTACATATTGTTTTGGGACGATTGGGACTCATGGGTAAAGTACTAGTGTAATGGAGTAATGGGGAAGAACATCATTTATTACCCCCATATGTGCTAAATGTTTTAAAAGTACTCCAAGTTTTTCAATCATCTTAATTCGAGTCATTAGAATAGTTATTTGTAAAGTTATGTAAAAGTTCAAGTGTAAGGGGAATGCAATGCCCCTATGATGTATTATTTTGGATGGTAGGGCAAAAGTGTATGCAAAAAAAAAAAAAAAAAAAGAAAAAAATAAAAAAAATCGAAAAAAAATCAAGAAAAAATACAAAAAAAATGAGAAAAAGAAAAGTAGAAAAAACATACGGACTACCATCCCGTTTCATTTTATGTTTGTTTTATGTTTTTGTTATTTTGTTATTTCGTTTCTAGCTTAAGATCGAGTCTAGTCTTGGCTTAGCAACATTGTATAGTACATGTAATTGATCAAGATCTTTAACTCGCCACCAGTAAAATATCCTTTATCCAACAAAACCGTGTTTTGCTTTTCCCTACACCTAACGTTATAACCCATTTAAAAGCCCTCTTTGATAGTTTATCTTTGGTGCTTACGCCTAGTGGAGGAGGTTTTCGATCCTTTCCCAAGCCTATGGTAATCTATTTGCTATGACAGGTAGTGAGAGATATTATCCGTTTTCATTTATGAGATTTATTTTGATGACACTTGAGAGATGTGAGTATCTAAACACTACTTGTGAGGTGCTAGTATGTAATCTCCGTGCTTATTATGATTGAAGTGGAACGAATATTTGTTGTAATTACTTTTATGTTAGCATTAAATGACCCCTAACTTGTATTTTGATTAGAATAAAAGCGCATTTGCTTGAGGACAAGCAAATCTCAAGTGTAAGGGTATTTGATGAAGCGAAAAGTGTACCGCTTTTAAGGGGTCATTTAAGCCCTAAATCGTATTTATTTGATCAAATATTGCCCTAAATCGTTCCTTTTGTCATTTTAGGTACTTTTGAGGAGAAATCTGGAAAAGGAGGCATTTTGGACGTTTTTGGAGCATAAAAGTGAAGAAAATGACAAAGTCTCAAAATTGTGCTGAAAGTTACCTTTGACGGCGTCACAATTTACTCTGGACGGCGTCATGCCTTGGCAAGAAAAGGTGGACGTGAAATTTACTCATGATAAGCCAGTGAAAATAGCATGTGAATTCTGACGGCGTCACGCTTTAACCTGATCAAGGGCGTCACGGCTTAAATCAAAAGGGGACGGCGTCACGTTCAACAGCTGACGGCGTCAAGCCTTGATAAGCCAGAACGGATTTTGGAGAGCTAAAGAGGGACGGCGTCAAGAAGGCCATCCGGGAACCCTAGAAGCGGCGAGGTGACGGCGTCACACTCCATAAGGTGACGCCGTCAGATCCAAAAATCTATATATAGTTTTCTAATTTTTTGTCATTAGGGAGAGCTTAGTGTGTGGAATTTTGGGAGAAAACCCTAAGACGATTTTAGCTTCTTTTTCAAGGCTTTTTGCCTTGAGATCTTCCATGTTACATTGAAGATAAGTTATCAATTAATCATTCAATATGTCTATGTGTTGTTTGATTCTATCTTATTCTTGTCTTTTGTTTAACATGTTAGGCTAAATTTATCTTGTGTTTGCTTAGATCTAATGAAACCTAGCTATTGATTATTCGTTATTAGTGTGTTGTTAGTTGTATTGGATGATTGTTTATCTATGTTAGGCTTAAGAAAACTGGCTAACTTCCTATTCGGTAACTTGCTTGAACGTCTTAAGAAACATGAACCAAATGCGTACTAAAGGTTTTTATGGTTGTATTTAATGCACAAGCGAATTCTAGTGATCCCATGTTAGGAGCTTCCTAGCCGGCTCGACATAGGAGTGAAGTAGGAGCTTGTAGAGTTGGGGAAGTACGTACGCCACCCCACGAATGGTATTAAGGAATACACCCATCATCCACGCGACTAATACACACTAATCAACCGGTGAAAGATAGTTAGGGAGTAAGGAAATCTAAGTAAACACATTTCTCTACACATAAGTTTCTCACCAACATTTTATTTTCAGTTATTTTATTTTATTTGCATTTGTAGTTATTTGGGTTAGTTGACTAGCAACTAATTCCGCCCACTCCTTCAAACCCGAGATTTTACTTGCTTTCATAAAAAAATATAAAAACATAAAAAGAATCTTCCTCAACCTTTAGACCTATTAGAGTAGTTTTTCATACCTAACGAACACTATTCCCTGTGGAAAACGATCAATCCCCCGTACTTACCACTACACTATACTACATCGGTCAGGTACACTGCCTGGTGGGGTTGTAAGCCTCTTGAGATCCCTCGAGAGGTAAAACCTGTTGTAAGGTTACAAAACCACGCATCAGCAAACCAAACTACCAAGTAATTTAGACAATTCCCCGGCAGCGGCGCCAAAAACGTGATGTGTCGTGTGTAGTGCAAGTTTTAAATTTTTATAAAATCAATTTATCCGATTCTTTAATCAACACATACGAGCAAGTATACTCGTCCGTAGTAGTAAAGGTGGGTAAGTTGAGATCGTCCCAAGGGAATTGTGGTTTGGGTTTGCAAAATAAGTTTTGTCAAAAAAGATTGTCAATCCTTTTTGGTGTAAATGCTAAGGTAAACAAAAATCAATCAATCAAAAAACAATATACTTGTGTGTAGTTCCATGATAATTGTATAGAGTAATCTAACAAGTTGGGTGTGACTTGTAATGATGCACAACTTAAAATTGAGTGATTCACAATCAATGGTTTTTATCATGAGAAATCATCTCTAAGAATTCAATCTCCTAGTTAATTCCTTTCGGCCTTTGTTAACTAGTGCGATAATTCTATTAGACTCTTTGTTGTTTGAAAAACATTTCTTATTCTAAGAATTCCTACGAATCCTTTCGGCCTTTTCTCGTGATGAAATCGTTTCCAAATCCATTTTAATGAGCTAATATGATGCTTGTCACACACCATAATCCATACTAATTCGTGCACTAACTTTTTGGCATAAAAACATAAAGAAAATCCTTTCGGCCTTTTGTTAATCTTTAAAACTGTTTTTACCAACTAATTAAGCAAGATTAGATTCTATTTCAACAAACTCATAAAACAAGATATGATTTCATGCATCACTATGAAATAAGAATACTCCAACACTTATCACATCATACACACAAGTATAACCAAAATTACTCCATAACAATCATATTCAAACACAAGTAATCAACCATACTTTCATTCATGTTAAAGTAAAAGTAGTTCATAATAACTCAAATAAGAAATACCTAGTTGTGAAATTACAAGAACTAGAATTGTGGAACTATAGCAACCACTCTCCTCCAATCGCCTATGATCAAACGTAAACAACTCCACACTTGGACACAACTGTAAAACCCTAAAATCTAAAATATGTAAAAGGACCAAAATGCCCCTACAATCAAAAACTTTGACATAACAAGTCCATAATGCACCAAATTGATTCCAAAGCTTTGTAAACTAATAAATTATGATACAAAACCAATCTAAGTTGCATTTTGGCACATGAAAAACTTGCGTGGACCCTCTAAAACCTACATCAGTCGAGTATTATAAAATGTACACTTTATTATCATTTTGAATTTTAAAAACACAAGATAACTTTGGAAATTAACCACCAAATCATATGAGGATTCGGTCCATGTATATCACGAGATCTTTGGTCATTATCCCCTCCCCACTCACACGTTTTCCACACAATTATATATAACAATATCTCCCATAATATTCTCACACACAACAACCAAAGTCCTTTTTAAAACCCTAGAAACCAAAAACCTTCTGCCACCTTTTCATCCGATTACTCCAAGCTTTTAAACCAAGTTCCATTGTGATCTTGATCATCTAAAGGAGCTAGAAAAGAGCCTTGAAGGTCTGCTGTGGTGCGTTCGATCCCAGGAGGCGTATAATTGTCGAGAGCTCGACATAAAAGGTAATCGCCATATTTTTCAAACCAACCCTTGTACGCTCATTCTTATGTTTTCCTCGTGTTCTCCTCACCCTATTCGACCTGTAAAACATAGATTTGGAAGGGGTCATTGTCGAGTTTGATCGGTGGAAGAGCTTTACATCGCGACTTGATTCTTTATAAGGTATAAATCGATCACCTGTTCCGACCCATAATATATACGTACATCGTTTTCTCACACTCTTCATATTTTTGTGGACCATGAAATCGTATACAAGACCTGTGAAGGGCGCGGTGTGATCGTGGTACTCATTTGATTCTGTTCGACATAGATCTCGTACGCCTCATTCTCCTCGACAAAACTTTGGTTTGACCCTTCCTTCGTACTTCTTTTACCTTATAATCATCATGTATATCGACTTAATGGAATCATGCACGTAAAATAATCGGTTTAGGTGAACATATGAACGTATCGAACTAAACTTTAAAACCATATTCATATTCGGTCTGCTACTATGAGGGTGTTATATATACGTTTAATATGATCCTAGTAATCTAAAAGTAATATTAAAATGAGCCTATGAGGTATTGATCGCATGTGGGAGGGTGCATCGAATCAGATTTAAAGTATACATGTATCTCTCAACTTAAGGTTTATACGATTAGGATTTTATTTTGAAGTTTAATAATGATTTAATGAGTAGTAATGATTGAATGTACCTTGGTTAGGGTTTTGGTTGGGTAAAAGTGTAAACCGATTTATCTTGGAAAGCTAGAAGGATCGATCATGCCATTTTTGAAACGTATGGGTCATTCATTAAAACGTGTTCGAAACTATATAAGTCGTACGAATGTTAATTGAGGGGTCTTTGTGTAACTTTGGCATTTTATGAGGTTATTTTGTAAATATGTGTAAGTATGGAGTCGAATTGTAAACTTTTAAAAGTGGAAGGGTTGAAAATGTAATTTTGTAAAACCTAAGGGTAAGTCATGTAGTTCATAATATTCGGAGGGCTATGTATCATTTTGATAGTTAAGGGACCCAATATGTAATTATTGATAATAAAAGATGAAAACATAAAATGAGGAACCAAATATGTAAATGTTATAACTTAAAGGACTTACCTTGTAAATCATATATATTGGAAGGTCATGAATCGTACAACAAAATAAACTAAGGATATAATGTGTAATTTGGAAACTGAGGGGCTTAAAACGTTAAAGTGAATATCATAAGGACTAATATGTAACTTCTTTGATTTAAGGGACTAAAAGTGTAAAATATAGAATATCAAGGGTGAGAAGTGTAACTTGGATAATGTGATTTATAACTTAACCAAATGAGAATATGGAAATATTACCAAATAAGGAAACTTTCTAAAAAATAGAAACTTTCTAATAATGGAAACTTACAAATGTGGGAAACCTGCTATAAATGGAATGTTACTTAAAATTGAAAGATTGTAATTCCCATTCTAATTCTTTAGGTGTGAAGAAGGAGGGACTCTGAGCTGTCTTCTTTTATTCTGTGCTTATTTTCTGTTTGTGCTACGTCATAAGGTACGGATACTCTGCCCTTTTTCAATAAGGGTGTCCTTTCCCTTAATATGATTCTGACTTCTGATTTGTTGAGATTTACAAACCATTGCTATGATCCCTTTTTGTTTATGAACCTTCTGAATAGATTCTGATTTGGACCTTTAATACTTTTCGGAAAAGATTTGATATGAACCATTTGTTATGAACCACCTGTTATGGACTATCTGTATTGGACCTCTGATTATGACCTTCTGATATGTATTTATTTCTGACTCTTAGTTTGATACCCGAGCCACCTTTCTGTTACCTAGCCAGGAAGGTAACCTGGCTGTGTCTGTGATGCACCACTGGCATGACTCCTGTGTGGGGGAGTGATTTCTCACACCGTCCCTGTTCTGTTATCTGCCGGCTAATATGATTATATGATTATGACTTCTGTTTGGGGGGTGTATGGATTGCAATCCTAGATCTGATCTGTTTAGTGGATTTAACTGTATATGCTATGATATGTTTTGTCTGGTGACTGGTGCTTGTGTGCAATACACGCCTTTCACATTTATCTGGGAGCTGATCACTCCATTTGATACATGAGGTCACCCCTCATATTATCTGGTTGCCTAAGAGGTATCCCCTCTGTACGTGTATGATTATGAGTATGATATGATATGTTTCTGGGCTCGTGGTGGATGACTATCCTATTCTTCTTTTATATTCTGTCTCTTTGTTTATAATTCATGATATTTCCCCATGCACCATATTTCAGTTCTGTTTCATTATTATTACTTTGTATATGTATCTGTTCACTGAGCTTTTTAAGCTCAGCCGTACGTTTCCTTTTCATGTACGGCAGGTATTTAAGCCAGGAAGCTGGGTTTGGCTTTGGGATGAGAGCAACTCGTGTGAAGCTTAGACCTTAGACATTCTAGTTATGCCTTTTGGATTCTGTTTCTGTTATGCCATTGTTTCGGCATTTGGATTTATGTACTTCAGTTTATTTCTGTTTTGGGCATAAGTTACGTTGACTTATTTTCCCTTTGATCATTAATGTTATGGACTTATGATGTTTTGGATTTGATTCTTGTAATCTGATATGAAGCCATTGTTGTGATATCTTTACCCTTGCCGGGTTGGGGTGTTACAATTTATGGTATCAGAGCCAGGTTATCCGAAACCCTTAGAGCTTAGGCTCGTGACCTGTGAGGATTGGGTAGAAATTAGGTTTCCTTTCGCGCACTCTTTTTCTGCTTTGCTCTGTCATATATTCTTGATCTGCTCTGTCATATTCTATCTGAGTTGCTAATCCTTTTTGTAATCGTTCAGATGGTGAACACGCGCTTTAACGAGTATGATGCTCCAAATTTTGAAGCCATGATTGCTGAGGCTTTGAAAAACGTCCTCCCTAACCTTTCTGCTCAGGTGGTGACCGAGGTCACCAACAACATCCGTAATGGGGCAGGTTCTTCTGGAGGTGGTAGTGGCGGCGGTGCTCCACCCGCTACTCCACCGGTCGGTATTCATGTATGGATTGAGCGGTTCAACAAGCTCAAGCCTCTCTCGTTCAAGTCCGCTGCCACTCCCCATGAGGCAGAGGACTGGATCACCCATGTCGAGAAATTGTTCAGGGTTCTCGGATGTGCTGACGAGTTTAAAACTCGTTTGGCTACATTCAAGCTGGAGGGTGACGCTCAGAACTGGTGGACTGCCCTTGTGAAGGCAAAGGGGGATGATTTTGCTGAGTCTTGTTCGTGGGCAGAGTTCATTGAGGTGTTTTATAAGCAGTACATTCCTATGGCAGAACAGCAGAGGTATGAGAGGGAATACGGGTCGATTCGTCAGGGTGATCATGAGTCTTCAGGAGACTTTATGCAGCGATTCTTACGTCTGGCTAGTTTCGTTGGGCCAGAGGTTACTAGGGATTCTTTTCGACAGGCTCGTCATTTCAAGTGGGCTCTTAAGAGATGGGTGTTAGACCGGATTGTTAACACTCCATTTGAGGACGTGGCTAGTGTTCAGGATGCCGCGCGTAACATTGAGTTGTTGCATGCGGACAGGGTGTCTAATAAGCGTGATAGGGATGGTAACCGGGTAGATTTTCGGGGTCGGCAGGACCAAAGGCAGGATTATTGGGGTCGGCAGGACCAAAGGCAGGATTCTCGGGGTCGGCAGGACTATGGGCATGATCAGCGGGGTCGCCAGGACCGAGGTGGTGATTATAGGCGACAGGATTCTAGGAACCAGGGCCGACAGGATTATGGTCGGTATGGTGGTGACCGTCAGGGACAGGGTGATAGTAGCAGGCGTAGGGATTCTCAGCAGTATCAGCAGTCGGGATCGTCAGGTCAGAAGAGGGCTGTTGAGACTCTACCTCCTCCTCCTACATGTACTACATGTAGGAAACCACATCCAGGTCCTTGTTACAAAGCTTCTGGTGGTTGTTTCTCTTGCGGTTCTACTCAGCACAAGGTCAAGGACTGCCCTAGGAAGAATGCTAGTGAGCCTAGGGGCAATGCTAGGGCAGCTCCTACTGCAGGTCGGGTTTATTCTTTGACACGTGATCAGGCAGCTAGCACCTCAGGTACTATTACGGGTTTTGTTTATATTGGAGATCGTATTGTTTTTGCTTTATTTGACACCGGTGCTACACACTCTATCATATCTACTTCACTTGCAAATAAAATAAACATAACCCCAACACAATTAATGAATCGTATATCCATTGCTACCCCGATGAAAACTCATGTGATTATTGATGTCGAGTATGTTAATTGCCCTCTCCGTTTCGATGATCGTGTTCGTTCTGCGAACCTTCTTCCCATTGATATGGTTGATTTTGATATTATTCTGGGCATGGACTGGTTAGCTGCTCATAAGGCGACCATTGATTGTTATGCTCGTAAGGTGATCTTTGGTGATCTTCATCATCCTGATTATGTTTATTCTGGTTCCCAACCTCTGAAATCCGTAAAGATTATTTCGGCTATGAAAGCCCGGACATTGATTTCGCACGGCTGTCTTGGTTTTCTTGCCTCTATTAAAGATACCTCTGTTGATGTTCCTAGCATTGATAGTATTCGTATTGTGCGCGATTTCACCGATGTATTTTCGGATGAACTTCCTGGTATTCCTCCTGTTAGGGATGTTGAATTTAGCATTGATCTGATTCCGGGTGCTGAACCCATATCTAAAGCTCCTTATCGCATGGCACCGATTGAATTAAAGGAATTAAAGGAGCAATTGCAAGAACTGTTGGAAAACGGTTTTATTCGTCCGAGCGTATCTCCTTGGGGTGCTCCTGTGTTGTTTGTAAAGAAGAAAGACGGGAGCATGCGTCTTTGTATCGATTATCGGGAGCTTAACCGCATTACTATTCGTAACCGCTGTCCTCTTCCTCGCATTGATGATTTATTCGATCAATTGCAAGGGGCGAGGCATTTCTCTAAAATCGATCTGAGGTCTGGATATCACCAGCTTAGGGTGAGGGAGCAGGATGTTCCCAAAACGGCCTTTCGCACTCGGTATGGACACTATGAATTCTTGGTTATGCCTTTTGGTTTGACCAATGCTCCTTCTGTGTTTATGGACCTGATGAACAGGGTATTCCACGAATTCCTCGATAAGTTTGTGATTGTTTTCATCGATGATATTCTTGTGTATTCTAAATCCGAGGAGGAGCACGAGCAACATCTTCGTATTGTTCTGGGGATTCTTCGACAGCAGAAGTTGTATGCGAAGTTTTCGAAGTGCGAATTTTGGTTGGATCGAGTAGCCTTCTTGGGTCACGTTGTTTCTGCAGACGGTATCACTATGGATCCGGCGAAGATTGAGGCTATTACGAGATGGCCAAGACCTACAAATGTGACGGAGGTGAGGAGTTTTCTGGGTCTCGCTGGTTATTATAGGCGATTTGTTGAGGGTTTTTCTCGTATTGCTTTACCTTTGACGCAGTTAATGAGAAAAGGGGAAAAGTTTATTTGGACTGATGAGCGGGAGAGTAGTTTTGAGGAGTTGAAGAGACGGTTAGTATCTGCACCAATCTTGACTCTTCCATCGGGTTCCGACGGCTACCAGATTTATAGCGATGCATCAAAGAAAGGTTTAGGGTGTGTTTTGATGCAGCATGGGAAAGTTATTGCGTATGCTTCGAGGCAGTTGAAGCCTTACGAGGAGAACTATCCGACGCACGATCTAGAGTTAGCAGCTGTGGTTTTCGCGCTAAAGATTTGGCGCCATTATTTGTACGGAGAGACTTGTGACATTTTCACTGATCATAAGAGTCTTAAATACATTTTCACCCAGAAAGAGCTGAATATGAGACAGAGGCGATGGTTGGAGCTCCTGAAAGATTATGATGCTAACATCCAGTATCATCCCGGGAAAGAGAATGTAGTCGCAGATGCTCTTAGTAGGAAATCCGGTATGATTGCGAGTTTGGAGTTTGAGCCTAGCATTTTGCATGATTTAGAGCTTCTTGATGTGGAGTTTTGTGTTCAAGGTCATGGTGGTTATTGGGCTAGCCTTACGGTCGAGTCCAATCTTATCTTGCGAATTAAGGAGGCTCAGAAGGAGGATGGTGAGTTATGGTCTATAGTTCAGAACGTCGAGGAAGGCAAACAGTCCGAGTTCCGAGTGGATGATTTCGGTGTGGTTTGGTTTGAGAATCGTCTATCTGTTCCCAACGATCCTGAGCTTCGTGAGGCTGTTCTATCTGAGGCTCATAGTTCCCCTTTTTCTATACAACCTGGTTCTACCAAGATGTACCGGGACCTTAAGCAGCACTTTTGGTGGAGCGGTATGAAACAAGATGTGGCTTCGTTCGTGGCAAAGTGTTTGACTTGTCAGCAAGTCAAGATCGAACACCAGAGAGCTAGTGGTTTGCTTCAGCCGTTGGAGATTCCGAAGTGGAAATGGGAGGAGATTTCCATGGACTTTGTGACAGGTTTACCTCCTACTCGTAGGAAGCATGATGCGATTTGGGTGGTCGTCGATCGACTAACCAAGTCTGCACACTTCCTCCCTATTCGTGTGGACTACAGTGTTAGTAAGTTGGCGGACATATTTCAGCAGGAAATCGTTAGGCTTCATGGTATGCCTACGGCTATTATATCAGATAGGGATCCTCGGTTTACATCTCGCTTTTGGAAGGGATTGCATAAGGCATGGGATACACGGCTTAAGTTCAGTACAGCTTTTCACCCTCAGACGGATGGTCAGTCGGAGAGGACCATTCAGACTTTAGAAGACATGTTGAGGGCATGTGCCTTAGAGTGGACTGGTAGCTGGGACGATTATTTGTGTTTGGTAGAGTTTGCTTATAACAACAGCTGGCACGCGAGTATTCGTATGGCTCCTTTCGAGATGTTATATGGTAGGAAGTGTAGGGCTCCGGTTTGTTGGAACGAAGTAGGTGAACGCATTATTGAGGGTCCGGAGTTAGTTCAGATCGCTACTGAGAAAGTGGATGTTGCTAGAGAGAAGTTGAAGGAAGCTAGGGCTCGTCAGAAGAGTTATGCCGACAAGCATCGGCGTGACCTAGAGTTTCGTGTTGGTGATCGGGTGTTTCTTAAGGTTTCGCCGTTCCGAGGAGTTAAACGTTTTGGGATTAAGGGCAAGCTCAGTCCTCGTTTCATCGGACCGTTTGAGATTTTGGACCGCATCGGAGAGGTTTCGTATCGTTTGGCTCTTCCTCCGCAGTTATCACTTGTTCACGACGTCTTTCATGTATCTCTTCTGAGGGGATACAATTACCATCCTCTGCATGTGGTGTCTTATCCTTTTGATCAGATTCAGCCCGATATGTCTTTTCCGGAGGAGCCGGAAGCTGTTCTTGATCGCCAGGAGCGAGTTATGAGACGTAAAGTCATTCCTTTTGTTAAGATTCTTTGGTCGGGAAGCTACCTGGGAGACCGAGGAGTCTATTCGAGCTAGTTATCCTCATTTTGTATTCTGATCTGGTATGTCTCCGTTATGTTTCGATTCGTTTCATTTCTAATTCTTTGCAAATTTCGAGGACGAAATTTTTTCTTTTAGAGGGGAAGAAGTTGTAAAACCCTAAAATCTAAAATATGTAAAAGGACCAAAATGCCCCTACAATCAAAAACTTTGACATAACAAGTCCATAATGCACCAAATTGATTCCAAAGCTTTGTAAACTAATAAATTATGATACAAAACCAATCTAAGTTGCATTTTGGCACATGAAAAACTTGCGTGGACCCTCTAAAACCTACATCAGTCGAGTATTATAAAATGTACACTTTATTATCATTTTGAATTTTAAAAACACAAGATAACTTTGGAAATTAACCACCAAATCATATGAGGATTCGGTCCATGTATATCACGAGATCTTTGGTCATTATCCCCTCCCCACTCACACGTTTCCCACACAATAATATATAACAATATCTCCCATAATATTCTCACACACAACAACCAAAGTCCTTTTTAAAACCCTAGAAACCAAAAACCTTCTGCCACCTTTTCATCCGATTACTCCAAGCTTTTAAACCGAGTTCCATTGTGATCTTGATCATCTAAAGGAGCTAGAAAAGAGCCTTGAAGGTCTGCTGTGGTGCGTTCGATCCCAGGAGGCGTATAATTGTCGAGAGCTCGACATAAAAGGTAATCGCCATATTTTTCAAACCAACCCTTGTACGCTCATTCTTATGTTTTCCTCGTGTTCTCCTCACCCTATTCGACCTGTAAAACATAGATTTGGAAGGGGTCGTTGTCGAGTTTGATCGGTGGAAGAGCTTTACATCGCGACTTGATTCTTTATAAGGTATAAATCGATCACCTGTTCCGACCCATAATATATACGTACATCGTTTTCTCACACTCTTCATATTTTTGTGGACCATGAAATCGTATACAAGACCTGTGAAGGGCGCGGTGTGATCGTGGTACTCATTTGATTCTGTTCGACATAGATCTCGTACGCCTCATTCTCCTCGACAAAACTTTGGTTTGACCCTTCCTTCGTACTTCTTTTACCTTATAATCATCATGTATATCGACTTAATGGAATCATGCACGTAAAATAATCGGTTTAGGTGAACATATGAACGTATCGAACTAAACTTTAAAACCATATTCATATTCGGTCTGCTACTATGAGGGTGTTATATATACGTTTAATATGATCCTAGTAATCTAAAAGTAATATTAAAATGAGCCTATGAGGTATTGATCGCATGTGGGAGGGTGCATCGAATCAGATTTAAAGTATACATGTATCTCTCAACTTAAGGTTTATACGGTTAGGATTTTATTTTGAAGTTTAATAATGATTTAATGAGTAGTAATGATTGAATGTACCTTGGTTAGGGTTTTGGTTGGGTAAAAGTGTAAACCGATTTATCTTGGAAAGCTAGAAGGATCGATCATGCCATTTTTGAAACGTATGGGTCATTCATTAAAACTTGTTCGAAACTATATAAGTCGTACGAATGTTAATTGAGGGGTCTTTGTGTAACTTTGGCATTTTATGAGGTTATTTTGTAAATATGTGTAAGTATGGAGTCGAATTGTAAACTTTTAAAAGTGGAAGGGTTGAAAATGTAATTTTGTAAAACCTAAGGGTAAGTCATGTAGTTCATAATATTCGGAGGGCTATGTATCATTTTGATAGTTAAGGGACCCAATATGTAATTATTGATAATAAAAGATGAAAACATAAAATGAGGAACCAAATATGTAAATGTTATAACTTAAAGGACTTACCTTGTAAATCATATATATTGGAAGGTCATGAATCGTACAACAAAATAAACTAAGGATATAATGTGTAATTTGGAAACTGAGGGGCTTAAAACGTTAAAGTGAATATCATAAGGACTAATATGTAACTTCTTTGATTTAAGGGACTAAAAGTGTAAAATATAGAATATCAAGGGTGAGAAGTGTAACTTGGATAATGTGATTTATAACTTAACCAAATGAGAATATGGAAATATTACCAAATAAGGAAACTTTCTAAAAAATAGAAACTTTCTAATAATGGAAACTTACAAATGTGGGAAACCTGCTATAAATGGAATGTTACTTAAAATTGAAAGATTGTAATTCCCATTCTAATTCTTTAGGTGTGAAGAAGGAGGGACTCTGAGCTGTCTTCTTTTATTCTGTGCTTATTTTCTGTTTGTGCTACGTCATAAGGTACGGATACTCTGCCCTTTTTCAATAAGGGTGTCCTTTCCCTTAATATGATTCTGACTTCTGATTTGTTGAGATTTACAAACCATTGCTATGATCCCTTTTTGTTTATGAACCTTCTGAATAGATTCTGATTTGGACCTTTAATACTTTTCGGAAAAGATTTGATATGAACCATTTGTTATGAACCACCTGTTATGGACTATCTGTATTGGACCTCTGATTATGACCTTCTGATATGTATTTATTTCTGACTCTTAGTTTGATACCCGAGCCACCTTTCTGTTACCTAGCCAGGAAGGTAACCTGGCTGTGTCTGTGATGCACCACTGGCATGACTCCTGTGTGGGGGAGTGATTTCTCACACCGTCCCTGTTCTGTTATCTGCCGGCTAATATGATTATATGATTATGACTTCTGTTTGGGGGGCGTATGGATTGCAATCCTAGATCTGATCTGTTTAGTGGATTTAACTGTATATGCTATGATATGTTTTGTCTGGTGACTGGTGCTTGTGTGCAATACACGCCTTTCACATTTATCTGGGAGCTGATCACTCCATTTGATACATGAGGTCACCCCTCATATTATCTGGTTGCCTAAGAGGTATCCCCTCTGTACGTGTATGATTATGAGTATGATATGATATGTTTCTGGGCTCGTGGTGGATGACTATCCTATTCTTCTTTTATATTCTGTCTCTTTGTTTATAATTCATGATATTTCCCCATGCACCATATTTCAGTTCTGTTTCATTATTATTACTTTGTATATGTATCTGTTCACTGAGCTTTTTAAGCTCAGCCGTACGTTTCCTTTTCATGTACGGCAGGTATTTAAGCCAGGAAGCTGGGTTTGGCTTTGGGATGAGAGCAACTCGTGTGAAGCTTAGACCTTAGACATTCTAGTTATGCCTTTTGGATTCTGTTTCTGTTATGCCATTGTTTCGGCATTTGGATTTATGTACTTCAGTTTATTTCTGTTTTGGGCATAAGTTACGTTGACTTATTTTCCCTTTGATCATTAATGTTATGGACTTATGATGTTTTGGATTTGATGCTTGTAATCTGATATGAAGCCATTGTTGTGATATCTTTACCCTTGCCGGGTTGGGGTGTTACAATTTATGGTATCAGAGCCAGGTTATCCGAAACCCTTAGAGCTTAGGCTCGTGACCTGTGAGGATTGGGTAGAAATTAGGTTTCCTTTCGCGCACTCTTTTTCTGCTTTGCTCTGTCATATATTCTTGATCTGCTCTTTCATATTCTATCTGAGTTGCTAATCCTTTTTGTAATCGTTCAGATGGTGAACACGCGCTTTAACGAGTATGATGCTCCAAATTTTGAAGCCATGATTGCTGAGGCTTTGAAAAACGTCCTCCCTAACCTTTCTGCTCAGGTGGTGACCGAGGTCACCAACAACATCCGTAATGGGGCAGGTTCTTCTGGAGGTGGTAGTGGCGGCGGTGCTCCACCCGCTACTCCACCGGTCGGTATTCATGTATGGATTGAGCGGTTCAACAAGCTCAAGCCTCTCTCGTTCAAGTTCGCTGCCACTCCCCATGAGGCAGAGGACTGGATCACCCATGTCGAGAAATTGTTCAGGGTTCTCGGATGTGCTGACGAGTTTAAAACTCGTTTGGCTACATTCAAGCTGGAGGGTGACGCTCAGAACTGGTGGACTGCCCTTGTGAAGGCAAAGGGGGATGATTTTGCTGAGACTTGTTCGTGGGCAGAGTTCATTGAGGTGTTTTATAAGCAGTACATTCCTATGGCAGAACAGCAGAGGTATGAGAGGGAATACGGGTCGATTCGTCAGGGTGATCATGAGTCTTCAGGAGACTTTATGCAGCGATTCTTACGTCTGGCTAGTTTCGTTGGGCCAGAGGTTACTAGGGATTCTTTTCGACAGGCTCGTCATTTCAAGTGGGCTCTTAAGAGATGGGTGTTAGACCGGATTGTTAACACTCCATTTGAGGACGTGGCTAGTGTTCAGGATGCCGCGCGTAACATTGAGTTGTTGCATGCGGACAGGGTGTCTAATAAGCGTGATAGGGATGGTAACCGGGTAGATTTTCGGGGTCGGCAGGACCAAAGGCAGGATTATTGGGGTCGGCAGGACCAAAGGCAGGATTCTCGGGGTCGGCAGGACTATGGGCATGATCAGCGGGGTCGCCAGGACCGAGGTGGTGATTATAGGCGACAGGATTCTAGGAACCAGGGCCGACAGGATTATGGTCGGTATGGTGGTGACCGTCAGGGACAGGGTGATAGTAGCAGGCGTAGGGATTCTCAGCAGTATCAGCAGTCGGGATCGTCAGGTCAGAAGACGGCTGTTGAGACTCTACCTCCTCCTCCTACATGTACTACATGTAGGAAACCACATCCAGGTCCTTGTTACAAAGCTTCTGGTGGTTGTTTCTCTTGCGGTTCTACTCAGCACAAGGTCAAGGACTGCCCTAGGAAGAATGCTAGTGAGCCTAGGGGCAATGCTAGGGCAGCTCCTACTGCAGGTCGGGTTTATTCTTTGACACGTGATCAGGCAGCTAGCACCTCAGGTACTATTACGGGTTTTGTTTATATTGGAGATCGTATTGTTTTTGCTTTATTTGACACCGGTGCTACACACTCTATCATATCTACTTCACATGCAAATAAAATAAACATAACCCCAACACAATTAATGAATCGTATATCCATTGCTACCCCGATGAAAACTCATGTGATTATTGATGTCGAGTATGTTAATTGCCCTCTCCGTTTCGATGATCGTGTTCGTTCTGCGAACCTTCTTCCCATTGATATGGTTGATTTTGATATTATTCTGGGCATGGACTGGTTAGCTGCTCATAAGGCGACCATTGATTGTTATGCTCGTAAGGTGATCTTTGGTGATCTTCATCATCCTGATTATGTTTATTCTGGTTCCCAACCTCTGAAATCCGTAAAGATTATTTCGGCTATGAAAGCCCGGACATTGATTTCGCACGGCTGTCTTGGTTTTCTTGCCTCTATTAAAGATACCTCTGTTGATGTTCCTAGCATTGATAGTATTCGTATTGTGCGCGATTTCGCCGATGTATTTCCGGATGAACTTCCTGGTATTCCTCCTGTTAGGGATGTTGAATTTAGCATTGATCTGATTCCGGGTGCTGAACCCATATCTAAAGCTCCTTATCGCATGGCACCGATTGAATTAAAGGAATTAAAGGAGCAATTGCAAGAACTGTTGGAAAACGGTTTTATTCGTCCGAGCGTATCTCCTTGGGGTGCTCCTGTGTTGTTTGTAAAGAAGAAAGACGGGAGCATGCGTCTTTGTATCGATTATCGGGAGCTTAACCGCATTACTATTCGTAACCGCTGTCCTCTTCCTCGCATTGATGATTTATTCGATCAGTTGCAAGGGGCGAGGCATTTCTCTAAAATCGATCTGAGGTCTGGATATCACCAGCTTAGGGTGAGGGAGCAGGATGTTCCCAAAACGGCCTTTCGCACTCGGTATGGACACTATGAATTCTTGGTTATGCCTTTTGGTTTGACCAATGCTCCTTCTGTGTTTATGGACCTGATGAACAGGGTATTCCACGAATTCCTCGATAAGTTTGTGATTGTTTTCATCAATGATATTCTTGTGTATTCTAAATCCGAGGAGGAGCACGAGCAACATCTTCGTATTGTTCTGGGGATTCTTCGACAGCAGAAGTTGTATGCGAAGTTTTCGAAGTGCGAATTTTGGTTGGATCGAGTAGCCTTCTTGGGTCACGTTGTTTCTGCAGACGGTATCACTATGGATCCGGCGAAGATTGAGGCTATTACGAGATGGCCAAGACCTACAAATGTGACGGAGGTGAGGAGTTTTCTGGGTCTCGCTGGTTATTATAGGCGATTTGTTGAGGGTTTTTCTCGTATTGCTTTACCTTTGACGCAGTTGATGAGAAAATGGGAAAAGTTTATTTGGACTGATGAGCGGGAGAGTAGTTTTGAGGAGTTGAAGAGACGTTTAGTATCTGCACCAATCTTGACTCTTCCATCGGGTTCCGGCGGCTACCAGATTTATAGCGATGCATCAAAGAAAGGTTTAGGGTGTGTTTTGATGCAGCATGGGAAAGTTATTGCGTATGCTTCGAGGCAGTTGAAGCCTTACGAGGAGAACTATCCGACGCACGATCTAGAGTTAGCAGCTGTGGTTTTCGCGCTAAAGATTTGGCGCCATTATTTGTACGGAGAGACTTGTGACATTTTCACTGATCATAAGAGTCTTAAATACATTTTCACCCAGAAAGAGCTGAATATGAGACAGAGGCGATGGTTGGAGCTCCTGAAAGATTATGATGCTAACATCCAGTATCATCCCGGGAAAGCGAATGTAGTCGCAGATGCTCTTAGTAGGAAATCCGGTATGATTGCGAGTTTGGAGTTTGAGCCTAGCATTTTGCATGATTTAGAGCTTCTTGATGTGGAGTTTTGTGTTCAAGGTCATGGTGGTTATTGGGCTAGCCTTACGGTCGAGTCCAATCTTATCTTGCGAATTAAGGAGGCTCAGAAGGAGGATGGTGAGTTATGGTCTATAGTTCAGAACGTCGAGGAAGGCAAACAGTCCGAGTTCCGAGTGGATGATTTCGGTGTGGTTTGGTTTAAGAATCGTCTATGTGTTCCCAATGATCCTGAGCTTCGTGAGGCTGTTCTATCTGAGGCTCATAGTTCCCCTTTTTCTATACATCCTGGTTCTACCAAGATGTACCGGGACCTTAAGCAGCACTTTTGGTGGAGCGGTATGAAACAAGATGTGGCTTCGTTCGTGGCAAAGTGTTTGACTTGTCAGCAAGTCAAGATCGAACACCAGAGAGCTAGTGGTTTGCTTCAGCCGTTGGAGATTCCGAAGTGGAAATGGGAGGAGATTTCCATGGACTTTGTGACAGGTTTACCTCCTACTCGTAGGAAGCATGATGCGATTTGGGTGGTCGTCGATCGACTAACCAAGTCTGCACACTTCCTCCCTATTCGTGTGGACTACAGTGTTAGTAAGTTGGCGGACATATTTCAGCAGGAAATCGTTAGGCTTCATGGTATGCCTACGGCTATTATATCAGATAGGGATCCTCGGTTTACATCTCGCTTTTGGAAGGGATTGCATAAGGCATGGGATACACGGCTTAAGTTCAGTACAGCTTTTCACCCTCAGACGGATGGTCAGTCGGAGAGGACCATTCAGACTTTAGAAGACATGTTGAGGGCATGTGCCTTAGAGTGGACTGGTAGCTGGGACGATTATTTGTGTTTGGTAGAGTTTGCTTATAACAACAGCTGGCACGCGAGTATTCGTATGGCTCCTTTCGAGATGTTATATGGTCGGAAGTGTAGGGCTCCAGTTTGTTGGAACGAAGTAGGTGAATGCATTATTGAGGGTCCGGAGTTAGTTCAGATCGCTACTGAGAAAGTGGATGTTGCTAGAGAGAAGTTGAAGGAAGCTAGGGCTCGTCAGAAGAGTTATGCCGACAAGAATCGGCGTGACCTAGAGTTTCGTGTTGGTGATCGGGTGTTTCTTAAGGTTTCGCCGTTCCGAGGAGTTAAACGTTTTGGGATTAAGGGCAAGCTCAGTCCTCGTTTCATCGGACCGTTTGAGATTTTGGACCGCATCGGAGAGGTTTCGTATCGTTTGGCTCTTCCTCCGCAGTTATCACTTGTTCACGACGTCTTTCATGTATCTCTTCTGAGGGGATACAATTACCATCCTCTGCATGTGGTGTCTTATCCTTTTGATCAGATTCAGCCCGATATGTCTTTTCCGGAGGAGCCGGAAGCTGTTCTTGATCGCCAGGAGCGAGTTATGAGACGTAAAGTCATTCCTTTTGTTAAGATTCTTTGGTCGGGAAGCTACCTGGGAGACCGAGGAGTCTATTCGAGCTAGTTATCCTCATTTTGTATTCTGATCTGGTATGTCTCCGTTATGTTTCGATTCGTTTCATTTCTAATTCTTTGCAAATTTCGAGGACGAAATTTTTTCTTTTAGAGGGGAAGAAGTTGTAAAACCCTAAAATCTAAAATATGTAAAAGGACCAAAATGCCCCTACAATCAAAAACTTTGACATAACAAGTCCATAATGCACCAAATTGATTCCAAAGCTTTGTAAACTAATAAATTATGATACAAAACCAATCTAAGTTGCATTTTGGCACATGAAAAACTTGCGTGGACCCTCTAAAACCTACATCAGTCGAGTATTATAAAATGTACACTTTATTATCATTTTGAATTTTAAAAACACAAGATAACTTTGGAAATTAACCACCAAATCATATGAGGATTCGGTCCATGTATATCACGAGATCTTTGGTCATTATCCCCTCCCCACTCACACGTTTCCCACACAATAATATATAACAATATCTCCCATAATATTCTCACACACAACAACCAAAGTCCTTTTTAAAACCCTAGAAACCAAAAACCTTCTGCCACCTTTTCATCCGATTACTCCAAGCTTTTAAACCGAGTTCCATTGTGATCTTGATCATCTAAAGGAGCTAGAAAAGAGCCTTGAAGGTCTGCTGTGGTGCGTTCGATCCCAGGAGGCGTATAATTGTCGAGAGCTCGACATAAAAGGTAATCGCCATATTTTTCAAACCAACCCTTGTACGCTCATTCTTATGTTTTCCTCGTGTTCTCCTCACCCTATTCGACCTGTAAAACATAGATTTGGAAGGGGTCGTTGTCGAGTTTGATCGGTGGAAGAGCTTTACATCGCGACTTGATTCTTTATAAGGTATAAATCGATCACCTGTTCCTACCCATAATATATACGTACATCGTTTTCTCACACTCTTCATATTTTTGTGGACCATGAAATCGTATACAAGACCTGTGAAGGGCGCGGTGTGATCGTGGTACTCATTTGATTATGTTCGACATAGATCTCGTACGCCTCATTCTCCTCGACAAAACTTTGGTTTGACCCTTCCTTCGTACTTCTTTTACCTTATAATAATCATGTATATCGACTTAATGGAATCATGCACGTAAAATAATCGGTTTAGGTGAACATATGAACGTATCGAACTAAACTTTAAAACCATATTCATATTCGGTCTGCTACTATGAGGGTGTTATATATACGTTTAATATGATCCTAGTAATCTAAAAGTAATATTAAAATGAGCCTATGAGGTATTGATCGCATGTGGGAGGGTGCATCGAATCAGATTTAAAGTATACATGTATCTCTCAACTTAAGGTTTATACGGTTAGGATTTTATTTTGAAGTTTAATAATGATTTAATGAGTAGTAATGATTGAATGTACCTTGGTTAGGGTTTTGGTTGGGTAAAAGTGTAAACCGATTTATCTTGGAAAGCTAGAAGGATCGATCATGCCATTTTTGAAACGTTTGGGTCATTCATTAAAACGTGTTCGAAACTATATAAGTCGTACGAATGTTAATTGAGGGGTCTTTGTGTAACTTTGGCATTTTATGAGGTTATTTTGTAAATATGTGTAAGTATGGAGTCGAATTGTAAACTTTTAAAAGTGGAAGGGTTGAAAATGTAATTTTGTAAAACCTAAGGGTAAGTCGTGTAGTTCATAATATTCGGAGGGCTATGTATCATTTTGATAGTTAAGGGACCCAATATGTAATTATTGATAATAAAAGATGAAAACATAAAATGAGGAACCAAATATGTAAATGTTATAACTTAAAGGACTTACCTTGTAAATCATATATATTGGAAGGTCATGAATCGTACAACAAAATAAACTAAGGATATAATGTGTAATTTGGAAACTGAGGGGCTTAAAACGTTAAAGTGAATATCATAAGGACTAATATGTAACTTCTTTGATTTAAGGGACTAAAAGTGTAAAATATAGAATATCAAGGGTGAGAAGTATAACTTGGATAATGTGATTTATAACTTAACCAAATGAGAATATGGAAATATTACCAAATAAGGAAACTTTCTAAAAAATAGAAACTTTCTAATAATGGAAACTTACAAATGTGGGAAACCTGCTATAAATGGAATGTTACTTAAAATTGAAAGATTGTAATTCCCCTTCTAATTCTTTAGGTGTGAAGAAGGAGGGTCTCTGAGCTGTTTTCTTTTATTCTATGCTTTATTTCTGTTTGTGCTACGTCATAAGGTACGGATACTCTGCCCTTTTTCAATAAGGGTGTCCTTTCCCTTAATATGATTCTGACTTCTGATTTGTTGAGATTTACAAACCATTGCTATGATCCCTTTTTGTTTATGAACCTTCTGAATAGATTCTGATTTGGACCTTTAATACTTTTCGGAAAAGATTTGATATGAACCATTTGTTATGAACCACCTGTTATGGACTATCTGTATTGGACCTCTGATTATGACCTTCTGATATGTATTTATTTCTGACTCTTAGTTTGATACCCGAGCCACCTTTCTGTTACCTAGCCAGGAAGGTAACCTGGCCGTGTCTGTGATGCACCACTGGCATGACTCCTGTGTGGGGGAGTGATTTCTCACACCGTCCCTGTTCTGTTATCTGCCGGCTAATATGATTATATGATTATGACTTCTGTTTGGGGGCGTATGGATTGCAATCCTAGATCTGATCTGTTTAGTGGATTTAACTGTATATGCTATGATATGTTTTATCTGGTGACTGGTGCTTGTGTGCAATACACGCCTTTCACATTTATCTGGGAGCTGATCACTCCATTTGATACATGAGGTCACCCCTCATATTATCTGGTTGCCTAAGAGGTATCCCCTCTGTACGTGTATGATTATGAGTATGATATGATATGTTTCTGGGCTCGTGGTGGATGACTATCCTATTCTTCTTTTATATTCTGTCTCTTTGTTTATAATTCATGATATTTCCCCATGCACCATATTTCAGTTCTGTTTCATTATTATTACTTTGTATATGTATCTGTTCACTGAGCTTTTTAAGCTCAGCCGTACATTTCCTTTTCATGTACGGCAGGTATTTAAGCCAGGAAGCTGGGTTTGGCTTTGGGATGAGAGCAACTCGTGTGAAGCTTAGACCTTAGACATTCTAGTTATGCCTTTTGGATTCTGTTTCTGTTATGCCATTGTTTCGGCATTTGGATTTATGTACTTCAGTTTATTTCTGTTTTGGGCATAAGTTACGTTGACTTATTTTCCCTTTGATCATTAATGTTATGGACTTATGATGTTTTGGATTTGATGCTTGTAATCTGATATGAAGCCATTGTTGTGATATCTTTACCCTTGCCGGGTTGGGGTGTTACAACAACTCTTGAGACTTGAACTCAAGATTCCCTGGACGTTTTCACAGCAACTACAAGCTTTCGGGCAATGATAATAAGTTTAGCAAGACTTGGTGTAAGCCTTACTAGGTTTTTGGGTTGTCACACCACCCCCTTTGTAAACTAGCCAAGGATTCTTTAAATAAGTGAAGGAACCCTTTGCCCTCAAGCAAAAACGTCTCAAATCAGTTACTAGCCGAGAAATGATAAGCCACCATGATTATGGGGCTTAAATTCGTCATTAAATGCATTTTTTGTAACTTTAGCTTCCTCCAACCGATCGGTATTGAGGTCCATCCGATCGGTTGGAGCTCTCGGTAAATCCAAGTTTCCCTATCCGAATCGGATGCGGGCACCATCCGATCGGATGGGCCATTCTGCCATGCAAATATTATTTTGTCTTCTTCCTTTTCTCGTTACGTGCTTGATCCTTTGTTGTGCCACTAATTCCCTCCATATAACTTGATCTTTTCTTGATATGTAAGCATAGAAATCTTGACTTTATCAAATCCTTGAACTCTTGTGTGGTTTCTTTCTCGTGATTCTTCAAATGTGCATAATCTCTTCATTTCTTCATCTTTTTATCATCTTTTCCTGTACTTGGCTATATTTACTTGCATATACACTTTTTCATGATTTAGTAACAAATATACACAAATATAACCAAATATGATGCACAAATCTAACAATAACGTGACTAAAAACATGTTCATTTTGAGCGTTATCACAAAGAAACCTCAAGAGTCGAGGAATCATTGAACGTAACATTCGATGAAAGTCCACCTCCCTCTAAGACATCACCTTTGGTAGATGATGACTTAGTTGAAAGTCAAATGGTTGAAAACCAGGAAAACATTGAAAGTGACAAAGAAGATGAACCGGTAAAAAGAGAAATAGTTAATATCAAAGAAACCAAAAGTCATCCATTAGAAAACGTCGTAGGAAAAATCAGTGAAAGAACATTAAGGTCTAAAGCCCAAAATGAAAGTAATTTCTTTTGTTTTGTTTCAACAATTGAACCTAAAAATGTTAATGAAGCCATAAAAGATGAATCTTGGGTCATTACGATGCAAGAGGAATTAAATCAATTTGTTAGGAATGATGTTTGGACATTAGTCCCTCAACCTAAAAATCAAACCATAATTGTTACAAAATGGGTTTTTAGAAACAAAATGGATGAAAATGGCATAGTATCTAGAAACAAAGCTAGGCTAGTAGCACATGGCTACAATCAAAAAGAAGGTATAGATTACGATGAAACATTTGCACCCGTCGCTAGACTTGAGTCAATTAGGATACTACTCGCATATGCATGTGCACATGACTTTAAACTATTTCAAATGGATGTCAAAAGTGCATTTCTTAATGGTTTTATAAATGAGGAAGTGTATGTAGCACAATCTCCCGGCTTTGCCGATTTTGAAAAACCAAATCATGTCTACAAACTTAAGAAAGCTTTATACGGACTTAAGCAAGCACCAAAAGCTTGGTATGATCGACTTAAGACTTTCCTAGTTGACCATAAGTATACCATGGGCCTAGTAGACAATACTATTTTCACCAAGAAAAAGGGATCACATATTATCATAGTCCAGATATATGTGGATGACATTATATTCGGTTCAACTTGTCAAGAGTTATGCGATGAATTTTCAAAAATCACGCATGATGAGTTTGAAATGAGTATGATGGGGGAACTAAACTTTTTCTTAGGTCTCCAAATTAAACAATTAGAAGATGGGATATTCTTCAACCAATCTAAGTATATCAAGGATATGCTTAAGAAATTTGGTCTTGAAGATTCCAAACCTATGAAAACACCAATGTCTTCTGAAACCAAACTCACCAAGGATGACGAAAGTGAATCCGTAGATAGCACTAAATATAGAGGGATGATTGGTAGTTTACTTTACCTAACGGCTAGTAGACCAGACATTATGTTTAGTGTTTGTCTATGTGCACGCTTTCAAGAAGATCCCAAAATATCCCATCTTGAAGCCGTTAAACAGATCTTTAGGTACATAAAAGGCACTACACATTTAGGATTATGGTATCCCAAAGGGACGGGAATGGAAACCATAGTGTATGCCGACTCAGACCATGCTGGTGATTATGTTGATAGGAAAAGTACAAGCAGTATTTGTACTTTTGTAGGACATTGTCTCACCTCCTGGTTTGCTAAGAAACAAACAACCCTCTCCATATCAACAACTGAAGCCGAGTACGTGTCAGCAGGAAAAGCTTGCCGACAAGCACTGTGGATGAAACAAGCTCTCGTCGACTATGGAATTGTACTCAACGACATTCCCATTCTTTGTGACAACAAAGGAGCTATCGATCTTAGCAAAAATCCAGTCCAACATGCTAGAACCAAACACATAGAAATACGTCACCACTTCATACGTGACAATGTTCAGAAGGGAAACATCTCAATTGAGAAAGTTTCCTCAGAGGACAACATTGCCGATATCCTCACAAAACCTCTCAAGAGAGAACCTTTCAACTATCTTAGACTTGGTTTAGGATTAATGGAACCTAGTGAGTAGATTAAACAATAACTCAAACCTTAGATTAACCAAACACGGCAATAACCAAACCTGTGTTCTGATCCTGCGGATCCAAATGACAACAAGGGCGGGTCCCTTGTTTTGGATCCGCCAGATCCGTCACTTGGTGAGCCAGTTTTTATATATTAAATAAACTCCTGTACTATTCATCACACTTCCCAAAAACATATCACCTACTGGAATTCGACCCATAATTCACCAAACTCATAGTCTAGGCTATCTTCGTCAACCAAATTGAGCTCTAAACATCACTGTAAGTATCCTTATCATGTTTACATTCCTAATCTGCGTCTAGGATTTCTATTTCATGCACAAAATCAAAACTTGGGGTTTATGCATAATTCTTGTAAAATCATGAAGCATATTTACTAAATTGCATAACAAATCATGTTTTTCATAGTTAGGAATTACATCTTGTAGTACGTTATCATTATTTATCAAAAACCCCATGCAAAATTTCTTCTAAAATCTTCTCACGACTAGGAAAAACGGTTTTTGAACATTGTTCATACAAATACAAAAACGTTATGTTTTAAACATCACTTACATAATGTCTCTTGAATGCTAAAGGGAATACATAACTAATATGTATTTTCCGGTACATTCAAATGAAGCTACATTGAAGTAGGAGCGTTTGGGTTATCTCTCTTTTTATCATAAAACTTGCATAAACAAATTTTCGTGCATTAAAAAGAGTCGAGTTAACCATACCTCCACATTGTCTCCATGTAGGTACACACTAGACATTTATACGTATTTTCGATAATTTCAACTGAACTATATATTTTTCGTGTCTAGGATAACTATGCCTCCCGCGACTAATTATGATCACAAAAACACAATCAAATACCTTCCTAAACACCACAAAACTAAAGGTCTCACCGAAGCTCAAGTAAATATTTTTAAAGCACTAGAAAAACGATATGTCCATGAGGGTAGGGTTGTAGACCCCTCATTCTATGAAGGTACCATTCTCCGCGATCAATTAGCCGTAATTCATTTCGATTGTCTTCTAGACATTGATGAGCCCATCATCCCTAGGTTCATTCTCAAGTTCTATGCTAGTGTAGGTCTCAGTTCAAACGAAAATGGTTTCATGAACATTCACTTTAGAGTCAATGGAAACCAATTCAACATTCCCTTAGATCAATTTGGTGATGTATTAGGAGTTCCAAATCAAGGAACATGTGTCTATTCGGATAAATGGTCATTGACAATCTTAGAATCAAACCTTGATCGAACGGCACCATATGCCACACCTTTGACCGCAAAAGAAACCATTCGGGAGCATCTCTTCTTACCTAGGAACAACCCAACTAGGTTGCATCGAGGTCGTCAAGTAAATAGAGATCATTTTGCCCTGGAACTCAATGAACTTAGGCCCAAATTTAGAAAGCTAGAAGAAGTGTTAAGGGCAAATGTCATAAGCACCGTTGGGAATCGAGATCATATCAACCCTTGTCTTTGTTATATGATGTATTGTGTGTCAACCCATCAACCTTTCAACCTTGCATACTATATCACCAAGCGAATGGCCGATATTCCGGTACAAGGTACCACCGCAATGCCCTACGGGATGCTCTTGACTCGTCTCTATAGAGCCTTTGAACCCATTCCTAGAAATCCTTTAGGTTTTGTTCCTGACTACAACGAGATAGAACACACTTTCGTTCCTCTAAGTGATCATAGGGTAGCGGTAGCAAAAGGTAAACGTCCTCATCCTCCTACATCATCATCATCATCATCAATGAGTGAGGATGACAGATTGCCAAATTCTAGGATCTCTCCACCGGAGTACTTGAGTCATCTTCCACCGATCCCGAATGAATCAGCGAAATTTCGGCAAACCAAAGGAATGGTGAAGAATTTGGGGCGTTGGATCATGAAACTTCACAAGGGTTACAAGAAATTGAGCAAGAAGTTAAGTTGAAAGGAGTGTTTGGTTTTAGACTTTATTAGACAATGATGTGTCGAACATGTATGTTTCTTATGACATTATGTTAGTACTTGACATGTGTGTAAACTAACTTGACATTGCAGGCTGATAACACATGGTGTTATCAATTTTCCGAGATTAAGCTACCATTTGGCTTAAACTCCTGTTATGGTAAGCTATGATGATCGGATTAATTTATGCGTATACGTGTGTTAGAATCTATATATTTAATATATTTGTATCACATATTAGCTATTACGTATGTTTTAGGAGATTTTTCGGGTTTTGACCGAGAAACGAAAAATTTGACATTCATTCTGTTCATATGGTATCAAATTTTGGCGGATCCCACTTTCGGGTTTTGATCGCACTTTCATATGGCGGATTTGGCGGATCCCAAATTTTGGATCCGCCTAGTGTATCCTTTGGCTCCGCCGTTCCTGAACCTGCGGATTCCACGGCTCCTAAATTTTGGATCCGTCTTTGTTGTCGATTGGATCCGCGGGTGCCAACAGTAACATTTTTCAAAAATCCCGACTAATCCCGATACTTAGATTTTGGGTAATAGTTTTTAGAATATTCCTTACTGATCATTAGACTCTTTAGAATGTTTTAGGAAACTTTTAGAACATTAAGAAATCAATTTCCCACCAAAATTTGAATTTTTAAATTTTCCATGTGAGTTACCTTTCTAATACAAGCAAGGAACCCTTTTATGGGATCCGTCAAATCCGTGGGAACATCATATCAACAGATTTTCCACTCACTCTTTGCATTAATTGCAAATCTCCCACATTTCACTCAACTCCATTTGTATGGATTGACCTTGGGATGTGACAAGCTTGATTTTTTGTTCCAAATCATTAGGAACCAACATTCCTCATTGGATTCACATCAAATCCAAGCACTAACTTCAAAAATCTTACTGTCTTTAAATTAGGAAGTTCAAGTTCATTCAAATCTCACTCATCATCTTCTCTACATATCTCTCCTGTACTTCTTAGCTACACTATCAATCTTAACCATGACAAAATCAAGTAAGGTGGCGTTTGTTTATTCAGATATTTTATGTCTGAATCTGAATACAACTTCTGAATCTGAATTAGTGGTCCAAAAGTCTGAATCTGAATTATTTTAGACTGTTTGTTTTTATAAAATGTCTGAATAAAAAAAAACTCACAAAATAGAATTAAACTATGATTAAAACACAATTAAAAAAAGTTTTATCTTTTAAAATAGTTTGACAAAGCATTTAACAAAAAAATAAAATCTAATAAAGGTGGGGTTCTCAGTTCTCTGATGCGCGTGACTTCTCCTTGCGGTTTAGCAGTTTTAATGCCTACTCAAGTTTTAAATTTATATTTAGCCGACTTATCAATAAACACACACACTTAACGAGCAGTGTACCCGGTCAGTATGAAGATAATGGTAAGTAGAGTGTCGATCACTAAGAGTGGAACGTATAATCTCGTTAATCTAATCAGTATTTTAATATCCTAACGCAAGGGGGTTTCAGCCTGAGAGACTGGCACAGTTTTGTTTGCAATTAAATAATAAAATAAACAAATAGGCACGAATCAGCAAGTAGCACACACGTACACAGATAGATACTTGAGACAATAAGAGGGCTGTCCTTATGATTAAGTAGATTGTCACTTGTTTTATTGATAGCTTTATATGAAGTGTATGTAATTAACCCTTTCTCGTTGGTCCTATTCTCATCGGCGAGTAAACCCTTAATGACGACTTATGTCTAAAAGTTATTCCTAAGTGATCAATTTAGAAACAACCGTGGGAGCCACACCTTGTCCCGCAGTCGGGTGCCCGCAAGCCACTAATAAACACAGAGGTGGTCAATGCACTAATAAGTAGTAACCAAAGACATCAACATATAAACTTTAATTGATGGGAAAGCAAGTATTAAAGGGAGTGCAATCTTTCCGTTGTCACATTACACAAGCCACCAATCCTGATGAATTAAAGTTTGCTAAAACAATAAAACAAAACTACTTAATGAATTAAATACATGCAGCACCTTCTTACAGCTCTTGTATCTTCGATTTGGGTGTGTCTTGTGCTGCCTTCTTGACTGAATTCGTCCTTCTCTTCTGTTCGGTCTTTAAGTTTTCGAACTTCCGAATCTCCGGTCTTCTTTAATGTGTCTGGTCTACGGGGTATTTATAGTTTGTGTCTGAGGGAAGATGCGGCGCATCTACTTAAGTAGATGCGGCGCATGTACTTAACTTCGCGTGGGGTCCAAGATTATAATATTCAGGAATATTCGTACACCGCCAGAAGATGCGGCGTAACTCTTTATTAGATGCGGCGCATGTCCTCTTGTATCTTGGATCGTATCTGGTGATATCTTGATAGAGATGCGGCGCATGTTGATAGTGAGATGCGGCGCATCTGGAGCAGAATTGTCTTGATCTTGTCCATGTCAGTAGACTTCCACTTTATGTACGTTTTGCTCCATTATTAGTCCAAAATCGCCAAGTTTCACCAAATGCTTGTTTTTACCTGAGAATTACAAAAGTAAACGATTAAGTATCAATCCTCATACATAATATAGTAAAACAAGTCAAATTAATAGGATAAATGATAGTAATAAAATGTACTTATTTGAGTTCATCAAATATCCCCCCACTTGAACTTTACTTGTCCCCAAGTAAACCTTAGATTAAATCACATGAAAATGTATCCTAAAAGAAGTTAGGATTTATTTTTATATTTAAGCATGTATTCGTTTATTTCGTAATCACACAACTAAACACTTAACGAATTAGAAGTAAAATAAAATAAGTCGATAAAAGCAAACCTAATCGTTTAACTGTCCAGTCGCGACGAATATTCTATCATAGGCTTGGCAAGTATACACATCTCCACCACTAAAGCTAAGGAATAACAAGTCTAAAGCGGTAAAAAGGGTTTTTAGGCTTAAGGGTTAATTATTCTTATTTACACTATCGATCTCAAATTCCAGAAAAGGCGACAAAATCACAAATACATGATCGAATCCACGAACACGATACTTGCAATTGCTCAAATCCTTAACTCGAATAGGCTAAAGATAGGTCCAAACTTCACCAATAATAATATATCAAAAAGGGCGACAAAATCATAAATACATAGCCGAATCCACGACTACGATACTTAAGATTGCTCAAATCCCTAATCTCAATAAATCAAAGGTTTGGTTGGATAAAGAACAATACAGGGTATGGATAACATTTGGGATATAAATTGGTGTAAAATAAAAATAAACAAAACAAATAAATTAAAATCCTAAGTGTGGTTAATCACTATCCCAACCATCCCATGAATAAGACTCATATCATTGAATAACTCACGCTTTAACACTTGAAACACACGCTTTAGGTAGACACGAATTATACTCAACAAAATCTTAATCAAAGAATAATCCTTAATTGGCATTCCCATAACTGCCAATTCCCATTCAATCCATAGATATAATACAACAAATAGTGGTGATATCGACCACTTACATAACTTTACATTGTTGGTTAAAACAAACATCCAACTCTTTTTTCTTTCTTTTTCTTTTCTCATTTTTTCGATTTTTATTTTTTTTTTTTTTTTTTTTTTTTTTTTTTTTTTTTTTTTTTTTTTAACTTGAAACATAAACATAGATGTGTAAAATTTCACCACATCACTATAACTTTCTTTCCGGATAATTTTTATTCATACTTTTCATAACTTCAGAAATAATGGTAAATAGTGAAAGTAGTAAACACACGAAAAATAAACTCTAAAATATACAATATTTACTTTCACTCCAATTGCATTGTGCAATTTCCCGACCTAACCATATATAATGAATTACGCACGCGAACACAGGTAATGTAAGGAAACACACTCTGCCTATAGCAATTAACCAACCACGGATTCTAATCTACAGGGTAGGCTAAGGTGTAAGGGTGTAACGAAACATTTTAAACATAGGTGTAAGAAACGAAAGGAATGGCTCTGAGTGTTTTTCTAGGGGTATCTTACTCTAAAAGTGAGAGTAACAAAAGGTTTTATACGGGGGTTAACTAACCAGTGTAGTTAGCTAATAACACATAACATATAAAGGCTTTTTGGTTGTAATCCTAGAATTTTACCAAGTTAGACAAGTCATTCCAATTAAATAAATAATACTCATTATGGTGGTCTCGAATAGTATACAAGCCAAGTTCTAAAGTTTACAAGTCACCGGCACACTCATAGATTTGTGAATTTTGGAAAATCACAATTTTTGAAAATAATGTCATGTGTGCAGTTATGCAACTTAGATCTTAAACAAAAACATGCTAAAAAATTTTAAGTTTGATATATTAAGCACATTTTAAGCATAATTTTTGAAAAAGTTTAGGACAAGTAAGTGTTAAGTGTTCTAATTCTCCTATCCCCCCACTTAAGTTAAACAACGTCCTCGTTGTTTGTATAAAAGGTTAAAAACTGGAAAATAAAAAGAATTAGAACAGAAAAACTCCCCTGAGATTTGCTCGGTATGATCCTCCATTAGTATATGAGCAAAAATCATCTTTCTTGTGGATTAGAACGTTAAAGCTTCATGCTTAATGTATCCACAGGAAATCCAGAAAACTATAATACCACCAACACTTTAAAACACACCTAAGATAAGAAAGGTTCAACTTGCATAATACATTAGTAGTTAGGTAAAAATAAAACTTAAAAATTAAAACTGAAAATCATCAGGTCAGTCGATGCGCCGTATCCTATTGAAGAAGATACGCCGTATCGAGCCTGGAATAAATACGGATCAGAATAAAGATGCGCCGCATCCTTAACCAGGGATGCGCCGCATTAAAATAACTGATAAAAAGTTAAAATAAAATGAAATAAAGGATAGGATGCGTCGCATCTGTTTACCAGATGCGGCGCATGTAGTAACCAAACAGACTGTTAACAGTCTGTTGCAAAAATGACTTGTTCCACGGTCTAATCTCATACGTCCTCTCGTACTCTCGTGCTGAACTTAATGCCAGTCTTCGCCAAACATAACAAGAAATATAAACTGAAACATTAAACATAAGCATAAGAATAACGATAAGTACAATCCAAAAATAAAATAATAATAATGTGTGGAACAATATCAGTAAAACAAAAGGGTAAGATCATGGGTGAGCGGTGTCGTCCGGATGGGTCCCAGAAGTGCTGGCTCCATCAGTCCTCTGGCGGACTCTGCGCTCGTACGTACGTGCTACTCCTGTAACCTCAGTACCATCAGGACGGGTGTGGGTGATACCCTGATGCTCTAATAGTCTGCTCACACTCCTGACCACCCACTCTAAGTCTTCTCCTCAGTACCATCACCTCTCCCTCGACTGCGTCGAGTCTCTGAATCACGGTGCGTGGGGGTACTGGTGCCTGTGGCACCTCCTCGTCGGCAGGAGCAGCAGCCGGAGGATCCTGAGGTCCTCCCTGCTCCGCCTCCGCCCCTGCAGCTCTGGCGGGCCCTAATGCTGCCCAAAAGTGGCCCCCAGCAGCCACCTGGCAGATCGCCAGTCTAACCAAATAGTCCCTATCAATAACTGGGAGACGAGCCACCACAACCTCCAGCCCCGCTGGAATCTCTGCTCCAATAACTCCAAAATGGCGGGCCAGCCTCGAAACAAAATGCCCGCCAGTCATGTGGCTCCTCCGATCTCTCCCAGCAGCTGATCGGTGGAGGTAGTGTGCCAAAAAGTGGGGGATGTTCACCGGCATCCCCTCATCCATGCTCCTAAGTAGGAAGAGGTCCAGAGTGGTCACCTTTTCAGGCGACTGACCCCTCCCAGCAATAGTAAGTGCAATCAGCCTGTGACACAGCCTCCTCATGAGCTCCCTAATCAGAGGCTCGTCAACCCTAAACAGTCGCTCCCAAGCACTAGACCTGAACTCCACCTCATCATCACCTCCAACAACAACCATCTCCATACGACGCTGTAAGCTCGCAGCTGCATGTCCACCACCGATCAATCCCACATCGTCAAAATTCAGAACCTGGACTCTGAATATTTTCTTGAAGTAAACTGAGTCAAGCCTATGCAAATAATCCTCTAGAGTGCCATCAGTAAGTCCCATGTTCTCGAATCGTAACCATTGGTGCCTTTGTGCGATATCTGGTAGTGTCATCTGAAATAAACATTCAAAGTCAGTAAACAGTCTGCAAGAAAGATAGATACGGCGCATTTGATTAAATCAATGCGGCGTATCTGTATAAGTATAAGGGATGCGGGGCAATAAAAGGAATGCGGCGTATTGAGATGCGTCGTATCCAGGTTAATCAATACGGCGTATCTAAAATTTTAGCAATTTTGAAATAGGTCGTTACGCCGCATTAATCATCCCAGATGCGCCGCATCTAAAAGCACATCAGCATAAAACAAAGGGTGAGGCACGTTATTCAAGAATCCGTATCCGTGACGTAAACTTCCACTAAATATCACAGTATAATATTCTCCTTATATTAGTTCAAATATCTCAATCAACCACAGCTAATTTACCTTCCCGCTAAATATTCAAAATCAAACCCAAAACCTAAATTTTTCGGTCGATTCAATTAGTGCCAAATTCGTTGTCCAAATCTAAAATTAACTTAGGGGAAATAATTAATTCCAAGTTCTAATCATATCCCTATATCGTTTAAGCGCGAATCGATTCAATCCTCTAAACCCTAATTTTCGTATTAATCAAAATTAAATCGAAATGTAACAATTACCTTAGTATTTGTGATTAGGAGAATGTTTTAATGCTCGGATTAAAGGCGGATTGAAGAAAGGTGATCGGATTTTGAGTATAATTTTAGTGCGTGTTCTTAACTGTGTGTATTTATGCGGCGTATTCCCGTCGTATTTATAAGGCGACACGATGCGCCGTATTAGAAAATTGGGATGCGCCGTATCTAGTTAATTCCGTTGACTAGTCAATAATTCCTAGTTGGTCAGGGATACGGCGCTTCGGATATTTAGATCCGCCGTATCTCTATGTTAGTTAACGAAATTTAAATGAAGAACGTACCTTGGCCTCCGCAACACAGTTCCTTATACATCAAATTTGGGTAAAAAACGGCACACCATATAGATGAATTCAAAATAAGAGTAATAGGCAAAAATAAAAACAAAAGCAAACAAATAACACACAATACAACAAATATGCAAAATAGTACAATGATGCAATTAATCTAACAAAAAGAAAAACCTAATTAAAATACTAATCAAATTAACAGAAAATAACAATTCACTCCCCGGCAACGGCGCCAAAAACTTGATGCGCGTGATGTGTCGTTGCGGTTTAGCAGTTTTAATGCCTACTCAAGTTTTAAATTTATATTTAGCCGACTTATCAATAACACACACACTTAACGAGCAGTGTACCCGGTCAGTATGAAGATAATGGTAAGTAGAGTGTCGATCACTAAGAGTGGAACGTATAATCTCGTTAATCTAATCAGTATTTTAATATCCTAACGCAAGGGGGTTTCAGCCTGAGAGACTGGCACAGTTTTGTTTGCAATTAAATAATAAAATAAACAAATAGGCACGAATCAGCAAGTAGCACACACGTACACAGATAGATACTTGAGACAATAAGAGGGCTGTCCTTATGATTAAGTAGATTGTCACTTGTTTTATTGATAGCTTTATATGAAGTGTATGTAATTAACCCTTTCTCGTTGGTCCTATTCTCATCGGCGAGTAAACCCTTAATGACGACTTATGTCTAAAAGTTATTCCTAAGTGATCAATTTAGAAACAACCGTGGGAGCCACACCTTGTCCCGCAGTCGGGTGCCCGCAAGCCACTAATAAACACAGAGGTGGTCAATGCACTAATAAGTAGTAACCAAAGACATCAACATATAAACTTTAATTGATGGGAAAGCAAGTATTAAAGGGAGTGCAATCTTTCCGTTGTCACATTACACAAGCCACCAATCCTGATGAATTAAAGTTTGCTAAAACAATAAAACAAAACTACTTAATGAATTAAATACATGCAGCACCTTCTTACAGCTCTTGTATCTTCGATTTGGGTGTGTCTTGTGCTGCCTTCTTGACTGAATTCGTCCTTCTCTTCTGTTCGGTCTTTAGGTTTTCGAACTTCCGAATCTCCGGTCTTTTTTAATGTGTCTGGTCTACGGGGTATTTATAGTTTGTGTCTGAGGGAAGATGCGGCGCATCTACTTAAGTAGATGCGGCGCATGTACTTAACTTCGCGTGGGGTCCAAGATTATAATATTCAGGAATATTCGTACACCGCCAGAAGATGCGGCGTAACTCTTTATTAGATGCGGCGCATGTCCTCTTGTATCTTGGATCGTATCTGGTGATATCTTGATAGAGATGCGGCGCATGTTGATAGTGAGATGCGGCGCATCTGGAGCAGAATTGTCTTGATCTTGTCCATGTCAGTAGACTTCCACTTTATGTACGTTTTGCTCCATTATTAGTCCAAAATCGCCAAGTTTCACCAAATGCTTGTTTTTTACCTGAGAATTACAAAAGTAAACGATTAAGTATCAATCCTCATACATAATATAGTAAAACAAGTCAAATTAATAGGATAAATGATAGTAATAAAATGTACTTATTTGAGTTCATCAAATATCCCCCCACTTGAACTTTACTTGTCCCCAAGTAAACCTTAGATTAAATCTCATGAAAATGTATCCTAAAAGATGTTAGGATTTATTTTTATATTTAAGCATGTATTCGTTTATTTCGTAATCACACAACTAAACACTTAACGAATTAGAAGTAAAATAAAATAAGTCGATAAAAGCAAATCTAATCGTTTAACTGTCCAGTCGCGACGAATATTCTATCATAGGCTTGGCAAGTATACACATCTCCACCACTAAAGCTAAGGAATAACAAGTCTAAAGCGGTAAAAAGGGTTTTTAGGCTTAAGGGTTAATTATTCTTATTTACACTATCGATCTCAAATTCCAGAAAAGGCGACAAAATCACAAATACATGATCGAATCCACGAACACGATACTTGCAATTGCTCAAATCCTTAACTCGAATAGGCTAAAGATAGGTCCAAACTTCACCAATAATAATATATCAAAAAGGGCGACAAAATCATAAATACATAGCCGAATCCACGACTACGATACTTAAGATTGCTCAAATCCCTAATCTCAATAAATCAAAGGTTTGGTTGGATAAAGAACAATACAGGGTATGGATAACATTTGGGATATAAATTGGTGTAAAAATAAAAATAAACAAAACAAATAAATTAAAATCCTAAGTGTGGTTAATCACTATCCCAACCATCCCATGAATAAGACTCATATCATTGAATAACTCACGCTTTAACACTTGAAACACACGCTTTAGGTAGACACGAATTATACTCAACAAAATCTTAATCAAAGAATAATCCTTAATTGGCATTCCCATAACTGCCAATTCCCATTCAATCCATAGATATAATACAACAAATAGTGGTGATATCGACCACTTACATAACTTTACATTGTTGGTTAAAACAAACATCCAACTCTTTTTTCTTTCTTTTTCTTTTCTCATTTTTTCGATTTTTTTTTTTTTTTTTTTTTTTTTTTTTTTTTTTTTTTTTTTTTTTAACTTGAAACATAAACATAGATGTGTAAAATTTCACCACATCACTATAACTTTCTTTCCGGATAATTTTTATTCATACTTTTCATAACTTCAGAAATAATGGTAAATAGTGAAAGTAGTAAAACACACGAAAAATAAACTCTAAAATATACAATATTTACTTTCACTCCAATTGCATTGTGCAATTTCCCGACCTAACCATATATAATGAATTACGCACGCGAACACAGGTAATGTAAGGAAACACACTCTGCCTATAGCAATTAACCAACCACGGATTCTAATCTACAGGGTAGGCTAAGGTGTAAGGGTGTAACGAAACATTTTAAACATAGGTGTAAGAAACGAAAGGAATGGCTCTGAGTGTTTTTCTAGGGGTATCTTACTCTAAAAGTGAGAGTAACAAAAGGTTTTATACGGGGGTTAACTAACCAGTGTAGTTAGCTAATAACACATAACATATAAAGGCTTTTTGGTTGTAATCCTAGAATTTTACCAAGTTAGACAAGTCATTCCAATTAAATAAATAATACTCATTATGGTGGTCTCGAATAGTATACAAGCCAAGTTCTAAAGTTTACAAGTCACCGGCACACTCATAGATTTGTGAATTTTGGAAAATCACAATTTTTTGAAAATAATGTCATGTGTGCAGTTATGCAACTTAGATCTTAAACAAAAACATGCTAAAAAATTTTTAAGTTTGATATATTAAGCACATTTTAAGCATAATTTTTGAAAAAGTTTAGGACAAGTAAGTGTTAAGTGTTCTAATTCTCCTATCCCCCCACTTAAGTTAAACAACGTCCTCGTTGTTTGTATAAAAGGTTAAAAACTGGAAAATAAAAAGAATTAGAACAGAAAAACTCCCCTGAGATTTGCTCGGTATGATCCTCCATTAGTATATGAGCAAAAATCATCTTTCTTGTGGATTAGAACGTTAAAGCTTCATGCTTGATGTATCCACAGGAAATCCAGAAAACTATAATACCACCAACACTTTAAAACACACCTAAGATAAGAAAGGTTCAACTTGCATAATACATTAGTAGTTAGGTAAAAATAAAACTTAAAAATTAAAACTGAAAATCATCAGGTCAGTCGATGCGCCGTATCCTATTGAAGAAGATACGCCGTATCGAGCCTGGAATAAATACGGATCAGAATAAAGATGCGCCGCATCCTTAACCAGGGATGCGCCGCATTAAAATAACTGATAAAAAGTTTTAAAGTCGAAAATAAAAATGCAGAAAAATAAAATAAGATATGACCATTGCAGAGGATGCGTCGCATCTCAGGACTGAGATGCGCCGTATCTTCGTGCGGCCTGGACTGACTCGACACAGAAAACAGAATAATAAAAGATAAATCCGGGTTGTCTCCCGGTCAGCACTTGTCTTTATTCCAGAGTCTTCAAGTTAGACTCACGTTCAGCTCCTTAGTATCGATCATTGATTCCTACATGGCCACGTAGGATCCATTTAGCAACCGAATCGTCTCGTATATATTCAGGTCCCAAATTCAAAACTCCTTTGTAGAATCCTTCCTTCAATTGATATGGGTACTCAATCCCTCTCTTATTGTCATCATCACTAACAAAAAGGAATGGAGAAAATTTGTAGCAAATCCTACTAGTAGCATATTTAAATCCAGGGTGAGTACGGGGCATCATATAAGTGATAATGTCGCTTCCACATTGGAAGGTGATCTTTCCTTCAAATCGTTTTGCATTAATAGTGATCTCTCTACAAAATGGTTTTCCAACAATTACTTCACCCATATTGCTGTCACAATAGGCATTCATGTCCTCAATAACTACGAATTCAGTAACAATAGTGAAGCGTCCAACGAAGATCGGGACATTAATGAAGGCTCCAACTACATTCTTTCCTTTATACTCCTTTTTATTTCTCATAATAGAATTGTAAAAGTTTCTTGACATGACATTGATCGATAAAATAGGAAAGAAATTGGCGTCAATACACTTGAACCCAATCATGCATGGGAATTGTAGATTGTAAGCACAATTGGTGTTGATCCTTTCACCGTAATCCCAAGAACCATCATATCCCTCAAATTCATCGTAGTTTCTAGTAGTAATAACGTTGACTCTTGGATTATCCACAATTTCTCCTTCTTCTAACTCAGATTCCGCATCATCCATGAATAGGTCATTAGATTCTAATGGTCTATTAAGGTCATCAAGTTCAATGTAGTCCCCATTGTAAGGTTCTGGTGATTTTCCATGTACTAATACATCGTTCATAAAATTGTCTTCGAACTCGATTAGTTCTCCGAATCCCTCCATTATCCTTCTGAAATAATTACAAAGGCATCAGTAGGATCTGTCCGCTAGAAGAGAAATTAATGAATATTGAAACGGATATATGAATACAAGTAACTGATATCTAGAGACGATGCGCCGTATCCAAAAAGTTGGATACGCCGTATCTTATGATCGTTAAAATTAAATCAGACTTTATCCAGAAAATAGATACGCCGCTTAGAATTTATGAATGCGCCGTATCGAATTAATTAATCAAAAATCAGTTTATCCAATTAAAATTAAATGCGTCGTATTAACGAAAGTTAATGCGCCGTATTTTCGTTACGTTTAAAAATAAAAGATTTTTGATTCAGTAAGATGCGCCGTATCGACGGAAATCGATACGCCGTATTTGTTTAATAATTCGCAAACTGTTTTTAATTAAAATAATAGATACGCCGTATCTTCAAAAGAAGATGCGTCGTATGGCGTTAACGTTTTAGAAAAGTTTTTATCAAAAACAGATACGCCGTATCTACAAAAGCAGATGCGTCGTATTACTTTATCGCTTAGAAAAATTTTCTTGTTAAAAACAGATACGCCGTATCTTGGGGAAAAGATGCGTCGTATCGAATTAATTAAACGCGTTGTATTAAAAAAATTAAACGCAATACGCCGTATCTGAGAGATCAGATGCGCCGTATCGTTTGATTTAGCACAGTACAACGATAGCAGAACAGAAAAATACGAAAAATAAAAATAAAAATTAAACACACCAAACAAAAAATAAAACACACAAAAATAAAAACAAAAGCAAACAAATAACACACAATACAACAAATATGCAAAATAGTACAATGATGCAATTAATCTAACAAAAAGAAAAACCTAATTAAAATACTAATCAAATTAACAGAAAATAACAATTCACTCCCCGGCAACGGCGCCAAAAACTTGATGCGCGTGATGTGTCGTTGCGGTTTAGCAGTTTTAATGCCTACTCAAGTTTTAAATTTATATTTAGCCGACTTATCAATAACACACACACTTAACGAGCAGTGTACCCGGTCAGTATGAAGATAATGGTAAGTAGAGTGTCGATCACTAAGAGTGGAACGTATAATCTCGTTAATCTAATCAGTATTTTAATATCCTAACGCAAGGGGGTTTCAGCCTGAGAGACTGGCACAGTTTTGTTTGCAATTAAATAATAAAATAAACAAATAGGCACGAATCAGCAAGTAGCACACACGTACACAGATAGATACTTGAGACAATAAGAGGGCTGTCCTTATGATTAAGTAGATTGTCACTTGTTTTATTGATAGCTTTATATGAAGTGTATGTAATTAACCCTTTCTCGTTGGTCCTATTCTCATCGGCGAGTAAACCCTTAATGACGACTTATGTCTAAAAGTTATTCCTAAGTGATCAATTTAGAAACAACCGTGGGAGCCACACCTTGTCCCGCAGTCGGGTGCCCGCAAGCCACTAATAAACACAGAGGTGGTCAATGCACTAATAAGTAGTAACCAAAGACATCAACATATAAACTTTAATTGATGGGAAAGCAAGTATTAAAGGGAGTGCAATCTTTCCGTTGTCACATTACACAAGCCACCAATCCTGATGAATTAAAGTTTGCTAAAACAATAAAACAAAACTACTTAATGAATTAAATACATGCAGCACCTTCTTACAGCTCTTGTATCTTCGATTTGGGTGTGTCTTGTGCTGCCTTCTTGACTGAATTCGTCCTTCTCTTCTGTTCGGTCTTTAGGTTTTCGAACTTCCGAATCTCCGGTCTTTTTTAATGTGTCTGGTCTACGGGGTATTTATAGTTTGTGTCTGAGGGAAGATGCGGCGCATCTACTTAAGTAGATGCGGCGCATGTACTTAACTTCGCGTGGGGTCCAAGATTATAATATTCAGGAATATTCGTACACCGCCAGAAGATGCGGCGTAACTCTTTATTAGATGCGGCGCATGTCCTCTTGTATCTTGGATCGTATCTGGTGATATCTTGATAGAGATGCGGCGCATGTTGATAGTGAGATGCGGCGCATCTGGAGCAGAATTGTCTTGATCTTGTCCATGTCAGTAGACTTCCACTTTATGTACGTTTTGCTCCATTATTAGTCCAAAATCGCCAAGTTTCACCAAATGCTTGTTTTTACCTGAGAATTACAAAAGTAAACGATTAAGTATCAATCCTCATACATAATATAGTAAAACAAGTCAAATTAATAGGATAAATGATAGTAATAAAATGTACTTATTTGAGTTCATCAAATAAACGTTTCATTAATAATCGTAATCTTATTGTTTAGTGGATAAGGATTTATTCCGAGGTTAGGAACAAATATCGTTTTTGAGCATACAAAATTAAGATTACGAATTGAATCAGACGTATAATAAGGATAATAAGACTGAGGTCATAGTGTAGAGAACTTTCCTTTGGGCAGTTGAATTATCGTAGAGTTTACCTGGGATTCTATTTCAAGAATTTAAGAAGTTCAATGTTACCAGTACTGAGTTATCCTCCACTCGTGTCGTCTTAAGTTCGGTAACTTCAGCTAGCGTCTCTTGGTTTGGTTCAGAATGTAATCCTTCTTGGTGATGCTTGAGTCATCATTTATCCTGAAAAATAAACAACTTGCACACGAGAGTAGCGGACCGATCAAAGTAAATATCAAAAATCAACTATATTTATCAAATTATATTTGTCGTATTAACAAAAGTTAATGCGCCATATTTTCGTTACGTTTAAAAATAAAAGATTTTTGATTCAGTAAGATGCGCCGTATCGACGGAAATCGATACGCCGTATTTGTTTAATAATTCGCAAACTGTTTTTAATTAAAATAATAGATACGCCGTATCTTCAAAAGAAGATGCGTCGTATGGCGTTAACGTTTTAGAAAAGTTTTTATCAAAAACAGATACGCCGTATCTACAAAAGCAGATGCGTCGTATTACTTTATCGCTTAGAAAAATTTTCTTGTTAAAAACAGATACGCCGTATCTTGGGGAAAAGATGCGTCGTATCGAATTAATTAAACGCGTTGTATTAAAAAAATTAAACGCAATACGCCGTATCTGAGAGATCAGATGCGCCGTATCGTTTGATTTAGCACAGTACAACGATAGCAGAACAGAAAAATACGAAAAATAAAAATAAAAATTAAACACACCAAACAAAAAATAAAACACACAAAAATAAAAACAAAAGCAAACAAATAACACACAATACAACAAATATGCAAAATAGTACAATGATGCAAATAATCTAACAAAAGAAAAACCTAATTAAAATACTAATCAAATTAACAGAAAATAACAATTCACTCCCCGGCAGCGGCGCCAAAAACTTGATGCGCGTGATGTGTCGTTGCGGTTTAGCAGTTTTAATGCCTACTCAAGTTTTAAATTTATATTTAGCCGACTTATCAATAACACACACACTTAACGAGCAGTGTACCCGGTCAGTATGAAGATAATGGTAAGTAGAGTGTCGATCACTAAGAGTGGAACGTATAATCTCGTTAATCTAATCAGTATTTTAATATCCTAACGCAAGGGGGTTTCAGCCTGAGAGACTGGCACAGTTTTGTTTGCAATTAAATAATAAAATAAACAAATAGGCACGAATCAGCAAGTAGCACACACGTACACAGATAGATACTTGAGACAATAAGAGGGCTGTCCTTATGATTAAGTAGATTGTCACTTGTTTTATTGATAGCTTTATATGAAGTGTATGTAATTAACCCTTTCTCGTTGGTCCTATTCTCATCGGCGAGTAAACCCTTAATGACGACTTATGTCTAAAAGTTATTCCTAAGTGATCAATTTAGAAACAACCGTGGGAGCCACACCTTGTCCCGCAGTCGGGTGCCCGCAAGCCACTAATAAACACAGAGGTGGTCAATGCACTAATAAGTAGTAACCAAAGACATCAACATATAAACTTTAATTGATGGGAAAGCAAGTATTAAAGGGAGTGCAATCTTTCCGTTGTCACATTACACAAGCCACCAATCCTGATGAATTAAAGTTTGCTAAAACAATAAAACAAAACTACTTAATGAATTAAATACATGCAGCACCTTCTTACAGCTCTTGTATCTTCGATTTGGGTGTGTCTTGTGCTGCCTTCTTGACTGAATTCGTCCTTCTCTTCTGTTCGGTCTTTAAGTTTTCGAACTTCCGAATCTCCGGTCTTCTTTAATGTGTCTGGTCTACGGGGTATTTATAGTTTGTGTCTGAGGGAAGATGCGGCGCATCTACTTAAGTAGATGCGGCGCATGTACTTAACTTCGCGTGGGGTCCAAGATTATAATATTCAGGAATATTCGTACACCGCCAGAAGATGCGGCGTAACTCTTTATTAGATGCGGCGCATGTCCTCTTGTATCTTGGATCGTATCTGGTGATATCTTGATAGAGATGCGGCGCATGTTGATAGTGAGATGCGGCGCATCTGGAGCAGAATTGTCTTGATCTTGTCCATGTCAGTAGACTTCCACTTTATGTACGTTTTGCTCCATTATTAGTCCAAAATCGCCAAGTTTCACCAAATGCTTGTTTTTACCTGAGAATTACAAAAGTAAACGATTAAGTATCAATCCTCATACATAATATAGTAAAACAAGTCAAATTAATAGGATAAATGATAGTAATAAAATGTACTTATTTGAGTTCATCAGGTTCTCAGTTCTCTGACTTCTCCTTTTTAACAAAAAAGTTCGATCTTTTTTTTTTTTTCCTCTGACTTCTCTCCAACAAATCTATTAGCATATATTAAAGTTGTGGAATAGAGATGGATCAGCAGATCAGGAAGGGGGTAGCACCTCAAAAAGAATTAATAAAAAGTTGCAAATCGGAGATGGGGTTTTCCGGCAACGGCGACAGCGTTTTCCGGCAACGGAGAGGGTGGAGAAGAAGATCTTTAACAGGTTTCATTTCTTTTCAAATAAAATTAAGCAACCAAACCAACCTTTGTTTTCTCTCAATTTCAGACATATTCAGACATATGCCAGTGTCTAATTGAATCAGAGAATAATCAGACATTTTTACGTCTGAATCTGACCAAAAAACAAACACCCTTAAGTCTGAAAACCTCTGACCGAATCAGATTTCAGAGGCTTTCAGACTTTTTTTACAAAAACAAACACCACCTAACTCATCCACTAGCAGACCCCCAAAAAGAACTGCTCGTATTAGTGTTAAGCCTTGTTGCTTCGTAAACTTAGCTAACTCATCAGAGGAGGAATCATCCCCTCTTAACATCTCTTCACCAATCACAAATAAGAATTTTCTCAATCTTGCTACTCCAACACCATCTCACACCATTATCTCCACACCACCACCAACAATCACACATATTGCTACAACTCCACCACCTGCCCCATCCCAACCTAGCAAATCACCTTCACCACCACATTCACCTCAACTACAACCCTTGGAACTATTTAGGACTCCACCTACATCACCACATCCATATCTTGATGACTTGGAAGACCTTCCACCAAGGTCAACCAATGCTCCACCAATGACCTTTGAAGGTCAAGAACCCATGCTTTTTCATCCGCTTTATCAGGATATCCACGGTCCTTTATACCGTGATGCACCACCATCTTAACCTCAAACACAACCTCTCTCACCAACATCCACACTAATTGCCATTGATGAAGCAATGTGGATAAATGAGCCACAAACCCAAGAAGAGATCAACGAGGAACTCGCCCGCCTCCATGCTCTCTCTAATATGGTGGATTCTCGCCTTGATGAAGCGTTGGATCTCCAAACCATCGTGATGAACTCCATCCCAACTCCACTATCATCTCATCAACAACCACCACCATCATCAAATAACCAATCACCACCACCACTACCAAATAATCCACAACCACCACCACAAAACAATGAGCCTACCCTTCCTCCCGGTTTTCCAAGACATGATTGCTCGCAATGCGAGAGAACCGCTCACTTGGCCCAAAGGACCAACATTTTAGTCCATGAGCTCCAAAATGAAATGAGGTTCATGTAACACCCCAACCCAGCAAGGGTAGAAGTATCACATTAATGGCTTCATATCAGATCAAACAAAACATACATTCAATAGTAATACAAAGATTCTCAAAGGTTACAAATGAAATACTGAATACACAAGGATACAAAGGAAACAAAAGCTAAATACTAGGTCTGCAAATGCAATCCTTCTAATGACTTCTACTTCAGAATAACTATCAAGGTCTTCTAAGTCCAAAAGTCTCTTCACTCTTACCCAGCTTCCAACTAAAACCTGTCGCGGGAAAAGAAACGCGGCTGAACTTAAAAAGCCCAGTGAACAGATATATAATAAATGGAAACGAAAGTAAACGAAAATGAACAGAAGTAGCATAATGAATAAGATATAAGTAAAGGTACAAGAGTAAAGGTTTAGGACAGTAATCCACCACGAGCCCAGAATCAAATCATATCATATCTTCATAATCATATAGAGGGGAGACCTCTCAGATAATCAGATAATATGAGGGGTGTCCTCATTCTTCAAACCAAATAATATGAGGGGTGTCCTCATTCTTCAAATGGAGTAGCTAGCTCCCAAATTTTGTGAAAGAAGTGGATTGCACCCATCCTCAGTCACCATATCAAAACATATCATATCATATCGTACACAAAACATATCTAGGATGCATCCATACGCCCCCCAAACAAATCATATTGGCCATAACAAATCATAAAGCGTGCATATCATATCATAATGGGGACGGTGTGGCTAATCACTCGAACCACACACGAGTCATGCCAGTGGTGCATCACAGACACGGCCATGTTACCTTCATGGCTAGGAAACATATTTTGGCTCGGGTATCAAACTGGGGTCACAGGTCAAAGGTTCATATGGTCATAATCACAGTCCAAATGTCAAAGTTCATATCATAGGGTTCATATCACAAGGTCCATAGAAAAGGGTTCATATCGAAGAGTTCATAACAGAGTGGTTCACCAAGGTCTTCCAAAGTTCATATCATAGTTTTAAAAACAAAGGGGATCTTAATTAAAGTTCAAGGTCTTTATCAAAGGGTTCATCTTCAAAGTCTTTATTCAAAAGATTCATTTTAGAAATCTTAATCAGAATATTTAATTAAAATGGTCTTTAAATTGGTTTCATAAAGATAGTCATTAAAATAGTCTTCATAAAAGATAGTTCAAAACAAGTAGTTCAAAACCTTAGTTTAATAAACCATTTCAAAATCCTTAGTTTAACAAATCATTCCAAAGTCTTAGTTTCTCACAAAGATAGTTCAGAACTTTAGAGCAACTTGGCAAAGGCATAGGTCAGATAAACGAAGCTCAGATCATAATCAGAAGTATTATAACGAATTATGGATAACGAATCAAACAAACGAATCAAAGCGTAATGAACATAGCAAAGGTTTAGGAAACCCTAATACGTATCAAAAAGATAACGAAGGCTCCTTATTAAAAGGGCAGAATACCTGTACCTCCAACCGCAAATGCAACCATATCAGAAACCACATGGATCAGAAGTTACTCCTTCTTCGGTGAATCTACACGAATTAATGATCGTCTTATTATTGATAAGCTCATTTAATCAGATTACACATTTGGGGTTTCTTTTTACTTTTAGAAACTTTCCATTTTTTTTTAGTGATCTTCCATAAATTAGTAACTTTAGTGTAATAATCATTATGTAGCCAACGTAAGGTTTACAAAAGATAACAAGTTAAGTTAAAGGTTTAGTTTGCCAATTATCATGGTTTAAGTCTTTCTATGATATTTTAGCAAAGTTTAAGGTTAAAATGTGAAGACCACCAAAGTTTAGGGTTAGATTTATAAATTTATATTTACTTGTAGCTTTCTATCATTCATGCCTCAAGAACTAATTATATTTATATATGCTCAGTACGTAGTCCATGTTTTACTTCTTCTCTTTCTTTTAATTCAAACATGTTTTATTTCTTTTCTTTTCAGTACGTAGGACTACTCATCATATGTTCTTTTCTTTCTTTTCTTTTAATTATCTTCATATGCACGCCAAACAACACACCACAAGACCGTGTTTTGGACACGTAAATTTCAGGTTTAGAGACCCACACGAATGCCGCATAAAATGGCTCACACAATTTGTTTCTCATACACCTTATTGATATAAACTTAGTGAGACAAGTATATATGTGGCGAGACAAAACAACCACCAAATTCTTAACCCTTTTCATTTCTGACTTGCACACATGATTACCTATGAAGGTTTAGACCCCATTTACACACCAAAACAGCCCACACGACATGATAAATTCAGCCCCTATTGTACCCATGCTAAGGATAGACGAGACAACCAAAATCCACACACTTTAATATCCTTTAACCCGATTTGTATACAAGTTTTCAGACCTGGTTTAGACACCCTCGACACAACATCCCCACTACAATTCAAAGATTAACAAGGCACATTAGCATGCAACAACCCACATGAAATCACAACCACATTAGACCCCTCATTCAAGCTTGTACACGTCTAGGTTTTCTATTTCTTTAGTGTCATTTAATGTGTCATTAAAGGTTGATATTAGGGCTCGTTTAAGCTTAGTCCTAGGTCGACATAGGGCTGAAAATAAAGACACCAACCAGACCACCAGAACCGCGACACAAAAGACCCAATCATAAGGCGTATAATATATGGTTGTATGCATGATTTTATGTGTGGTTAACGATGCATAGCAACAAGTAAATTAACATGATCTCAATTGATTTCTTGGCATAGTTTTGGTCTTGTTTAGACCTTGCATATGTCGAGTGAAAAGAAAACAATAAAAAGGCCAGAACCTGGTGTCGACTAGACAAGGAGAAACCGACTGGACAGTAGCTAGGACTCGTAATGAACACAAGAATACATCCAACAATTTGCACTCGAAACCTTTGTCACCAATGACTTGCTTCTCCCTCTTCTTCCTGGCAACAAAACTCATTTGTGTGAGTGAATCTTTGGTTGAGGGTCGGTGGGAAGAAGAGGACACAAAAGAGGAGATATATTGTTTTTTTTCTTGTTGGAGATTTTAGCGTGTTATATAATATGGAAAGTTTGGGAATTGACTTGTGGTATAGCCATGCAAATCTTTTATTATTTGAAAGGAATGATATGCATTTACTGTGAGATCATGCTTGACCCATTTTAAATTTCTAACTGTTTCCTTTATAAAAGGATGGGTAAACAGTGTTTTGCACATAGGATGAAATTGCTTGATATCTTTTATAATATGAAGATGATATGCATGTATCTTGCCTTTTTGAAACACACGACCAAGGAAAGGGGCTGGTAAAAGAAAATGGGTTTTGACTCCTTAAATCATGGCTAACATTTTGGAATGACAGTTCATGCTTTCAAATTCTAAAATTCTAATAGTATATATATATATATATATATATATATATTATATATATATATATATATATATATATATATATATATATATATATGATATCTTTAACTTCATTTGTCAAAATGCATATTTAAATTTTGTCTTCTATGTTATAATATGACCAGATATGAATTGCGTCAAATAAATTATTTAAAGTAGGTCACATGTGAGATTGTTTGCTTGAATTGTTAACCATTTGAACTTTGTTAAAATAGATATGATATTAGGCATTTAACTCATTAGATATTACGAAAATAACGGGTATTATATCAGTATCTCCTTAAAATTGATCTCGTCCCCAAAATCAACAAGAAATAATTCTTTTACTTTTACGGATTATTATTATTTCGTAACTTTAATTCATAACATATATTTTAACATAGTTCATTCGTTTATCAAAACTTAGGTTAAGTTCAAAATACAATAGAAAAATATTAATCCGGATTTTAGGGTTTTACAGTTCATCTTGAACCACATTCTCGAGTGTCTCAATGCAATCTCTCATTCTCCTCAATAGGAGCTCTTTAGTTTCCTCTTATAGGAACTTTTAGGATGTTGTTTTAGAAATTTTCTTTTTAGGATTTATTTTCTTTGTTTAAATGTAACATCATTTTTTCCAAGTAATGAATGTTATGCTTTTATGCTTGTGGGTGATCAACATTTAGCATATTATCTTATTTTAGATTACTAACATCATAGTATGGTTGTTTTAACTTCACATAGTATGGTTAACGATGCATAGCAACAAGTAAATTAACATGATCTCAATTGATTTCTTAGCATAGTTTTGGTCTTGTTTAGACCTTGCATATGTCGAGTGAAAAGAAAACAATAAAAAGGCCAGAACCTGGTGTCGACTAGACAAGGAGAAACCGACTGGACAGTAGCTAGGACTCGTAATGAACACAAGAATACATCCAACAATTTGCACTCGAAACCTTTGTCACCAATGACTTGCTTCTCCCTCTTCTTCCTGGCAACAAAACTCATTTGTGTGAGTGAATCTTTGGTTGAGGGTCGGTGGGAAGAAGAGGACACAAAAGAGGAGATATATTGTTTTTTTTCTTGTTGGAGATTTTAGCGTGTTATATAATATGGAAAGTTTGGGAATTGACTTGTGGTATAGCCATGCAAATCTTTTATTATTTGAAAGGAATGATATGCATTTACTGTGAGATCATGCTTGACCCATTTTAAATTTCTAACTGTTTCCTTTATAAAAGGATGGGTAAACAGTGTTTTGCACATAGGATGAAATTGCTTGATATCTTTTATAATATGAAGATGATATGCATGTATCTTGCCTTTTTGAAACACACGACCAAGGAAAGGGGCTGGTAAAAGAAAATGGGTTTTGACTCCTTAAATCATGGCTAACATTTTGGAATGACAGTTCATGCTTTCAAATTCTAAAATTCTAATAGTTATATATATATATATATATATATATATATATATATATATATATATATATATATATGATATCTTTAACTTCATTTGTCAAAATGCATATTTAAATTTTGTCTTCTATGTTATAATATGACCAGATATGAATTGCGTCAAATAAATTATTTAAAGTAGGTCACATGTGAGATTGTTTGCTTGAATTGTTAACCATTTGAACTTTGTTAAAATAGATATGATATTAGGCATTTAACTCATTAGATATTACGAAAATAACGGGTATTATATCAGTATCTCCTTAAAATTGATCTCGTCCCCAAAATCAACAAGAAATAATTCTTTTACTTTTACGGATTATTATTATTTCGTAACTTTAATTCATAACATATATTTTAACATAGTTCATTCGTTTATCAAAACTTAGGTTAAGTTCAAAATACAATAGAAAAATATTAATCCGGATTTTAGGGTTTTACAGTTCATCTTGAACCACATTCTCGAGTGTCTCAATGCAATCTCTCATTCTCCTCAATACGAGCTCTTTAGTTTCCTCTTATAGGAACTTTTAGGATGTTGTTTTAGAAATTTTCTTTTTAGGATTTATTTTCTTTGTTTAAATGTAACATCATTTTTTCCAAGTAATGAATGTTATGCTTTTATGCTTGTGGGTGATCAACATTTAGCATATTATCTTATTTTAGATTACTAACATCATAGTATGGTTGTTTTAACTTCACATAATGCTTTGATCAAATATACTTAGGTACTTAATTTTGATCAGACACTTCATTTTGACTTCTTAAAGTCAAATAGGTTGACATTTCTTGTTTGGTTGACCATTACATATGCATTTAGCTTCTTGGTTGAAGTTTTTCATTACTAACTTTTCTTTTATAGCATTTCATACCCTTGAAATGTATACGTTGGTACCCTAGCAATGGGGAATATACATCAAGGGGGAGCATATCATATTCTAACCATTTGTTTTGTAGGATCATATATCATATCCTTGGCACTCCATTTAGGGGGAGTATACATCAAGGGGGAGCTTTTAAGTTCTCAAAATCACATTCCGCTACGCATATCTTTTTTTTGTTTCGACAAAAAGGGGGAGAAAAGATTAAGTGATTAAGTTTACATCACAGTACATACTTTTTGCTTAAAATAGATTTTAAAACTTGCATAAACTAACTTAATCTATATTTTTAAAAATACTCATCCTTTATTTAAGCTCTTTACGTAAAAATACACTTTATGTTTTGTCATCAACAAAAAGGGGGAGATTGTTAATACAAATATCGTCCCAAAAATGTTATTTATATTTTACGATCTTTTCTTAATTTTGTTAATGACAAATACAAAGTTTATCTTTAAGCAAAAGCATAAATATAAGAATAAGCCTTTTACACTTATAGTGATAAGTCTTTTAAAATATATTTACATATTACAAGATCTCTAGGAGTAACATTATATACATATATACATTTACAAGTTTATTCCTTAAATTAGAAACTTTATTTCTAAAATATTAGGATGACATCATGGCATGCATCATGAACACAATCTTAGAAAGATTTTGTGATATCTTGTATTGATCTTCAAGCCAAAGAGTTGACATTGGAAGATATGGAAAGATATGGAAAGATATGGAAAGATTTGAGAATCTCTTAGCTGTCCTGAACTGGCGGATCCAAACCCATACATGGGCGGATCCAAATTTAGGGATCCGCCAGATCCGCCAACTGTTTTATCAGTTTGCCTATAAATAGCAAGCTGATCATTTGGGCATTTTCATCACTCATATAGCATAAATACATACTCATTCATTTACATATCACTAACCCATATCATTCTTTCATTTCATTGATCTTTCCTTTTGTAGCAAAGAGATCAAAGCATATAAGGATCAACCTACTGTTGTTATCCTTTTAGTATAGACTCTGTGTGATTTTGTATTAGTTCACACATCATTTTTTGTATCATTTATTCAGTAGAGTTTGGTTAGTGTTTTAGTCCTTAAAACACAAAGAGTGTCGGGAGTTGTAAGATATTCATAACACATAAACACCCACGATTTTGATGTTTGGCTGATTTGTGTAGAGATAGAAAGAGAGAGAAGTTGGGAGTTTCTAGTGAGAGAAAATGTGTAAGATTTGATTAAGTGAGTGAAAGCTCCAACCCTTCCCACACTTGGGAAGGGGTATTTATAGTACTACCTAGATTGCCCCTAGTGGGCTGTGGAGTGAGCTGATAGTGGGTAAAGACCCGACCCAACTCCACAAATACTAATATAACTAAACTAATAATAATAATATTAATAATCCTACGAGCTATATAAATGCTAAATAGATACTCAGGGTGATCGAGTCTTCACATGAATATTTATATTCCTAACAATCTCCCCCTAAGGGAGGTCACCCCGGAAATAATATTTTGAATTCTAGCATTCTATCATGTGTTTGACTTCTTAGCTCGTAGTTCTTGATTCTTCAAATTCATTGGTCTTTGTGCGTTCAGCAGCGAACCTTTGATGACTGATCTTTTTGTCTTGGATGATCTTTGAGGATTCTTTGAGGTTATCATCCAACATATGTCTTCAAGTCATCTCGTTGTAGCATCGTCTCCATGTGAAGTTGTGATCTTTGAGCATTCTTTAATATTATCAGCCACTGTAGATCTCCAAGCTCATCAGTTGTAGTAGCATTGCCTTCATGTGATTTGTTGTGACATTTGGACTGCATGCTCACACTTTTCTGGATCATGATTTTTCAGCATCAGAGTTGCGAAAGCTATGTTGTAGGTCTTTTAAATTATCATGATGTCTTTGATAATGTTTTGTAAGTGTGAGCATGGAGTGTGGATTGACATGTCTCTACGGGAATCAGGAACCACCATCACCATCTTTATATGAATCTGAAATGAAACAGTTAGCAATAAAGTTGGAGAACGAATATAGCTTTGTCATTCGTTCGAGGTGGTTGGATTTAACCTTCGGTTCCGTGAGGACCGACCTGTGATCAGGTAGAATCCCCTTTAAAGAAGATTCTCCTTGACAGGAATTTCCTGCTTGTAGTATTGAGTTTTCTAACAAGTTAATGTCAGGATCATCATACTAAGCATGTTCTCATACCGGAACGTCTCAAAGCTGACAGCACGGTAGAGTGAATCAGTGAATTAAATACCCACTGATTGACGAGAAATTGATTAGAAAAATCACTCGCGTGTCACAGGATAAACATTTTATGCAACACGACGAGGGTTTTATAAATTGAATCACATTTCTGTCATAAACACTTTTGTTTGAAAATTTTCACAATCAATGTGCTCGAAACTCATTTGGTGAGCACATTGAAAGGTTTTCCAAATACATCCGTCAATCCATTTCTTGGAACAAGTTTGATTCAAATGTGAATCGCCCCATCGTTTCTTTCCAGTTGTCACAAATTTGATCCATGAAGGATCTCACATGTCACCTACCAAGAGCTTGTTTGATGTTGGCTCTAGAAGGATTTCCATCTTCATTGTGAATACTTTCGTATCACTCGGATGTTCTGGTAATGCCACAAGGATAATGCGTAGGACTCTTAATATATGTTTTCTTACTTTTCACGGTGTATGAAACAGCAAGCATATTAGAAATGTGTCCTAATGAGATTTATGGACGATCTCTTGGCTCTAGACTCAATAGTGCATTTTGATTTAGTGATTGGAGGCTGGAGAGGACTGCCACCTTTTCAATATCATCTAATTCAGAGTGAGAGAGACGATAGATATGTATTGATCTCCGTGACAAATGAAACAAGAGTCCTTTGAGGGACCTTGAGTGGCTAGGGAGGGTTGTGCAGCGTATCACTGGGTCCATGATACTTTTTCTTCAATGTGAGCAATCAACTAAGTGATTCTGATAGCATATGTATTTACCCGGTTTCTGCCTAAAGTGTAAGGAGGGCTTCTTTCTTTTCACCCTTTATCTTTACATTTCTTTTTCATTCTTCCACCCCTTCAGCGCTTACCGAGACTTCATCACTAGCACCTTGTTGGGTTTGCTCCAGTACTAGCTCCATCTCAGTCGGCACTCTTCCCTTATTCACTTTTCTCCTTTTTAATCATTCCTAAGGACTTCTATTCTAACTAGAGGATTGTCCGTGGGAAGATCCCTCCGGTTCTAGCTGGATCAAGGGAACTGATACCTAACCTTACCATCCTTATAACTCGAGTGCATTAAGGAAAATGGTCGGTCTTTGGTATTCTTCCACAATTGCCATCGCAAATCATTTGCTCCTCCTCAATATGTGCATCGATATACGAAAGAGTTTAGCACATATGGGAGAGCCTACACTTGAGTTCAAAAGATCACATTTTATCAGTTTTCATATTTAAATCACATTCTCTCCCCCGATAAAAAATTTCAAACCTTTTGAGATTTGTGATCCCAATTGATTTAAATAAGTTTAGAAATTATGGGAAAAATGTGGTCTGATTTAATATATACTGATAATGGAACATGCAACTGCTCCCCCTCAATTTATGAGGGAGATTCACTACTTATCATGTATAAAGTTACTGTTATGACACAAGTGATATTGACCTTTTTGCGTAGACGATGTGATCATCTGCTTCTCTGAGGGAGTCAGTAGTCAACATTAATTAACCATCCACCAAGAAAAACTTCCCAAGTATTGAAGACCCCTACTAGGCGAGATCAGAATTAGTAAAGCTTTGTTGAAGTGAAGGTGGTGGTGGTGGTGAAGGTGGTGTTGTTGTTGTTGTTGCTACTGCCGATGTTGTTGTTGTGGTGAATTCAGAGCCATTCAATAGTGTTTGAACATCTGATCAATTGGTTAGAGCGGGAACAGGCACATTCATATTGGCCATGGAATCTGCATAAGAATATCAACATAGATATACATACATACAGATTCACTTTTCATTAACAGCTACCACATAGCAGCTTGCCAACTTATAATACCATATTCATCTCATAATCAAACCACAGTAAAGAAATACATCAAACCGCTATCTAGCATGAAGAGTAATCAACAATCATGAACATGGCAATTCACTCATATTTCAACATTCAACTCAGGCGCTTAGGGATAAGATTCTAACATGATAGCACATACCTAAGCAAATCCTGAGTGCACATACACTAAATCAACAACAATTAAGCAGCAATCAACTAACAAAAGTCAATTAACATATGAAACTCATTCAATCAGATCACACAAATGTCAGTGGAGTATTCAATAACATCAAACACAATGGGTTTTCTAACTTCTTTTAGATTTTGAGTTTTAAAGTATTTAGGGGATTAACCGAGGATTCCAAAGTGACACAAATGGACCTTCTAGTTACATAAAGCTAGGAAACTATACGAAAATTGCACATAATGCCCTAATCTTTCTAGCAACTAACACATTTGGCCATTTGAGATAAAGCTTAGTAAGTTCCTCTTCAGCAAATACCCCATTAACTACAAAACCTTTTCAAGCAATTATGAAATAACCAATGAACCCGTTTGATGATATAAAATTTGAAATCACTCTCCCCCTCAATCAATGACTTATATTCTAGTTAAAGAGTTGTAGTCATTGATTGAGTAACAAATTTTATGAACAATCCAAGTCTGATAGAATTTCAAACAACACGTTGCCACCATGTGTCTCACAAATAATTTTCAGAAAAATCATAGAAGGAAAATTATTTGTATTCAAAGAAGACTTCTCTTCTTAATCAGGAAATAATGCACTGAAGCGTGCACTAAATCAAAGAAACATGGATATAAAGTAATCCATGCCCGGGTGAACTTCACCCAGTGGGAGGAACAACCGTCTTTTTGGCGACGTGCTTTCCCCATTTTGAAAAGCGGGTTGCTATCTGAAGTAATAGCAAGCCATTTAGGCATGTTTTGAAAACTTTTTGAACTTCTGCTCGAACTTTATTTAAAGACCTGTTTCATTATTGAATAACATTTCTAGGACCGTAAATGTTATCGATACCAGAAGCCATGCCTTGAAAAGCTATTTTTGGTATTTTCTATTTTTCTGATTTTTATGGTTTTTCTTGGTTTTGTATTTTTTATTTACATTTTGGTTTTATATTTTTCTATTTACATTTTGGTTTAAGATATGTACAAACTATATTATTCAATTTAAGAAGATGTTGACATGAATACCGAAATAAGGATATCGTTCTGTACGTCATAGAATTCTGTAGTCAACATCTCTTAAACTTTCACCACCAAAGCTTTCGAGGCTCCTGAATAGTCGTCTGAACTTGAGCCTTCTCAATGTGAAGCTTTGATATCTTCCCCCCAAACCGACAATCTTCTTTTTAAGCAGTTTCAAAGCTCTCTTTCAAGCTTACATTCGTTAAGTCCACAGCGGAATCCGTAGCAAACCACATCAAATATTGAATCCGTAGCAAACCACATCAAATATTGCTGCTCCTTTTAAGAATAATCATCGTGATACTTCATTCTGGGGATCATCAAATAGATCAGCAGTGTATCATCTCACACTTGAATAATTCTTCTCACATTTCTTCCCGCGAAAGTCTGAAGTAATGCATACCAAAAGTATCCAGAGACCACTTCCCCAAGTAGTTGAAGTGATGCAATCAGTCTCATTGTATGAAGCTCAAAAACCCGAAGTACACACTCAATCCCATTAATAAAGTCGAAAATGTAACATCAAGATCAATTAAGACCCGAAAGTCCCCTTTTCTCCCTTCAGGAAATTGCCATTGTGAACCTCTTTTATCATCAGAAACTATTTCTTACATCTCTTCCCCCACGTAGTTGGAATAATACACCAAAAGCCACGAGTTAAGACACTGATTTTCTCTGTGGTCATGACATTTGTCTTCCCGGAATAACTTCAACTAAGAAGAAGTATAAAGTTCATCACGTGTACTCGTTGTGCATTCCGATGTATGTCTCCTTCCCCCTTGCTGGTTTTGATACCTCAGAATCAGCAACACATTTTACGCACATATACTTGAAATCTTGTGAGAAGAACAAAATTGGCTCAAATGCATCCTGTGAGAATCAACAGCTACCGAAACTCTCTCTGACTATCTTTATCAACCCTTATGTACTGACGAAGAATTCCCCAAATTTGTTACTTAAGCTTGCACTGTTGTTGATTGAAGAACGATGCAGAAGAAAACCCCTAAGTACCCTTATACACTCAACTAAGAGCCAAAGCAAGTACAACACCTCTTGAGACTATCCACATCTGCATCTGCGTGTGACACTGAGCACTACAATGTAACTCCTTGAAGTGATAGCTATAACCCGTGAGTACTACAATGTAACTCCTTACATCGGGTATAACTAGATAATCCAAGTCCCAATCATAACCTTTAAAGTTCAAGCAAGTCATCAATCGATAGATGAAGTCTCGATGATGAAATAAGTAGAAGCCTTCGTGAAACCCAATTCAATCTCAAATAAGGGATGCCAAATATACTCCGTGATCACTTGACATTCCAAGTCCAAACTCTTAGCCGTTTTGACATTTTTAGCCGACATTTTCCTTTATGTTCTTGTGGTTGATTTACAGAGTGCACATTGGAAGGAACAACAATCCGTGAATAAGGAGATTCTTCAGAACCTGGTTCTGGGAAAGGAATACCAAAGAACGGATCATTATTCAAGCGTGCAACTTCAATATCATGAGAGTCATTATCAACACCTTTGAGGAATAAGTGGAACCTTAGGTGTTGAATGAGAGTCGTATGACCATTTCTCAAATCTCAATCAACATGTAGTTTATTCACACTTCTCCCCCTCAAAAATTGCATTGGAGGTTGCCATTTTTTATAGAACAAGTGAATAAGAATATACTCCAATGTACATTGATCCACTTGATGACTGAATGAGCATGGGAAGAGCATGAAGCTTGTTGATGAGAATGGTCATAAACAAGAATATTTCTCTTCTTCCGAAGATAAAGCGCACTTGAGCGTACACTTCTCTTTTCTTTGATGAACGGGGCCTGAAGAGTTGTCAGCAGACACCATTATGTTGACATTGAGGCCCGAGGCTTGAACTGCAATGTTCAAAGGTCATTGTCGATGAAGAACGAGGCCTGAACTGATGTGAACAGACGTCATAGTCAATAAAGAACGAGGCCTGAACAGATGTGAACAGACGTCATAGTCAATGAAGAATGAGGCCTGAACAGATGTGAACAAACGTCATTGTCGATGATGTTCATCAAGCTTGAATTGCTTGAACCCCTACTTCATGAGATATTAATCTTTTCGGTACCAAAACCCTGAGTCTTACCTTAATATGAGTGAACGATGTACCTGCACTTAAGTAAAGACTTCTTGCATTGACATTAAGAGTTTGTTTGCATTATATGGGTTAGTGATATCAGCATTTAAACCATTTGGGGTTTCACTGTCAACCTTGGTTTTGCACTCAGTGAACATCTTTCTAATAGGTATCCATCTAAGACCAGCAATCTTAAAGATTCTACCCGTCGGTATCCACCTAAGACAAGATCTAGGAGTGTTTGGTTTCTCATGCACAGTGAAAGACTTGTTGGGAGAAAACCTTTGTCCTATAGCAATCTGCCTACCAGGTTTCTGAATATAACTCTTTGGTTCTACGAGCTTGTTGTTGTTTCTAGTCTTAGAGGATTGAACCTTAGCTCGAGCATTCACTTCCTTCAGGAATTTTGTTACACAATTATCATGATTTGCCTTAAAAACACATTTCTGACAAGTTGAGCAAACAAAGTGTTTGGATTCAGAGAAAGATCTAGGATTCTTAGAGTGATCTGCTATGGGAATCGCATTAATTGATACGCAGCTACTCTTAGAAACAGGCAAATTCCTAGTCTTTTCATGTGTGTTTTTCTTAGTATCCTCTAGGTTTTGATTATGAACATTGTTTTTATGTCTAACTTGTTCCTTTGGTGTCACAAATGACACACGATTTGAACTAATCCTAGAAGAACTAGAGGCACTCATATGATGAGGTTTTGCAAGCGTATATTCCTTTTCCTTAGGTCTAGACTGTGAAGTGACTGGTTTTGACAAAACTTGTTTCGAATCAACTTGGGAGGCAAACCGTGGTTTTGAGGATTTTGGTCGTTCAGATCTAAAAGCAGTTGGTTGTCTAACAACTGATTGGTTTCTAAGTGGTGGTTTCCCCAAGATTGATGGTTTTGCAAACTTAGGGTTCACATCATTTCCTGTCAATTTTCTTAACTCGTTTTTTAACGCTGCAATTGCAAAACCCTTTTCCTGAAGTTGAGCTTTGAATTCATCATTTTTAGCAATCAAAGAGGTTGTCTGCTCTACAGTCTTAGTTTTCTCTTCTTTGATTGAGTCACACAGTTATTTGCAATGAATTTTCAAAGTCTCATTTTCATTAATTAATTCAGCCACTTTATGTTCAAATTCAGCATTTTTTGTTGCAATAACATCATGTTTAGCTTTAACTTCATTACACATATCATACATCTCAGCAATACGTTTTTTCAGGTTGTTGATCATTAAGTTTTTGGCTTGTAGCTGAGCTTTCAAATCGTTTATCATAAAAAATTCACGGAATTCAGGGAGTTCCGGATTTTTACATGGTAGGTTTCAAACTTTCTTTCTTTCGTTGCATTGCAATTTCAAGTGAAATACAATATTTTTCAAGTTGTAAAAATCTGTTTGAAAGTTCATTATAAACTTTTTTTCAACCATATCATTTGATTTGAAAATCTCAGCCGTAAGCAAAGAACTTGACGCATCATCATGTTCAGCATCCTGATCAATTTCTCCCCCCTTATGACTCATATTTGTTGAATCAGAGGTGATATTGCTATCAGTCTTTTCCAACAGATATGTGTCATAAGTAGGTTTAATTTGATCAGTATGTTGTTGTTCATTAGCAAGGACATTATGTTGAACAGTTAAATGTACCTCAGCAAATGGCACTTGGTCATTTACTGGTCTGATATCAGCATCCACACCATGTGATATGAGTCACATAACTGCTGCTTGCATCATGCTTATCTGACTTTGCCCCTCTGCATTCTGTGACAACTGAACTAGCATCCAGTGCTTTACTCGAATCAACCTTAATCTCTCTTGATTGCATCTGGTGTTGTGCTCTTTCCTCAATGTACTGCTTAACATTACCCATGTGTTGGAGTAATGTTTCTCTGAACATGTCAACTTCAATTCCAGTGTAATCAGTAAAACACTTTTCTGTCATTTGACTGTCATAATCCCAAGTGTATTTTGAATTGATGAACACTTGAAGTTGTTTGTTGATCACCCGAAGAGCAGCCATGGATCCAATTTCCTGAAATTCTTCTTTGTCAAGTTGTTGTTCTAGTTGATCTAAATTCAGGAACATAGTGTCTGTGAAATTCTGAACATCTTGACCAAAGAGTGATGCAAATGCTCGTTCAAATCCTCCCATGGATCCAGGTCTTTCTAAGAGAACCTTGAGATGTGAATGAAGTAGTTGAAAGCATTCTATGCAACTTTCCTTTGCATTAGGAAACTATTGTGGCTGAAGCAACTCTCTCTCTTGCGAAATCGAGCACAAAGATTCGATATTAGTAATATCTGACCCAAAAACGTTTGTCTGTTCAAAAAAATTTGTCAGTTGTACTTCATTGGGAATCTTATGTTCATCGATCATGTTGTACATTTTGAGCACCTCAGCAATGACAGAATCCGAAGTCTTTGACATGATATGAACATTCACGGGATTTTACAAGACTATGACTTAAACCGAGAAATATAATCTTTCGCGAGATTTTACAAAAATCAAGAAGAACCGTGAAATGATAATTGATATGTGTTATGATAATCGTTGGATCGGTACAATGATTAGTGATTGTGTGTTAAAAGTGATGATCATTTGTTAGACTTGGTGATCTGTTGTTTAGTTGTGATTTGGTTTGGTTTATGCAAGTTGTTACGGTGAAATTATGGTCTGAAAACTTAAAACCTCAATAACTTCATTCCAGAGGGGATTTGGGCCTCGAAAAATTCGTTTCATGACTTTGTGGTGAAACCTCACAATATTTAGGCTGTTCCGGTTGTTTTGACAGGTATTTCGCTGAAAACGGAGTTACGATTCAAAAGTTATGGCCGTTTGAAGTTTTGACGAAAAAAGTCAACTTTTAGTCAAACTTGGTCAAATCGCAACCTTGGTCAAATCGCAACCTTTGTCAAATCGCAACCTTGGTTAAATCGCAACCTTTGTCAAATCGCAACCTTTGTCAAATCGCAACCTTTGTCAAATCGCAACCTTGGTCAAATCGCAACCTTGGTCAAATCACAGACCTTAAATCGTAGTTGACCAGTCAAAACGCACTTTCCAAGAAAAGTCAGATCTGTGTTTTCTCTTTCATCAAATCGCAGCCAAGAACATCCCTTTTTTTTTTTACTCAAATCACAACCAAGAAAAAACCTTCCAACTTTCGAATAAGCCATAAAATTAGCCCTAGGCTTATGAAATAAGCAATCTAATCACCAAAATAAGCTGTTGGGGCCTTTCTAAACACGAAAGTACAACACTTTTTCAAATCAAACCACAAACAAATCACAGATCTTGATTTTTATTTCTTTGCTATTCGAACAAAAATAAAATAAAAATCAAGTCACGAATCTGTACACACAATCAAGCTAATCAAACCATGGCTCTTGATACCAATTGTAAAATATTCATAACACATAAACACCCACGAATTTGATGTTTGGCTGATTTGTGTAGAGATAGAAAAAGAGAGAAGTTGGGAGTTTCTAGTGAGAGAAAATGTGTAAGATTAGATTAAGTGAGTGAAAGCTCCAACCCTTCCCACACTTGGGAAGGGGTATTTATAGTACTACCTAGATTGCCCCTAGTGGCCTGTGGAGTGAGCTGACAGTGGGTAAATACCCGACCCAACTCCACAAATACTAATATAACTAAACTAATAATAATAATATTAATAATCCTACGAGCTATATAAATGCTAAATAGATACTCGGGGTGACCGAGTCTTCACATGAATATTTATATTCCTAACATGAGTGGTTGTACCTTTGTGAAAGAACCAACGGGAGTGGTTGTACCCTTGTAAAAGAACCAACGGGAGTGGTTGTGCCCTTGTAAAGAACCCGGTGTTTAGCTTAGTACCGGATAAAGAGTAAGCATCGTATAAAGGTTTTCTCCGCCTAGAAGGGAGCTTGTTTCTTAGTGAAAAAAACTCTCTAGTTAGAGGCTCGAGGAGTGGAGTAGGGCAAAGAAGAGAGTCCTTGTAGCCGAACCACTATAAATATCCGTGTTGTGTGGTTTGATCATTCCTTTCCTTACTTACTTATATTATATTGTTTCTTTGTGCATAATTACTTTGAAATTACGTTAAGTCACAAAGCGAATTAATTTTAAAAACGGTAAAACTATTCAACCCCGCTTCTAGTTTTCCACAATGTGCACATCTTTTTGTTTTCTTGGAGGAGGATTTAACCATATTTCACGTCGCCCATGCCGAGATAATCAGGGGAGTATTAGTTTCTTTCAACTATTTTATTTTTTCCTTTTTCATAACTTTGATACTTTTCAAGAACATTGGGGACAATGTTCAATTTAAGTGTAGGGAGGGTAAAATGGTGTAACACCCCCAAAATATTGCAGCGGAATGTAATATCATTGGGGTGCTACTTATTAGTATAATAGTCAAAATCATAGAAAACGACTCTAAATGAGACGTTTTAAAAGTTTATCATTCGATTAAATTATAACATCAGAGTTACAATAGGTCCCAAGTAGTACTAGAATACATAATATTTGAACATAAAATTTTTTAAAAGTTTATCGAATGATAACAATATGCAAGCTACCAAACATTCTCCGTGCGACTTCATGCTTGCCAAATACCTTAAGGACCTGAGATAAAACATGCTAAAAAAGTCAACACAAAGGTTGAGTGAAATTCACAGGTTTATAAATAATTAATGGACCACAAGATTTCAGAGTTAAAATAATAATTGCAATGAATACAATTATGGGTAAATAATAATTATTGCCATAAGCTCATGACACGCAAACTGACTAGATGTTCATAGAATGAACTAATGCCTTGAAAGGTAAATTGCCATTTTACCTAAATTTAAATATAGTGCGTTCGGTTGCCTACTCGGTCAACTCAAACGGGATTCGTCAATCCCAATAAGCCAATCTACTATATTCGCGTTCACTTGCAAGTGATTAATGGTTCATGATATGTTAGGGTCTTATTTTGGCAATATCGGTACTTTAGCAATAATATATTCTGGTTAGCATACAGTTTAAGGCACTTGTGTTCAAATTGTAAAATAGCATGTATCTCCCCCAATGGGTTTATAAACAATTTAAAGAGTTAAAGTGGGGCTATGAACTCACCAATGATGAGGTAGAAGAAGAAACGGAAAGTGTGCACGTCGAGAAAAGTCGCGAAAGTCACAAATGACCTAAATAAAATATAACACAACTTAGGCTCGGGGAAAATAATATGTGACACTTATATTCAAGTTTTCATACAGTAAGTAACCTTGTAATACTCTATGGTAATATAGTTAAGAGTTTTATAACAAGTCGTGGTTAGAAATGATATTTATTTATGTTTATACTGGTTAAGGTTCCAAAGCTGTTAGAAATTTGATAAAAATTCCGCACGAATCGAGTCGCCATTTCTAAACCGTAAAGGGTAAAAATATGAGTTTTATATGCTTGGAAAGGTATGGATTTGTACATTTCAAAAATCAAAACCTCACACAGCTGAGAACTCCATATCAAAGGTGAAATTACTGATTTACCCTTGTGTCTCTATGCAGTTAATTCCAGCATCCAATTAGGCTTAGGAAAAAGGTTATACCTTTTGTTATACAGGTCTAATGATTACAAGGCCTATGGTTGAAGTTTCCTACATGTCTTAGCTCAAACTTTCATGTTTTGATAAGTATATGGTTCTGGGTAAAATTTTGGAGTAATGGGCCTTCCAAATCTGACATACACTTCTGGACTACTTTTAGTGTGGATTTTCTAAAATATTCCTCGGAATGAATAAGGACATGAGGTTTTTGGAAAAATGACCCTGAGACATAGATCTACATCCCTTTATTTTTCTTTTAAATTCAAAACTTACTGAGGTAGAAAGGGTGTGTCGTTTTTCCATATGAAAAGTCTAGACCGATTCATCTTTTAAAAATCATGACTTTCTAGGGTTCCTAAGCTAGATCTAGTGTATAAAGTGTAATGATCAACCATGATTAACTCTTATATGGATTGATGAAGCGAAAAGTGTACCGCTTTTAGGGGGTCATTTAAGCCCTAAATCGTATTTATTTGATCAAATATTGCCCTAAATCGTTCCTTTTGTCATTTTAGGTACTTTGGAGAAGAAATCTGGAAAAGGAAGCATTTTGGACGTTTTTGGAGCATAAAAGTGAAGAAAACGACAAAGTCTCCAAAGCTGCTGGAAAAGTACACGTGACGGCGTCAAGGATTGCTCCTGACGGCGTCACGGCTTGGCAAAAGAGGTGGATATGACAAATACACGTGACGCGCCAGAAAGTTTTACAATGGAAGTCTGACGGCGTCACCCTTTAAGGTGATCAAGGCTGTCACAGTTTAAGTTAAAGAGAGACGGCGTCAAGAAGGCCATCAAGAAACCCTAAACGCGGCGAGGTGACGGCGTCAAGCTCTATAACGTGACGCCGTCAGATATGTTTTCCTATATATACTTTCATAATTTTTAGTCATTAGTGTGCAACTTTGTGAGGAGAAACCCTAAGACGAATTTTCTGCCATTTTTAAGGGTTTTATACCCTTGGATCTCCCATGTTTAATTGAAGATAAGTAATCAATTAATCATTCAATATGTCTATGTGTTGTTTGATTATATCTTGTTCTTGTCTTTTAATTAACATGCTAGGCTAGATTTATCTTGTGTTTGCTTAGATCTAATGAAACCTAACTATTGATTATTGGTTGTTGGTGTGTTATTAATTGTATTGGATGATTGTTTATCGATGTTAGGCTTAAGAAAACTGGCTAACCTCCTATACGGTAACTTGCTTGAACGTCTTAAGAAACATGAACCAATGCGTACTAAGGTTTTTATGGTTGTATTTAATGCATGAGCGAATTCTAGTGATCCCATGTTAGGAGCTTCTTAGCCGGCTCGACATAGGAGTGAAGTAGGAGCTTGTAGAGTTGGGGAAGTACGTACGCCACCCCACGATTGGTATTAAGGAATACACCCGTCATCCACGCAATTAATACACACTAATCAACCGGTAAAAGATAGTTAGGGAGTAAGGAAATCTAAGTAAACACATTTCTCCCCATATAAGTTTCACAACCTTTTTATTTTCAGTCATTTTATTTTATTTGCAATTGTAGTTATTTGGGTTAGTTGACTAGCAACTAATTCCGCCCACTCCTTCAAACCCGAGATTTTACTTGCTTTTATAAAAATATATAAAAATACAAAAAGAATATTCCCTCACCCTTAGACCTATTAGAGTAGTTTTTCAATCCTAACGACACTATTCCCCTAGAGAACGATCAATCCCCCGGTACTTGCCACTTCACTATACTACATCGGTCAGGTACACTGCCTGGTGGGGATTGCAAGCTTCTCGAGATCCCTCGAGAGGTAAAACCTGTTGTAAGGTCGCAAAACCACGCATCAAGTTTTTGGCGCCGTTGCCGGGGAATAGTTATTGTTTAGGTTGAATTTTTATTTTATTAGGTCTACTCACTAGATTCCTTTCTAGTGAGATTTTTATTTTTCTTTTTATTAGATTTCTTTAGTCTATCTTTTTCTTTGTGCCCTTTGTTTGTAAAGCCATTTTCATTTGTCACTAAGATGGATGAAATTCCATTTAAATCATTGACAATAGAGGAACAATTATATTTCACCAATAGATTTGTTTCCTATCATTCCTATGAATTTTTGTGTGATCTTTGTGATTTCCAAAAGGAGTTAGGGGTAAGGTTAGATGGGTTTAATGAATTCTATGCATGTGAGATTTCTATTAGACGAGCATTATCTGGATCAATTCCTTTTAGTCAGGCCCTTTGGATGAATTTTGAGGAAAGCTTCCTAACCATGACCCATAAGTGGAACGAATTGGTGGATTCGTATGAGCAAAGAGACCTAGTTTCTAAGAACATGGGTGATCTTGATGTGATGGAGGATCTAGCCGAGCATGATCACATTGATCAAAAAGACCTAGGTTTTATGATCGATGACGATGAATCTCAAGAAACACATGATGAATCTTTTGGGCAATTTGAATATAGCAGTCAGAATATTGAGGATGATCCTTATGATTCGGATATAGAAGTTGAGATGCCTAGAGAAGCACTTGAGATACTAGGGAAAATGTTAGGGTTAGATTCTACTAAAACACATGATGAGGATATAATTGATATAGAGACAAGGAAGGATGAGGTAAATAACACAAACCTACAAAGTACCCCACAAGTCCTACCATCATTCGAGGCATACACACCGCCCGTGACTTACCCGGAAGAAGTAGAAGGGACTATAGGAACCCCAATTGAAGTAGAACCTTTGGAAGAAACACAACTAGAGGAAATAGGTTTGAATACTTGTAGTCATAACCTTTCTCTTAGTTCTAGGGAAGTTCCTAGTTTTGATGAACCGGAGCCTAAACCAAAACCGTTACCTAATCTTCCATCCTTAGATGTGAACTTAGGAATTGAATTAGGTCCCGATCCACCCATCAAACCATATAGTCCGGGTAGTTTTATGTTGAAGGTAGTAGACTCTAAGCCTTGTAGAGAGGAAGCTGACATAGGAGTGAACCATAACCTTTCATACTTACATCACCCATTCATGATTAATCACAAGAAACATTATTGGTTTAAACCGGGTTTATTAGGTCAAAGTGAATTCTTAACTTGGAGTCTCTCGAAGTTGATAGAAGATGATCCCTTTCTAGGAGAAAATCTTAATCCGCCCACTAACCCAATTGAATTAGGTAAGGTTATGATGATAGGATCCCGCACCTTTGAGCATATAATTCACCCGTCACTCTTTCCTCACATGGCATATTTCCACCCTAAGGGTGTGTATCGCTACTATCACCCGCACTTAACCCTAAGTGTAGGGAAAACCTCTCCTTTATCCGTTAAATAAGGGTAGAGTCAGGCTCGTGACTCGAACAAAAACAAGCGCTTCTTGGGAGGCAACCCAAGCTTTATTTTCTTTGTGTGTTTATTTATTTGTTTGTTTGATTTTATTTGCTTCCGTATGTATGTTTAATTTTTATTATTATTGATTCATGTTCAAAACTAAATTGTGAAAATGCTTTATCTTGTTTTTAACTTCGTCTTAACTACATATAAAGGTATTTTGCAAAAGATAAGTGTAAGGGAAATCCAAATCGGTTTATTAGAACAAATGAACATGAATCATAACAATATTAAATTAACATACATATTAGTAATTGTTTGAGTCAAATGCTTGTATCGAGTCATAATGATATTTTGCAGGAATTCCAGGAAGTAAGGTATAGGTTTTTTCCAGAAATTTTCTGAAAACTTAACATGAGAATTCTGTCAGATCATTTCTGACGGCGTCAGGCCTTACAACCTGACGGCGTCAGGTTTTAATTTTCGGAAATTTTTGAAAGTTTTGTTTTTCTACCGGAATCATAAAAGGTTTTTATTAAATCTCTAACTTATAAACTCCAGGAATCTGCAAAATAATCATTCCACAAGCATTATATCCTTATATAGATTTATCCCGCCGTTGTTATGCAGGTTTTCGTGTTTGTTTTCTCAGGTTTAACAGGTTATTTTGGACAAGGAGATGTATGTGGAATCTAGCTTTTGGCGATGCTTTAGTCTTGAAGCTTCTACATTCTCTTGGAAGAAGATCTAACCATGTTACCTCTTTATCCACCAAACGAATCAGGGGAGTATTTGATTTCATTCTTTTACCTTATTTACTTTTACATCTTGTTATTTGAACATTGGGGACAATGTTCATCTTAAGTGTAAGGGGGGGGGGGGGGGGGGGTAAAGTACGATACCTTAGAGAATACAATTGCACTTGATTTTTGTTTGTTTGATAGTAAATGTGTAATAAAACTAAGAAAAATACCTGTTAAGGCAATTTTAGTGCCAAATTTAAATTTTTTTACACCATATAGGAGTGAAACTTTGGTCTTAATGAGCGTCTCACGGATAGGAGTTATATGACTAGCACAAAACCGTACCACTAAAAAATTTTCCACCCCCAAATATGTGAGGTTCGCCCCTAGAATTGGTAGGAAAAGCATTTATGCTATGATGTGTGTACCGGTAGCACATAGATTCTAGAACTTGCGTTAGGACCATTCCAAGGCCACAAGTGAGACTACATTCTTGTAGTTAGATTTACTACATGATAAGAGGCATTAGGATTAACCCATTGTTTTACACATGTGTTTTTGTTATAATTACATTGGCTACATTGGTTAAGTAATTCTCCCACACCCTTTGCGTTTTACTCGTTTTTAGTACACGATACCCCTAGTACACCCCTCAGAGCCTATCTTTTCATTTCTAACTTTTAGCATTTTACTTAAAGGAAGAATTTGTTTACACCCCACTTAAATGTACACCCAAATCGCCTTAGCCTACCTTGTAAGCACTCATCTTTAGTGCATTATTGTGACAACATTTGTTTAAACCCCAAGTTAATTATCTAATTGATTACATGGTTGCTAAGTCGAGTCATATCCTTGTACATATTGTTTTAGGACGAATGGGACTCATGGGTAAAGTACTAGTGTAATGGAGTAATGGGGAAGAACAACATTATTACCCCCATATGTGCTAAATATTTTAAAAGTACTCCAAGTGTTTCGATTATCTTAATTCGAGTCATTAGAATAGTTATTTGTGAAGTTATGTAAAAGTTCAAGTGTAAGGGGAATGCGACGCCCCTATGATGTATTATTTTGGATGGTAGGGCAAGAGTGTATGCAAAAAAAAAAAAAAAAAAAAAAAAAAAAAAAAAAAAAAAAAAACAAAAAAATGAGAAAAAGAAAAGTAGAAAAAACATACGGACTACCATCCCGTTTCATTTTATGTTTTTTTTTTATTTTGTTTTTAGCTTAAGTCGAGTCTAGTCTTGGCTTAGCAACGCCATATTGTACATGTAATCAACCAAGATCTTTAACTCGCCACCAGTAAAATATCCCTTATCCAACAAAACCGTGTTTATCATATCCCTACACCTAACGTTATAACCCGTTTAAAAGCCCTCTTTGATAGTTTATCTTAGGTGCTTACGTCTAGTGGAGGAGGTTTTTGACCCTTTCCCAAGCCTATGGTAATCTATTTGCTATGACAGGTAGTGAGAGATATTATCCATTTTCATTTATGAGATTTACTTTTATGACACCTGAGAGATGTGAGTATCTAAACACTACTTGTGAGGTGCTAGTATGTAATCTCCGTGCTTATTATGATTAAAGTGGAACGACTATTTGTTGTAATTACTTTTATATTAGCTTTAAATGACCCCTAACTTGTATTTTGATAAGAATAAAAGCGCATTTGCTTGAGGACAAGCAAATCTCAAGTGTAAGGGTATTTGATGAAGCGAAAAGTGTACCGCTTTTAGGGGGTCATTTAAGCCCTAAATCGTATTTATTTGATCAAATATTGCCCTAAATCATTCCTTTTGTCATTTTAGGTACTTTGGAGAAGAAATCTGGAAAAGGAAGCATTTTGGACGTTTTTGGAGCATAAAAGTGAAGAAAACGACAAAGTCTCCAAAGCTGCTGGAAAAGTACACGTGACGGCGTCAAGGATTGCTCCTGACGGCGTCACGGCTTGGCAAAAGAGGTGGATATGACAAATACACGTGACGCGCCAGAAAGTTTTACAATGGAAGTCTGACGGCGTCACCCTTTAAGGTGATCAAGGCCGTCACGGTTTAAGTTAAAGAGAGACGGCGTCAATTAGGCCATCAAGAATCCCTAAACGCGGCGAGGTGACGGCATCAAGCTCTATAACGTGACGCCGTCAGATATGTTTTCCTATATATAGTTTTGCAATTTTTAGTCATTAGTGTGCAACTTTGTGAGGAGAAACCCTAAGACGAATTTTCTGCCATTTTTAAGGGTTTTATACCCTTGGATCTCCCATGTTTAATTGAAGATAAGTAATCAATTAATCATTCAATATGTCTATGTGTTGTTTGATTATATCTTGTTCTTGTCTTTTAATTAACATGCTAGGCTAGATTTATCTTGTGTTTGCTTAGATCTAATGAAACCTAACTATTGATTATTGGTTGTTGGTGTGTTATTAATTGTATTGGATGATTGTTTATCGATGTTAGGCTTAAGAAAGCTGGCTAACCTCCTATACGGTAACTTGCTTGAACGTCTTAAGACACATGAACCAATGCGTACTAAGGTTTTTATGGTTGTATTTAATGCATGAGCGAATTCTAGTGATCCCATGTTAGGAGCTTCTTAGCCGGCTCGACATAGGAGTGAAGTAGGAGCTTGTAGAGTTGGGGAAGTACGTACGCCACCCCACGATTGGTATTAAGGAATACACCCGTCATCCACGCAATTAATTCACGCTAATCAACCGGTAAAAGATAGTTAGGGGGTAAGGAAATCTAAGTAAACACATTTCTCCCCATATAAGTTTCACAACCTTTTTATTTTCAGTCATTTTATTTTATTTGCAATTGTAGTTATTTGGGTTAGTTGACTAGCAACTAATTCCGCCCACTCCTTCAAACCCGAGATTTTACTTGCTTTCATAAAAAAATATAAAAATACAAAAAGAATCTTCCCTCACCCTTAGACCTATTAGAGTAGTTTTTCAATCCTAACGACACTATTCCCCTAGAAAACGATCAATCCCCCGGTACTTGCCACTTCACTATACTACATCGGTCAGGTACACTGCCTGGTGGGGATTGTAAGCTTCTCGAGATCCCTCGAGAGGTAAAACCTGTTGTAAGGTCGCAAAACCACGCATCATGGATCAAATCTTCTAAAATAACATATGCAAGAGTTGTTTACTTCATTCCTAGTAAAGCTATAAATAAATCAATATAGAAGGTTTGAATGAAAAAGAAAGGTTAGGAATTAACTTGTACTCTTGGATCTTCAAGTATTGCACTAAAGAAACTTAAGAAATCAAACTCCAAGGTCTTCTTGGCCTTAGAAACTCACGAAATCAGCAGCAAGATGAGGAGGAAGAAGTGGTTTGCATGTGTTGGAAACTAGAACATGGATTGTTATGGTGGTTTTAAGTGAGGTGGAAGATATGGGTATAACACTTGTCCATTTAATGGACAAGTGTGATATGTTGTGAGTGAGTGGTGCCAAGAACAAAGGGGGAAAGAATTAGTGGGTTTTTGTTTCTTTAATTTGGGTTATAGTGTGTATTGAGGTATTAGTTTGGTCACGGTAATTTAAAACGTGGAGTTTTAAAGACACGAAATGTTGGACCATTAATGTTATAGAAGCAAAGTTAAGGGTAGTTTAGTATATATTTATGTTATAAACCGAAGTTAGTTTGTGCTGGGTTAATAAGATAACGGTATAAACCGTTATTATAGGGTCGTACCTTTTACTGTTATTGAATCGGTTTGTGCCTCTTCTGTATGAATGGTCGTGTTGATTCCATGGCACCGATTCAATCACTATATAAGGAACATTCTGTAATCAGTTTCAATATCAATGGAAATACAGGTTCAATCGATCAAACTTATATTCTGATTATTATCATTCTTGGTGTCCTTTTCTGTTGCAAGTTTCTATCCAAACACCCTTGTTAAATTCATACCGATTCAGGAAGTTATACAATCGCAGAAACTAGGTTTAATCGAAAGCCAAAGATCAACAATTGGTATCAGAGCAAGATCGATTCCGGGAATCAACCGCAAGAAGATAGCAGTGACTGATGTTCGTCAATTAAAGGAAGACTTGATCGGATTGAACACCAACAGTAAGCAACGATTGAAAAAAAATGATCGGAGGCGACGATCGAATTGAAACTAAGGAAAAGAGAACGGTTTGGTATGTTTTTGAAGCAACGTAGGTTTCGGAAACAAGTAATCAACCTCAGATTTCACCGGAGAAGACGAATCTTCACCGGGACCACCATCACCGGCGCTCAATTAGGATTAGGGGAAAAACCCTATTCGGAGCTCTCAACCGAGAAGAAGAACCGAAAAAGGGGAGAAGCAAAAAAAAACAACCCACACCCGTATGTTTTATAACAAAACTTTTTTACCTTTTTTATATATATAAGTTTTTTATATAATTATTAGTTTAAATTAGTTTAATCTTTAAAAAAAAATTTAACTATTTTAAATAAGTAAGAAAAAGTAAGAAAACCGAACCCTTGTGGTTCACATAGTAAGTAAGAAAAAAAAACCTTAGTATTTAAACAAAACCTTACCGTGGCAAAGTAAGCAATTAAGAAAAATAGTATTGTTTTTTAATGTAAGAGAAACCTTAGTGTTTCACCCAGTAAGAGAAACCTCGGTGTTTCGACCAGTAAGAGAAACTTCGGTGTTTCACCCAGTAAGAGAAACCTCGGTGTTTCGACTAGTAAGAGAAACCTCGGTGTTTCGACTAGTAAGAGAAACCTCGGTGTTTCGACCAGTAAAAGAAACCTCGGTGTTTCAAAGCAAGTAAGAAATTCAGCAAGAAAGGATCAATTATTTTGATCAAAGCAAGCAAGAACCTGATTAGCAAGTGGGTCAGGAGGCACGAACTGATTAGCAAGTAGGTCAGATACGTGCAGTAAGAGCCAGATTAGCAAGTGGGTCTGGAAAACACAATATTGATTAGCAAGTTGGTCAATATTGAGCAAGTTTAGCAAGAAAACCTGGTTAGCAAGTTGGCCAGTAGCAAGTAAGAGTTTTTGATCTTTTGATCAAACACAAGAGCAAAAAAACCAGAAACCATCTCGGTTCTGATTGTAAGAAAGTACGCAAGTAAGAAAGTAAGCAAGAACGCAAGTAAGTAAGCAAGAAACAACGTAAGTAAGAAAGCAACAAAGCATGAAGATAGAAGAAACTTTAGTAAAGGAAAAAAAGGACGTGGAACAAGTTTTCAACAAGGTACAAGTCGAGAACAACACAAGAAAGAAATGAGACGCTATGAATGTGGGGACTTAGGTCATTTTGCACGCAAATGCACCAAATGGAAGAAGAAAGACAAGGAGGATCAAACACATCTCATTTATGAAACTGACAATGAACCCACATTGTTGTGAAGTCAAGTAAAGAAGACTCGATTGCCGTGTATAACATTAGGGGGGTGAATGTTGGACCATTAATGTTATAGAAGCAAAGTTAAGGGTAGTTTAATATATATTTATGTTATAAACCGAAGTTAGTTTGGGCTGGGTCAATAAGATAATGGTATAAACCGTTATTATAGGGTCGTACCTTTTACTGTTATTGAATTAGTTTGTGCCTCTTCTGTATGAATGGTTGTGTTGATTCCATGGCACCGATTCAATCACTATATAAGGAGCATTTTGTAATCAGTTTCAATATCAATGGAAATACATGTTCAATCGATCAAACTTATATTCTAATTATTATCATTCTTGGTGTCCTTTTCTGTTGCAAGTTTCTGTCCAAACACCCTTGTTAAATTCATACCAATTCAGGAAGTTATACAATCGCAGAAACTAGGTTTAATCGAAGGCCAAAGATCAACACGAAAGTTAAGTATATACCAAAACATAGTATATTTTGTAAAAATAGTTGCATTTAGTTTAAAATGAGTAATTTTGATGTTTCATGTATTTCCCGAGCCTTCCGGTGTGTCATAACGTAGTTAAAGCTTAAAACACGAGCCAAAGACGCGTAAAACGTAAAATGTGCACACTTCGCGTAGAAATGGAAAATTAAATTATTCCATATAAAAACAAGTACGTGGGGGAAATAAATTATATAAATGGATAGAATGAGCATAGTCTGAAGTAATTTAAAAGTTTAAATGTACGTGTTGTGGTGTACATGAGTAACTTTTCCGGTAAAAGCTAAATTACTCAAAATAGAATAATTAAGTAATTTAAAATAGTAAAAATAATGACCTCAAAGTTGTGAATTGTTACAGTACCTCATCCTAAAAGGGGAACCCCGTCCCGGGATCCAGTTCGAGTTAGGTGGTGATGATGTGTTGGTGAAGAGATGAGGATACTTCTGACGCATCTGGTCTTCTCTTTCCCAAGTGTATTCCGGTCATCGTCGAGAGTTCCAACGAACCTTGATGATAGGAATGCGGCTTTGCTTCAGCTGCTTGACCTCTCGGTCCATAATTTCTATAGGTTCTTCTATAAAGTGCAGTTTGTCATCATTTCGAAGCTCCTCCAACGGAATGATAAGACTTTCTTCTGACAAACACTTCTTCAGATTCGAGCAACTAACAAACGTCTCTCATCTGCATAGCTTTTCTGATGGCCACGAGCAACTAACAAACGGTTTTTGATCTGCAGTATCTTTTCTGTTGTTTCTTGAATCATCTCTGGACCTGTGAGTTGCCTATCCCCAACCTCATTCCAGCAGACTGGAGATCTACATTTCCGCCCATAAAGAGCTTCGAAAGGCGCAGCCTTGATGCTCGCGTGATAGCTATTGTTGTAGGAGAATTCGACTAACGGCAAATTTCGATCCCAACTACTTCCAAAATCAAGCACACATGCCCGTAACATGTCTTCTAGAGTTTGTATTGTTCTCTCACTTTGACCATCCGTCTGTGGGTGGTAAGCTATACTCATATCCAAATTTATATCCAAGGCTTTTTGGATTGACTTCCAGAATTGAGAGGTAACTAGACTATCTCTGTCTGATATGATTGATATTGGCACTCCATGTCTACAGACAATCTCCTTCAAGTATAGTTGAGTGAGCTTCTCCATACTGTCGGTTTCTTTTATTGGTAGAAAATGAGCAGACTTGGTCAAACGATCTATAATGACCCAAATCGAATCATATCCACTTGGAGTTCTAGGAAGTTTGGTGATGAAATCCATGGTTATTCTTTCCCATTTCCAAATAGGAATATTGGGTTGTTGAAGTAATCCGATTGGCTTTTGATGTTCTGCTTTCACCTTGGCACATGTTAGACACTTTCCAACATAGGTGGCGATCTCAGCCTTCATGTTCGGCCACAAATATAATTGTTTCAGGTCGTGGTACATCTTGTCTGATCCTGGATGAATAGAGTATTTGGATTTATGAGACTCGTGCATGATTAAGTCTCTCAATCCACCGAATCGTGACAACCAAACACGTTTATCAAAGCACCAGGTTCCGTCAGGCCGAGTCTTAAATATCGGTTTGATCCTTTTTCCCAGATTTTCGGCTTTCACATTTTCTTCTTTCATTGCTTCCGCTTGAGCATTGAGAATCTGCTCGGGTAATTTAGTGTGGACCGTCATTACTAATGATCTGACCCGCAATGGTTTTGCCCTTTCCTTTTGACTTAGGGCATCAGCCACTACGTTTGCCTTCCCAGGGTGATAACATATGTCACAATCATAATCACTAAGGAGTTCAATCCACCTACGTTGTCTCATGTTAAGTTCCTTCTGTCAAGAATATATTGGAGACTCTTGTGATCAGTATACACTGTACACTTCATACCATACAAGTAGTGCCTCCATAACCTAAGAGCAAAAACTACAGCACCCAACTCCAAATCATGCATTGTATATTTCTCCTCGTGTACCTTGAGTTATCGCGAAGCATAAGCTATAACTTTTTCTCTCTGCATCAGCATCGCACCCAAAGCATTGAGTGAAGCATCACAATAGACCACAAATTCTTCGCTTCCTTCAAGTAAAGCTAAAATTGGCGCACTACAAAGCTTAAGCTTTAAGATTTGAAAGGCTTTTTCTTCTTCTTCACCCCATTCATACTTCTTGTTCTATTGTGTCAGCTTTGTTTAAGGCTTTGCTATAGAAGCGAAACCCTCAATGAACCTCCGGTAGAATCCGGCCAGACCTAAAAACTGTCGAATCTCTGTAGGCATTGTAGGCACTGCCCAGTCTTTAACTGCTTCAATTTTAGCAGGATCGACGTGTAAACCTTCGCTGTCAATCACATGCCCAAGAAATTATATCGTACGAATCCAAAATTCGCACTTAGAAAATTTTGCATACAATTTCTCATTCTTGAGCAATTCTAAAATCGTTCTCAAATACCCTCCGTGTTCTTCTTTGGTCTTGGAGTAGATCAGAATATCATCAATAAACACGATCACAAACTTGTCCAAATAGGGTTTACACACCCGATTCATGAGATCCATGAATATTGCCGGTGCATTGGTCAAACCAAAAGGCATTACCTGGAACTCATAATGGCCGTAATGAGTTCTAAAAGCCGTCTTTGGAATGTTTTCTTCCCGAACTTTGAGTTGGTGGTAACATGAACATAGGTCAATCTTTGAATAATAGCTGGAGCCTTGTAACTGATCAAACAGATCATCGATCCTCGGTAATGGATACCAATTCTTTACCGTCAACTTGTTAAGTTTACGGTAATCAATACACATTCTGAATGATCCATCTTTCTTTTTCACGAATAAGATCGGAGCTCCCCAGGGAGAGGAACTTGGTCGAATAAATCCCTTATCCGTGATTCTTGCAGTTGATTTGAAAACTCTTGCATTTCTGACGGGGCTAATCTGTAGGGTGCTCGGGCCACAGGTGCAGCTCCTGGAACCAAATCAATTTGGAATTCCACTTGTCAGATTGGTGGAAGTCCAGGTAAGTCTTCGGGAAAGACTTCGGAATAATCACAAACAATGGGTACATCTTCAAGTCGTATTTATTTTGGTTTCTTTTCGGTTATGTGAGCTAGAAAGGCATAACATCCTTTCTCGATACTTTAGGGTTTTGATACAGGAAATGATGTTTAGTCGGGTTCCACTCCGATTGCCACGAATAATCAGAGTTTCATCGAGAAGAGGAATATGGACAACCTTCTCGCCGCAGATAATTTTTTCTTGATGTTTGGATAACCAATCCATGCCGATGATAACGTCAAAACTATCGAGTATTACGGGCATAAGGTCTATTTGGAAGGGATGGTATAAAAGGTTTAAGGCACAGTTTTTAAGTACAATACTGGTATCTACTAAATTGCCATTAGCCAGTACAATACTATATGCGGTGTCTAGTGTAGTTGGTGTGATATCAAGTAATGGAGCAAAAGTAGTAGATACAAAACTCATATTGGCATCCGAATCGAATAGAACTTTAGCAGACTGATCATTGATTAGAAACGTACCCGTGACGACATTCGGGTCTTGATGAGGTTCTCCGCCTCCCATCACATAAGCTCTCCTACGAGCTCCTCCGACCTGTTGACCCTTGTTCTTGGGACATTCGTTCTTGTAGTGTCCCTTTTCCCCACATTCGAAACACGTAACCACTAGCTGCAAGTTGCTTCCAGTAGCAGGGCCTCTCCTTCTGCAGTCCTTGGCTTGGTGTCCCATTTTCTGACAAATCCTGCACCTAACGGTGCAAGGACCTGTCTGATGTTGCTTGCATCGATCACAAAAGGGGTGGTTTCCAGCATAGCCTCTACCTTTAGCTGGGGCAGCAACATAAGCCCTAGCAATCTCCTGCCTTTTATTCTGCTGGTTATGGTGATGGTTGTTACGGTTTTGGTTGTTATTGAGGTTGTGAGGGTTGTTGTTTCTTTTGTCGTCATTCCACTTACGCTTGTTATCATTGTGGTTACCTCTCTGAACAGTCCCGTTCTTGATCACCTGATCCAAAAGTCGTTGTGCTATATTGATAGCTTCATCAAGTGTCTGGGGGTTGTATGATGTCACATTCCCCTCAATGCTTTGTGGTAATCCTCCAATAAATTTCTCCAACAGTGTCTCATCATCCGGAACCTTGTGGGGGCACAAACCTCTCAGTTCTTGAAATCGGCGAACATAGGTCGTGAGATCATTTCCTTTCACAGCGAGATAGTAAAACTCGGTTTCCAACTTCTTTATATCACTTCGAGAATATTCCTCCCAAGGGGTACTAAAAGCTTTCTCAAGTCCAACTTGCTGAGCATAGGAATTCCACCATGACAAAGCATGTTCCTCAAGTGTACCCGTTGCATAATTCACTTTACAATCTTCAGAACATCTGCTTCGTAGAAACACGGACTCCATCTTTTCAAACCATTGCGTTAATCCAACTGCTCCTTCTGTTCCTTTAAAAATGTTGGGTTTGCAATTCATGAATTCTTTATAACTGCAGCCTTGTGCTGGTGCACCTGGATCAATATCCACTGATCCTCGAAATCCATCTCATGATCCTCCCCTGGATCAATATCCATATCCATCTCCTCTTCTGACTCCTCCTCGGACAACTCCTCCTCATCAAAGACAGGAGTATCAGGGAAGTCAAACACGTGATCTGGCGATAGTGGTGCGTGCTCAGGTATCTCTAGTAAGGGCTCGGGTACGTGAACTGGTGAAGCTGGTGCTGACATAATGCCCTGCAATCAGCATTATGAGATCAATTTTTGTAAAAAGTTTATATAAATAATCTTTTATATAAAGAAATGGTGATAGAAAGTAAATCAAGTATATAAAAATATCCTTTATATAAGTGTTTATATAAATAATCTTTATATAAATACATGTGTATATAAATATTTATATACTTGCGCTTATATATAAATATTTATGTAAATACGTGTGTATATAATTATTATTTATATAAACAAGTGTAATAGTGTATAGGATAAGTATTCGGAGAGTGTAAGCGCACGGAGAGTGTAAGGCAATGCAAAGTGGACTACTTAAAACATAAAGAGTGGTTATAGTCTAGGTCTAAAAATGCGACCTGGTTCTCCATAATCATGGCTCTGGTACCAATCTGTAACACCCCCAAAATATCGCAACGGAATGTAATATCATTAGGGTGCTACTTATTAGTACAACAGTCATAATCATAGAAAACGACTCTAAATGAGACGTTTTAAAAGTTTATCATTCGATTAAATTATAACATCAGAGTTACAATAGGTCCTAAGTAGTACTAGAATACATAATATTTGAACATAAAAGTTTTTAAAAGTTTATCGAATGATAACAATATGTGATAACGCTCAAAATGAACATGTTTTTAGTCGCATTATTGTTAGATTTGTGCATCATATTTGGTTATATTTGTGTATATTTGTTACTAAATCATGAAAAAGTGTATATGCAAGTAAATATAGCCAAGTACAGGAAAAGATGATAAAAAGATGAAGGAATGAAGAGATTATGCACATTTGAAGAATCACGAGAAAGAAACCACACAAGAATTCAAGGATTTGATAAAGTCAAAGATTTCTATGCTTACATATCAAGAAAAAATCAAGTTCTATGGAGGGAATTAGTGGCACAACAAAGGATCAAGCACGTAACGAGAAAAGGAAGAAGAAAAAAATAATATTTGCATGGCAGAATGGCCCATCCGATCGGATGGTGCCCGCATCCGATTCGGATGGGGAAACTTGGATTTACCGAGAGCTCCAACCGATCGGATGGACCTCAATACCGATCGGTTGGAGGAAGCTGAAGTTACAAAAAAATGCATTTAATGACGAATTTAAGCCCCATAATCATGGTGGCTTATCATTTCTCGGCTAGTAACTGATTTGAGACGTTTTTGCTTGAGGGATAAGGGTTCCTTCACTTATTTAAAGGACCCTTAGCTAATTTACATTGTGTGACAACCCAAAAACCTAGTAAGGCTTACACCAAGTCTTGCTAAACTTATTATCATTGCCCGAAAGCTTGTAGTTGCTGTGAAAACGTCCAGGGAATCTTGAGTTCAAGTCTCAAGAGTTGTGTCCAAGTGTGGAGTTGTTTACGTGTGATCATAGGCGATTGGAGGAGAGTGGTTGCTATAGTTCCACAATTCTAGTTCTTGTAATTTCACAAATAGGTATTTCTTGTTTGAGTTATTATGAACTACTTTTACTTTAAGATGAATGAAAGTATGGTTGATTACTTGTGTTTGAATATGATTATTATGGAGTGATTTTAGTTATACTTGTGTGTATGATGTGATAAGTGTTGGAGTATTCTTATTTCATAGTGATGCATGAAATCATATCTTGTTTTATGAGTTTGTTGAAATAAAATCTAATCTTGCTTAATTAGTTGGTAAAAACAGTTTTAAAGATTAACAAAGGCCGAAAGGAATTTCTTTATGTTTTTATGCCAAAAAGTTAGTGCACGAATTAGTATGGATTATGGTGTGTGACAAGCATCATATTAACTCATTAAAATGGATTTGGAAAAGATTTCATCACGAGAAAAGGCCGAAAGGATTCGTAGGAATTCTTAAAATAATAAATGCTTTTCAAACAACAAAGAGTCTAATAGAATTATCGCACTAGTTAACAAAGGCCGAAAGGAATTAACTAGGAGATTGAATTCTTAGAGATGATTTCTCATGATAAAAACCATTGATTGTGAATAACTCAATTTTAAGTTGTGCATCATTACAAGTCACACCCAACTTGTTAGATTACTTTATACAATTATCATGGAACTACACACAAGTATATTTGTTTTTGATTGATTGATTTTGTTTACTTTAGCATTTACACCAAAAAGGATTGATAATCTTTTTTGACAAAACTTATTTTGCAAACCCAAACCACAATTCCCTTGGGACGATCTCAACTTACTCACCTTTACTACTACGGACGAGTATACTTGCTCGTATGTGTTGATTAAAGAATCGGATAAATTGATTTTATAAAATTTTAAAACTTGCACTACACACGACACATCAAGTTTTTGGCGCCGCTGCCGGGGAATTGTTTAAATTACTTGGTAGTTTGGTTTGCTAGTTTGTTAGTTTTGAAGGAAAAAAAAGTTTGGTTCGGAGCCAACCGGACCGGATGGATTTCCATCCGATCGGTTGGTGGGCACGGTAAAGTTTTTTGTTTTTAGATTTTAGTGTTAATTTTCAGTTATTATGTTTATTTAATGTTAAGGTTAATGTGTTTAAGTGTTAGAGTAAATAAGTAAATTAAATAGAGTAATTATAATAGTTTTTTTTACATGCCTTTAATGTTTTTTTTAATGCTTTTAATTAATAGAGTTAATTTTAGCCTTAATGATTGGTAGCTTAAGAGGTTTTAATTAATTATGTTAGTTAAGTAGTTTAAAGATTATTAAGTTAAGAGTAAATTGTTAAGATTAATGGTTATTAATTATTGATTATGTGTTAAGTGTCATATTTATTAGTTAGTTTAATTTTAATTTTAATTTTATTTTGTTTATTAAGGTTTTAATTTCGTCTTAAAAATATAATTTTTTTTTTTTTTTGGAAATTCGATCTAACCGATCGGATGCCGCCCGCATCCGATTCGGTTGGGCAATCTTGAGTTTTTACGATTCAACCATCCGATCGGATGGATTATAAAACCGATCGGATGGATGCCTCGGTATTTTTTTATTTTTTTTTTGAACTTTTTAATTTTTAGTTGTTTAGAAGTTTTTATAGTAAGAAGTTGCTGTTTGTTTGCTTTTATTTGATATTTTGATATGTTTTGATTATAACTAACCCTCACGCTAATAGCTTGGATTTCTTTGGTTTTTGTGGTTATGTTATAGTTATTGATTCAATAGAATGGAAAGTTTAAGCGGAATTTCGGAATACTTGAGAAATTTGGAAGAAATGTAGAAAGATTCGGGTGATTCATTGGAAAGTTTGGAAAATATTTTGGAAGAAGCAAAGTGTAAAACCCCAAAATTAATATACTCTGAAATGACAAAAATGCCCTCAAATTTAAATTTTGAGAACTTATGAAAATTTAATAAGTAACATTATTTGAACTTAACCAAAGTTACCTAGTAAATTAAAACCTTACAATATAATGTTTGGTACAAAAAAATCAAAATAAAACTATACCTTATGTGTGCCGCTCCCCCTTGACCACAACTATGTCCAAGTTCATGATAGGTAATCAAATTAATTAGCCATTAATAAAATTGATTATTTCCCTAGTTACTCCAAATCACAATACACGGTTTAGTGATTTCCTATAACCGAATTTTTCCCTAAACCCTAGCTCCCTCCACATACTATACGGTTCAACAAAAGAAGAGAAACAAAGAAACCCTAAACTCTCTCTACAACAAAAAAAATCCCGGCTGCCCTTTTCTTGCTGCTGCTGTTCGATCCATATCAAGGCAAAAAGGAGGTGTTTTTGTGGTTCCAAAACGTGCATGGTTCTCTTGTTCGTGTGGGTTCTTGATCGTGTGGTTAGGGCTGTTCGAAGGAAGGGTATTAGGGCTTCAATCGGCTGCCATTTTGGTGGTGTTCAATCCATTGTTCTTGTTCTTGTTCATTGATCACGCTTCAAGGGTAAATTCGTATCATCCTCCTTGTTAAATTCTTGCCATGATTTGATTCATTCTTTGTTAGTCTTGTCGAGTATATGATCACATATGATAGTAAGAAAAGAGCCACATAAAATTATAAGTTGACACATAAAATCACAAATATGGGACCCTAATGTAATCGGCTTATGGCTATTGTTCGATTTGAATTTGTATGAACGGGTTAAGACCACTTTAGGGTCGACCCAAATCTGTCCTAAACCGACCTTAATTGTTTTTGTATCAAGAATTGAGCATTGGAATATGAAAACCCTAAAAGTTACATGAAATTATGAAAGTTCTACTGTCCATAAAATTTGTCCAACTTTGATCGCCTGTAACTAAATGATGTGAATGTGTTTTTGGAGTCTAAAATTAAGTTCAATGAAATAGCTTTCTGCAAAAATTAATCTTGTAATTTTTAGAGGTCGGGAAGGCAACTTTTTGATTTTTAGAAAATTAAGTGTCAATCGGAATTCGTATGTCTGGAAAATCCGTCCGTGTTTTTGAATTTTAATTTGCAAACCATGTCGAACTGGAAGATTTCCTTTTTCAGGATTAATATTTCGTATGTCTAATAATTACAGGAATTTTTGTAGATTTTTATAAATTATTTTGGTGGGGCTTTGAACTGCAAACTTTTCGTATATAAAATCTGAATAGAAATCTGGACGATATGGATAAAAGGATTTTTATACTATAGTTATGCTAAATAATAAAATCTGGAAAAATTATGTAAAATACTTAAGACATCTGGGTACGTGTGTGAATTTTTGGGGATTTTATTTCGGAGTTCTTATATGATTAATAAATTCGACTAAACAGGTCCAGTTCATGTGTAAATCTGTTAAGAAGTTTAAAAGATGTTAAAAAGGTGTTAAGTGTTATTTTCTATACTAAAAGGGTTTAAATGGTCATTCTTTTAAAACTAAAGGATTTAACTTGTGGAAACATGTAACTTGATAATATTTACACTTTAGACCCTAATCTTATCATAATGTCACTTTAAACCCTAAACTTGTGATAATTACATATTGAACTTTAAAATTATGAAAACTACATTATGAACCCTAAACTTATGTAAATGACATTATGAACATTAAACTATGAATATGGTCATCTTTAGTACTTTGATTTGATAAACGGGAATGTTGATAATTAAAGTTTATAAATGAGGAAAGTTACTATTTTTGAAAAGTTACTAAAAATAGAAAGTTACCTAAAATGTTAAGAGAACTAAATTGAAACATTATGATTCTATGAAACTTATTAGTACGATTATGATTATTTGTAGATCGGGTGAAGAAGGAGTGATCTCCTGTTTGCTTTTCGTTTCATTTGCTTTTTGTTGTGCATTTTGTTGAGGTACAGATATTCTTTCCCTTTTCAGTAGGGATATTTCGTATGATCCGATGCCTGATATGTTTCCCTTATTTGATTCATGACTTTCATTGTATGATTGTCATTCTATTTGATTCATTCTGACATTTAGTATAAATGTCATTGCAATGCTATGATTATGTTTTGCGATGCTTATGGAGTTACTATTCGTTTCTCTTGCCATGCTTATTTGATTATGATTATGTATGATATGATAGATCCGTGCCTGAGCTTACCTAGTTCTGGAGGTACCAGGACCATGTCTTTGATGGCACCTTAGACATGACACTCCCGTAGAGGTGTGATATATCTACGGCGTTCCCCCTTATGATATGATATGATTTTGTGTACACTATTGGCCAACCTTATATGTGTGACCAATCTAGTACTGGCATACATACTTTGATGGGAGCGTATGGATGCATCCTAGGACTTTTGTATATGTATGATTTTGGTGACCAGGTGGTGTGTGCCTTACACTCCTTCTCACACTTTTGGTACTTAGAGGTCTCCCCTCTTCGTGCACTTTTATGATATGATATGATATGATTTGACGGATTTTTGTATGGAGTTCTTATGGCACATCCTTATATGACCCTTTTCATTATTTTCATTCCATTCTTGATTCATTACTTATTCAGTTCTCATGCACTCTTGACTCTTGGTTATCTTTGAAAATTCGTATGACTTTCATGATTATACTTTTCGTTCGTATTCTGATTTTCTTCGTTGCTTATACTTATTACCTTTATGTTATGCTTTGTATATATATCTGTTCACTGGGCTTTTTAAGCTCAGCCGCCTTTCTTTTCCTGCGGCAGGTTTTAGTAGGATGCTGGGTATGAGTGGAGAGTGTCTTTGACTTAGAAGCTATTCCGGATTAGAGATGACTAGAAGAGACGATATTTAGACTTAGTAATTATTGTAATTCATTTGTAACCTTGTAGTTTCAGATTTTCTCCTTGTAACCTTTGAAATTCATTTTGTATTATTTAGTCATATGCTTTTGTTTGCTTTGATATGTCACCATAATGTAATACTTCTACCTTTATCGGGTTGGGGTGTTACAATTATGGTATCAGAGCGACAGGCTGCGACTTGTAATACATTTACCCTTGACCTGTGAAGTTTGGACCACTAAGTTTCCACTGTAGGCGCTCATAAGACAACCTTTGAGAAATTGCTTTAGGATCTCCCCATAGGAACATAAGTTATAACCGGTGAGGAATGGGTTGACTAGGACATCTATGTAAGTAGCATTGCTTCCGCATCACTCTGATTCGTGCCTTTGCCTTTAGCTAAGCCTTATAAGAACATTTATCTCAGAAGCTAGAAAGTTGCAACATAAGTTTAGTGACCAAGTAAGTTTGAAATTCCTCGAGAACTACCTGGATACCTTACACCATTTACGTTTCACTTCCTGATTTTGACCTCCATCTCCGAGTTGGTGATAAACAGTTTGATATCTTTCCAACCATTCCGAAGGTCATTCAACCGTCATGTGTTTGACACATTCTGTGAATTCATTACTTATGCTGGATATAGAATGTATCATCTGATACTACTTGAATCTGCATAATCCAGGGCAAATCCTATGAGAACTATGGTAATTATTAACCACGGATATAGGAAGATTTGTTTCCCTCCCTTAGAATGACCTGTGAGGATATTGAGTAGACATTAGGCTTTTCGTTTGACGCGATCTCTTCCTTCGTATTTCCATCCTAACGTTTGATTTGTCTTCATTGTTCATTTTGATCCCTAAGTTCGGGTTCGTCTGAGCAGAAGAAGTTGTGGGACCAGGTTCCATCTCCTCCATGTGTTGATTATGAGAAGTTTCATCTGGGTGATCGTGTTATAAGACGTTGGATGCCGGTTTCAGTTGTAGTGTGATTGGACGTCGGACGAAAGAGTGTCTGAAAGTGAATGGTAACAACCGTAAGAATGAGAATGATGGACAGCAATCTGCCGAGGTTCAAGTGTTCGCTCTGACCAGGGGCCAGGCTGCTGACACATCAAGTACTGTTTCGGGTATTCCTTACTTATAAGATCGTGCTGCGTGGTTTTATTTGATGCGAGAACGACATATCCTGTGGTGTCTTTTGCTTTTACTGAGCATATTAAGTCCCCTCCGCATTATTGAATTGCTATTCCTAATTATATCTCTATGAGAATCTTGTGACTATCCATCACGAGTGTAGATTATCCTGTTCGGTTGAGGATGTTTGAAAATCAATTTCATTCTGCTAATCTGATTTCCTTGGGAATGTTGGATTCATTTTCATTCTGGTCATGTAATTGTTGACTGAGCATTGAGATGCTAACAATAGTTATGATTTTGTCACCTCTGACGACTTATGAAACTTAAACTCCGTGCCCAGGTTCTGACCTGGCATACTATTACGATCACCGTTGCTTTGAAATTCCGTATATTAATCCCTCGCGTTTGTGAAGACATTCCGTTTGATGTAACTCGCTCGAGAGTTTTCGATGATGAATTTTGCGATGTATTCTTTGATGGACTACCAAGATTTCCCCTCGAATGTAATTGTTTTGATCCGTTTATTAGAATGTGTTTTGTCACGACTTGAGGTAGACTGTGATTGCAATAAAGGCATGTGTATATGATGCAAGTATTATGACATCTAGCCAGCGTGATAATAGTTACATCATATACCTTGAACTTATTGGAGTCATAGAATGTCTTGAGGAGTGCCTGAGGTCAGTGTGTTATTGGAATCAGAACGCCATTCATGTGTAAGCGACGTTTTCCAATTTCCGAAATCCCTTACGAACGACATACGTTGAATGAAGAGTATTGAAGGATCTACCTCGAGGAAGTGGTTTATCCGTCTGTGTGCATCTCTGTGTTGTGTTTTAGTTTGGTTATGAAGAAGAATGAGGGTGGTATGAGGTTGTTCTTGGAATTCTGGAATCTTAGTTGTATGGTGATTAGGACTGATACCGTTATCGACAACTTATCTAATCAACTTCAGGGTGAAGTTTTCTCTATGATCGATTTGTAATCTGATTATGTCCATTTTCATGTGAAGGAGCAAGATGTTCCTAGCATTGATTTGTATCCGTTATAATCTCTATGAGCATTATGATGCCAATCGTATTGGCTACTGCTCCGACTATTCTTGTGAGCTTGATGAATCGTGTTTTTCATGAATGTTGGGACAATTGTCATTGTATGACGATTTAGTATACTCAGGAGCGAGGTGGTGGAATTATGATCTACGTAGCAGATTTGAATGAAACGGTTATGCTCGAAGCACCCCGTTCTTTTCGCTTTATACATATTAGTTGTACTATTATGTAGAGACTTGTAGCATAAATTATGACGGGATGGTATGACAACGAATGTGAACGCTGTGATGGCAAGTGTCTAGCATGTCAGCAGATTGGGAGTTAACCTCAGCATGCGAGTGGTTTTTCCTCATTTTAGATGTTGGTATGAAGAAGTGGGATTAAAACTGTCAGCATCTTTGTAACGGGATTTACGCGCAAGTTGGGAAGGACAAAACGATGTGGGTTGTAGTGAATCGTTCAACTTGGTGGCTCACTTGGAAGATCGGCAGAGATTTATTTCAACAGAAGATTACTCAAGCTCCTTGGCGCACCTGCAGTGATCGTGTCAAAAAAATTGAGTTTTGTTCGCACTTCTAGAAGAATTGCAGAAGACCTCCAAGACCGGCTCGAGATTTTATGGCGACTACTCACCTTCAGATGGATGGACAGACAGAGCAACTATGTTGAAATCGAAGATGTATGGGACGGAGAGTTTGACAAGTGTATTGGCATGATTGACTTTGCCTACAGAGATGTAGAACACCTTTTGGTTTGGATTAAGTTGGAGATTCGCTGGTTTAAGGTCCGGGATTGATTACTGTGATTGGTGGATTAGTTATCCTTGTGGAAGAAAAACCTTGAATGGTGGATTATGAAGTTTGTATGTTTCGTACGATGTCCCCGTTGTGGAGAGATAGACGTTTTGTGCGTATGAAGAAGATGTAGTTCGCGATGCGTTGATCCTCTGAGTTGTTGTTTTCCATATGATTATCCGACCTAGTCCGTTATGCTCTCCGATACGTTCCGATCCTCCGTATGTGCTTAGTTTATCGTCTGTACGACTACGTTAGCTCTTTGATGTGTTTTATCCGTATGATTATTCGACCTATTTTGTTTTGTTTATGATGCATTTTGATACTCCGACTTATACTCTATTGATCGTCGGTACAATATGCTACCCATCTCATTATGTGTTTCGATACAAGTTGATATTTCGAGATTTACTCGATTGATCATCCGTACAATTATACTATCTATCTATTATAACATTCGATGATCCGTTATGCGCTTCGGTTGAACGGTGGTACGTTCTTTAGTTCGATCAGTATCTGTTTGGAATTGATGAGTTCTTCTATAATGATGCACTAGTCCCCTTCTCGTTAAGAATCTGGACTGCGTTTATGTAGTTTCACTCTTTAGTACTACTTTTGTATTGCTTACAAGCATGAATGTATCATGCATCTCTGTGTGAGATTTAATCGTTATTCGCTACGTTGTTGTTTCGTATTCCTTGGAACGAATTCGTTGTGAATTATGGAAGCCTAGGGCTTTTCGATGATTTTGATCAGGTTGGCGAGGTATCTCATCGCTTGGCGTTACCTTCCCAGTTATTCTACGTATACGATGCATTCCATGTATCTCTCCTTCGTGAGTATGATTATCATCCGCTTCATGTTGTGTTTTGCCCATTCGATCAGATTCGGAAAAATCTTTCTAATAGTGAAGAACCTGAGGCCGTTTTAGAGCGTCAGGAAAGAGTCATGAGAACTAAAACAATTCCGTTCGTAAAGATTCTTTGGAAGAACCATCCTGAGAGCAAGGCTACCTGGAAAACCGAAGAGTCGATACAATCCAGTTATCCGCATTTCTCTTTTTGACTTGGTACGTATTCATTTTGATTCCGCTTTCGATTTAGTATTTCTATTTCGACTTCGTGTTTCAATTTTCGGGGATGAAAATTTGTTTTTAGAGGGGAAGAGTTGTAAAACCCCAAAATTAATATAATCTGAAATGACAAAAATGCCCTCAAATTTAAATTTTGAGAACTTATGAAAATTTAATAAGTAACATTATTTGAACTTAACCAAAGTTACCTAGTGAATTAAAACCTTACAATATAATGTTTGGTACAAAAAAATCAAAATAAAACTATACCTTATGTGTGCCGCTCCCCCTTGACCACAGCTGTAACACCCCAACCCGACAAAGGTAAAGATGTCACGTTAATGGTTTCATATCAGATCAACAAAGCATACTTCAATAGTAATACAATAACTTGTCAAAGGTTACAAATGAAATACTAACATTACAAGGTCAGGAATGAATCAAAACTAAATACTAAGTCTGCAAATGCAATCCTTCTAATGACTTCTACTTCAGAATAACTGTCAAGGTCTTCTAAGTCCAAAAGTCTCTTCACTCATACCCAAACCCGACATCCTGCTTATAACCTGCCGCACACGAAAAGAAAACGTGCGGCTGAGCTTAAAAAGCCCAGTGAACAGATATAACGATAATAAACAGAAATAGAGAAATGTACAGAATAACAGAGACAAAGGTCAAACAGATGTAGTATGGTTCAAGGGATAAGTCAATGAATAAGTATAAGGGAAAGAGAAAGGGATAGTAATCCACCACGAGCCCAGAAACAGATCATATTATATCGTAACCATAATCTTCATAATCATATAGAGGGGAGACCTCTCAGATAATCAGATAATATGAGGGGTGTCCTCATTCTTCAAATGGAGTAGCTAGCTCCCAGACATATGTGAAAGGCATGTATTGCACACAGTACCAGTCACCAGAACAGAAATCATATCAAATCATGTTAAATCCACTAAACAGAACAGATCTAGGATGCATCCATACGCCCCCCCAGAAACATATATAATCCATAATCAAAGTAATGCGCATATCATAATCAGAATGGGGATGTGGCGGAACATCACTCTACCGCCCTAGAGTCATGCCATTGGTGCATCAATGACACGGACATGGAACCCCCATGCCTAGTGAAATGGCTCGGGTATCAAACTAAGAGTCAGATATCATATCAAAATCAGAGTGTCATATAACAAAGGAGTCATATCAGATGGTTCGTAACAGATGGTTCATAACAGATATATCAGATGTAATGCCAAAGGTCCAAATCAGAGTTTATCAGATCAATATACATATAAATAATGAAAACCTATAAACAAGGAAAAGTAAAAATGTATTACGTATAAAGTAAAGGTGATTGGAAGTGATTTACGGGAGTGATTTTTGGTAACTGAATAAGTACATTCTTCTTATCTAAAATTACTATGTCCAAGTTCATGATAGGTAATCAAATTAATTAGCCATTAATAAAATTGATTATTTCCCTAGTTACTCCAAATCACAATACACGGTTTAGTAATTTCCTATAACCGAATTTTTCCCTAAACCCTAGCTCCCTCCACATACTATACGGTTCAACAAAAGAAGAGAAACAAAGAAACCCTAAACTCTCTCTACAACAAAAAAAATCTCGGCTGCCCTTTTCTTGCTGCTGCTGTTCGATCCATATCAAGGCAAAAAGGAGGTATTTTTGTGGTTCCAAAACGTGCATGGTTCTCTTGTTCGTGTGGGTTCTTGATTGTGTGGTTAGGGCTGTTCGAAGGAAGGGTATTAGGGCTTCAATCGGCTGCCATTTTGGTGGTGTTCAATCCATTGTTCTTGTTCTTGTTCATTGATCACGCTTCAAGGGTAAATTCGTATCATCCTCCTTGTTAAATTCTCGCCATGATTTGATTCATTCTTTGTTAGTCTTGTCGAGTATATGATCACATATGATAGTAAGAAAAGAGCAACATAAAATTATAAGTTGACACATAAAATCACGAATATGGAACCCTAATGTAATCGGCTTATGGCTATTGTTCGATTTGAATTTGTATGAACGGGTTAAGACCACTTTAGGGTCGACCCAAATCTGTCCTAAACCGACCTTAATTGTTTTTGTATCAAGAATTGAGCATTGGATTATGAAAACCCTAAAAGTTACATGAAATTATGAAAGTTCTACTGTGCAAAAATTAATCTTTTAATTTTTAGAGGTCGGGAAGGTAACTTTTTGATTTTTAGAAAATTAAGTGTCAATCGGAATTCGTATGTCTGGAAAATCCGTCCGTGTTTTTGAATTTTAATTTGCAAACCATGTCGAACTGGAAGATTTCCTTTTTCAGGATTAATATTTCGTATGTCTAATAATTACAGGAATTTTTGTAGATTTTTATAAATTATTTTGGTGGGGCTTTGAACTGCAAACTTTTCGTATATAAAATCTGAATAGAAATCTGGACGATATGGATAAAAGGATTTTTATACTATAGTTATGCTAAATAATAAAATCTGGAAAAATTATGTAAAATACTTAAGACATCTGGGTACGTGTGTGAATTTTTGGGGATTTTATTTCGGAGTTCTTATATGATTAATAAATTCGACTAAACAGGTCCAGTTCATGTGTAAATCTGTTAAGAAGTTTAAAAGATGTTAAAAAGGTGTTAAGTGTTATTTTCTATACTAAAAGGGTTTAAATGGTCATTCTTTTAAAACTAAAGGATTTAACTTGTGGAAACATGTAACTTGATAATATTTACACTTTAGACCCTAATCTTATAATAATGTCACTTTAAACCCTAAACTTGTGATAATTACATATTGAACTTTAAAATTATGAAAACTACATTATGAACCCTAAACTTATGTAAATGACATTATGAACATTAAACTATGAATATGGTCATCTTTAGTACTTTGATTTGATAAACGGGAATGTTGATAATTAAAGTTTCTAAATGAGGAAAGTTACTATTTTTGAAAAGTTACTAAAAATAGAAAGTTACCTAAAATGTTAAGAGAACTAAAATGAAACATTATGATTCTATGAAACTTATTAGTACGATTATGATTATTTGTAGATCGGGTGAAGAAGGAGTGATCTCCTATTTGCTTTTCGTTTCATTTGCTTTTTGTTGCGCATTTTGTTGAGGTACAGATATTCTTTCCCTTTTCAGTAGGGATATTTCGTATGATCCGATGCCTGATATGTTTCTCTTATTTGATTCATGACTTTCATTGTTTGATTGTCATTCTATTTGATTCATTCTGACATTTAGTATAAATGTCATTGCAATGCTATGATTATGTTTTGCGATGTTTATGGAGTTACTATTCCTTTCTCTTGCCATGCTTATTTGATTATGATTATGTATGATATGATAGATCCGTGCCTGAGCTTACCTAGTTCTGGAGGTACCAGGACCATGTCTTTGATGGCACCTTAGACATGACACTCCCGTAGAGGTGTGATAGATCTACGACGTTCCCCCTTATGATATGATATGATTTTGTGTACACTATTGGCCAACCTTATATGTGTGACCAGTCTAGTACTGGCATACATACTTTGATGGGAGCGTATGGATGCATCCTAGGACTTTTGTATATGTATGATTTTGGTGACCAGGTGGTGTGTGCCTTACACTCCTTCTCACACTTTTGGTACTTAGAGGTCTCCCCTCTTCGTGCACTTTTATGATATGATATGATATGATTTGACGGATTTTTGTATGGAGTTCTTATGGCACATCCTTATATGACCCTTTTCATTATTTTCATTCCATTCTTGATTCATTACTTATTCAGTTCTCATGCACTCTTGACTCTTGGTTATCTTTGAAAATTCGTATGACTTTCATGATTATACTTTTCGTTCGTATTCTGATTTTCTTCGTTGCTTATACTTATTACCTTTATGTTATGCTTTGTATATATATCTGTTCACTGGGCTTTTTAAGCTCAGTCGCATTTCTTTTCCTGCGGCAGGTTTTAGTAGGAAGCTGGGTATGAGTGGAGAGTGTCTTTGACTTAGAAGCTATTCCGGATTAGGGATGATTAGAAGAGATGATATTTAGACTTAGTAATTATTGTAATTCATTTGTAACCTTGTAGTTTCAGATTTTCTCCTTGTAACCTTTGAAATTCATTTTGTATTATTTAGTCATATGCTTTTGTTTGCTTTGATATGTCACCATAATGTAATACTTCTACCCTTATCGGGTTGGGGTGTTACACAAAGGTTGATTTGGAAAGACAAGAAGAAGTTGGAGAAAGTCATGTTAGTTCACCTAAGGAGAAAAGAGTTGTTGTGTTTACACAAGCACCACCTATGGAGTTTGATGTACCATTCATGAGGTATTCTACACCTTGTGGAGTGGAAGGTATTAAAGCTTGGGATGCTCAGCTTAATATGGAGTATGGAGACAACTATATTACAGAAGAAATGCTTGGTAAGCTTGGTTTTCTTAGGCTTGGCTATGAGGATTATGGAAGAAAGATAGTGAGAGATGTGAATGTTAATATTCATGGTCATGTGTTCAAAGTTGATTTTGTTGTTTTGGAATATGGTAATGCGGATGAACCAGAAGTTGTGTTTGGTAGAGATTTTATGGTTAAGACTAAATGTAGGATTGATTTTGCATTGGGAGAGATGAGGATAGATGTTGATGATTTGGTAGAAGAAAAGGTAGGAAAGGGAGAGATTGTTAAAATGGGCAAAGCAAATAGAAAGAAAACACCACTTAACAAACTTACCAAACCCTCCACCCCTAAGAATGAGAGTTCTTCATCTAATTCACCACCAAAAACACCACAAATAGTTAAACCATTAACCCAAGAGCAGAAAGAAGCAATTTTGGAAAATTTGGAAACAAAGTTTAAGGAGCTTATGGAGGAGAAGCCGGTTATTGAAGTGTTGAATAATTACATGACTTATCGTAAGAATTTGGATGCAGTTATGATGAAGCGAAAAGTGTACCGCTTTTAGGGGGTCATTTAAGCCCTAAATCGTATTTATTTGATCAAATATTGCCCTAAATCGTTCCTTTTGTCATTTTAGGTACTTTGGATAAGAAATCTGGAAAATAAAGCATTTTGAACGTTTTTGGAGCATAAAAGTGAAGAAAACGACAAAGTCTCAAAATTACGCTGGAAAGTACCTTTGACGGCGTCAGGGATTGGTCCAGACGGCGTCATGGCTTGGCAAAAGTGGTGGATATGAAAATTACTCATGATAAGCCAGATAATTTTGCATGAAAAATCTGACGGCGTCACCCTTTAATGTGATCAAGGTCGTCACGGCTTAAGCTAAAGAGGGACGGCGTCAAGCACTAATCTGACGGCGTCAAGCCTTGATAAGCCAGAGCGGATTTTGGAGGTCTAAAGAGGGACGGCGTCAGGAAGGCCATCCGGGAACCCTAAAAGCGGCGAGGTGACGGCGTCAGGATCTACAACGTGACGCCGTCAGCCCTTAAACTCTATATATAGTTTCACAATTTTTTGTCATTAGGGTGGAACTTTGTGTGTAACCTTTTGGGAGGAAACCCTAAGACGATTTTAGCAGCTTTTTCAAGGCTTTTTGCCTTGAGATCTTCCATGTTACATTGAAGATAAGTTATCAATTAATCATTCAATATGTCTATGTGTTGTTTGATTCTATCTTGTTCTTGTCTTTTGTTTAACATGCTAGGCTAGGTTTTCTTTGTGTTTGCTTAGATCTAATGAAACCTAGCTATTGATTATTGGTTATTAGTGTGTTATTAGTTGTATTGGATGATTGTTCATCGATGTTAGGCTTAAGAAAACTGGCTAACTTCCTATACGGTAACTTGCTTGAACGTCTTAAGAAACATGAACCAATGCGTACTAAGGTTTTTATGGTTGTATTTAATGCATGAGCGAATTCTATTGATCCCATGTTAGGAGCTTCTTAGCCGGCTCGACATAGGAGTGAAGTAGGAGTTCATAGAGTTGGGGAAGTACGTACGCCACCCCACGATTGGTATTAAGGAATACACCCGTCATCCACGCAATTAATACACACTAATCAACCGGTAAAAGATAGTTAGGGAGTAAGGAAATCTAAGTAAACACATTTCTCTCCACATAAGTTTCATCAACCTTTTCATTTTCTGTTATTTTATTTTATTTGCATTCGTAGTAACTTGGGTTAGTTGACTAGCAACTAATTCCGCCCACTCTTTCAAACCCGAGATTTTACTTGCTTTCATAAAAAAATATAAAAACATAAAAAGAATCTTCTCTCACCCTTAGACCTATTAGAGTAGTTTTTCAATTCTAACGACACTATTCCCTGTGGAGAACGATCAATCCCCCGTACTTACCACTACACTATACTACATCGGTCAGGTACACTGCCAGGTGGGGTTGTAAGCCTCTTGAGATCCCTCGAGAGGTAAAACCTGTTGTAAGGTTGCAAAACCACGCATCAAGTTTTTGGCGCCGCTGCCGGGGAATAGTTATTATTTAGGTTGAATTTTTATTTTATATGTCTACTCACTAGATTCCTTTCTAGTGAGATTTTTATTTTATTTTTGTAGGTTTTCTATAGTCTATCTTTTTTCTTCGTTTCTGTGTTCGTAACCATTACCATCCGACATCATGGAAGATGGTAATATCCTCGATCCCAACATTCCACCACCACAACAACCACCACCACCTCCTAGAGCCCGTACTTTAGGAGAGTACTCCCGTCCTAGCCACCATGGCTATCGAAACACCATTGAGCTCACTCAAGGAGCCAATGTCACTCCCTTGCGATCTGACACCATCTGATTGGTGCAAAGCGGATGCGCATTCCATGGACTTCGTTCTGAAGATCCTAACCAACATCTCAAGGACTTTCTCAAAATCGTTGATTCTATAGACCTTGATGTTGCCACTCGAGAGACGACCCGACTGCGTCTCTTTCAATTCTCTCTGCGGGACCAAGCTAGTCAATGGCTAGAGCGTCTACCCGCAGGATCCATCACCTCTTGGGATGATCTCACCACTCGTTTCCTTGCTCAGTTTTTCCCACCAGGAAGAACTACCAAGCTAAGGAATGATATCTTGATTTTCCAACAACGTCAAGGCGAAACCCTCTACGAGGCATGGAATCGATTCAAGGACTTACTCCAAAAAGTCCCTCACTATGGCATAGAACTTTGGCTCCAAGTCCAAATCTTCTATGACCATATCAATCTTTCCACGAGGCAAACCATTAACCAATCGGCCGGTGGTAAGCTACGTGATCTAAGTGCGGAACAATCATGGGCTCTCCTAGAAGATCTTGCTCTTTATGACAACGAAAGTTGGAGTGACCCCCGTGATTTGAATAAAACGGTCAAGGCAATATCTTTGCCTTCGAACAATTCAAGCACTTCCGACCGTAGGATCATAGAACTTGAAGACCAAGTCAAGTTTCTTATGAAATCCTACGAGGCTCCTAAACCTTCAAGCCAAGTGAACAAAATCACTTCTTCGTGTAAATTATGTAGTGGTCCCCACGACACTCATGATTGCATGGAACTCCCCAAACAGGCTTTCAAAGAATTCGCATCCTCGCGAATTGATAAGGAGGGAGATAAGTGGCTCACCACTAATTATGAACCCAAGAATTCCAAAGATTGGTATGAGGCATGGAAGGGTAAGCCAGATTTTAGTTGGAACCAAACTCGAAGCGTATCACTCAATGACTCTCCCCCACTCAACTGGTCTGAACATTATCCTCACCAGCATAAGCATAAAAAACAAAATCGCAAGGAATCACTGCAAAAATTCATTCCCTCTCAAGAAACACAGCTCTCCAAACTTGAGAATCAATTCAGACAACAGCAAGTTGATATGAACAACAAGGTTGATAACTTATTAAAAGTTATCAATGATCGCATTGCTGGCAGGTCAACTTGTGAGTTGGCGCAAGTTAATGAGATCAAATCTGTCACGGTGACTCACCAAACACCCCCTCCTGTAAAAATCAAGCGCCCTAGTAAACTCTTCAAACACATATCACAAAACGGAAAAGAAACTGGAGATACTCATACCCCTTCGAAACCTGTAACACCCCAACCCGGCAAGGGTAGAAGTGTCACGAAAATGGTGACATATCAAAGGCAAGCATAACATACGACTTACATAATACAAATGGTTTACAATATTATAAAGGAAAAATATACCAAATCTACGTAGTCATACATAAATGAATACTAAAACTAAGGTATCGTCTTCAAAAGCTAAACTCTCATCCCAAAGCAAACCCAAGCTCCTGGCTTCCTACTAAAACCTGCCGCAGGAAAAGAAATGCGGCTGAGCTTAAAAAGCCCAGTGAACAGATATATAATAAACGGAAATGAAAGTAACCAGAAATGAACAGAAGTAGCATAATGAATAAGATATAAGTAAAGGTATAAAGAGTAAAGGTTTAGGACAGTCATCCACCACGAGCCCAAACAAATCAAATCATATCATATCGTAACCACAATCTTCAAATCATATAGAGGGGAGACCTCTCAGATAATCAGATCATATGAGGGGTGTCCTCATTCTTCAAATGGAGTAGCTAGCTCCCAAATTTTGTGAAAGACGTGGATTGCACCCATCATCAGTCACCAAATCAAATCATATCATATCATATACAAAACAAATCATATACAAAACAAATCTAGGATGCATCCATTCGCCCCCCAAACAAATCATATTGGCCATATCAAATCATATCAAAGTGAGCTCATATCAAATCAAATGGGGACGGTGTAACCAAATCACTAGGGCTACACACTAGTCATGCCAGTGGTGCATCAAAGGCACGGCCATGTTACCTTCATGGCTAGGAAACAAATTTGGCTCGTAGTGTCAAACTGGGGTCAAAGGTTAAAGGCTCAAATGTCATAGTCCAAATGTCAAGTCCATGTCAAAGGTTCATATTAAAGAGTTCATATCAAAAGTTCAATCTCAAAGTTCAAATGCTAAGGGTCCCAATTGCCAAAAGGTTCATATATCAAAGGTTCACAATCAAAGTAGGGAATCATAGCAATGGCATGGGAAACCCTAATACGAAAATAAAGTGAGAGCGAAGGCTCCTCATTCAAGAAGCAGAATATCTGTACCTTATTCCAAAGCAAAGCACAAACCAAAAGAATAAGATGCAAAGGATCATGTCCTCTCCTTCTTCACACCTAGAGGGGTAGAAAAGAATTACAAACCTTTCCATTTTTAGCAGGTTTCCATATTTAGTAAGTTTCCATAATTAGTGAGATTCCATATTCTCATTTAGGTTAAGTTATTATTGAATCATAATATGGTTTTAGGGTGTATTTAAACAAGTCACAAAAATTTAGGGTTAAATATGACAAGTTTTCATAGTTCAGGGTTATAAACGTAACTTTACCAAAGTTCAAGGTTTAAATTAGAAATCTCATAATTTACCATTTGAATACTTTAATTTCCAGAATTACACATTTAGTCTTCACGTTTCCAATATTTACGGATTACACCCTTTACTTTATTAATTTACAAATTAATCTTATACTTACATAATTTACAAATTTAACCTTTACAATATTCATATTGCACACCAAGTCCTTTTTATTCTTCAAATTACAGAGATTAACCTTCAATTTAATTATGTTACAAACAGCCCTCAATGTTTCGATAATTTACACATTTGGTCCTTATACTTTTTAAATTACAAATTCGAATTATATAATTTACTATAATTACATATTAACCCTTAATTTACCAATTTTACACAATGAACACTTATTTTAACATGTTATACGAACACACCCTTAAACATTCACAATTTACACATCAAGTCCCTCTAGTTATCAAAATTACATATTTAACCCTTAAAGTTACATTTTCAATCTTTAATTATTAATAATTACATATCAAGCCATTAAATTACCAAAATTACACATAACCCCCTGAATATAATTTATTACTCAAAACAGCACCAACTTTCCAGAAATTACATATTTAGTCCCTCATTTTTATTTATTTTCAATTCGACTTATAATTTATGTAATTACACATTTTAATCCTTTTAATTACAAAAATTACACATGACACCTTCAAGTTATATTTTATACGAATTATAAACAGTCCAAATAAAGTTATAAAAATAGCCCTTGAGTTTTAAAAGTTACAAAATACACCCTAAACATTTTATCTTCAAATCGCCATATAATTTACAAATTAAATCCACACTTCGCTCAATTTACAAATAAAGCCCTTATATTATAATTTTTATATCTTCCCCCTGATCTATAAAATATTACAAAAATATCCCACAAGTTTTAAAAATTACAAAACACACCCTTAACTAATTATTTTCAAATCGGTAATAACAAAACATTTTCAAAATCAAACCCTAATAATCCAAATCATTAGGCCATCATTGTATCATCATTATAACTCATTAAATTCCAGATTTCATCACACAAGAACCCTAGTTCGATTGGTTTAATAATTTTTCCACGATTTTCCCTTTTTTGCTCTAAAATCCGATTTAAAAACCATTCCATAAATCACGAATTCGACTCAAACAAATCAAGACACCATTTTTATCATGTTATATGATCATCATAGAAGCCACGAAAAATAATAACCTGGCCCAGAAAATTCGCATACAAGATTTTTAGATTTAATTCGATTTTAGGGTTTATAAACCCATTATTTTCCATTCGGCCAAAATACAATGCATGGTTCGATTTAAGTATTTTTCCCATGTTATATGTGATTAAAGGAGTGCTATAAAATTACCAAGAAATTTATAGATCAAAGGATTCACACGTTGTGGATTATTGATGCTCGGTTGCACTATTTCGACCCAAATAAATCACCACGAACACACGATCAACTCCAGGACCTTGTGGCTATTTTTTCTCACCTTCCTTGCATCATCAAGCACTCCAAAAAAATGGGTTTTTGATTTCTAAAAATTGGATGTGGTGTGTGGGATTTTTAAGAGTGGCGGCTAGGTTGTTTTTAGGGTTTTATGAAAGAAATAAAATTATGGGATGATATAAAATGGGATGGACTGAATTAGGAGGAGGGGGAATTGACTAAGAGCCGGCCTTCAAGGCCCAAGAATCAATTTTCCCTTTTTTTTATTTATTTCCTTAATTAATCTTGTAATTTAAATGGTTTTTAATTAATAATAATTGTGTATTTAAATTTTTGGTACACACAAGGGTATTTTGGTCATTTCACAACTTGTATAAATATTAATCGAAGTCGTCAAAATTATTTTGTACCATATCTTGCTCGTTTCCAGAAGTTTGGGATCGATTCGGAACTTTAATTAAGCTTTAATTAAATTTTAAAGTTTGAGGGGCATTTTGGTAATTTTTGCATGTTTTAGATTTTCGGGTTTTACAACTCTTCCCCTCTAACAGAAAAATTTCGTCCTCGAAATTTGCAAAGCATCAGAAGTGAAAGGATCGAAAACAAAATAGGGACGTACTAGATCAGAATGCGGATAACTAGCTCGTATTGATTCCTCGGTTTCCAGGTAGCTTCCCGCTTTGGGTGGTTCTTCCAAATAATCTTTGCGAACGGAGATGAAACAAAACAGAAGACACAACGGACAGCGAACGGAAATGTAAAAATACTTTTTTCTCATGACTCTTCCTTGCCGATCCAAAAGTAACTTCAGTTCCCAGAATTGACATATCATACGGAATTCAGATTGCAAGGATCATATTCAAACATGACGAATGGTTATCATATTCTCTCAGAAGAGATACAAGGATACGCAAGATTGTGACGGATATGCCGTCCATAGCATTCGATTAGACAAATCAGATGAGATCGTACAGAAAATAAATTGTAGGTGATATCAAATGGAAGAAACTTATAGCAGAACTTAAGATTCTTATCGGAATTACAAAGGTCAACAACCGCGTACCGAGAATCCAAACGTATCAAATCGCATAACGGTGAAACAGATTAAGCGTATAGGTGGAACGAACCTAAATCTTACAAATGCGAAATTTCTCACATCTCTAATCAAAATTCTAAGGTTTCTAAAGTACTCCTCGAAATATCCTATGAACACAATGAGGGTATGTCATATGACGTAAGTATTATCACGTTCGCGAACCGTCATAATACCAGCATCATATGAGTATACCATCATGATGGTCATACTTTATCTCAAGTCGCGAACAGAACTACTTATCTTAACCCCCTATCAGTCTTTCTACCTCCTAAGGTTGCTCCAAAACAAACATCACAACGGATTCTAAATCGGTAGAATTTGAACGTACAAATAGCGTAACGAAATGTGTACACCTCAAAATGAAACTCGTCGTCGAGACGTTAGGTCTTCCACAATTCATCATCCTTCTCATAACGAACCAACGTCCAACACATGCATAATGAACATCGAACGGAATTTCTAATAGGGAAAAGGCTCATTGAAGATCTTATCGAAAGGTAACGGAAACTTGAGTGGTCTAAGAGGAAATGAATTACCTCTTCAATATCTTCATCCTTTACAAAAAAAAAAAATCAAATCTTCCGAATCCAAACGTTTACTACAAAATTTCATCCCTTCAATTTCATGATCTCGAATCCTTTCAAATTCCAAGTAGCCGCTCTCTTGTCTAATCATACGATCATAGGGTGAAAAGGAAATCATAAACTTGAGTCGAGTTCCTCAAGTCTTCGACACTTCTTCTGGACACTTCGGTGTGGTAGCATGAATCTCTTACGTGATCACCGTGCATTCCTCCATTGGCGAGTCTGCTTCAGCTCTCAATTCATCTTAGTACAACTAAAATGACTAGAGAAACAAGGTTGCGTGCCTCCTACAGGTCTTCTAACATGATTCAGAATTCACCAACTCAAACTGCTGTGGACTTCCTGGTTTATGTGCTGAAAGCTCATCTCCTACGGTCTGGTCGTCTTGATGCCCAACTGAAGTCTCCACGTGCTGCTTGGGGTATAATCGAGTCTCATCTCAGTCTTTCTTCTTCTTACCTGCTTCTCTCTAGGTAATGCCTGTCACGAACCTCTTCTGCACATCTTCTACAAGGTTTCTAACTCTGACAATGGTCTTCAGACCTGGTCCTTTTTGTGGAAGCTCTTTAGTCATCGGATACCTGGTGGTGTTGTTTGCTACAATCTCCGATCATCAAGTGAATCTATTCTTCTAGAACAAAGGGTCGGTTCACTTCATACTAAAAATGGTCAACGTGTTCCTCGATCGTCTCTGAGCACAAACATACTGTCATACTATGACAATTGTCCGAATACTTGCGAAAACATGATTCTTCTAGTCAATACAATTGACATCATTCAAAACTCGCAGTGGTCACACGGGTACTAAAGCAACTTCAGGAAATCTTCTTAGGGAGAAACTTCAAATCACAAATCTTTCTCTTCACAAATCAAATTGTAATGCTTCGCGGAAGTTAATCTCAACTAGTCAACTTCCTTCTCAGATGTTCTTGTGGTTGCTGCTCCCGTCTTTCAAACTCAAATGAGGTCGTCTGCTACGGAGTTTCAAAAATAGAACAAATCAAATATTGATACGCGGAAATGGAATAATGATTACGGTTACATTCACGATGGTCGGTGTGCCGCCGCACACTCCTCTCTTTCTTCCTCATAACCCAACAGGAGCATTCAAGAGATCACTGAAGTGAACAAACTCATATCCCATCAGTTCCTACAATCTCTTAACTTCTTCAGTATCGTGGTTTCGCCAATTCAGATTAGTTCAATGCAAACTTTACTTCCCAAACGGATCTCAAAAGGTTCATCAGAAGCACCAGAAATTCGTACAACAAACTTTCAAATGACGGAGCTTTCTAAGAGTGGATACTAACAGGCGTTAGGAGAAAATTGGGAATCAAAGATATCGGAGTATGTACTTCATAGGAACAATAATTTTAACAGATTCAAATGATTGAGAATATCATATCAAAATATGGTGAAGCAGATTGTTAAAGGTCGCAAATATTGCAGTCCATGATAGCTTTACAAAAACCACCACTCCATAGTCAAGGGACCTCAAAGTCAAATACATCCAAAGGGAAACGGATTCTCAGAGCGAATGTGGTTGTCAAATCATACGGATAGTTTACATATCAAATTTAGGTACATGATTCATCAAAGTGTGGGATGGGAGGGTATTAGAATATATCAAAGTCAAATATATCAAATTGAAGGTTAGAATCGTGAACAGTTCAAAAGATTGGAATCTTATAACATAGGAATGATAGGGTGTGCACCGATAGTAATACAAACATCGTTTAACTGTCAGAGTTGAGATGTATAGAATATCAGTTATTAGCATCAGCATGCTTAGATAACAATTCCGTACTAGACAAATATCAACATCAAATCCTTCTAAAGGAAAAGTTGGTTAACATACAACGTTCATCATTCAAATGACGGAAAGTAAGACTTCCCTCTCTTCTGCGACAAACGTTCTTATAAGGCATGACTAAAGGCAAAGACAAGATTCAGAGTGATGCGGAAGCAATTACTACTCACATGGATGTCCTAGACTACCCATTCCTCACCGGTTATGACTTATATTCCTATGGGAAAATTCTACGCAACTTCGCAAAGGTTATCCTACGAGCGCCTACAGTGGAAACTTAGGGGTCCTAACTTACACAGGCCAAGGGTAGATGTACTACAAGTCGTAAACCTGTCTCTGATACCATAATTGTAACACCCCAACCCGGCAAGGGTAGAAGTGTCACGAAAATGGTGACATATCAAAGGCAAGCATAACATACGACTTACATAATACAAATGGTTTACAATATTACAAAGGAAAAATATACCAAATCTACGTAGTCATACATAAATGAATACTAAAACTAAGGTATCGTCTTCAAAAGCTAAACTCTCATCCCAAAGCAAACCCAAGCTCCTGGCTTCCTACTAAAACCTGCCGCAGGAAAAGAAATGCGGCTGAGCTTAAAAAGCCCAGTGAACAGATATATAATAAACGGAAATGAAAGTAACCAGAAATGAACAGAAGTAGCATAATGAATAAGATATAAGTAAAGGTATAAAGAGTAAAGGTTTAGGACAGTCATCCACCACGAGCCCAAACAAATCAAATCATATCATATCGTAACCACAATCTTCAAATCATATAGAGGGGAGACCTCTCAGATAATTAGATCATATGAGGGGTGTCCTCATTCTTCAAATGGAGTAGCTAGCTCCCAAATTTTGTGAAAGACGTGGATTGCACCCATCATCAGTCACCAAATCAAATCATATCATATCATATACAAAACAAATCATATACAAAACAAATCTAGGATGCATCCATTCGCCCCCCAAAACAAATCATATTGGCCATATCAAATCATATCAAAGTGAGCTCATATCAAATCAAATGGGGACGGTGTAACCAAATCACTAGGGCTACACACTAGTCATGCCAGTGGTGCATCAAAGGCACGGCCATGTTACCTTCATGGCTAGGAAACAAATTTGGCTCGTAGTATCAAACTGGGGTCAAAGGTCAAAGGCTCAAATGTCATAGTCCAAATGTCAAGTCCATGTCAAAGGTTCATATTAAAGAGTTCATATCAAAAGTTCAATCTCAAAGTTCAAATGCTAAGGGTCCCAATTGCCAAAAGGTTCATATATCAAAGGTTCACAATCAAAGTAGGGAATCATAGCAATGGCATGGGAAACCCTAATACGAAAATAAAGTGAGAGCGAAGGCTCCTCATTCAAGAAGCAGAATATCTGTACCTTATTCCAAAGCAAAGCACAAACCAAAAGAATAAGATGCAAAGGATCATGTCCTCTCCTTCTTCACACCTAGAGGGGTAGAAAAGAATTACAAACCTTTCCATTTTTAGCAGGTTTCCATATTTAGTAAGTTTCCATAATTAGTGAGATTCCATATTCTCATTTAGGTTAAGTTATTATTGAATCATAATATGGCTTTAGGGTGTATTTAAACAAGTCACAAAAGTTTAGGGTTAAATATGACAAGTTTTCATAGTTCAGGGTTATAAACGTAACTTTACCAAAGTTCAAGGTTTAAATTAGAAATCTCATAATTTACCATTTGAATACTTTAATTTCCAGAATTACACATTTAGTCTTCACGTTTCCAATATTTACGGATTACACCCCTTTACTTTATTAATTTACAAATTAATCTTATACTTACATAATTTACAAATTTAACCTTTACAATATTCATATTGCACACCAAGTCCTTTTTATTCTTCAAATTACAGAGATTAACCTTCAATTTAATTATGTTACAAACAGCCCTCAATGTTTCGGTAATTTACACATTTGGTCCTTATACTTTTTAAATTACAAATTCGAATTATATAATTTACTATAATTACATATTAACCCTTAATTTACCAATTTTACACAATGAACACTTATTTTAACATGTTATACGAACACACCCTTAAACATTCACAATTTACACATCAAGTCCCTCTAGTTATCAAAATTACATATTTAACCCTTAAAGTTACATTTTCAATCTTTAATTATTAATAATTACATATCAAGCCATTAAATTACCAAAATTACACATAACCACCTGAATATAATTTATTACTCAAAACAGCACCAACTTTCCAGAAATTACATATTTAGTCCCTCATTTTTATTTATTTTCAATTCGACTTATAATTTATGTAATTACACATTTTAATCCTTTTAATTACAAAAATTACACATGACACCTTCAAGTTATATTTTATACGAATTATAAACAGTCCAAATAAAGTTATAAAAATAGCCCTTGAGTTTTAAAAGTTACAAAATACACCCTAAACATTTTATCTTCAAATCGCCATATAATTTACAAATTAAATCCACACTTCGCTCAATTTACAAATAAAGCCCTTATATTATAATTTTTATATCTTCCCCCTGATCTATAAAATATTACAAAAATATCCCACAAGTTTTAAAAATTACAAAACACACCCTTAACTAATTATTTTCAAATCGGTAATAACAAAACATTTTCAAAATCAAACCCTAGTAATCCAAATCATTAGGCCATCATTGTATCATCATTATAACTCATTAAATTCCAGATTTCATCACACAAGAACCCTAGTTCGATTGGTTTAATAATTTTTCCATGATTTTCCCTTTTTTGCTCTAAAATCCGATTTAACAACAATTCCATAAATCACGAATTCGACTCAAACAAATCAAGAAACCATTTTTCTCATGTTATATGATCATCATAGAAGCCACGAAAAATAATAACCTGGCCCAGAAAATTCGCATACAAGATTTTTAGATTTAATTCGATTTTAGGGTTTATAAACCCATTATTTTCCATTCGGCCAAAATACAATGCATGGTTCGATTTAAGTATTTTTCCCATGTTATATGTGATTAAAGGAGTGCTAGAAAATTACCAGGAAATTTATAGATCAAAGGATTCACACGTTGTGGATTATTGATGCTCGGTTGCACTATTTCGACCCAAATAAATCACCACGAACACACGATCGACTCCAGGACCTTGTGGCTATTTTTCTCACCTTCCTTGCATCATCAAGCACTCCAAAAAAATGGGTTTTTGATTTCTAAAAATCGGATGTGGTGTGTGGGATTTTTAAGAGTGGCGGCTAGGTTGTTTTTAGGGTTTTATGAAAGAAATAAAATTATGGGATGATATAAAATGGGATGGACTGAATTAGGAGGAGGGGGAATTGACTAAGAGCCGGCCTTCAAGGCCCAAGAATCAATTTACCCTTTTTTTATTTATTTCCTTAATTAATCTTGTAATTTAAATGGTTTTTAATTAATAATAATTGTGTATTTAAATTTTTGGTACACACAAGGGTATTTTGGTCATTTCACAACTTGTATAAATATTAATCGAAGTTGTCAAAATTATTTTGTACCATATCTTGCTCGTTTCCAGAAGTTTGGGATCGATTCGGAACTTTAATTAAGCTTTAATTAAATTTTAAAGTTTCAGGGGCATTTTGGTAATTTTTGCATGTTTTAGATTTTCGGGTTTTACACATACCCCTTCGAAACCTCTCCACTTCGTGAACACCATTACAACAATACCTGTTCCTAAACCCAATCTGGACCAACAATCAACCGAGAACGTGGACGATGAAATGGAGTGTGAAGTTCCCGAAAAGAACCCCGAGGCGCCCTGCGACTATCTAGACTCACCAAAGAACTCGAGTACAAGAGAGGTGAGTGATGAGGAGGGCTTGGAAGAGAAATCCGAAATGCCTCATGGGCTCCCCGGACTGCTAGACCGCCCCCTGGTGGAGGAACTTGAGAGGGGCACAGCAAAGTTGCCTATGGGATTTGGAGAGAGAATAGAGGATGGCGCTCCCAGGGTCTTTAAGATATCTTGCACCACTAGGAAAAAGTTCATTAAAGATGCCTACATAAACCCCAACTCTTCTATGAATGCAATATCCCTTTCTCTATATAACGAAGCCTTCACCGAACAGGTCAAATATGAAGGGTCTAATATCATCGGGGTAATAAGAAGGGTACCAATTGTGATAGAAAAGTTCCTCTTTCATATCGAGCTAACTGTATTTAATAACATGGACTCTATCATCAGCCCATCCTTAGCTAGCCTTGTTCTAGGCAAACCATTCATAAACGCAACGGGGGTGATACTCGATGAGGATGATAGTAGTGCATTATTTACCGATGGTGTCAGGAAAGTGATTTTTCAGGATGGCATTGAAGAAGTGTATGAGTATCAACCATCAGCAATTTGCAACGCATGGGGACTACACGGTAGAAGGCCTGGCCGAATTAAACAACGTGATCCGAATAATCTCAAAATACCTTGCATGATTGGTCACAGGCATTTTTATAATGTTTACATTGACACATGTTTACCAAAAAATGTGATGTCCTTGTTTCATTATAACAACATTTGCAGATGGGGATTGATTCATAAAGGGATGGATGACGTTGGCATAGATGATGATGTACAGGTGTTTGTAGGAAATATGACATTCACTATGAGCTTCGCAATCGTCGATAATATCAAAAAGTACATCGATCCCAGGTTATCACAAGTTGTTTTTGGGGCACCTTTTTGCAAAACCACAAGCTTGGTTGTGGACGAGCTCAATGGGATCATGACTTTCACCGATGGGATTAGGGAAATCTCATACCAAACGCCTTACAAGATGAGAGAATTCAAAGAGATTGATTATGGGAGGCTTGATGGGTTAAGTTCCCAACTCGTGTTATGTGATGATGATGTGAGAAGAGGATGAAAGGATACTTTTGACCTGTCAAGTGGATTCTTTAAGCAAGTTAGGGAGCTTAATTCTAAATTCCAAAACAATCCTTTTGATCTCGAGGACCCAAAATACCTTTACTATGAAAGTAATCCTGATAGAGAATCAAAGGAGAATGGCCTAGAAACCATGACCAATGATGGAATCACGTAATGTACGTGACTTTGAGTCTAGCTACAAGACTCGTTAATAAAGAAAAGCGCTTCTTGGGAGGCAACCCAAGCTTTATTTGCTTTGTGTGTTTATTTATTTGTTTGTTTGATTTTATTTGTTTCCGTATGTGTGTTTAATTTTTATTTTTATTGATTCATGTTCAAAACTAATCTGTGAAAATGCTTTATTTTGTTTTTAACTTCGTCTTAACTACATATAAAGGTATTTTGCAAAAGTTAAGTGTAAGGGAAATCCAAATCGGTTTATTAGAACACAAATGAACATGAATCGTAATAATAATAAATTAACATACATATTAGTATTTGTTTGAGTCAAATGCTTGTATCGAGTCATAATGATGTTTTGCAGGAATTCCAGGAAGTAAGGTATAGGTTTTTCCAAAATTTTCCAGAAACTTAACATGAGAATTCTGTCAGACCATTTCTGACGGCGTCAGGCTTTACAACCTGACGGCGTCAGGTTTAATTTTCTGAAAATTTTTGAAAGTTTTGTAAAAGTTCAAGTGTAAGGGGAATGCAACGCCCCTATGATGTATTATTTTGGATGGTAGGGCAATAGTGTATGCAAAAAAAAAAAAAAAAAAAAAAAAAAAAAAAAAAAAAAAACATACGGACTACCATCCCGTTTTATTTTATGTTTTTGTTATTTTGTTTTAGCTTAAGATTGAGTCTAGTCTTGGCTTAGCAACATTGTATAGTACATGTAATTAATCAAGATCTTTAGCTCTCCACCAGTAAAATATCCCTTATCCAACAAAACCGTGTTTATCATATCCCTACACCTCATGTTATAACCCGTTTAAAAGCCCTCTTTGATAGTTTATCTTAGGTGCTTACGCCTAGTGGAGAAGGTTTTCGATCCTTGCCCAAGCCTATGGTAATCTATTTGCTATGACAGGTAGTGAGAGATAATATCCGTTTTCATTTATGAGATTTATTTTGATGACACTTGAGAGATGTGAGTATCTAAACACTACTTGTGAGGTGCTAGTATGTAATCTCCGTGCTTATTATGATTAAAGTGGAACGACTATTTGTTGTAATTACTTTTATATTAGCGTTAAATGACCCCTAACTTGTATTTTGATTAGAATAAAAGCGCATTTGCTTGAGGACAAGCAAATCTCAAGTGTAAGGGTATTTGATGAAGCGAAAAGTGTACCGCTTTTAGGGGGTCATTTAAGCCTTAAATCGTATTTATTTGATCAAATATTGCCCTAAATCGTGCCTTTTGTCATTTTAGGTACTTTGGAGAAGAAATCTGGAAAATGAAGCATTTTGGACGTTTTTGGAGCATAAAAGTGAAGAAAACGACAAAGTCTCAAAATTACGCTGGAAAGTACCTTTGACGGCGTCAGGGATTGGTCCAGACGGCGTCATGGCTTGGCAAAAGTGGTGGATATGAAAATTACTCATGATAAGCCAGATAATTTTGCATGAAAAATCTGACGGCGTCACCCTTTAATGTGATCAAGGTCGTCACGGCTTAAGCTAAAGAGGGACGGCGTCAAGCACTAATCTGACGGCGTCAAGCCTTGATAAGCCAGAGCGGATTTTGTAGGTCTAAAGAGGGACGGCGTCAGGAAGGCCATCCGGGAACCCTAAAAGCGGCGAGGTGACGGTGTCAGGATCTACAACGTGACGCCGTCAGCCCTTAAACTCTATATATAGTTTTGCAATTTTTTGTCATTAGGGTGGAACTTTGTTTGTAACCTTTTGGGAGGAAACCCTAAGACGATTTTAGCAGCTTTTTCAAGGCTTTTTGCCTTGAGATCTTCCATGTTACATTGAAGATAAGTTATCAATTAATCATTCAATATGTCTATGTGTTGTTTGATTCTATCTTGTTCTTGTCTTTTGTTTAACATGCTAGGCTAGGTTTTCTTTGTGTTTGCTTAGATCTAATGAAACCTAGCTATTGATTATTGGTTATTAGTGTGTTATTAGTTGTATTGGATGATTGTTCATCGATGTTAGGCTTAATAAAACTGGCTAACTTCCTATACGGTAACTTGCTTGAACGTCTTAAGAAACATGAACCAATGCGTACTAAGGTTTTTATGGTTGTATTTAATGCATGAGCGAATTCTAGTGATCCCATGTTAGGAGCTTCTTAGCCGGCTCGACATAGGAGTGAAGTAGGAGTTCATAGAGTTGGGGAAGTACGTACGCCACCCCATAATTGGTATTAAGGAATACACCCGTCATCCACGCAATTAATACACACTAATCAACCGGTAAAAGATAGTTAGGGAGTAAGGAAATCTAAGTAAACACATTTCTCTCCACATAAGTTTCATCAACCTTTTCACTTTCTGTTATTTTATTTTATTTGCATTTGTAGTAACTTGGGTTAGTTGACTAGCAACTAATTCCGCCCACTCTTTCAAACCCGAGATTTTACTTGCTTTCATAAAAAAATATAAAAACATAAAAAGAATCTTCTCTCACCCTTAGACCTATTAGAGTAGTTTTTCAATCCTAACGACACTATTCCCTGTGGAGAACGGTCAATCCCCCGTACTTACCACTACACTATACTACATCGATCAGGTACACTGCCTGGTGGGGTTTGAAGAATAAAAGCACAAAGCTTGTGCTAGTGTTTTGTTTGTTTTCTCTTTAATTTTTCTGCATTTTAGTAGTTTAATGTTTGCATTTAAGTTTAAGTTTGAGTTTAGACCATTTTAATTGTCTTGGTTTATTATTTTATTAAGTTTATGAAGTTATGTTTTGAGTTTTAGATTTAAGTTGTGTTTTAGTTGTAGAGATAGAATTGAAAAACAAGTTGGAATATTAAGTGTGTTGAAGTATTTTTATGCTTAAAAGAAGTATTTTTGAAGAGTAAAACACTTCTCATTTGGCTCTAACAAGTGTGAGTAAGTGTTGACAAAAGAAAAGTGAAGTTTTTGCAAAAATTCAATCCTAATCGGTTGGATCAAATACTGATCGGATGGATTGAAATATATATACTCAAGATTTCAAAAATCTCAAAAAACACACACACACTCAATCCACCAAACTTGGGATTCAAAAATTCGACCATTAGAAGTCTATTAAGTGTTGCAGGAGTGTTGAAGAATCATCTATGGCACCTAAACAAGTAAGTAACATAATCAATTTGTCCTAATTAGACTTTGATTCGAATTTCTTGAATTAGGTCGAAATTTGGGTATTTTTGATATAGTTCGAATTGAGATGTAATTTTTGTGGAATAGATGGGTAAATGATTGAGGAATTCATTGCAAAAAGAATTAGATAGATTGATTAAGTTTTGAGGAAGAATTGATTGATTGAATTTTCGGATTAAAATGGGTCAAAACTTTAAATCGATTTGGATTGCAATTGATGATTTCCAGATGTTATTTAGTAGATGAGTAGTGATTCTAGGAAGATGCATTGTTGATTAGAACATCAATGGAAGAGATTTGATTTGATAGTGTTCATATGATCTAGGAAAATTGAGAAATCATGCGAATAGGTTATGAACGTGTTTGGAGACGAGTGGGATATGTAGGAACCATGATAGTCGATCAAATGCATGATAGGATAGAGTTGGAATAGTTGGAATTGATTGGAATTCGGAAAGGAAAATTTTTTTGAGACAGAATGCCTCAACCGATTCGGTTGCGAGTAGATACTGATCGGTTGAGCATGGACATTTGTTCCATCCGATCGGATAGTGATTAATACCGATCGGATGGATGGCTCGGTAAATAAAAATGAAATTTTTTCCAAACGAGTTTTGCGACTTCAAAATCATGTAATCTTGGTTTTTATGCTCTTATACTATCATATGTTTGTGTTTTCTACAGAGTTATCTTGCAGGTGGCTCGAGTTCATCAAGTGGAAAAGTGAATCCGATTGTAACAAAGTATGTGCAAAGGAATACTAAGAGTAAGGTCCAATATACTCTCAATCATGAAAGTAATGAAAACTTGAAGTTCAGCAAGGTTAAAAGTAAGGAGGAAAAGCACGCTTTTCGGGAGCGTCTTTCGAAACTACAAGGAAGAGAAATTGCTAAACCAAGGTTAGTTGATTGGAGTTTGTTTGCGGAGTATAATTGTGAGAATGAGTTGAGAAATATGATGAGGATGTCGTATGTTTATGAGAAAGATGGTGATAGTTTTGAAGATCTTTCGTGGGAAAGAGCGTTTAGTGGTTATGAGAATGTTAACCGAGAATGGTGTTTGGAGTTTTTCTCCACATTTTATTTTGAAAGGAAGGTTGTGGATGTTGTAAATGATAGATTTATCTGGTTTAGGCTCTGTGGAAGGGAACATGTTTATATTTCGCCGGAGTTTGCTGTTATTCTTGGTCTTTACGATCAAGATGAAATTGAGCATCATTTGTTTCCACCTCATTTTTCGAGATTGGTAAGAAAGCATAATGATTATGAGGGTCTAGCGGAATATTGGAATAGAGTGGGAGATCCAGGTTGTAGTAGAAGGAACTCATCCAAGGTAAGGAGTCCTCTTATGAAGATTTCGCAAAAGTTGATCGCTTGGGGGGTGTTGCATAGAACAGGTAGTAGGGATAAGTGCAATCAACCGGATCTATGGCTAATGAAATTGTTGGAGGAAGATAAAAAACGGTAATGCGGCTTGGATAATAGCCGAGTATCTTTCAAGAAGAGCACCAGGAATAAAGGATAATAGTGTGATTTGTGGAGGTCACAATGTGACTATGTTAGCAAGAAATTTGGGTTACTTTGAGTATGAGGAATTGGAAAAATGTTCGGAAATGAAGGAGAGTGAGACGTGGGATGATAAAAGTTTCGGTAAAGCTTGGATAGGAAAACAAGGAAGTTGGGAGCTTGGACAGAACCGACGATGGGCGCACCTCATGAAGCACCACAACAACCCTATCAACAACAACCGTACCAACCACCACCACCAATTAGGAATGTTCATGCCCCGGGTAGTTTTGACTCGGGATGGGGAGATTGGAACCGTGAATTGAATGAGATAGAGTGTAGGGAAGTATGGAGAGATTCTATGATGATGAGGCAAGATTACAACTATGATTATTCCATGCCGATGATTCAACATGTGGCAAGTGATGCTAACTATGAGGTACCTCCCTACAACCTACCAAATGTTCCACTTTACCCAATTCAGTACGACCCATATCCTGGCCAATATCCTTATCCGTATCCCGGATATGCTCCATTTCCCGATCCAGTGCCAGTTTATGGTAGAGTCCCTACAGTTGGAAGTTCGAGCTACAATGTAGGAGGTTCTTCGTCAGGTGTTGGAAAGAAAAGGCCCAAGTTTACAGTTTTTGATGATGAAGAGAACTATAAGGATGATGACGAGAGTGAAGATGAGCGGGTTTATGGCGATGAACACATGGATGCCGATGATTGATGATCAACCTGGGATGGTTGATAAATGGTTATGTTTTAAAAACAATGTTGGTTGAATAATTTCTATTTCCCCTACTTTAACTTAACTTTTGTAGGATTTTATTATTTATGTTTTGAACTATTTTTGTTTGTTTTAGTATTTTGTTTTGTTTGTTTCGCCTATAGTGTTTGCAGTATTTGCAGGGAAAAGTTCACGGAAGCTTAGTGTTGATCAATATTTGGAGTTGGAAGAACTCATATGCTTACGAAAAATCAAATAAGCCTATGCGAATTTTCTTTTCCGGGTAGCATTTTATTTATTTAATCTAAATTTTTCCTATTTCCTTTACTTTTAAGTTAATTTTATTTACATTGAGGACAACGCAAAACTTAAGTGTGGGGGAGGGAAGAAAATAGGAAAAAATTGGTATGATTTTTATTTTTATTTTTAGTAGAAATTTGGAATTCAAGTGACTAAGAGTTGTGTTCGCTCTTGATGTTTAGTTATTTAGAGATTGATTCAATGGTAAGAATGAGGCTATTTGAAAATTTTTGAAATTTAATCAAGGAAGGAGAGTTATTGATAACTATTGCTAGCACATGTTATAACCCACCTTAAATTGTGAGGATTTAAGCCTTTTTGTATAAAGCATTTCTTATGCTCTATATTTCGTTATGAGTGTGCCGGTGATCATGTTGATTCTAGAACTTGTACGTGTTATGCATTACGGTTAAAATTACTTTCAAGTAATAAAATATATTCAAATGATAAGAGGCAAATTAGGATTTTCACCAAATGGCCTTCCGTTTACAAAAAAATATTTTTGCTGACCGCATTGGTTAGTTATCCGTAGTATTTGGAACCCATTTGTTAGCGTTAATTTTTTACGCTAGATACCCTTAGTTACACCTTCTGAGCCTTATCTTTTCTTTTGATAAAATCCAGAAAAGTACAAAAAGATTTTACACCTTACACCTTAGCCTTTCCGGAATCAAGTTCAATTGAAGTTCGAAACTAGTTATCTCTTTGATGAGCTATTAAGGAAGGGAAGAGTTAGTATGAGATGCGAAAAATGATAATCGAAGAAGTTTGGTGGAGTGATCATTTGAGGTATAATGAGTTGGGAACGGAATCTGGACTTGATTCTTGTTTATTCATTTTTTTTTTAGAAACCAATCACAAATAATTCCCATGTCTTATCCTTACCTTTACCAATTACTTGATTTGTTGTTAGCTTTCGAGCATCCGGATTTAGTAATGGCTTTGTCTAGATATGTAGTGCATGGATGTTCTAGTGACCATCCGAGTTTTTGAATAGTTGAAATACGTTGTTAGCGAGCTAGTGCGTGTTTTGGTGACCATCCGTTATGCAAATAACGTCGTTAGCGATCCAAAGGTACAATCTAGTGACCATCCGTTGCTTGACTAATCAAGAATTCGTTGTTAACGAGCTATTACATTCTTGTATGAAATATTTGCACAGTAGCCAGGTAGTCGTAACCTTTTAACCTTAAACCCGAATAAAAGACCTCTTTGATGTTTTATTTTGTTGTTTTGATACTCGTACAAGCTTATGGTAAAAAACGTGATTCATTTCTGAGCAATTGAGTGATATACCATTAAAATTACCCTTGAGTGTTGAGTGAATTTAAAAATCCTATGAGAGGAGCTTAGTGATGTTATCAAGCTCGAACTAACTTGTTTATGTTTCAAGAATTTTTCACATTTAAAAGTTAAAATGACAATTGTTTCTTCGGGATGATTGTTGGATTTTTAGAATCATAATGAAGTAGCAATTGAGTTCAGTTTTCTTAAAGCTAGACTTGCTCGAGGGCGAGCAAAACTCAAGTGTGGGGGATTTGATAACGCTCAAAATGAACATGTTTTTAGTCGCGTTATTGTTAGATTTGTGCATCATATTTGGTTATATTTGTGTATATTTGTTACTAAATCATGAAAAAGTGTATATGCAAGTAAATATAGCCAAGTACAGGAAAAGATGATAAAAAGATGAAGAAATGAAGAGATTATGAACATTTGAAGAATCACGAGAAAGAAACCACACAAGAATTCAAGGATTTGATAAAGTCAAAGATTTCTATGCTTACATATCAAGAAAAGATCAAGTTCTATGGAGGGAATTAGTGGCACAACAAAGGATCAAGCACGTAACGAGAAATGGAAGAAGAAAAAAAATAATATTTGCATGGCAGAATGGCCCATCCGATCGGATGGTGCCCGCATCCGATTCAGATGGGGAAACTTGGATTTACCGAGAGCTCCAACCAATCGGATGGACCTCAATACCAATCGGTTGGAGGAAGCTGAAGTTACAAAAAAATGCATTTAATGACAAATTTAAGCCCCATAATCATGGTGGCTTATCATTTCTCGGCTAGTAACTGATTTAAGATGTTTTTGCTTGAGGGTGATAGGTTTCAATCAATTTATATCCAATGGAGAATTGCAAAGGAAATATGCAAAACCCGAGGTTCATTGTCCCGATTGAAGATTGAATGGAATTGTGATTTCGGGATCGTGATACGTGTTGTGAATGTGTAAAAAGTGAGATATTTTGATTTTTCTACACTACGAATAATGGAATATCAAATAAAAACAACTAATAAAGCTACGAGTACAAGTAATCTAAGCACGTGAACTAAAAATCGAAAATCGGGATTTAAAAACGTTACGCGACAAGTTTAAAAACGTAAATAAAAGTGATTTTCTAAAATTTAAGCCCTAAAAATGCAAAATAATTTTTCTTAAATCCTAAATATAAAAAGAAAATTTTGTGAAAAAGGAAAATATTTTTTTGATTTTTTTAATAATAATTTTTTTTATGAATTAAAAACTAATTTAAAATGATTTAAAAATATTAAAACTTGGAAAATTCTGAAAATTTTTGGTTAATTTTAATTTTTAATAAGCAATATAGGAAAAATAAAATCAGCACTCAGTTCAGCTTAAATAAGCTGAACAGTCAAAATAAGCACTTGAAAATAAGCTAAAAATAAGCAAACAAAAGCCAAAAATTATCAAAAGCTAAGGAAAGGTTTATCTATCTACTGGAAACTTAAATCAAGTGGAAGAGATCAAATAAGCACAAGAAATAAGCCTTAAATAAGCTGAAAAGACTAAAACAATAACAGGATCAAAATGATGAACAGCCTGATTTGCAGCTACTTTATAAGCCAAGAAAAAGCTAATTATGGAAATCCAAAAGCATGAACTAGAAGCTTATATAACAGAAAGCTTAAATTCTAAAAATGCCCAAAAGTTTTCAACTATTGCTACTCTAATTGTGGCTGAGATCAGATGATTCTAAAAGCCAAAACTGTATGCAGCTGATAAGCAGTGTGGAAGGCAGTTTTGCTGACCCAAAATAAGCAGCTTAATAAGCTGATACTTGTGATCCCATATAGTACACTACTAGACTACTACCTAAACTATATGAATTCCCAAAATCCAAGAACCTAGATCATATTAATAAGCCGCAAAGTAATCTAGATCAGCAGCCTAGGAACTAAAGTCTGCACAAAATCAGACTGTTACAGCAGTTGTGATTTTTTGGCACAAAAACTATGCATAACTTGATCAAAGCAAACCAGCTTTTGGGAACTACTTTTAACAACTAAAATTAACCTAGAAATGCTAAAAATGGGGTCTGAATAAGCTCAGCTTATGCTGAGCTTATGGAAGGCAGTTAGGGCCTACAAATCAAACTATGGGGCAAGTTTCTTCAAATGAGCTTTAAACCTCAAACCACCTATGGATCTATGCTTATATAACCTATTCTTAGCTAAATCAAGTTTCAACTTGATGCACATCAACAGTATGCAATGTTTGAACCATCAAATAAGCTTGTTCCAAACAGCCCTTAAAGGGGACTGTTATACTTTCAAAACTATCAAAACCTATTAAAGCTGAAACTCTTGAAAACAGATGATTATCTAAGTATTTAAAGCACTAATAACTATTTTTAAAACAGCAATAAGCACTAGGATAAGCTATAAGCTAATGGGTTGTTCTTGGTTCTTTTTTTTTTTTTTTTTTTTTTTTTTTTTTTTTTTTTGTTGAGATTTTTAAGAAAACTAAAGACTAGTAGGATGTAAACTATAAATAATAACTAAGAAGCAATCATAAACTAACATAAGCACATAAAAGCAGGAAATAAGCAAAGACTATTTTTGGATTTTTTTTAAGATTAAAACTAAAACTGAGATTATATTAAGACTAGAGTTAAAGTTACAATACTGAAAATGAAAGAAAATACAAATACCTTAAATTTTTAGCTAAATTAAATCCTCATTTTTTTACTGCTACACACTACTGCTATTTATACTAAAAAAAAACTAGGGTTTCTTCTGAGCTTGTGCTTCCTCTGCCCTTGGATGCTTCTTGTGACAATCTTGGACCCTTGGATTTGCTTGCTCCCCACAACTTTAATTTTCACTCGTTGATCTTTCTTTAGTGCAACCGGATTGATGAGGTGGAGTGGGGGGGGACCAAAGACAACCCCATGTGGGGATTTGGCTGGTTGTGGTGAGGTGGAGAGGGTGATGGTGACAGGCGAGATTAACAGAAGATTAGGGGGAAAGAGCATGGATTGAAGATGAATGAATAGTGGGTTAAGTTAGGGATTTTGACCATTTTTGTTTTGGGGGTTTGACCCCGGTGTTATATTATTATTAGTGTAGGTCGGTCGGGTTTTTTAGTGGATAGGGGTTGGGTTTATAGTTTAGTAGATGGGCTAGTGGGTTATAGAGGGGTGAATGGGCTGGGTTAATGAGAGAGTGGGTTATATAGGATGGATTGTGGGGTTGAGTATTGGGTTAAATGTTTTCTTTGATCCGGTTGTGTAGATGGTTGGGATAATATAGATATTAAACCAAGGACCAAAATTGTAATTATGCAAAGTTCTGGGGCCAAATCTGCCACATCTTCAAAGTTAATCCAGGGTCCATTTTTGCCAAATGAGAATAATCCAAGGGCTATTTTGTGATTTTTGAGCTTGAATAAACATCCACATGAAAAACGACTTTCCCGTCTTCGGTTTTTGACTCTTTTCCAAATCAAGCTTGGTTTTTGTTGTTTTTTCTTCGTTTTTGTCCTTTTTTCGGGATATCCGTACCTGCATATTAACAAACACAAAAACACAAATATCTTTGGCATTTTAGTTAGTTTTTGGTCGTTTTGGTCTTAATTTGGTCAAGAAAAGGTATGTGTTTAAGCACATACCAAAATTCCCCCAGACTAAGATATTGCTGTGTCCTCACGCAATGTTATAAAAACACGTTTTTAAATCCAAAAATTTCTAATCTCTTTTTACTAACTTTGAGAAGTAGCAAAATTTTCAAAAGAGATTGAGAAATCTTAAGTTCTAAAAACTCCGATTTTCCTTTTATTCTATTTTTGTATTTTCCTCATAATCATGTGACGGCTTTGTTGACAATCATTATCTCACGATAACTTTTAGGATCAACGAGTAGGAAACACGACTCATAAAGAAGTGACCATACGGATAAAATTCGTCGTTCCTGATTTTTCACGAGTCCCCAAACTAAGCTTAAAAATGAAATCATTGTCTATTTACAAGTTAGATGCCAACACTACCCATGAAAGTTACTTGTGTAATTACCTCTTGCTCCCATTTTTCCTAATTTCCTCTATTTATTTTATTTTTGGTGAGAAATGAATTTCTTCATATTTTCTTGTTTCGATATGTTTATGCCGATAAAGATACTAAATTAAGACGCTAAGTAGTTTTCAATCTTCTCTCGAGAACCGTTGCTTTGAAAATGAGGTCCACATCAAGGTTTTTTTTTTATATTTTTGACTTTTTCTATTTTTCATTCATCACTTTTTTTTTTTCTTTTTTTTTGGCATTATTATTTTTTTTTTTAATATCACTAACTTTTCACTTGCGTACCCTAAACGACGGAGCTTCACGGGGAAATTCCAAGACCTTACACTTTCCGGCATAAAGGATCCAAGGGCCGTTACAACGGAGAGTTCCAAGACCTTAACGCCTTTCAGAATTAAGGGTCCAAGGGCTGGTGCAAGAGGGTAGCCAAGACCTAAACGCCATCCGGAAATAAGGATCCAAGGCCCGATCTCGAATCCGTGGCTTAGAGCACTTAACTTATTATTATTAAACTTATTTATTAAGGAACCTTGATGTGTACCCAATTTTCAAAACAAGGATTCTTTTAAGAAGACCAAGAACTAATCATCGGCAAAACCTAACATCTTTAATTATTCTTACAGATATATATAGTGAAACAATTTTGTGGGAGCAAAAGGCCACAAGTAACTTCGATGAGCTCTAAAGAGAACCAACTACTCCACGCTTAGCATCTAATTTCTAAATAAACTCTATCATTTCTCGTTCTTCGCAAATTTAAAATCTTAAATAATAAGATCCGCGAATGCTTAGCCAAATAATCAAGCCATGCATATATAAAGTCGATACGGGAACTTGCAAACTCTTGAAAAGAATTCGCATTTTATAGCTCCTTGTGTAAAAGACTAGCACGAGCTTATAGATTATAAATGGTTAAGGGAACAAGCTAGGGCTCAACACACCCGATCAAGTCAAAATTTTATTCCTACCCTCACCAGCGGAGAGTCAACAAATATGTCAAAATTTATTATATTTTTGCAAAATTTTTTAAATTTTTTCTCATTTTTTGGATTTTTTTCAAATTTTTGATGAAAAACGGGGTTGCATGAGTAAACGGCGAAAAATGCAAGGCAAAAATCAAATCGAAAGATTACCCCCCCCCCTTGACTAAAACGAGACATTGTCCTCAATGTCTTAAAGGTAAGGGTTCTCCTACATAAATCTAAGGCCGTTTATTAATTATGCTAAAAGATAGATGTAAAATGATAAGATTTAGGATATCGGATGAGCAACGAATGATGAAACTCGAGTGGAGAGAAGTAAACCACGAGCACGAGAGTCTTCATAATTCGGGCAAATCCTGGACACACATAAACAACCACGAAACACAAGATATGGAAGAGGTAGCCCTCCTCACGCCAGTTATTAGAAAATAGATAAGAAGATAGATGGATAAGCATGGGGTGCCTCCCACGAAGCGCTTTATTTTGGTTAACCGAGTCACGTAGCTTGACTCGACCCCGAATTTAATTGTTCTTGGGGGAGCATGTGGAAAAGATACTCTCAATCGGACTTTCGTTCAAGAGGTTTGGATAAACATTGAAATAAGTGAAAGTTCCACTCCGATGAGAAACCCTCGGTATTTTTAGAAAGAATAACCATAAAGGGTAATACCGGGGTCAAAGATGGTATCCTCACTCCCGATGGAGTGAAAGATGGGAGAAGTCACAATATATGTGATGAAGAGCATAAAGATTTGGATAATTATTATGAAATACTCTTCATCATCAGCAGAAGTTTTTTCATCAAAAGTCTCGGGCGGGAGGGTCGGGATGAAATACTCATTAGAAAGTATACCTCCCCCCAGACTAATATCTTCCTCAAGATCAAAGTAGAAATGATCGTATTCCGGAGGAGATAACAAAAGAGAGAGTTCATCGGAGAACTCCTCGTGATAGAGATCATTCCATTCGAAGAGAAATGAATCATATTCGGGAGGAGAGATATGAGCATGAGAAGTGGTACTGCCACTACTCGTCTCCTCCGAATGATCAATATCAAAGTAGAAAGCTTCAAAAACCAGGATAGAGAAATCAGGATGAGAAGTGGGATAGCCACTATTCTCGTTTTCAGCATCAAATATGAAACTCTCATATTCGGGAAAAGCATCCTCGAGCTCGTGCTCCAAAGGATCGAATGGCTTTTCCTTAACTTCTTCAATTACGTCTTCCGGGGGAAGGGAAAATAATGGTTTATCAACTTTCATTTTTAATAACGAGACATCTTCCCCCGGATCACCATCAGGTTCGACAATTTCCGGTGAAATTGGAGCATCATTAAAGAACACCTCGAGCTCTTCCCTCGAGATAACACTTCCCTCAATCGGAGGAGAAGGATGGGAAGAGTCAGAAACGTTTGGTTCAGAAATCGGAGTGGGGGTTACAGAATCAATAATCTCAATTCGATAAACCGATTCCGGAGGTGGGATAAGTGGTGTGCTCTTAGGGCTAGCAATTTCCTCCACTTCCGTTGTGATCTCCGAATCTGGTTCATCATCATCAAGAATACTCTTTACATCCGCGGAACAACTCGCAAACCATTTGCTTGAACCGGGTGTAATTTTCAGAGCTTTGAGCTCAGCACGTTTTTCTGACATACTCTTAACCGCAAATCTTGAAAGAATCGAATCACTTCTTTTGGAAGTAATTTCGGGATCAGATTTTTGATTAACCATAGCAACGTTGCTTTTGGTGGTTAGCGGTTTAGAGTTTTGATTTATGTTAAACATTACTTTCTCATTATCAACTCTTAAGGTTATTTCTTCTCCATACACATCAATCAAAGCCCGCCCGGTCCTCAAAAATGATCTTCCGAGAATTAGAGGAACCCGGGGGTCAGCATCAAAATCAACCACCACAAAATCGGCGGGAAAATGGAATTTACCAACCTTAACAAAGACATCCTCGGCTATTCCAAGTGGACGGGTTATGGTCCGGTCCGCAAGCTCGAGGGTCATGCAAGTGGGGGTATATTCGGGCAGAGAAAGTTTTTTCCAAACGGAGAGCGGCATTAGGTTGATGCTTGCACTAAGATCGGACAAGGCGTAGCATTCAACCATCCCCGAAAATTCACATGGAATGAGGAATTTTCCGGGATCTCCTAGCTTTTCCGGAAGCTTTTTTAGGAGAACCGCTGAGCAGTGTTCATTTAACGGAGTTTTAGCTAATTCAATTAATTTTTCCTTGTTGCTCAATAAACTCTTGATGGTGGAAACAAACTTAGGCATTAGAAGTAAAGCATCCGCGAAGCTTATATCGAAATGCAATTCTTGAAAGATTTGGAAGAATTTTTCCATTTGATTTGAAGCTTTTTCGCGGAGCTTTTGATCATTCAATCTCGATGGATAAGGAAGTTTTGCTTTCACGGGAGCTTTTTCGGGCTCAAGCACATCCTTAGACGTTTGGACAACCGGAGGTTGGACGTCTTCGGTCCTTCCGTTGTTAGTAGGAAGTTCCGTGTCCTTTGTCACCTCGGTCTCACGGACGACTACCTTGGGAGGAAGAGAAGAAGCGGTAGTCGGAGCCGTGGGTCCATCATATGAAATACCACTTCAGGTGGTAATTGCTTTCATATCACCCCTTAGGTTAGCAATTGTGTTACTAGGAAGAGAAGATGTACCAGATGGTGAGGGTTGATTCATTTGAAAAAATCCACTCATCATTTGCTTAAGTTCGTTTGTTTGTCGAGATATCGTCGTATCAATCTCCTTTTGAAAGTCAGCTCTCATATTGTTGATTTGACCTTGCATAGTTCGTATGCTAGCATCGGTTGCTTTCACATAACTCGCAAAGTCGGGAGAAGGTGCAACATGGGGAGGAGGAGGTTGATAGACTTGTTGCGGTTGAGCTTGATAATTGTTTCCCCGATTTTGGTTGAAGCTTTGATTTTGATTGTAACCTTGGTTGGTTTGAGGAAAACGGTTTTGGTTGTTTTGAACGGGTGGAAAACCGGGTGGTCCCATTATGTTACTAGCATTTTGAGGACGAAATCCTTGATTCTGATTGTAGTTTGCTGCTGCTACGGTAGCATTGCAAACTTGGCTATCAGTAGCTGCACAATTATAGTAAGGATGGGGACCACCACATATAACACAAGTTTATGTAACTGCTTTGACGGGCTCCGGTTTCTGATTCTGGAGCTTAAACTCTTTCATCATCATCCGAATAGCATCGGCAAGCTCGGCCATCTCCGATGGATGGGCCGATGAAGAAGAAGGGGTGGAAGAATTCACTTTCGAAACAACCGGTTTGTTTCGTGAAGTGAGAACTTTGGATTTGTTTTCGATAATCGTTAAGATATCTTTCGGCATTCGACTCAAAATATTGCCACCGGCGGCTGCGTTGAGTGAATCCTGATCTGATTGAGTTCAGGCATTATAGAACGTATCGATTTGATGTAATTCTGAGAAACCGTGGTGTGGGCATTTTCGTAGGAGATCCTTAAATCGTTCCCATGCCTCACCGAAATTCTCATCAAATCGTTGTTGGAAATTTGTGATTTCATTCCTAGCATTGGTCATTTTAGACGGAGGAAAGAAATAATTCACGAATTTATGGACGAGATCTTCCCAAGTATGGATCGATTGAGGGGGTTCTTTGTCGAGCCAAATCCGGGCTGCCCCCCCCCCCCCCCGAGGGAAAATGGGAATAACCTTAATTTGATAGAGTCATGAGGGACATCCTTATGATGGTGTATGGATGTCAATTGGTTAAACCATCGGATGTGTGCGTGGGGATCCTCCCTCTCAAAACCATGAAATTGATTTCCCATGACAAGTTGTATTAAACCGGTTTCGAGTTTAAAGTTTGTGTTGTTAATTGGTGGTATAACAATAGCATCTCCATATCCCACGGTGGGACATTGGAGAAACTCTTGCATAGTACGTTGATCCTCGGCCATTTCGGTAATGGGAGTATCAACTTGAGGACGTAACTCGGGTACGTTAACTCTTTTGCGTCGACGAGAACGACGAGTCGGTATGGGAGAAGATTTATCAATTAAGTGTGATTGAGAACGGGTGTGCATACACCAAAAATAAAAATTAAAAAGAAAAATAAATTGGAAGAGAAAATCTTTTTTGATTTTTTTATATTTAAAAGAAATATTAATCACAATATTTTTGGTACCGATCCCTCAATCGATATTGTTTCTCTTAAGACTACTTGCAGAGTGGCGGAGAAGCAAAGGTCCGCTTGAAAGCTGATTAAAAACCCGCCTCTTTCGATTTGCAATTTAATGTCAAAACCGTCCTTAAACCACTTGTATAGGTTGTAATCGAAAGATAATCCGAAATCAAAGGATTTCACGATTGTTTTGTTGTTTTACGATTTTTTTGGTATTTTTAACACTTTAGGAAAAGTGTTAGTGGTTTTTTTAATTTTTTTTGGATTTTTTTTATATTTTTGAAAATATTTACAAATAAAACGATAACTTCCCGGGAGAAGGGTCTTCAAAACACGAATCGAAAAATGGAATCACGAATTCACGTCAACCTTCCCCGGCAGCGGTGCCAAAAATTGATAGGTTTCAATCAATTTATATCCAATGGAGAATTGCAAAGGAAATATGCAAAACCCGAGGTTCGTTGTCCCGATTGAAGATTGAATGGAATTGTGATTTCGGGATCGTGATACGTGTTGTGAATGTGTAAAAAGTGAGATATTTTGATTTTTCTACACTACGAATAATGGAATATCAAATAAAAACAACTAATAAAGCTACGAGTACAAGTAATCTAAGCACGTGAACTAAAAATCGAAAATCGGGATTTAAAAACGTTACGTGACAAGTTTAAAAACGTAAATAAAAGTGATTTTCTAAAATTTAAGCCCTAAAAATGCAAAATAATTTTTCTTAAATCCTAAATATAAAAAGAAAATTTTGTGAAAAAGGAAAATATTTTTTTGATTTTTTTAATAATAATTTTTTTTTTTATGAATTAAAAACTAATTTAAAATGATTTAAAAATATTAAAACTTGGAAAATTCTGAAAATTTTTGGGTAATTTTAATTTTTAATAAGCAATATAGGAAAAATAAAATCAGCACTCAGTTCAGCTTAAATAAGCTGAACAGTCAAAATAAGCACATGAAAATAAGCTAAAAATAAGCAAACAAAAGCCAAAAATTATCAAAAGCTAAGGAAAGGTTTATCTATCTACTGGAAACTTAAATCAAGTGTAAGAGATCAAATAAGCACAAGAAATAAGCCTTAAATAAGCTGAACAGACTAAAACAATAACAGGATCAAAATGATGAACAGCCTGATTTGCAGCTACTTTATAAGCCAAGAAAAAGCTAATTATGGAAATCCAAAAGCATGAACTAGAAGATTATATAACAGAAAGCTTAAATTCTAAAAATGCCCAAAAGTTTTCAACTATTGCTACTCTAATTGTGGCTGAGATCAGATGATTCTAAAAGCCAAAACTGTATGCAGCTGATAAGCAGTGTGGAAGGCAGTTTTGCAGACCCAAAATAAGCAGCTTAATAAGCTGATACTTGTGATCCCAGATACTACACTACTAGACTACTACCTAAACTATATGAATTCCCAAAAACCAAGAACCTAGACCATATTAATAAGCCACAAAGTAATCCAGATCAGCAGCCTAGGAACTAAAGTCTGCACAAAGTCAGACTGTTACAGCAGTTGTGATTTTTTGGCGCAAAAACTATGCAAAACTTGATCACAGCAAACCAGCTTTTGGGAACTACTTTTAACAACTAAAATTAACCTAGAAATGCTAAAAATGGGGTCTGAGTAAGCTCAGCTTATGCTGAGCTTATGGAAGGCAGTTAGGGCCTACAAATCAAACTATGGGGCAAGTTTCTTCAAATGAGCTTTAAACCTCAAACCACCTATGGATCTATGCTTATATAACCTATTCTTAGCTAAATCAAGTTTCAACTTGATGCACATCAACAGTATGCAATGTTTGAACCATCAAATAAGCTTGTTCCAAACAGCCCTTAAAGGGGACTGTTATACTTTCAAAACTATCAATACCTATTAAAGCTGAACCTCTTGAAAACAGATGATTATCTAAGTATTTAAAGCAATAATAACTATTTTTAAAACAGCAATAAGCACTAGGATAAGCTATAAGCTAATGGGTTGTTCTTGGTTCTTTTTTTTTTTTTTTTTTTTTTTTTTTTTTTTTTTTTTTTTTTTTGAGATTTTTAAGAAAACTAAAGACTAGTAGGATGTAAACTATAAATAATAACTAAGAAGCAATCATAAACTAACATAAGCACATAAAAGCAGGAAATAAGCAAAGACTATTTTTGGATTTTTTTTAAGATTAAAACTAAAACTGAGATTATATTAAGACTAGAGTTAAAGTTACAATACTGAAAATGAAAGAAAATACAAATACCTTAAATTTTTATCTAAATTAAATCCTCATTTTTTTACTGCTACACACTACTGCTATTTATACTAAAAAAAAAACTAGGGTTTCTTCTGAGCTTGTGCTTCCTCTGCCCTTGGATGCTTCTTGTGACAATCTTGGACCCTTGGATTTGCTTGCTCCCCACAACTTTAATTTTCACTCGTTGATCTTTCTTTAGTGCAACCGGATTGATGAGGTGGGGTGGGGGGGGGACCAAATACAACCCCATGTGGGGATTTGGCTGGTTGTGGTGAGGTGGAAAGGGTGATGGTGACAGGCGAGATTAACAGAAGATTAGGGGGAAAGAGCATGGATTGAAGATGAATGAATAGTGGGTTAAGTTAGGGATTTTGACCATTTTTGTTTTGGGGGTTTGACCCCGGTGTTATATTATTATTAGTGTAGGTCGGTCGGGTTTTTTAGTGGATAGGGGTTGGGTTTATAGTTTAGTAGATGGGCTAGTGGGTTATAAAGGGGTGAATGGGCTGGGTTAATGAGAGAGTGGGTTATATAGGATGGATTGTGGGGTTGAGTATTGGGTTAAATGTTTTCTTTGATCCGGTTGTGTAGATGGTTGGGATAATATAGATATTAAACCAAGGACCAAAATTGTAATTATGCAAAGTTCAGGGGCCAAATCTGCCACATCTTCAAAGTTAATCCAAGGTCCATTTTTGCCAAATGAGAATAATCCAAGGGCTATTTTGTGATTTTTGAGGTTGAATAAACATCCACATGAAAAACGACTTTCCCGGCTTCGGTTTTTGACTCTTTTCCAAATCAAGCTTGGTTTTTGTTGTTTTTTCTTCATTTTTGTCCTTTTTTCGGGATATCCGTACCTGCATATTAACAAACACAAAAACACAAATATCTTTGGCATTTTGGTCAGTTTTTGGTCGTTTTGGTCTTAATTTGGTCAAGAAAAGGTATGTGTTTAAGCACATACCAGAGGGATAAGGGTTCCTTCACTTATTTAAAGGACCCTTAGCTAATTTACAGTGTGTGACAACCCAAAAACCTAGTAAGGCTTACACCAAGTCTTGCTAAACTTATTATCATTGCCCGAAAGCTTGTAGTTGCTGTGAAAACGTCCAGGGAATCTTGAGTTCAAGTCTCAAGAGTTGTGTCCAAGTGTGGAGTTGTTTACGTGTGATCATAGGCGATTGGAGGAGAGTGGTTGCTATAGTTCCACAATTCTAGTTCTTGTAATTTCACAAATAGGTATTTCTTGTTTGAGTTATTATGAACTACTTTTACTTTAAGATGAATGAAAGTATGGTTGATTACTTGTGTTTGAATATGATTATTATGGAGTGATTTTGGTTATACTTGTGTGTATGATGTGATAAGTGTTGGAGTATTCTTATTTCATAGTGATGCATGAAATCATATCTTGTTTTATGAGTTTGTTGAAATAAAATCTAATCTTACTTAATTAGTTGGTAAAAACAGCTTTAAAGATTAACAAAGGCCGAAAGGATTTTCTTTATGTTTTTATGCCAAAAAGTTAGTGCACGAATTAGTATGGATTATGGTGTGTGACAAGCATCATATTAACTCATTAAAATGGATTTGGAAACGATTTCATCACGAGAAAAGGCCGAACGGATTCGTAGAAATTCTTAAAATAAGAAATGCTTTTCAAACAACAAAGAGTCTAATAGAATTATCGCACTAGTTAACAAAGGCCGAAAGGAATTAACTAGGAGATTGAATTCTTAGAGATGATTTCTCATGATAAAAACCATTGATTGTGAATCACTCAATTTTAAGTTGTGCATCATTACAAGTCACACCCAACTTGTTAGATTACTCTATACAATTATCATGGAACTACACACAAGTATATTTGTTTTTGATTGATTGATTTTGTTTACTTTAGCATTTACACCAAAAAGGATTGACAATCTTTTTTGACAAAACTTATTTTGCAAACCCAAACCACAATTCCCTTGGGACGATCTCAACTTACCCACCTTTACTACTACGGACGAGTATACTTGCTCGTATGTGTTGATTAAAGAATCGGATAAATTGATTTTATAAAAATTTAAAACTTGCACTACACACGACACATCAATATGCAAGCCACCAAACATTCTCCGTGCGACTTAATGCTTGCCAAATACCTTAAGTAACTGAGATAAAACATGCTAAAAAAGTCAACACAAAGGTTGAGTGAAATTCACAGGTTTATAAATAATTAATGGACCACAAGATTTCAGAGTTAAAATAATAATTGCAACGAATACAATTATGGGTAATTAATAATTATTGCTATGAGCTCAAGACACGCAAACTGACTGGATATTCATAGAATGAACTAATGCCCTGAAAGGTAAATTGCCATTTTACCTAAATTCAAATATAGTGCGTTCGGTTGCCTACCCGGTCAACTCAAACGGGATTCGTCAATCCCAATAGGCCTATCTACTATATTCGCGTTCACTCGCAAGCGATTAATGGTTCATTATATGTTAGGGTCTTATTTTGGCAATATCGGTACTTTAGCAATAATATGTTCTGGTAAGCATACAGTTTAAGGCACTTGTGTCCAAATTGTAAAATAGCATGTATCTCCCCCAATTGGTTTATAAACAATTTAAAGAGTTAAAGTGGGGCTATGAACTCACCGATGATGAGGTAGAAGAAAAAACGGAAAGTGTGCACGTCGAGAAAAGTCGCGAAAGTCACAAATGACCTAAATAAAATATAACATAAATTTGGCTCGGGGAAAATAATATATGACACTTATATTCAAGTTTTCATACAGTAATTAACCTTGTAATACTCTATGGTAATATAGTTAAGAGTTTTATAACAAGTCGTGGTTCGAAATGATATTTATTTATGTTTATACGGGTTAAGGTTCCAAAGCTGTTAGAAATTTGATAAAAATTCCGCAAGAATCGGGTCGCCATTTCTAAATCGTAAAGGGTAAAAATATGAGTTTTATATGCTTGGAAAGGTATGGATCTGTAAATTTCAAAAATCAAAACCTCACTCAATTGAGAACTTCATATCAAAGGTGAAATTACCAATTTACCCTTGTATCTCTATGCAGGTAATTCCAGCAACCAGTTAGGATTAGGAAAATGGGTATACCTTTTGTTCTACATGTCTAATGATCACAAGGCCTATGAGAAAAGTTTCCTACATGTCTTAGCTCAAACTTTCAAATTTTGATAAGTATATGGTTCTGGGTAAAATTTTGGAGTAATGGGCCTTCCAAATCTGACATACACTTCTGGACTACTTTTAGTGTGGATTTTCTAAAATATTCCTCGGAATGAATTAGGACTTGTGATTTTTTGAAAAATGACCCTGAGACATAGATCTACATCTCTGTATTTTTCTTTTAGGTTCAAAACTTACTGACGTAGAAAGGGTGTGTCATTTTTCCTTATGAAAAATCTAGACAGATTCATCTTTTAAAAATCATGACTTTCTAGGGTTCCTAAGCTAGATCTACTGTATAAAGTGTAACGATCAACCATGAATAACTCTTATATAGATCAAATCTTCTAAAATAACATATGCAAGAGTTGTTTACTTCATTCCTAGTAATGCTATAAATAAATCAATATAGAAGGTTTGAATGAAAAAGAAAGGTTAGGAATTAACTTGTACTCTTGGATCTTCAAGTATTGCACTAAAGAAACTTAAGAAATCAAACTCCAAGGTCTTATTGGCCTTAGAAACTCACGAAATCAGTAGCAAGATGAGGAGGAAGAAGTGGTTTGCATGTGTTGGAAACTAGAACATGGATTGTTATGGTGGTTTTAAGTGAGGTGGAAGATATGGGTATAACACTTGTCCATTTAATGGACAAGTGTGATATGTTATGAGTGAGTGGTGCCAAGAATAAAGGGGGAAAGAAATAGTGGGTTTTTGTTGCTTTAATTTGGGTTATAGTGTGTATTGAGGTATTAGTTTGGTCCCGGTAATTTAAAACGTGGAGTTTTAAAGACACGAAAGTTAAGTATATACCAAAACATAGTATATTTTGTAAAAATAGTTGCATTTAGTTTAAAATGAGTAATTTTGATGTTTCATGTATTTCCCGAGCCTTCCCGAGTGTCATAACATAGTTAAGGCTTAAAACGCGAGCCAAAGACGCGTAAAACGTAAATTGTGCACACTTCGCGTAGAAATGGAAAATTAAATTATTCCATATAAAAACAAGTACGTGGGGGAAATAAATCATATAAATGGATAGAATGAGCATAGTCTGAAGTAATTTAAAAGTTTAAATATATGTGTTGTGGTGTACGCGAGTAACTTTTCCGGTAAAAGCTAAATTACTTAAAATAGAATAATTAAGTAATTTAAAATAGTAAAAATAATGACCTCAAAGTTGTGAATTGTTACAAATGGGATACCTTAGAAACTATAACTCGCCTGATATTTGTTTTGTTTTATAGTAAATGTGTAATAAACTAAAAGAAATACTTGTTAGGGTGATTTTAGCATCAAATTTAAAATTTTTTACGACATATAGGAGTGAAACTTTATTTTTAATAAGCGTCTCATGGATAGGAATTATATAGCTAGCAAAAAAAACCCTTCCACTCAAAAATTTCCACTCCAAAAATGTGTGGTTCGCCTTTAAATCTTCAGGAAACAGCATCCACCTTTAATGCTTATGAGTTTACCGGTAGTATATAGATTCTAGAACTTGCGTTTGAGATGCATCACGAGATCGCTAGTGAGACTATATTCGTGTAGTTAGGATTTTCTAAATGATAAGAGGCATTAGGATAACCCTTGTTTTAAACCTGTTTTATAATTAAGTTAGCTTCATTGGTCAAGTAATTCTCCCACACCTTTGCGATGTACTCATTTTTAGTACACGATACTCCTAGTACACCCCTCAGAGCCTATCGTTTTCGCGGTTCTCGTGATATTTCGGTGGATTCCGAAGTATTAATGAGAGCATTGTTTACAATCCACCCCCAAATGTACACCCAAATCGTCTTAGCCTACCTTGTATGCACTCCTTTTTAGTGCATTATTGTTACAACTTATGTGTTAAACCCTTTGTTAATTGTCTAATTGGTTACATGGTAGCTAAGCCGAGTCATATCTTGTAAATACAATTTTGGGACGATTGGTACTCATGGGAAAAGTACTAATTGTTATGGAGTAATGGGGAAGAATGTCAATGTTATTACCCCCATATGTGCGTTAATGTTTAAATTACTCCATGTGTTTTGATTTTCTTAATTTGGGTCGTTAGTTAGTTTTTATCTATGTAAAAGTTCAAGTGTAGGGAGGTTGCAAGAAATCCCGTTTGTAATGATGTATTATTTTGGGTGGTAAGGAAAAAGTGTATACAAAAATATAAAAAAAAGAAAAAAAATTTCGAAAAAAAAAATGATAAAAAGAGAAAGAAAAAAAAAGAAGAAAAAGAAAAGAGAAAAAACATACGGACTACCATCCCGTCTTTTATTTTTGTTTTAGTTAAGAAAGTGTCAAGAAAAATACAAAAAAAGAGTTAGTAGTTAGCGAGTCGAGTCGAGTCTTGGCTTAACAACGCCTCATTGTACATGTAATTGACAAAGATGATTGACTTGTCACTACTAAATTTCCCTTTTTCCAACAAAACCATGTTTTTTCATACCCTTACACCTAACGTTACAACCCTTTAAAAAGACCTCTTTGATAGTTTATCCTAGGTGCTTACGCAAAAGTGGTGGAGGTTTGATCCGTTTCCATGCCTATGGTAATCTATGTGCTATGTCAGGTAGAGAGTGTTTTATTTTCCCGTTTTCATATGTTATATAACTGTATACACACGAGAGATGTGAGAATACAAACACTTTATGTGAGGTGCTAGTATATAATTTTCGTGCTTGCTACGACTAACGTGGAACGAGTGTACGTTGTAATTACTTTTAGAGTTAATTTAATAAATCGTCCCTATGGTTTTTCGGGTTTAACGGAATTGGTCCCTCGCAAGAATTTTTAACGGATACTCTCCCTGTGGTTTTGACCCGTATCGGGTTTGATCCCTTGACCAATATTTACGTTAGTTTAACCGTAAAACTAACAGGAAATGACATATATACCCTTAAAACTAAGGTCTATGTGGTTTGTGGGATATAACGAATTTAGTCCCTGTGGTTTTTCTTTTTTTTTTTTTAAAAATTTTTTTTTTGGTCCGATTTTTAAAAAAAAATTTTTACAGAAGTTTTAAGACTTTTTTTGGCAGATTTTTTTTTTTTTTTTTTTTTTTTTTTTTTTTATTAATTTTTAAAATCTTTTGAATACTTTTTGAAGGAGTTTTTGTTTATAAAATTTTTTGAAAAAAAAAAAGTTCTACTAGATTTTTGTTAGATTTCTCGGAATATTTTTTTACAAGATTTTTTTTTTTAATTTTATAAAAAATTTTGACGGAATTTTTTTATTCTTCGGAAAATATTCAAAAATTTTCAAATTTTTTTTATATAAGTGTCAACTTTTTTTGTCAAAAAAATTTAAAAAAAAAATATATGTCAAAAAATATATACACATATATATTCTGCGAAAAACATTAAAAAAAGTTTAAAAGTTATGTCAAAGCTTTTTTTGTCAAAAAAAAAAAAAAAAAAAAAAAAAAAAAAAAAAAGAAAAGAAAAATCTGGCTAAATTTTTTGACAGAAATTTAACAAATATTTTTTAAAAATCTTTTTTGTCAAGAAATTAATATATCCGTATGTGTATATATAAATATATATATATATATATATATATATATATATATATATATATATATATATATATATATATATATATATATATATATATATATATATATATATAAAACAGGTTGTGTATGACATCATCAATGACATGGAATACCACCTCATCATATTTTTATTCCACATCATCACAATGAGTCCACGTAAGCAGTGTTATGCATTGTGAATTCCGGAATTTGTTTGTTAAAAAATTCATTATCATGGATTCGAACATGGGTTTGTGAATAAGTGCTAATCACATCTTAACCACTGTACTAACACAATGTTTTGTATTTGTTTTGCAAACTAAAATCTATAAACGCAGGGAAGGATATACACCTATTTGGGAAGCTTAATCCTAATACAATACCTATTGCAGTTTGATTCGTATGAGGATAAGTTTAGAAAAGATTTTGTGATATCTTTTATCTCCAAAAATAGTTTATAGGTATCTATAATTCACATAATTTTAGCCCTAAATTTTGCACTGTGTATACCTCATTAACTTCGGATCTACATAGCAACTCTAATCAAAGATGCAGCGGTAAAGACATCCTGAAAGGCTTTCAAAACGTAATCAAAACAAAAGTTTTCAAAGTTGTTTGAAAGGTATTGTGTTATTGAGTAATTTGATTATTGTGTTATTGAGTAATTTCATTGCATATAGTTTGTATTTAATTAATGATACGGTTATGAGTATGAATCGTATCGTATTATGAATTAAACATTGAATATTTTTGCATGAATATGAACCGTATTATGAACTGCATGTATGTTGTTGAATATTAAAAAGCTTTACACTGCTATAATGAGTTTAAAGGAACATTGCTAACTTTAAATTTAGTACTGGTATGACATATTTGCTAAAGGAACACCACTTGTATGATTAGGTTTGTAAACGTCATCAACAATTGTTTGGGTACAAAATTCCAACAGCATCAAAGGAGGCAACCAACACCATTATACTCAATTAAACAGGTAGTTTGTTTATTAACAGTTAAAATGCATGGTTTTAAACATATTAAACATTCATTGCATAACTCATATTTATTGTATCAGCAAGGAATATTCATTAGGATAAAAGCCTGCAAGGTATTTTATCAGCTAATATAATTTATTAATTACTTTGTATTTTTAAAATCACATGAAAAAAAAAATCTCTTTAACAGATGAATGTTTGAGAGTGGCATACCTGGAAGTAGATCTAAAAGTCATGGTTGAGACTCAATACTGGTATGGCAAAAAAATTTCAAAAGGTTAGTACTGTCACTTAAAAGTTTAGTACTGGTACGAATATATTTGTACTGCTAGATAGACGTTGGTACTAGGTCGAATTTACGGCAAAAAAATTTCAAAAGGTTAGTACTGTCGCTTAAAAGTTTAGTACTGGTACGAATATATTTGTACTGCTAGATAGACGTTGGTACTGGGTCGAATTTATGGATTTATTAAAATATCCGTTGAGGACTATGTTGATATTATTATTAATATTTATTTATATTTAAGGGGTTACTTTTTGTATATTTTTAATTTTAATATATTTTGTTCACCTTTGTTGAATGAAAAGTTATCTTTTACTTGAAGGTGCTCTAATAGAAACCCTAATAATTACAGTATTTCATAATATTTCAATTCACTTTCTTCAGCTTACTTTCTAACCCAAATTACTTTAATCCCAGCAGTCAAATCAATAATTTACCAACAGTCATGGCTACTTTAACCTTTGCCAAGAAGCACAACATGGTAGCTTATTTGGAAAAAGCAGAGGATGACACCAAATACCATCAGATAGTCGACTTTTTAAATGCTTCTCACATAGGGTATTCTTTAACATTAAATCCTACTATATATGTTTCCCAAATCAAAGAGTTTTGGCAGAGCGCCACTGTCAAAACATTTGAAGATGGTGACACCGAATTAATTGCAACAGTTGACGGTAAATCTATCACTCTTACTGAATCATCAATCAGGCGGCATCTCCGATTGGATGATTCAAACGATATTAGTTCTATGCCAAACACAGAAATTTTTCAAACTTTAACCAGAATGGGTTACAATATTCAATCAGAATCTTTAGCTTTCCAAAAAAGGGGTTTTGCCCAACAATGGAGGTTTTTAATTCACACCATCCTTCACTATCTCAGTCCTAAGAAAACCTCGTGGGAACAGTTCAGTAGCAATATCGCGACCGCTCTCATCTGCTTGGCCACTGACAGAACTTTCAATTTTTCTAAACTTATCTTTCAAGCCATGCTTAAAAATGTTGATATCAAATCAAAATTTTTGATGTATCCCAGGTTCATACAAATTATTTTGAACAAATCTAAACATCAACTTCTTCCTCATAAAAATGTTTATCTCACTCCCAAGCTTTCCCAAAAAGTTTTCAGTAATATGAAGATGTCCTCAAAATGGTATAATGAAGAAGCGGTTCCTTTATTTGATTCTATGCTACAAGTACATGGTGAAGGATCAGCATGTCAAGTTGATCCCCATCACACACCAGATAGGTCTATATCTAGAGAGGGCTCTGTTGTTCCTCAGCACGAAGACCCTACAACTCCCCATGTAGCAGATGAGGCTGGCTTTGTCATTATAGAAAGGGATACCGAATCTATGGCAACACCAACAGTACCAAGTTCCTATGAACCCAGTACTATTGGTGGAATCGCAAGCCAACGTGAGATATTTGTTGGCTCAGAAACTCACCACATGGTGGATTATGAGTCTGTGCCCCATGATGCACCTGTGTATGAAGGTAATACATCAGGGAGTACTGAGGGCAGACAGACACTTAAGGTATTGATGGAAACATGTACAAAATTGTCTCAGAAGGTTACTGCATTGGAGTCTGATCTCAATTCTCAGAATTCAAAAATAACTGAAAAGTTTACTACTTTAGAGGCTGATCTCACTTCTCACAAGAGGTTGTTTAGCATTGTGTATAAAAAGCTGTTGCGTAAAATAAAAAAATTGGAACAACAGGTCAAGACACTTAAAAGAAAGAGGTCAGCTTACATGGTAGCATCTATTGAATCATCTTCTTCATCGAGTTCATCGGATGGTGAGGGTGTAAATAAAGGTGAGGGATCTTCCAAACATGGAGGGAAGATTGCCAAGATTGACCAAGATCCATATGTTTCTATTGTTCGAGAGTAGTATGGGACTCAGGAGAGGCAAGAAGATTAGATGGATTATGATGCTGCACAGTTTGGTAAAGGAACTGGTGGATTTGATGAAGGTAATGATGAAACAGAGCATGGTACTGCCAGTATTGAAGGTGCTACTATCCTGCAGAGTTTAATGGATGCTGGGTATCAAGGTTCTGCCAGCGCATTTTATACAAGGACACCAAGAAAATCAAAGGCATACAAGGGAAAAGGAATAATGTCTGAGCAAGAACCATCAAGGAAATTTTCGACGAAGGAAAAAGCACGAATAGCATTGGATGATGATTTGGTTCAGAAGCCTTTTGGCCTAGGGTTTGTAATTCAAACTGAAACCAACAAAAGTGTTACAAGAGGATCAGAGTTACTGGAGTCCGATGAATTTAAGAAGCATGAAATTGAAGGAGAAAAACAGGATGAATCAGTTTCATTGGCAGTTGGTGGGAGGCAAATAGATATTGATGAAGAGGGTATTGGTTGTGGAAATGGTGGTGACAGTACAAAGTTAACAGTACAAAATGTTTGCACGGAAGTACGTGCTATTAATGTTTCAGATTATGAAATAAAAAGGGTAAAAAAAGGAAAGGCACCTATGACAGTAGATGAAGCTGAGCAAGAAGCTGAGAAAAAAAAAGTTAATCCAAAAACACAAGTTCAAATTGACTTGGATGAACAATTAGCAAGAAAGGTCCGGGAAAATGAAGCTACAAACTTTATGGAGACTCCGAAATTGCAAAGGAAGATAGTAGCTTCAGATGCTATTGTGACATAACAAGATAAAATACAACAACTAATTGCTTCTGATACAATTGTGAGGAAGAAGAGTATAGAACTATTAGCAGATGAAAATATAACTGTTGAAGAAAAGTCAGACCCGCTTGATGATTTTATTAACTTAAAGAGTTATGCAGAAGCCTATAATCAGATAACACAGACTATTAGTAAGAATAAAGGTAAGAAGAGAAAGAAAAACCCAACAAAGGCACAAGTCATCAGAGAGATGAAGATGTATCTTAGGAATCAGGTTGGGTTGACGGCAGTTCAGTTGAAGGGAAAATCAGATGCATAAATTGAATCTCTGTATTACAATGCATACAAAACTGCTCGAATGAAAATTCCTATGGACCAACATGAAAGATCACCAAAAAGGCTCAAGACTGCTAAGAAAGCACAACCTGGGAAGGTGGACGCACATACGGAAAGAGTAAAATTATCACAAGAGAAGATGAGCAAAATGTTAGTTAAAGTGCCAGAAATTCTACATGTTGATCCACTTCAATCTAGACATCCAATAATTGACTGGGAGATTTACATAGACAAATTTGGGAAAGCTTGGAAGGTTACTAGATTTGGTGGAGAGACAGCAGTGTACAAGAATTTTGAAAATTTGCTGAGAGCTTTTGATAGAGAAGATCTGGATACTTTATGGAGGTTAGTTCAAAATAAGCTCAAAACAAAGAAGAAGTCTGATGTGAAAGAGCAAGAGCTTTGGGTTGAATTAAAGAGGTTATATGAACCAGATCCTACGGATGTTCATTGGGATTTTCCTTGGTATGAGCTATCTACTGTATGGGAGTTCTATGGTACCTGCAATGTTCATCATTTGTCGACGCAAGGTGGAATTGATATATTTATGTTGGCTGAACTAGAATATCCATTAAGTTATGAAGTACATGCAATGATGATTTCTTTAAAGCTCAGAAATGAAGAAAATTCTGAAGTCGTTCAAAATCTAATACAGAGGATATATGATCAGTTTGAAAGGAAGAGACACAATCCCTGAAGAAGAAAAGAAGGTGAATTGTTTGGAAGTATCCCCTCATCATCAAAACTGGAGTTTAATTCGAGACATGTGGCGTTCACTCAGTATTGATGAGAGGAATTGGAATTCACATACTGGTGGAAAAGGACTGTGACGTTAGGAATTAAAACAATGTATATGAATGTGTACCGATTGAATGGGGAAACCTAATGAAGCATGGGTGTGATTAATTGCACCAATTTGGAACAATTTGTAGAAAAACTCCAGTTCCGTTACACAACCCCTTCATTTTGCAGCATGTAACATGTGAGCAACTCCTTTGCCTACATGTTTTTATTGTGTACAAATATATTTATACTACATGTATGTTAAAATTTAAAATAATATTGTTGGTATTTCTGAATTGTTTAACAAACACCATATATTGTGTACAAATATATTTATACTTCATGTATCTTAAATTTGAAAATACCATATATCTGTTTTAATACATATAAAAAAACTTATGGCCCAAGAAAAGCAATCCAGTAATAAACATTAGGAATCAATGAAAAAACTATATAATGGGTAAGAGAATAACATCCATCGACATATATTCCTCCCATGGCATCATCAAACACTAAAACCTTTCAAGATACAAACTCACGTGCGCCTCACAATGATTCAAATTGCAAAGACCAAACCGTTCCTGGAAAATAAATGAGATACAACCAAAGATGGAAGATGAAATACGTGATCAACACAATGAAGAGCCAAATACTAAGGTGGACGATGCATTGAGATTTCTTGCATCAGTCTTTGAAGAAGGTGGACCTTCTCAAAGTAATAAAGGTACCGCATATAAGTTTTCTAATATTTTTTAAATAGATTTATGTTTTCATATTAAGTTTATTAATCCATGTACTTTTAATTTAATAGATGAGTTAGACGAATCTATTCTCCTCAACTGGCTTAAACTAAATGTCGGGGATCCTCAAGAGTCTCAAAAAGTTCTCAATGGCGTTAAGTCGAAGGTCCTAAAAGCAGAAGTAATGATTAACGAACTACGCGAGATGGGTCATGAGTTAACTGATGAATATTTGGTGGATTTAAACTTCTTCAGTGATGAAGATTGAAATTTCATCATCTTATTAGTAGTCGTTGTTTACAAGTTTAGTTGCTTTCAGTTTAAATAATAAATGAATTACTTTGATTTTCATGATTTTCAATCATGTTTGGTTAGTTAGTCCATGAAACGTTTTTGATATAAAATGTATTTCTGCTGTTTGCGAATCTTGAATAATTGATAATGTTTATCATTATGAATAAAAACAATATCGGTTAACTCACAATTCTGAATCAATATTAGTGTTAATACAATAAGATTTCACATAATTTATAAAATTATGTATATCCCTTAATAACCACTTTGACTAAACTAATGAATTTCCTATAAAATTTGTTTACGATATATACTACTTTTTTTTTCTCATTTGTTTTATTTTTTCGTATATGGTGTTTCACCATTTGAATAAATGCAAATAATTACATTATTTTATACTATAAATATATGATATGCACACATGATTCCCGAATATAAGCTTATATTTAAATAAAATAATTAAAATTCGTTTCTTACTTATCGAATGCTAATATTTTTTTTAACATATTTGCTAATATATAGTAACAAATAAATATGGTATACCGAATTTTGTTTAAATTTAGAATATAATCATTATAGATTATACAACTTTTCACCATCTATAAATGCTAATTCGATCTCACAAACAATTAAACATATACAACCCTCTTCTACTTTCGTTTGACAAAGAAAAAAAAAACCAAATAAAAAAAATCTAATGGGTCGTGAGTTTTTTACCCCGTCAAGGTCACCAAACAAACGCCCAAGAAGTGTTTCCCCACCAAAGGAACCCTCGTCATATTCAAAAAGGAACCAAGGGGATGTGAGGTATTTTCTACCAATACGATATATTGCGCAGCTTAGGCGATTAATAGCAGTGATGGAAGCAGAAATTGTGAGCAACGAAGAAACAATATTGAAATGTGAAGAGGCTATTCATCAACGAAGGAAAAAAATATTAGAGTATCAAGAGAGGCTAAACGATGTTAATAAACAAGTGGATAATTATTGTTGTTTGTAGTTTCATTCGTATACAATAATATTTCTTAATGTTTCTATTTTTATTTTTTTTTATGTTTAATGTTGGTAGATTTGTAAATACATCCATATAATTTTCCTTTACATTTGAAATTATTATCAATTTATTGCGTTTCATTAAATGTACGTGTTAAATAGTTACATAATTGTTAATGACATATAATTGCTACTATAATGCAATATTATGTTGGTTTGTAAAGTTATTTAATTTTCTTTTCATAGAGAGTTTGCACACAAGGGTAATGTTATTCGGAAATTAAAAGGGGACGCAAGAGTCCTTTGTACTGGTATCAACAATACGTATATGTTATGTTGTACTGCTGAGTTGTCAACAATTTGTATTTTAATTTTGTACTACTACGCTCCCGACTTGGTACTGATATTATAACCAGTTTATAAGAGTTCTATTAAAACGCATTATCACTTTAAATATACGTAGTCCATTGTTTTTATACATCATCAATTCTAACAACATTTTTAAATGTTTATACACAAACAAGTGTGGATTTTAATTTAAAATTTCATAACAGATAAAAATCTAATTCAAACAAAAATCATTCTATATATTTAGAAGATTGAAAGATATCAAACTTTTAAATATTTCATTCGATATTAATGATAATCGTAAAAGTTTAATTTTGTAAATATTTTAATTTTGTACTGCTACGCTCCCGACTTGGTACTGATATTATAACCAGTTCATAAGAGTTCTATTAAAACGCATTATCACTTTAAATATACGTAGTCCATTGTTTTTATACATCATCAATTCTAACAACATTTTTAAATGTTTATACACAAACGAGTGTGGATTTTAATTTAAAATTTCATAACAGATAAAAATCTAATTCAAACAAAAATCATTCTATATATTTAGAAGATTGAAAGATATCAAACTTTTAAACATTTCATTCGATATTAATGATAATCGTAAAAGTTTACTATTTTAAAAAAATAAATACTTATCATAATTACAAAAGAAGTTAAAGGATCATCATTATATTCCCAACTTGACTCTTCAAATATACACTTGATGAACTAAAATAAGTACATTTCATTATCATCATTTATGCTATTTATTTGACTTGTTTTATTATATTATATATGAGAATCGATACATTAATGTTTACTTTAGTAATTCTCAGGTAAAAACAAGCATTATGTGAAACTTGGCGATTTTGGACTAATTATGGAGCAAAACAAGCGAGATGTCAAAAGTCTTCTGAAATCCAGAAGATGCGCCGTATCTTACTCAACAGATACGACGCAATATCTTACTTAGATGAATTCGAAGACCATTGCCTGACTTTGAAGAATGCGCCGCATGCAATTCTGTCATGCGCCGCATATGAAACTTTGGTCAAAGAAGAAGATCAAGCTCGTTCTACTCCAGATACGCCGCAATATACTTCTAACATACGGCGTATCACTATCAAGATTTCACCAGTTACAATCCAAGACAGCTAAAGTACATGCGCCGCATACAAAGATCAAGTTACGCCGCATCTGAAGACGGTGTACGAATATTCCAGAATATATTAATCTTGGACCCCACGCGAAGTTAAGTCAATGCGCCGCATCGATCCCTCAGACAGAAACTATAAATACCCCAAGGTCAGACGAATTTAAGAGACCTTTTGTATAACCCTAGAGCCGAATTCAGACGACCAAGCAGCACAAGACACACCTCAAACAAAGATACAAGAGCTGTAAGAAGGTCCTGCATGTATTCAATTCATTAAGTAGTTTTGTTTTATTGTTTTAGTACGCTTTAATTCATCAGGATTGATGGGCTTGTGTCATGTGACTACGGAAGATCATGCACTCCCCTTAATATTGCTTTCCCATTAATTAAAGTTTATATGTTGATGTCTTTGGTGACTTTTATTAGTGCATTGATAACCTCTGTGTCTAGCTGAGTCTTGCTTGGGTCGCCATGCCCCTTCCTCGCCTATTTATTCTAGCGTCTCTAGAAAAGTAGGATAGACATAAGTAATCATTAAGGGTTTACTCGCCGATAAGATTAGAGCCAACGAGAAAGGTTTAATTATATACACTTCATATAAAACTAGCAATAAAACAAGTGACAAGCTATTTAATTATCATGACAGGTCTTCTTATTGTCTCGAGTATCTATCTGTGTACGTGTGTGCTAATCGCTGATTCGTGCTCATTAGTTTAGTTTTCTATTTAATTATAACCAAACTGTGCCAGTCTCTCAGGCTGAACCCCCTTGCGTTAGATTAGGTTGTATAACTAACTTAGGATATTAAAATACTGATTAGAATAACAAGATAATGCGTTCCACTCTTAGTTATCGACACTCTGCTTACCATTATATTCATACTGACCGGGTACACTGCTCGTTAAGTGTGTGTGTTATTGATAAGTCGGCTAAATATAAATTTAAAACTTGAGTAGGCATTAATACTGCTAAACCGCAACGACATATCACGCGCATCAAGTTTTTGGCGCCGTTGCCGGGGAGTGAATTGTTATTATCTGTTAATTTGATAAAGTATTTTAATTAGGTTTTTCTTTTTAGTTTTCTTTTTAGATTCTAACCACTAACCCTGTTGTATATTAGATAGATTGCATTCATTGTATAATTTGCATATTTACTGTTTTTGTGTGTTTTTGTTTTCTGTAATTTTTGTTTTTTTTTGTTTGTTTTTATTTTTGTTTTTCTTTTTTCTGTATTTTTCTGCATTCTGCTGTCGTTGTATTGTGCTGATACAAACGATACGGCGGATCTGTTTTCACAAATACGGCGTATTGCGTTTAATTTTTATAAAATACAACGCGGTTAATAAATTCGAGTACGACGCATCTTTCCCCAAGATACGGCGTATTCTGTTTTTAATAAGAAATTTTTCTAAACGCTAACGCCATACGACGCATCTGTTTTAACAGATACGGCGTATTTTCTATTTAAATTAAAAATAGTTTTTCGAATTATTAAACAGAAGCAACGCATCGATCTTTATCGATACGGCGCATCTACTAAATCAAAAATCTTGTATTTTGAAACGTAACGAAAATACGGCGCATTAGCTTTTGTTAATACGACGCATTTAATTTTAATAAATATAATCGATTTTTGACAATTTAAACTGGATACGGCGCATTCTAATTCATAAGCGGTGTATCTGTTTTCTGAATAAAAGTCTGTTTAAATTTTAACGTAATAAGATACGGCGTATCCAACTTTCTGGATACGGCGCATCGTCTACAGATATCAGCAACTTTTATTTTTCTTATTCCCGAACGGAAAATATTCTAACTTACCCTTACACTAGGAAGTTTTTACTTTGAAATCTACCTGTCTTTAATTTTCAGGAACAATGTTCGATATTTTCCCCAACTGGTTCGGAAGACCCCAAAGAAACCTTACCATGGAAGAGTTTGCACTACTAATCGCTCAAGCAAATGAAAAAGAACATCATGAAGCAAGAAACTTTATTAATGAATTCAAAGGCAGTCATGAGCTGTTACTAAAGGAACAAAACAACATGATTAATGGATTGGCAATTGAAGTGCACCAATTGACAACGGTGCTTAACAAGGTTCTTTTGGTAAAACACGATTTGAAAGGGATTACAACTAGAGGCGGAAAGTCAACCTTTCAAATCGGAGAGACACCCGAGGATAACAGCACAAACAAGATTTCCCCTGAATCTATATCATCTGAGCAAGAGCAACCAAAAGAGACTAATCCAGAACCTGTGATTACAGAAGAACCTTCTGTTGAACTTAAACAATCAACACTACCTTTTCCACATAGGGTAAGGAAGGAGAAAGAAGATGCCTATCAAAGGAAGTTCCTGGAAAATCTCAAGCAGTTGCAGCTAAGCATACCATTTATGGAAGCCCTAGTGCAAATGCCAAAATATGCTAAATATCTGAAGAGCTTGCTTACAAACAAGTCCAAACTTGAAGAGGCTTACACTGTAACAATGGGGGAAAGAAGCTCAGCAGCATTGCTCAACAAACTTCCATCTAAGGAAAAAGATCCAGGGAGTTTCACTATTCCTTGTCAAATTAAAAATTTACATATTGGAAATGCTTTAGCCGACCTAGGAGCTAGTATATGTCTTATGCCCTCTTCTATGTATGAAAAATTAGGCCTTGGTGAACCAAAACCTACTAGGATGTGCTTAGAGCTAGCTGATAGGTCCATACAATACCCATTAGGAATAGCTGAAAATATATTAATAAAAGTTGATAAATTTGAATTACCTATTGACTTTGTTATCCTCGATATGCCCGAAAATTCTAGAACTCCTATAATATTAGGACGACCATTTTTAGCCACTGCTAGGGCCATGATTGATGTTTTTAATAAAAAGATAACTCTTACCATAGGAAAAGATGAGGTTGAATTTAAAATGGAACAATCTATGAGTAAAACTAATTATGAAGATGATGAATGCTATAATATCGATGTTTCTGATGACACGATTAATCAATTTACTCAAAAATTGTTAAAAAGTAATTTGTTTGATTCTTTTCTGCTTAAAAATTTAGAAAACACAATCGCTATAGAAGATCAAGTTGATGAGAATACTATTGATAATAATTTCGCTGTTGATTCAGCTGTTTGTAACGCCATACGGCGCATCGGAAATATCGATGTGGCGCATTTATCTGATGACAGCAACGACGTAATAAAAGAACAAGTTTATTCCGCTAGTGCTAATAAAATTGATGATGTTAAACCTGTGCTTAAGGATCTCCCTTCTACTTTGGAATATGCTTATTTAAATGGGAACACTAATTCACCCGTTATTATTGCATCTGACTTAACGCCAAAAGAAAAAGAATCCCTTTTGCAGGTACTATATAAACGAAGAGGAGCATTAGCATGGAATATGTCTGATATTAAGGGAATAAGCCCGTCATTCTGTACACATAAAATCCTTATGGAAGATGAATTCAAACCAACTATCCAACCCCAAAGGCGTTTGAATCCAAAAGTCCAAGATGTGGTGAAAAATGAAATTGTGAAATTACTTGACTCCGGACTTATCTACCCAATTTCTGACAGCTCGTGGGTCAGTCCTATCCACGTTGTACCAAAAAAAGGAGGAATGACGGTAGTACTCAATGACGACAATGAGCTAATCCCTTCAAGAACTGTTACTGGATGGAGAGTTTGCATTGACTACCGCAAACTCAATGATGCTACGCGAAAAGATCACTTCCCTCTTCCATTTATTGATCAAATATTAGAAATACTATCAGGATATGATTATTATTGTTTTTTAGATGGTTTTTCAGGTTTCTTCCAAATACCCATTGCCCCCGAGGATCAAGAGAAGACGACTTTCACCTGCCCTTATGGAACCTTCGCCTATAGGAGAATTCCGTTCAGACTATGCAACGCCCCTACTACTTTCCAACGTTGTATGACGGCTATCTTCCATGAAATGGTAGAAGACTTTATGGAAGTCTTCATGGGCGACTTCTCGGTGTTCGGTAACTCATTTAGTGATTGTCTCTTTAAACTTGATAAAATGCTTGCAAGGTGTGAAGAAACTAACCTTGTTCTTAATTGGGAAAAATGTCATTTTATGGTTAGAGAAGGAATTGTGTTAGGACATAAGATTTCTGGGAAAGGTATAGAAGTCGACAAAGCTAAAATTGATGTAATTGCCAAACTACCTTACCCCACTAATGTAAAAGGTGTTAGAAGTTTTTTAGGGCATGCTGGATTTTATCGTAGGTTCATAAAGGATTTTTCAATGATATCTAGGCCTATGACCCAATTATTGCTAAAAGATGCGAAGTTTGATTTTTCTGAAGATTGCAAAAAGGCGTTTAATATACTTAAAGAAAAACTAACTACTGCACCTATTATAATTTCGCCAGATTGGAATCTGCCTTTTGAACTAATGTGTGATGCTAGTGATTATGCTGTTGGAGCTATACTTGGCCAAAGAATAGAAAAGAAATTTAAGCCAATTTATTATGCTAGCAAAACATTAAATAATGCCCAAGAACATTACACCACCACGGAAAAAGAACTTTTAGCAGTAGTTTTTGCATTCGATAAATTTAGTTCATATCTTATATTGTCAAAAACTATGGTTTACACTGACCATTCTGCTTTGAAGTATTTGTTCAATAAACAAGATGACAAGCCAAGGCTTATTAGGTGGGTTTTATTGCTCCAAGGATTCGATATTGAAATTAAAGATAAAAAGGGTGCCGAGAATCTAGCTGCTGACCACTTATCTAGACTTGAGAACCCTGATATGGAGGTGATTGATGAAAGGGAAATCGCTGATGACTTTCCTGATGAACACCTTATGATGGTAAGAATTAAGAGCAATGATAATACACCATGGTATGCCGACTATATAAACTTTATTGTTGCAAATGAAATTCCAAAAGGGCTAACATCCGACGAGAAAAGAAGGTTTCTAACTCGCGCTAGTGAGTATATTTGGGATGAACCTTATGCCTTTAAATTATGTCCTGACAATATTATACGAAGATGCGTAGATAGAGATGATGTCCCAGCAATATTAGGAATTTTACAACTAGGATACTAAAGCAGCAGCAACGATGACCTTCTCTTCCAAAGGACCAAACATTATAGCCCTAAATATAATAAAGGTCAGTCTCTTTTTCCACCTTTATTAATTCCATTTTTGTTAGCAAGTGAAACTTGAATTGTAATAGGTTATAGTTGTTCCTCAACTTTTCTATCCGATCAGCTGTTGGCAGATAGTATGGCAGAACTGCAGATGATACAGAGAGCGAGGGTGATTAATATTTTGATGCATATTCAAAAAGAGGTATTACGCTTTATTAGATTAAGAATATGTAAATTAAACATCAGTCACATAAGTAAACGATAATAAGCTGACCTGCATAGCAACATCCTCCAAATCATGACCCAATATCATTAAAGCTACTACATAAGTGCCTGGCAACTCTAAATTACCAATGGCATTTAACAATGTGCAACCCTACAACAGTCAAAACATAACAACATTATACAACAAATATCAGCAAATATCAAGTAGGTAACTAACGATTATGAGCACTTCAAGTACATACTGAAGTAAAAATTATATCGTATGCCCCAGTCAGATTAGCTGATATGGTAGCAGCAGAAATGTGTGCAAGATATATTGAGGAGTGGGTTAGGCAATGGGTGATTCAAAAATGAATTTGTTCAAGACCCGATATGTTACATCATGTATTTGATATGTTAATTGCGCCTATTAGGGTCGAACCTGATATGTTAAGAATGCATAAATGTCAAAATCTATTGAAATCTTATGCTTTTTATCGTAATCGAACATTATGGATCCATGGTGTAGCTCTTGAGTTGCTAAAGAAAGCTAAAAGAACCTGCAGTGAGTACGCAGTGCGGTTCCATATTTTCTTTTTGTAGATTGGATTATTTTGATATCGTTACAAGAAAATGTTTATTGAAAAACGTTTTTTTTCTTTTTTTTAAAAATAAAAAAGTGTGTGCATATGCCGATTGAGGTTGTGATAATTAAATCTTAATGATGAGACCTTAAACAAACATGTTGACCAGGTTGGTTCAATTTCCGGCTGTTGCATTTACGTATTAAGCAATTTTTAAACATTCATGTTAATTGGGTGTGCATGAACATATCTTATGAAGGAAACTGATACGCCCGAGTATTCTGTAGGTTTCAATAGGCTTTAAAGAATTGGTAAAAAAACTACCACTGGACGCCACAAGATCATACATAGAGGATACTGATGTGGGGATCCACAAGGAACCGAGCCAAGATTCTAAAGAACTACCATTTGAGTATAATAAAGATTGGGATGACCATAATGAACTCTAATCATCACCAAGGAGCTAAACGTCATCTATTAGCTTGAAGAAATTATGTCTTTTGAGCAAGAATTTGTAAAAATACTAGACTAAGAAAGTAATAGCGAAAAGAAGATTCACATTCTTGGAAATATATGTGTGGTGTTGAATTTGTTAATAATGCATTATTAACAAATGCATGTATTTTTGTTTTTAAAAAAATTAATTTGTTAATATAGGTCATTCTTAGTTTGTGAAGTGCCATGTTCTCATCATGCATGTAAGCATGTATTTTTTTTCTTATATTCGTAAATTGTAACTATATTGATTTTCATTTTGTTTTGTCCAGAAACCATATTATTTAAGCCTTAGCCTCAGCCTTCAAGAGACCATGAAGAACCAGTATTTTTGTTTTTAAAAAAATGATTAAGTTGTTTTCAATCTTTTAAGGTCATGGACAACCTTCTGTTACCTCATTCGAAAGGAATAAACGAAGGAGGTGTGTCTATGAAGGTAATGCAATGGAATATTGCTGCTCCTGTTCAATAGTTAGTGATGGAACTGTCATTATGAACAATCTCCTACAGGTTTGTTCAAGTTGTAGCATCTCTCTTCATATATATTACCCTTCATTCTATGACAATTACAATATCTCCTTGATTCATTAGACTTATCTATTTTATTTCCTGAGAGCAGCATTTGAAAGAAAAGAATGGTCCAGTTATTTAAAGAGTGTTGCTGGATACGGAAAACATGTTGGCTCGTGGCAAGATGGACTTTCCTCTAAGTCTGTAGTTTGCTACACTTAGAGGAAATGATCAGTTGTTGCACAAACTGTTAAAGAAAGGTCTTGATCCAAATGAGTAGGAAAACAATGGAAGAACTGCTTTGGTATGCACATATTTGATTGCAAATTAATTATTACTAAACTGTGCATATACCTCAATTCTTTCATAGTGTTTTGATTTTCTCAGCATATAGCAGCGTCAAAAGGAAGTGAGATTTGTATTAATCTGCTGCTTGACTATGGAGCAGATCCAAATTCTACAGATTCGGAAGGGAACGTTCCTTTGTGGGAGGCTATTATGGGTGGTTATGATACTATGGTTGGACCCTTGGCAAGTTACGGTGCTACTCTATCATCGTGTGATGTAGGGAGGTATTCTTGCATTGCAGCTGAGCAAAACAACTTAAAGTTGTTTAAGAAAATAATCTATCATGGAGGAGATGTCACCAGTGCTAGAAGTGATGGATACACGGCTTATAATGCTTTAGTATGTGAGGGTAACATCGAGATAGTGAAGTTCCTACTAGACAAAGGAGCCAACATTGACCAACAAGATCATCAAGGTTGGACCCCTCGAGACTTGACCGACCAACAAGGACATGAAGATATAAGGAATCTCTTATTGACCGTTAAGTTCACAGATAACCATTAATAAAAAAGGAAAACTTCATGTCGTGTTTTCATTACTAGCCACTGAATCATGTTCGTGTTCGTGAGGTACATTGCACCCACCCGTTTCAATGTGAATTCGGTATCAAATTTCATAACAAAAGACACAATAATAATCTATAGTATTTTGCTCAATTGATTAGCATGGTCTAAAGAAGTTCAATTATGTAGATACACAATCAAGCTCACAGGTATGTCTATATTCCTTATCATAGTCCTTATCACAGAAATCATCACTTATGTATGGACAAAGTCAATAGAGTGTGAAGTATTCTTCATTATTCATGTACAAAGTTGATACATGTCTATATTGAATATCAGCTTGACAACATCAACTTTGTTAAGAGCCAACATTTGTTAGTTGGTCTACAGGCACAATACTCATTTTGAGCAAAGCATCTGGTTGCTATAAACATTCAAGTGATGGTCACCACTAGAGGAACGAGTTCGAAGGATGATATTACTCAGCTATATCAACCTGTACATTTGCTTTTTGGCACTCCTAGAAGAATTGTTGATATAACCAAAAAACAAATTTGCAAACTTGATAATTGTACAATGTTGGTGATGGATGAGGTAATATGAATACCATTTTCATCTTTTATCATTTCTTTTCATCAACTATTTGCACAATGAAAGTGTCTTATCCAGTGATTTAGCATAACATTGAATCTGAATTTTTATTACTTACAACTATCATTTATTTGATGGCTTATTTATAGTTGCAAATCAACTAATCTATCATTTTCTACAACTTTGTGAAATGGGTAGAGATATTAGCCAAGACAATTACAGAATTGGGTTATTCGCACAAGTAAAGTTGCGTACTATGCAATATTTGAATGTGTTGTGAATGCGGTTCGTTATGGTATGAATCGGGTGGAGAACTTGAGGTTAACACATTTACTTTGAAGTTAAAATTGCATGTAGTACTGCTATTCTAATTGTGATATTGCTTCTAATTGGGCATCTTTGTATCACTTGTAAACTGCAACAATAGTTATGTTTTTTTCATGGTATGTTATATATTTAATTAAAACAATGTGAGTATCATAGCCACATGGAACACGGAACGGGATCTCGGATCATTAAGTTTTCTAAAATTGGTACGGGAGGAGGGGGAGGCTCATTACGGATCGTTCAGGTTCGATGCACCAAATTGGTACAGTGTACTGTATTAATAATAGTAAATTTCTACACTTATATACATATTAAGCCACACATCAATCATATGTTAATATACACTTGCATGTGTTTCTTTTTGAAATTTTCACCGTATTTGGTTTAGAATAAGTCTTTGGTTTCAATATTCCTTAGTTGGAGAAGTCATATGCATTGCAGTTAAATGCATTCATCCATTTAATTTTATAAACTTTTTATAAGTTTAGAATAAGTATTTGGTTTCAATATTCCTTAGTTGGAGAAGTTCCACATAAATTTAGGCTAGGTCATGTTACATTAGGCTTCCAACATCTTTTGAAAGTTTAGTTTTAATTAACGGATGCTAAAATGACCATTATGATTTCCTTAATATAATGCTCATTCTTATGTGTAGGTTCAAGAACAATCCACACCGGAAGATGTAGAACTTGCGAACCTTCTTTGACACCTAATAGAAAATTATCGATGAATATTAAAGCTTTGTCATTTCCAGTCCAACACTTCATAAAATGTGCTCAACACAGGTTAGACCGAGATAACAGGGCATTTGTTTTTCAATTACTAGAGATGGGATAAATCAAGTGATTTGTTTCTTAGACCTTAGATTAAGAATAACACTATTAAATATAGTATCATAACATTTAGTTACAAAATTCTATTAAATAAGCTAATACACTTATTTGATATTTTAACATTGCGAGTCATAAAACCATTGTTTTACCAAATTTTGTTGCTTCATATGAAAAAGTAGTTGGTAAAAAGAAAGTATTACTGTAACATTTAATCTTTGGTTGTTGTTCACCGGAGCTAAAAGAAGGGATTGAAGATTCATCATTGTGATCAAGATGGTAAATGCAATAAATCAACAATCAATGTTGTTTACAAATGAGTTCTGTTTCGAATTTGAATTGGCATCATTAAATATATGTGTTGGTATATTTATATCTTATTTTTCTTTAACTTATTATTTTAACCCTAATAACTTTTTTAAAGGCTTTAAATGGTACTCCCTTCATCCCAAAATAAGTGTCCAGGTTCACCTTTGACCTTAAATATTTTTTTTGTTTTATATAATACTTGATGAAAAATTATACCAACGAAGAATACACTTAAAACTCAATTCATTCATATATTTTGCATCAATTATTGTATAACACCCGCAAAAATAGATAAAGTCAAAGTTGAAACAGTTTGACTATCGGTGTCCTTACAAATAACAATTAACTTTCTCTTAAAAATTTTCAACCGTAAACCAATAGCCTAACAAAATAAAATGAAATCGGCGTCCTTAAAAATAATTTTACGTTAACTAACACCATCAAAATTATAATTACAAGTCATGCCCGCCCATCGGGCGGGCTTTGAAGTCTAGTGTGTGTGTGTGTGTATATATATATATATAGTTTCAAAGCCCGTATATATATATATATATATATAGTATGTATATATATATATATATATATACTAGTTTCAAAGCCCGCCCGATGGGCGGGCATGACTTGAAATTTACGTAAATAGGGTTATGCTATTGTTATTTTTGTACCATTTAGTATGAGTTGATGTATAATACATATTTTGTACATTTAAAATACATGGTAATTAATTTTTGTAGTGTTGTATGTTTAAAATAGGTATTCATTAATGTACATATTAGAGCGTATAGATTTTACTTAAATGTCTAGTTGTATAATTTGTTTGTATATTCCGATCAAAAGGACTGGTTTGAAAGGATTGGAGTTTTGTTTGGTTTTTTATATAACATTTTCGAATGCATATCTTGCATGCATTTACATAACCGTATCTTTTGATGCAGTATTTAGTTTACATTGAGGGGGTTTTTTATAGCAAATGGGTAAATGAGGGGTTTATGTTGCACTGCCAAACATTTTGTTAAATACTGATCTGATATTTCTGCATGGGAGAAGGTGCAAAGGCTGAATTAACACCAGAGTTAAGCCTTGAAATCATGCCTTTTGAGTGTCTTCTTTTGATTATTTATACAACAATTCATTTACCACAATCCACAAAACACTCTTAACTAATAAAAATATCTTTCTTAATCACTTATCATCACAACCACATAAATTTGGTTATTTATACCATTGCATTATCGCAGGTTAGGGCATAAATTTTAATAACCCTATTTCTAATTTCGAAACATAAAATCTTTGATCAATGGCAGCTACACCAAACATCAATGAGTTGAAAGAAGAATGTGGCTCAGACAATCTAGCCGATGCATTTAAGTTTTTGTTCTCTTAATACATAACAGAAGAGGAAGGATTTCTCATCCGGATGGGGGTTGAATGCACCCAGCTGAGGGCCAAGATCGAAAAATGTGAGAAAACCATGAATGAGGTTGATTCATTTGGCCCTTTTCATGAGGTTGCGACAACTGGACATGATTTCCTATTTGAAAATCAGATGAGGGACCATCGGAAACTTGATTTAATGTCTCAACTCCTAGTGTTGGCTCGCGAAGGAATCGATGAGAAGGAAGCTCATGTGGAGCAGATGGAGAATGATGAAGACTCCGAAGATGTTTAAGATGTGTTTATGGTTTTCTTTTGTGTTTTGATGTGATTATGTCTTTAGTTTATGAACATTGTTATGGAACTTTGTTGTAAATACTATGATGCTATCTACTGGAAGTAACTGATCAATGATCTGACTTTTTAGTTTTAATCAAGTTTTTACTATGTTTATAATTTACATTTATTTTTACTTTATGATAAAAACTGAAATCTAAGAAATACTAGCCCTAGATATGATAAACTATTTTTCCTAAATCCTATTTGATAAAAGAAAATTTTAGAAAAAAGAAAATTATTTTTTTGATTTATATTTTATTTATTTTGAATTAGAAAATAATTTAAACTAAATAAACGATTAAAAATAGTAAAACTTGAAAAATAAATCTGAAACTTTTTCTAAAAATGCTTAATACTAAAGGGAATGTAGGAAAAATAAAGTGGACCCAACTGCTTATTCAGATAAGCAGTTAATAAGCTAGAGAAGTAAATAAGCTAAATTTGAAAAGAAAGGTTAAGTATAAAATTATGCAAAGTATAACTTGAAAAAGACCCAAGGGCAGATGGTTGTGTGTGGTGTGTTGGTGTTCTAAGTGTGCAGACCAGGGTTCGAACCCTGGTTTTGCACTTTTTTCTTTTTATTTTATTTTTTTGATTTTTCTTTAAAAACTTAATAAGCACAAGAAAATAAGCTATTTTTATAAAAACAACAATTTATGAAAACTAATAATGAAGAAAAGTAGCTAAAGCAAATTGGAATTAAGCAAATAAGCTACTACAAACTTAAGCAAACTGAAATAAGCTAAAATAATCTAAAAGCAATCCTACTTAAGCAATAAAATCAGATAAAGCAATACCAACAAGCAATAAGCACAAATTAACCAAAGATAAGCAGATGAGTACTAATGTGCAGGTTACAGCAGTCCAAAGAGGCACATTCTAGCTTAATTTTAAGCACTAAGAAGCTCAGAACAAGGATGAGATTTGTGAAATAGCAAACTACATCAAGCAAACTACTTAGATTATGAAAATTAAGCAGTTTGAATAAGGAATAAGCACCTAAAAATGACCTAGAAAACTACCATTCAGTACTGATATGGAACAGCATTCTGATGCAGGTTCACAACTGAATATGACCAATTCACCTCAAAATCCTTATCAAATGATTCCAGTTCTTAAACATCAACTTAAATCACTTAAATGCACATACAAGAAGCAAGAGTAAGGACTATAACTAGTTATCTTAATAATAAGCTAAATCAAACAGTCTACAACCTCAAGTCAAGAACAACCAACTTGATTCTATAAAAACCTTCAAATCAGCTCAAAACAACCTACAAACAGCTTATATAAGTGAAATTAAGCTAAATCAAAGTATCCAAGTTTGCACATGAACAATATCCTACTTATTTGACTATTTTTCACCTTGTGCCAAACACCCCTTAATGGGAATGGTTTGAAATTTAAAGCTAAGAAAGGCCAATTTAGACTAAGTTTATGAAAGACAGATGGTTAACTAGTTGTATTAAGCACTTTTGAACAACTTTGAATAGAAATTAAGCACTTGATTAAGCTATAACTATTTTAAACTATTTTTTTTTTTGGTATTTTTATGATTTTTAAGTAAAAACAACAAAAACTAAGTGAAAGCTATAAAATAAGCATAAAATACCATCAAATAGAACAAATAAACAACAATCAACCAAATAAGCACTGAATTAAGCAGAAATAAGCTAGATGCATTAAAAAAAAACTTGAAACTTACAAAAGCCCTTGCACAAACAGGGAAAATTATGCTCGAGGAGCTACTCTACAAGCTTTAGCTTGTCAAAAGACAAGCTAGTAACAGCAATAAGCCCTTCCAGGTCTGGCTTATCATCCACAACAGCTTATTTGACCTTTCTGTTGACTATTTTTGACTTTTATGAATTATTTGAAATTAAAACTGATTCAAACACTAATAAGCTCACAAATAACTATTAGAAGCTAATATGAGCTTATTCAAATAGAACTTTAGCTTATGGAAGCTTTAAATAACTAGTTTAGCTTATTTTTGTATTTGGTTTTAGTTTTTCTTATTTTTTTTGAGTTTTCACTATTAAAACAGATTATACTAATATAAAGGCACAAAAAGCTATGAGTTAGCTTAAATGAGCTTACAGAGATAGATATAAGAGATTATTAGAGATTTTCAAACATAAGTAAACATGAAATAAAAACTTAAGAGTAAATTTGCACACAAATTATAAAGGAACTGAAATTATATTAATATAAGAACTTGAGTACAATTGAAAACAAGAGATTAAAGGATTACAAACTAAGATTGAAAGCTTAATTAACCTAAAAAATAAAATGGCATAATAACGACTTAAAAAAAACTACTCAAACTGTGGTGAGGTGAGGGGTATTTATAGCTGAGCTCAGGTGGGAAGCTAGGGTTTCCAAGTGCTTTCTAGATCATCAATCAGAGCCATCCAATCATTGCATCATCATTTGGGTCAATAACAGCCTTCGGATCAATAGAATGAGGTGGCTTGTCCAATTAAATTGCTCCATTTGTCCACTGTGGCAATCCGTGTGTCAGTCCTTGTCAGAGCTTCTAGAAGTACTACTTAAAGTACGGGTAAAAATGGTGAGAAGCAGGGTAAAGGTGAAAGGGATGAGTGAATAGTAACTAGGTTTGGCGGGTTTTTATTTTTATTGTTTGTTTTGACCTTTTGACCGGGTTTAGGGAACGGGTTATACGGGATCCGGGTTGTAATAAAAGGGGAATTGGGCTGGATTGGATGTTGGGCTTGAAATGGGATTGGGTTATTTATAAAAGCCAGTTAAGTGTTTTAATGATAGAATTTAGGATTAAGGGCCAAAGTTGCCAATATGTAAATTTTAAGGACCATTTTTGAAAATTTATTCCAAGGACTATTCTTGACTTATGATGATTCTTCAAGGATAATAGTGATCCAAACTTGAAATCTCTTCCCCGGTGTTGGCTTTAAATACTCTTTTCCAAATCTCGTGCTCGTTTTGTCTTTTTGTCCATATTTTTGTCCAATTTTTACATATCCGTTGCCTGCACAATCACAAACACAAATATCTTTGGCATTATGGTTAGTTTTTGGTCGTTTTGGTCTGATTTTGGTCTAATAAAGGTATGTGTTTTCACACATACCAATCCCAGAGAGGTTTTCATCCAACTTCGATCTCTCAACCATAGGGGTGTCAACAGGATCACTTGAATCAAATCCAAATTTCTTCAATATTTCATTTGCATACTTGGATTGATTAATGAAGATGCCTCCAGGACTTTGAGAGATTTGTAAACCTAAGAAGAATGACATTTGTCTCATCATAGACATTTGGAACTTAGAACTCATCTCTTTAGAAAATCGGTCACATTCCATAGGATCAGAAGAGGCAAAAATAATGTCATCTACGTAGATTTGGACGTGAAGTAGATGTTTGCCAGTTTTCCTAGTGAATAGTGTAGGATCAACAACACCTTTGGAGAATATGTTTGCCAGAAGAAACTTGGACAAAGTGTCATACCATGCCCTAGGTGCCTGCTTTAAGCCATAGAGGGCCTTCTTCAAGTGATAGACATGATTGGGACGATCAAGGTCCACAAATCCTTCAGGTTGGCTTACATAGACTTCCTCTTTCAAATCACCATTTAAGAATGTTGTCTTTACATCCATTCGGTAGACTGTCATATTCTGACTGGCAACATTAGCGAGAAAGATTCTGATAGCTTCAATTCGAGCAACTGGTGCAAATGATTCTTCAAAGTCTATGCCCTCTTCTTGACGATAACCCTTTGCAACAAGCCTTGCCTTATTTTTCAGAACATCACCATGCTCATCGAGTTTCACTTTGAAGATCCACTTTAGAGCGATAATCATTGCACAATCTTGAGGAGGCACTAATTCCCATACTTCAAGTCGATCAAACTCATGAATTTCTTCTTGCATTGCAGTAAACCAGCAGCCTTTAGACAAAGCATATTTGAAATCTTTGGGTTCGACTTTGGATAGTACGGAATTAAAAAAGCACCACAATGCATCAGTGGCAAGTTGCTTTCGTGTGGATACCGGACGAGAGGGATTCCCAATGATGTTGTCAATCGGATGATCATTGGTCCATTTTCTGAGATGATCATGTGGTTAAGAGTAGGGAACTGATGTTGCTGTGTTAAGATCCCTTGAAGAAGATGTCTCTGTAGAAGAATCAGGAGCAAATATATTCTCGAATGGAACATCATCAGCAAGAGCAAAAGGATTTACTTCAAAAGAATTGTCTACTGCAGAGCCTTGCTGTACCGAAGGAGATCGAATATTTGATGATGATGGTTAGTGACTGGCAGATGGTGCCTCTTGACTGATTGAGACAGACACAGATGGACCCTCTGAATTTTGTGGAATTAGAGCATCAACAACTGGAGGTACAGGTGGAGCTTCCATTGTAGTATCAACCATTGGTGGCTCAAAGTATTCATCAAACATCGGATCAAACAACTTCTTCAACTCTTCACTGGTAGGTGGTACAAAAGGAACTGCAGGAGTGGGATTCTGTACAAGACCTGAACTGATTGGTCCAGGTGACAAAAGGTTAGGAGCGGGTCCAGAACTAGTTTTTCCAGGAGCTATTTGCTCAGTCAGCTCATCGAATGTCACGTGAATAGTTTTCATGATTTTTCGGGTTTGTTTATTGTAGATTCTGTATCCCTTGCGATCTGGTGCATACCCAATGAAGAAACCTACATCTGCTTTAGCTTTTAGCTTTCCCAGATCTTGACTGTCATTTATCGGATAGCACAGTGCACCGAACACACGAAGAAAGGAAAGATCTGGTTTCTTGCCATGTATCAGCTCATAAGGAGTTTTGTTGTGAAGAGTATGTATCAAGGATCGGTTTTGGGTGTAACACGTTGTGGCAATGGCTTCTGCCCAAAGAAACATCAGTGCCTTGGAAAATATTAGCATGGTTCGTGCAGCTTCCACAAGAGTACGGTTTCTTCTTTCAACAACGTCGTTCTGCTAAGGAGTGCGTGGAACACTTTTCTGGTGAGTTATGCCAATATTTTCATAAAATTGACTGAGTTACTGGTTAACAAACTCAGTTCCATTGTCTGTACGGATGATTCTGACAGTTTTGTTGAGTCTCACTTGCAGCTGTTTGATAAGGTTGATGATAACCTCAGGAGTTTCGTCCTTGGATCTCAAAAACTTCACCTATGTAAACCGAGAGTAGTCGTCGATCACCACGAGAACATAATTCCTCCCATTTATACTCTGCACTCTCATTGGTCCGCATAGATCCATGTGAAGGGTGTGAAGAACTTCCATGATGGTGTTGACAGTTTTGGGTTTGTGAGTATGCTTCTTGCTTTTGTCCAGTTGACAAGCAGAACAAAGATGATCCTTTTCAAACTTTAATCTGGGCATGCCTCATACAAGATCTTTGCGAGAAAGTTGATTTATGGTGCCGAAGTTTAAGTGATTTAAACGACGGTGCCAAAGCCAAGATTTGGTCTTTGAGGCCTTTGACAGCAAGCAAATGGGAGAGGACCGCATCATTTCTTCAATAGAGATGGTGTATAGATTAGTGCCACGACAGCCTTTAAGAAGATCAATGCCATCCAACTCTCTGACGAAACATGTGTGTTTTCTGAAAGCAACTTCAAGATTGGAATCACAAAATTGACCAACAGAAAACAAATTATGCCCTAGTCCTTCCACGTAGTATACCCGGGAAATTACAGTGTCGCCAAACACATAGTCTCCATAACCCATAATCACCCCAAAATGTTTGTTCCTGAATCTAACTGTCCCGATAAATTTTTTCACAAAATTCTTGAGCCGTGAGCGATCCCCGGTCATATGTTTTGAGCAGCCTGAGTCCAAATACCAAAGGACGATTTGTACGACCTGCATTTGAAACCAGACAATGATGGATAACTGAAAAAGGTAGATCCCTATGTGCAACTGGGGTTCGTTTGGTTAGCACACACAAATTCGGGAACAAAAGGATTCATAGATGCCATGATATTAACAGTGGAAACATCACTAGTAGCAGCAATTGACCTAGTTACAGGGCATTGTGTCACTAAAGGTAAAATTCGACCAGTTGGCTTCCATTCCTTAACAATCACTACCTTATGATTATTCATTCTAGTTAAGGGGCACTGATCTCCTAAAGTGAATTTTCTTCCAGTGGGTCTCCATTGATAACCGACATTAGCAAACATTTTTCCTGTTGCTTTCCAAATTTGCTTACTCAGTTCAGTTTTCCTAACATTCTTAACTGGGGATCGTTTAGGAGACATCAAAAATGACACAACACAATCATCATGATTACCAGAAATTGAACATTCGTTACATATTTTATAGACAGCATTAGAATTTGAATTAATTACAGTACGCTTAAAGCTAATAGTAGAATCAACACGATTCATTCCATTCAAAGCAAACTTATTGTTCCTAGGGTGAACTTCTACTTTCTTCTCATGATCACTCTTAGCCGGCGCAGTCCTATCTTTCTTTGCATTGCGGCTAGGCTTTGACCCGCTAGCTTTGGTGTCACAGTTTACTCCTGTAGAAGCAATGATGGGAACATTAGTTTGCTTCACTGCCATTTGTTTTTCTGTTTTTAATGTGCTGGGTTCAGATGTCGTTAATGGTACATCAAAGGTAACTTGCTTATTCTTAGTCATTGAGGATAATGCAATAAATCTATCTCGCTTGTTATCAATCTTAGGACATGTGCCAATGACATATTCTAAAAGTTCCTGAGACCGTTTATTGAGGAAGCAGGCATCTATAACTGCACTATCAAGTGGTTTATCTATCCTAACCTCTTCTATGATCTCACGCAGGGTATCAAGGCTATCCTTAAGATGAGTGAGATATACTTGGTGGGCAGACCTATTGTTCCTAAGAGGAGGCGGAATAGGCACAACATCAACAACATACTTACTACAAGCAGAAACCTTTGGAACCACATTCTCACTAGTGATGATTAGCATTTTCCCTTTCACTTGAGTCTTTAGATTCTCAATCTCATTTAGCAAAGAAGTTATCTTTTCATTGTGATTGTTACGTGTGACTTTAATCGAGTCATATAACTCTTTGAAATGCTGTTTGGCTTTTGAATTTTCAGCTTGGAAACACTCATTTTCATATTGTAACTTATTGATAGTGTCTTGATAGTGAAAATTATGAAAATCTAAAGACGATGGTTTATGGGTGCCAATTACTTCACTTTTATTTGACTTTAATTGGGCAATTTGGGCCCTCAATTTTCGAATCGTGTTAGTGTGAGCTTGAAATTTTTCATCGCGTTTGCTTAATTCAAAATATGCATCAAATTCAGGAGCATCCAAAGATGTCTTGGCATTTGAGATTTTCATTCTTTCTTCTAAATATTGATACTTTAATTGCAAATTAAGATTATCAACCTCTAGTTTTGAAAAATGTCTAACCATGTTATCATGGTCATCATTTTGAATTTTCTTATGCAATTTCAAATTCTCCCCCTCAAGCTCAACAACACGATTCTGGGTAACATTCAATGCAATAGACAACTCATGAAATTGACAAGCAGTTAATGTAGAATCAGTAGCAGTATAAAATACATCCTGAGCAATACATCTAGCAATCAAATTCTCATTGGTGATGAGAATGTTCTTTCTCTCAATCTCACGACTCTTAAGTTCTATCGCATTTTGGGACACCTCATTTTCCATATCTTTAAACACATCTTTCATCTCTTTCACTTAAGTTTTAAGGGTTTTTTGCATGCCCTCAAAATGTTCCTTGAGGAGTTTAAAGAATGGAATAACCTCAGTTAAGAAGCACTGTTTTGTTAGTTCAAAACCCCTTTCCCCCTCAGTAATTCCCGTTGGCGTAATTCTCTTCTTACATGTTTTATCAAAATCGGCAAATAGTTGACAAAGAACATATATGCTAATTAGAGTTTTACATTCTGTAGGAAGAGTTAAAGGAACTAAGTGCCTAGGTGTATTAGGAGGATACACCGTTGCAGCCGCAATTTTCCTAAAGGGTGGAGTTTTGGCTTTAAGTTCATCGGCCTTTCTCTTTTCTACGTCCAAAGACCAAAATATTTGTTCAGGCGTCAACTTAGTTTGAGGTACAAAAATAGTCAATCGATTTTCCTCATAGTAATCATGGGGTTTGATTATGATTCGATTGGCTATACATTTGGGATCCTTCATTTTTTCAGTCAATCTTTCTCTATTTCTTACTTCTATCTCATTACTCTCTTCAAATGATGACACCTCAGGAGGGGCATGACCAGGATTAAGCAGTTCATTTCCATCATATAATGCAGGTTGGGCTACTTTAGCACTCCTAAGGAAAGCTAATTTAGGTTCACCTACATTATTTTCACTATGTTTATCACACAACTTTTTCTGCTTTTGAATCATTTGAGCAGTTTTTCTGGTTTGGTCTTGTGTGTACAACTTGTTTTCAATCTTATTCTCTAACGTTTTAAGTCTGGAGAAATCATTTAAGAGTTTTGTTTCTTTTTCTTTGAAATCTTGTTTTAGTGTATTTACACTCTCTTGAACCTCCTGTTTTTGTTTAACAGTCTGATCCTGTTGTTTTCGCAAAGAATACAACTCTTTTTTCAATGTTTCTTACCTTAAATTACGTTCTGTTATGAATGTACGCATTTGACTATCAATTTTCTGCTCACGTTCAGTTAGCTCAAATTTTGCACGTTGTTCATATATGGCCACCTGATCTTTATAGATATTAAGTCTAGTGGTCAGTGAATCATCAGGGATAAACACAGTGGTCTCATATAACTCACAAGCGTTATCTACAACAGAAGATGCACTACTTGGTACAACCGACATGTCGTTGTGATTCACATATTGTTCATATGAAATAATATTACTATTTCCCATATCAACCGTATCTGATTCAACAACTTCTGTCTGTTGTACTTTGTTAGGAATCTTCTATTCATCTACCATGTCATATGTGTCATAAAGCTTTAGTACCTCGGATATGATAGATGCATTGGAAGGACCAGCTTGTTGAGGTGATGAGACTACAGAAGACAGATTAGCCATGAAGATGGTTTGAGCAGTGGGTTCATCATCAACATCAGAGTCAAAAGCATCACAGTCATCAGCTTGGAAGATGTTGGGATCATTTAGTGCTAAGTCCTGAACTGGTTGATCATCCACATCAGCATCAAACGTATTCCCCCCATCACCAGCAAGAAACAATAACTTTTCTTCTTCCAAAGTTGCTCCATTCTCTTGAGCTTGCATCAACAACATCTTATCTTTGAAGTAGTCAGAGTTCTGTGGATACTTTGGTTGATTGCAGTTCCTTGCTATGTGTCCAAGACCACCACAGTTGTAACACTTGGGTTGCTTGCCCTGTCCCTGATTAGCATTCCCAACTCTGTTCAGTACATTACCCCGACCCATGTTCCATTGATTCACATTCTGCCTACCCTGAACATTCTGAACCACAACCCTTCCATCCTCCACAGTTGCTTGATTACGTGGATTTGATGAAGTTCGAAGTTGGTTGTTGGTTTAAGGGAGTGTTTCTTTGAACTGTTGTACTAGTAAAGAAACTTGGTTGGAGAGATTATCAATCATCTTGTCAGTATGAGAATATCCTGAATCCAGTTGGGGGTTCACAGCAGATGGTGGGTGCAATGATGATTGGACAAATGATGTCTGATTTTGTGATGAATAGGGATGGTGATAAGCTTGATCAGATGAGGATTGATTGAATGGTTGAACATTTGCATCAAATGCAAGTGGATCATTTGGTGTTGTTGGATTGAGTTTTTCCCTCAAAAGACGATCATAAGCAGCATGCTTTTCATGTTGTTGTAAGTAGGCGTACAGTTGTTCATAATTTGTCTCTCTCAATCCTTTGTTGAGCTTCACGATAGTGATAAATCTGTCCCACTCGGGTGTCATGTTGTTCACAAACTTAGAGTTGAGTTGGATGTTTGGCATTGTCATCCTGATGATCCTCATGTTATTCACAAGCTTGTGAAATCTCACATAATAGTCAGTGATGTTTTCGCCAGGATTCATCTCGAAATGCTCAAAATCGTCATACAATTGAGATTCACGATCTTCTTTGGTCAGTTCAGATCCAGCCAGAAGCAATTTGACATTGAACCAAATAGCTTTGACTTCAGTGTTGAAGTTGATGAGCTTGTAAACGTCTTTGGGAAGTCCTTGAATCACAATGTTGGAAGCTCTAAAGTCAGCATCATAACGCTTCTTTTCCTCCTCATTAAGATCGTTGCAAGTACGTGGCCTGTCGATCCCAAATGTGACAGTCCCATCCTCAGCAGTAGTGACAGCATCTCTAGTGGTGCCCATCTGAAAGGGTCCTTCATCAATGAATTTCAGAATGTTAACACCATTCTCCTTTCCTAAGCAGTACAGTCGTATTCTTTGTGCCCATGATTCATAATCCATCCTATCAAGCATAGGAGGGTGGGTATCGGACCCGGCAGCTTGAATGTCATCAGAAGTAGTGCTTGTCATGATGTAAACTTGTACGAAATTTTACAATTCAATGATTTAAACCGAGAAATAGATTCTTACGCGGGATTTTATAAAAATCAAGAATAGACCGTGATGTGATTACTTGTATTGAGTTATTGTAATGAGTTGAACAAAACTCAGTCATTGTTTGAGTCAAACCGCAGTCAAAAGTATTACTTCAGTACCAAAACGTAGTCACACTAGGCAAACCGCAACAGGCAAAACGCAACTTGGTCAAAACGCAGCTTGAACCAAAATGAAGAAACAACAAACCGCAGATAGCAACACTCAAACCGCAACCTGTAAAATATTCCAAATCGCAATACCCAAAACGCAATAAATGGCAAACCGCAGAAACCACAAACCGCGAATACTTCAAAACGCAGAAGGTCAAAACGTAAACCGCAAACCGCAGAAATAGCAAACCTGTTGGGATTTATGGATTTGATGAGACAAAATAAATAGAAGAATGAAACATGAGGGCTTAAAGTGACAAAAGATGAAAGTTCAAAAGATGGAAGATTACAACGAAATCTTTTATTATTTTAGTTTATTCTTTTGTAAACCCTAATGTCTCTATTATATAAAGAGACATAGGGTACAAGTTTTATCATATATGTCTTCCATAATGTAGTCGACTTAAAGGTGTGTGTGTCTAGGCGTCAAGTCCTCTAATGGACGCCTAGGGTTTGTGTAGTTTAGCCTCAAGATCGATTTGATCCTTGTTATAGGTAGATAACACGTTTTATTATTCATAATAAAATTGAGGCGATTGTAGAAAAACCTTGTTCATAATATTGTTGTTCTTATTGTTTAATCTACTGTGTATCAATATTATATGTCCTAGATAATATGAGGTCTAAATAACCTCGAGCTACAACGATCCAACAGGTGGTATCAGAGAGGGTTGCTCATGATATCTAGGGATTTACAAGGTTTTCTATCGAAGAGGAGCAGATGTGAGAAAGTACGATGGTCTTTAAGGTATAATCGTTTTTTCTTATTAATCTTTTGGAGATATATTGCGACAAAAACAAATCAGATATTTATGTGCTACAATTATTCTGGTTTGTCGTACTGAATTGAAATTATGGATCGGAAGTTGCTAATTGGTTATCTCCAATCAATGGGTCGGTTTGATAAAGGATTTGTTGGTCAGTAGAATATTTAAATTAATTGATCGATTTGGCATGATGAATTTTATATTCATTCTGTTTGATTCACAATCCTCTTGGTGAACGTTTTGTCGCAGGTGATAATAAGTGGGTCGGTAGTTCATAAAAACGTTTGAAGAAGTATCTTGGATTCGTATACCGACAAAAGTGAATCAATATCATTGGCTGAGATTAATGTGTACTTGTCGTATTCTGCTTGAACTTTATTATTTTAATCGCTAATGTGGAGTGGAGATTTTGCAATTCAAGACCAATAATTAGACGATGATAGGTGCATTAAATTGGTCAGAGTGAAACAAGATCAGTATCTTTATTATTTTAATGCTGCTACGAGTTAGTATATACTACTGCTAATTGAGTTCATTCTATTGCTACGCAAAATTTATAGTGCTGCTGTTAGCGTTTATACTGCTGTACGTTTCGGTTTCTACTGCTGCTACAAAATTAATTCTGCTGCTCGATGTAATGTTTCTACTGCTAGCGTTAAGTTTCTGCTGCTGCGCATAAGGTTTATACTACTAGTAGTGTTTGGTTCGTTATATAAGCTTAAGTTACGAGCAGTAAAGGGAAGCATGTAGAGTTTATTGCTTTTTGGTACATACACACAGGGGAAGAAGCACACACACAAAAGGTTTTTGGATTTGTTTTTGGTTCGTTAATGATTTATGGCTCGAAATAATTGTCTTATTGGCCAAGAGGAGTTTTTGTTGCTTCTTTGATGATGCAGTGGAATTTTTCAAGGTTGTGTTTTATCATACCTTTTGACAGGAGGTAACTTGTTTGTTCGTTCAAGTGACTAAGAATTGACAAAACACTTGAAGGAGTTACATTGTAGTGCTCAGTAATTATTGTCAAGGGATTACGGTCTCCCTATACATGAGATATACGTTCGAAGTCGTATTTAGTACAAGGCATAAGACACAGGGTTGGTTTATTCCACTTCAGCATCAAATTCTTTATGATTATTTTTCTTCAACAATATATAAAGCCTACAGATTTGAAGAATCATTTTATGTACATTCATCACTCGAGGGAAAGTTGTTGATTCTTACTACTGTTGATTAGTATTACTACTGATGGTTTAGATTTCTACTGTTTCAAATTCATTTTTAGTGCGGAAAACTTCATGGAGGGTAATTTGAGACATTGGAAGGATGAATTGGACGTGTGGTATTGGTTAGTAGTGGTGAAGATCATATTTTCATACGTTCCCTATTTGTTGATAACAAAAAGGGGAAGAAATATTGTGGTGGCATGGCATGGTTTAAGGGGAAGACGGATTTGTTTCATTCAGGGAGATGATCATATCTCAACTTCTCTACTTCGTCCAGGGAAGTTCGTACACGACTTTGTTTGTTTTGTCATCATCAAATAGGGGAAGATTGTTAGGATTTATGGATTTGATGAAACAAAATAAATAGAAGTCGTGTACGAACTTCCCTAGACGAAGTAGAGATGATGTTGAGATGTGATCATCTCCCTGAATGAAACAAATCTGTCTTCCCCTTAAACCATGCCATGCCACCACAATATTTCTTCCCCTTTTTGTTATCAACAAATAGGGAACATATGAAAATATGATCTTCACCACTACTAACCAATACCACACGTCCAATTCATCCTTCCAATGACTCAAATTACCCTCCATGAATTTCATAATCATCTTTAACAGCAACTGAAGAAACTTTTAATTCCTCCCCTGTTTGGAAGAATCTTCACCATCAGATGAATTAGAACATATGACATCCAAGCTCAGCATCCAATATGACAAGTTGTACAAGTTACCAACAATTCAGTTGTTTAGTTTCAAACTGTACTCAACACTTCCAGATGTGTGACCTTCTGAGAGAGGTGTATCACAGAGCATAAACTCAGTAGGAACTAAGTTTGAACAATCAGTATAAACTGGTGAAGCCAGCAGTACAAACTGATAACCCCAGCAGTACTAACTGTTAGCAAAAAGTTTTCAGAGATAAAATCAAGTTGTAAGTATAATGTGGATTTGAAAACATTTTTGTCCACTTATAGTTTTTAACAAACTATCAGCTATGAATGGATTTGACATGTCTTTACCAATAGCCGTTTGCTATGGACTAGCCAACTCTTCACACTTAGATTTGGTGAGTTGATAACCAACCAGTTTTTGGTAAACTGTCAACCATAAACGGATTTGAGTAGTCTTTACCAGAAACCATTTGATCTGGACTAGTTGATTCTTATGTCGGTTAGACATGGTGAATCAATTACCATTTGTTGTGTGACAAGCATTCACACTTGACAATCCAAGCCACCATACTTTTCAAAGCACAATCCAAAGCAAAAAGCTTTTCTTAACCTGAAATGTTAGTCCAAAACCAAAGAAAACACAATACATAATATTCTCTTTTAACAGTTTTCATTATTGACTAACAAGTTCATAAGCAGTACTAAAAATTACCAAACAGTACAAACTATACAAATAGCACAACTAGCAGTACAAAAACCAAAAACACTTAGACATTAATCTTTTGAAGGATTAAGCATTCCAATACCTGTTACCAAGTATTGAAATCTTCCTACATCGAAACCTTTTGTTAAGAGATCAGCAAAGTTGTCATCAGTGTGTATTTTAACAACTTTTATTAACTTCTTTTCAGCACAGTCTCTTATAAAATGATGTCTAATTTCAATATGTTTAGTTTTTGAATGTTGAACTGGATTCTTAATAATACACATTGTACTGCTATTGTCTATATGTATAATTTTGTTTAAGAAATTGTACCCATAATCAAGCATCTGGTTTTGAATCCAAAGAACTTGAGCACAACAACTTGCTGCCATCACATATTCTGCTTCAGTAGTAGATGTGGCCACCATAGTTTGCTTCTACTACTGAAGCTTCCAATGCTTCATGGGTATCAGTCTGAACTGCTTCAAGTTCTTCTTCTTCCATATCTGCATTACCAGAACCTATATCAAATTGTTCTTCTTCCTCTTCATTATGCCTCCCCTGAGAACTTGATCTATCTTTGTCTTTACCAAATTTCCTCCCCTGTTTGGAAGAATTTCCACCATCAGCATCATCTGAATCATCTGAGTCATCTGAATCATCATCCAATACCATTCTTGCCCTTTTCTACTTGAGTTGATCTTTCAGCTTTTTCACCTTTGAAGATAACCTGTTAAAAACTTTAGCCGAATTCTCCTTGTGGGCTTTGAGTTCATCCTTGGTGCTTGCAAGATCTGTCTCCAAACTTTCAACTTTGGCAACTAACTTGGTACATAATTCCGTCAATGCATTTTGATTAGAACTACCCTCATCACTTCTAGCTGTGTGACCTGCTATAAGAGGTGAATCATGGGGAAAGGATCTAGGAATCACTCTAGGTGTTTCCCTTCTCCTATAAGTGATGCGCAATTGTGATTGTTGGGCTCTTTTAAGTACTTGAGTGGATGTGTGATGGGGATCAGTTGGAACTGCTGAACCTTCACCTAACTCAGTTTGAAGCATTTGAGGAAACAATGGAACTGGTTCCCCTTGAAAAAGCCTACTAGCCATAGCCATATTTTGAAAAACCTTTTATTGAAGGCTAGGAGTTGCAAAAATTTCAGTTGGTTTTGTAAGCAGGTATGTCTTTTTATTCAAAAGTTTTTGAACAAACCTGGGATACATTAAAAACTTTGTTTTGCTGTTAACATTAGATTCCAAACCCTTAAAAATAAATTTTGAAAAGTTAAAAACCTTGTTTGTAGACAAGCAAATAAGAGCAATAGCAATATTACTAATGAACTGCTCCCAAGCAGTCTTTTTAGGACTTAAACAACTTAAAAGGGTATGTATAAAAAATTTCCATTGAGGTGAGAAACATCCTTTTTGAAAAGTTAATTTATGTTCAGATGTATCATACCCCATTTTGGTAAGTTCTGCCCATATTTCAGTGTTAGGCATAGTGTTAATACCATCTGAGTCATTTAACTTAATATGTCTCCTAATTATAGACTCGGTAACAAAAAAAGATACACCATCTGTTAGGAATATAAATATTCAGATGAAGGCTCGGTCACCCCGAGCATCTATTTAGCATCTACATAGCTCGTAAGCTTATTTATATTAGCTTAGCAATATTAGTATTAGTATTATTAGTTTAGTCGTATTTATATTTGTGGAGTGGGTCGGGGCTTTCCCCACTGTCAGCTCACTCCACAGCCCACTAGGGGCATAATATTAGTAAGTATAAATACCCCTTCCCACACTTGGGAAGGGTGGGAACTCTAGTCATATTTTACACACACAAGCTAATCTATTACAAGTTTTCTCCCAACTCTCTCTCTCTCTAGTTCATCTCTCTAACTCATCTACCATGGATCTAATCTTCCATAACTCTAGACCACCCGAATCATCCACACAATCAAGAAGGTTATTTCCTACAATTGGTATCAGAGCCATGGTTAGGTTCGGTTGATTGTGTATGCTTGGTCTTGGATTCGCGGTGCTTCATTTTCCTGGCGTTAATCTTTTTTTTGGATCCGTATAGTATTTCCTCAAATATGGTAACTGTTTGTTGATTCATATATATTTTGGGCTTTAACTATTTTGGGCTTTAACTAATTCGTGGTTTTGGAGTGTTTGATCTTGGTGGTAACAGTTTGTGGCTTTAACTTGTTACTTTGGGTCATAACTTGTTGTCTATTTAACTTGTTACAAGTTATGTTGGTGGTAACAGTTATGTTGGTGTTTGATATTGGTATATCAAGTGGTAACGAATTTGGACTATTTTTGGCTTTAACTTGTTACGTTGGAACAACATCTCGAGAAAACGTGTAAACTTACAAGTTATGTTGTCAAGTTGGTGCTCTTTTTCCTGTTTTTGTTAACTTATTTTATGGCCAAAAAGTGTGGTTTTTGTGGATTGTTCTTGGATGCGGTTTGTGTCAAATGATGGTGTGTTCTTTGTTGCTATTTGTGTCTTGCAAAGGTAGCAGTTTGGGTTTTAACTAAAACTGGAATAATGACAAAACTGGTGATAGTGACATACAGTTTTGCAATGGTGCGGTTTGTGTTCTTACAAGTATGTGACTTGTATGCTGTTATGAATTGTGAGCTGGACTTGTTTGGAGTGTAGCTAAAATGGGATAGAAGACAAAAGTGGTGATAGTGACTGGGGCTGTTGCGGTTTGTGTTTTTGCAAATATGCGGTTTGTGTCTACGCGATTTGTCTCTACGGTGTGTATGCGGTTTGTCTAGACTGTTTGTCTGTGCTGTTTGTCCACGCGGTTTGTCTCTGAGGCGTGTATGTGGTTTGTGTCTACGCGGTTTGTCTCTGCGGCGTGTATGCGGTTTGTCTAGACTGTTTGTCTGTGCTGTTTGTCCACCAGGTTTGTTTCAGCTTTTGCATACATGCGGTTTGTCTCTGCTTATGTTAATCATGTGTCTAATCCACTCTAATTGTTATACCCCGTGCCCGCTTATACTAAAAACTTTGACTTTTTACGCGGAAATGTTTGACTAAAACGGACTCATACAAATTCTCCATTTAATAACCATAACTTATAACATTTAACCTTTTAAAAATACTTTGCAAGAACATATACTAGCAAACCTTTCGAACCAATTGCAATATATTTTATAACACAACCACACAACTCTTCTGTGACCCTCGATACGCCGTATCCCTTTTAAGGGATACGCCGTATCACAGCTGAGAGGCCATGCACCGTATCAACCTGAAATGATACGCCGCATCTCCTTAAGCTTCTAATATGACGCATCTGATATATTAATTACGCCGCATCACCTTAAACTTTTGATACGCCGCATCAAATATGTTAGATACGCCGCATTGACCGATTGAGACAGAACATCAGCAGGAAACCTACATATTCTCAACACACCACCAAAATACACTTTGATACCTTTTACAACACTATAACTTGTATCAAAACACTCCCTTTACATTCAAAACCATATCCAACTATAATACACGGCAATTGACCCGTTTGACTCCAAAATGGGTACATTTTACACATTAGCCAAACACCCCCTTAACTTAACTCTTAAACACATAAAACATACTTTAACATACCAAATGACTTCCAATTCATTACAAAACACTTGACATAGAATCTAACACTTGTTTACTCATTTCAAAACATTACTTGACTCACGGGGGTACAAACTTATACACGAGCTCGGTATCTACTTAAGCTCTACATTCTTACCAATCTACCCACATTGCATAACCATGCCTTAACCCTTATATCCTTACATCCAAGCCATAGCATAAGCACCTACAAAAGGGTTAGACAACTAAACCGTAAGCGATAACGCTTAGTAAGTAAAACGACTATAACATACAATATACTTCAATCCACATGATGCATCATATACATAACCCACTTACTTCACATCACATCTAACACATAACATCAACTTATCTCATAGCATCCATTCTTCACATAAGCCATATCTTGACATCACATAGGCATAACACAAGCTAATCTTTCTTGACATAAACATACATAACACATAATGATGGAATTCCATATAACATACGCTATCATCATTTTACTTACCTCAAATCCAAGCTATATAACACATCAAGAACATCATCATCACAATGATCCATCATCATCATCACCATCCTTCATAAATAATAAAACCTAACAACATAACAAATAATAACATAACAAGGGTTATCAAAACCCATCCAAACATAATCATCTTTCTAATCAAATCATCATATGATCATACCCACATCATATGATGATTTCCCACTTAAATCACTAACTTGAGAGGGATTACTTACTTGATAATCAAAGCTAAGAAAGATCATAAACATGGATCCTTTATCTTCTCCATCATAAGCCATCACCTAGCTCTATTTTCCCTCCTTTTCTCCTTGGTTCGACATTCACAGGAAACACACTCTCTTTTACAGGAGAGTGTGGAAACTTATAGATAAATGGGGAAGATTCTAGCTACAAGGGCAATTCTGTCAATTCTGCTTATTTAAGGTCGATGCGCCACATCTATCTACATAGATGCGCCGCATCCATGCTACCCCTTATATACGCCGTATCTACTTCTCCAATACGGCGCATGGACTATAACAAGTCGGTTCTACTTTCCATTCTACCATACGCCGCATGTAACTTCCTAGATGCGCCGCATCTAGGCTATAACAGACTAACACTTAACACTATAATCATTTGCCCTTAGACAACCACATACTCTTAGTCAAACATACTTAGGCTCGGGTCAACTTCATCTAGGGTGGGGTCCCACTACCCGGGAAACGGGTCTAACAATTCTACCCCCTTATTTAGATTTCGTCCCTGAAATCTCTCGTCTAAAACTATCCAAAACTAAATTCGTGACATATACATGTCCTTGTTCTCACGCTTTCTAAGCCAATTCCTTGCAATGATCTAAATGATCTTGCAAGTCCTAAACTTACTATACATATACATAACTCCAAAATCTACTAAAAACACGCTTCTCATCGCAACTTGTCTAAAATTTCAACTATGACTACTTGTCGCATGGAAAATCTACTACTTTGACTCTATATGAGTCAAACTTTATCACTATAAACACGGCATTCAACAATGCACTACTCATAACATAACATCATAAATCCGGCAAATCTCACATTCCACATAATATCAAATACGCATCTATACTAAAAACCGGCAACTTATCTCAAAATATACAAAGTACCATACAAATGGCACCCTCAAAAAATCTTTCTTACGCATAATTTAATCATACTTTCTTATCAAATTTCTGGAATTGCTCACAAATTAACTTATCAAATTAAAACATAATTCAATTTAGGCATCAAACTTACGGTTTCACACATTACCCTAACTCCACTATAAGTTTTATTCATATTTATCTTTTCTTATGATGTCTAACCGGTTTTAGTTTTCACTATCTCATATCACTATCCGTACTCATGTCATATCGGCTACACATAAGCCCACTCTTTTGTAACTCTTCATTTACATAAAAAGGCGTCCCGATCTATGTAAATCAAGAAATACAAATTCATGGTTCGGTGATTTACAATTTCTTCATTCAAATGAAAAGGCGTCCCCATCCATTTAAATCAAGAAACCATAAACCATCCTACTTATATGCTTCCAACCTAACACTCGTACATACTTTTCTTTCCATATTTACTAGCCTTGGATCCAATCTCACTAACTTTCATCCATGCCATAAGGCAAGCTAACCACCATGCCGTAAAGGCAAGCTGACAACCATGCCATAAGGCAAGCTAACATCATGCCATAGAAGGCAACTTAACCTCGTGCCATAAAGACACCTTACATCGTGCCATAAAGACACCTGACATCGTGTCATAAAGACACCTGACATCGTGTCATAAAGACACCTTAACATCGTGTCATAAAGACACCTTAACATCATGCCAAGGATATAGGCAAACCATGCCGGTGAAGGCAAGCTAACAATCATGCCATAAAAGGTAAACTAGGCCATCCCAAAGGATGCCAAAACTAGAGCATTGGATCCAAGCTATATCTGTCTTATCATATCTACTCACTTTATCTTTCTTGCACTTTTATAATTAGGCACACACTGTCAATTATTCAATTTTCATTGCCTTACGCAATCTCAACATTCACTATCACGCTTTCTATCATCTTGGCAAATCTATATAACACTTTCACATTTATTATGTTAGCATTTTCACAATGCACTTATCTTTCATCCGTCAACCCCAAGTTGACTCATACACTAACTATGTGCCATCTTTATTTTAGACAATTTATATGTAATGCTTATTCATTACAACTTACACATTTCTACGTGTTCTTACAACACACTCTTACTATTTTCCGTCAACCCTTGTTGACCATGTTCTCACCTCATACTGTCACTTCATTTAGTTTATCCCACTCACACACAAATAAACCTTACATAGGTTTATTCTATAACACTTTCATTAATTTCATCTTACATATTCAAATATGTTAATATGATCACATTCATGTTTTACAACTCTTTCTAGCGCACTTCGAGTCACCTATGACATCTAGCGCAATCTATATTTTATTCGTCACTTTGACTCATCATACTTTACCATATATCACTAGCACTTTCAATTTATCATATTTTATATGTACCATGTTCTCATCACTTCTTAACTTTACACTTTAACTTTCTCGGTTAGTTTAGCATATAAGAAATCATGCTTCTCAAAACATCAAGCTATAAACATACTTCTCTATTCACTTCTTCCTTATCTAAATCTTTTTTAAGCATTTATGCTTTTTCAATTTATTAGCATGCTTCTTAACTCTTTTCACATATCAATGTTTTCTTTTTAGTTTTACCGACCACAACCAGGTCAACACATAACACGCATTCTAATGAATCTATCGCAACTCATACATTCCAATACAAACGTGCTCTCAAGCACACCACATAAAACTTAGACATACAATAAACTTACCATAGACTTATCATCATATAAACAACAACACTTAACATCATATATGTGCAATCATATCATAACGCTTAACACTTATCCGACAAGTGTTAAAACATTCATAACATAAATCAAAGCATAAAGTCTATGGCTCATATATCACTTTGCATAACCAAGCAATGTCTAAGCATCGACCTTCTAACTAACCACAAGCAATAGCCCATCTTATAGCTAAGGCATCATAAACCTTAGTTCACTTACCAACCCGTCTCTAATACCTCTTAACATTGCTACTAGCCATCCATCACTATAGCTTTACTCTAGCTTCACATAATAGCATTACAATCACCGGCACCAACCGAGGTGCACGGCTAACTAATAATTTAAACATTTCAAGTCCCCATGGACATTGCATCGCATACACATCAACACTATCACAAGCATACTTCGTCTATCATCAATAGGCTCAACTAACATAAAACATAATTCATCTAACACCTAGCAATTAGTTTCCGCGCAAACTAACACTTACATCTAAGGCTTCTACAAGTGGTTTAAGACTAGGCACCCTATAGTGGAAACCTAATTCACTTAAACCGAAGCTCTGATACCAATTTGTTACACCCCGTGCCTGCTTATACTAAAAACTTTGACTTTTTACGCGAAAATGTTTGACTAAAACGGACTCATACAAATTCTCCATTTAATAACCATAACTTATAACATTTAACCTTTTAAAAATACTTTGCAAGAACATATACTAGCAAACCTTTCAAACCAATTGCAATATATTTTATAACACAACCACACAACTCTTCTGTGACCCTCGATACGCCGTATCCCTTTTAAGGGATACGCCGTATCACAGCTGAGAGGCCATGCGCCGTATCAACCTGAAATGATACGCCGCATCTCCTTAAGCTTCTAATACGACGCATCTGATATATTAATTACGCCGCATCACCTTAAAATTCTGATACGCCGCATCAAATATGTTAGATACGCCGCATTGACCGATTGAGACAGAACATCAGCAGGAAACCTGCATATTCTCAACACACCACCAAAATACACTTTGACACCTTTTACAACACTATAACTTGTATCAAAACACTCCCTTTACATTCAAAACCATATCCAACTATAATACACGGCAATTGACCCGTTTGACTCCAAAATGGGTACATTTTACACATTAGCCAAACACCCCCTTAACTTAACTCATAAACACATAAAACATACTTTAACATACCAAATGACTTCCAATTCATTACAAAACACTTGACATAGAATCTAACACTTGTTTACTTATTTCAAAACATTACTTGACTCACGGGGGTACAAACTTATACACGAGCTCGGTATCTACTTAAGCTCTACATTCTTACCAATCTACCCACATTGCATAACCATGCCTTAACCCTTATATCCTTACATCCAAGCCATAGCATAAGCACCTACAAAAGGGTTAGACAACTAAACCGTAAGCGATAATGCTTAGTAAGTAAAACGACTATAACATACAATATACTTCAATCCACATGATGCATCATATACATAACCCACTTACTTCACATCACATCTAACACATAACATCAACTTATCTCATAGCATCCATTCTTCACATAAGCCATATCTTGACATCACATAGGCATAACACAAGCTAATCTTTCTTGACATAAACATACATAACACATAATGATGGAATTCCATATAACATATGCTATCATTATTTTACTTACCTCAAATCCAAGCTATATAACACATCAAGAACATCATCATCACAATGATCCATCATCATCATCACCATCCTTCATAAATAATAAAACCTAACAACATAACAAATAATAACATAACAAGGGTTATCAAAACCCATCCAAACATAATCATCTTTCTAATCAAATCATCATATGATCATACCCACATCATATGATGATTTCCCACTTAAATCACTAACTTGAGAGGGATTACTTACTTGATAATCAAAGCTAAGAAAGATTATAAACATGGATCCTTTATCTTCTCCATCATAAGCCATCACCTAGCTCTATTTTCCCTCCTTTTCTCTTTGGTTCGACATTCACAGGAAACACACTCTCTTTTACAGGAGAGTGTGTAAACTTATAGATAAATGGGGAAGATTCTAGCTACAAGGGCACTTCTATCAATTCTGCTTATTTAAGGTCGATGCGCCGCCTCTATTTACATAGACGCGCCGCATCCATGCTACCCCTTATATACGCCGTATCTACTTCTCCAATACGGCGCATGGACTATAACAAGTCGGTTCTACTTTCCATTCTACCATACGCCGCATGTAACTTCCTAGATGTGCCGCATCTAGGCTATAACAGACTAACACTTAACACTATAATCATTTGCCCTTAGACAACCACATACTCTTTGTCAAACATACTTAGGCTCGGGTCAACTTCATCTAGGGTGGGGTCCCACTACCCGGGAAACGGGTCTAACACTAATCATCTAGCTGCTAACACAATATGATAGAACAAGAAGAAGCAAAAGTCATTGCACAATATTTTTCAAAAACTACAACATATCTTCTCGACACAACAGCAACGATTTCACAGTCAACAAAAACAAACTACTCCTCGACTCCAACACTGGACTCAAATTAGAACAAAAGATCTCAGCTCATTATTTCTTTCTTTTCGTGATATGCAAAGGACCTTCATGACTTCTCAAAAGTCAAACACACGAAAGAAATAAACAATCATCATCGATCTAATTTTCGAAGATTATACTTCATTAATATCCGAACAATTAAAAGAAAAATCAAAACAATAAAATGTTTCAATCTTCCTTTTGATTCGGTTATGAAAACACATGAACCACAACTAAAAACAAAGAACGAAGTTAAACCTACCTGAGACCCTATAACAGATCTTGAAGCCAAAATTGTCGTATCACTTGTGTTCAAGGTTCTAGGTCCTCACAGCAACAAATTAATGACACGTATTGTGTTGTTGGATGTTCGCTTACAGCAAGGGAATGAATGACAATATTTTTTTGTTTGTTGTTTTTGTTTGTTCGAAGGAGATAAGGGTATATATGTGATGTTGGTGTTCTTGATCTGTGAAAAGAGATAGATGGGATTGTGATAGAGATTAGGGTTCGTGATGTTGTTGGTTGCTGCATTTGAGGAGAGTAGCAAGGAGGCGTCTGATTATGATAAAATGTGATTAGGGGTAGGATTTGTGTTAAGTGAGATTTAAATACCCGAATTATTAGGGTAAAGGGAGATTTGGATCAGATGTTATTTCAAAACATGGGCCGAGTGAATTATGGGTACCGGGCTTTATCTTCTTTAATCAATGGGCTGCTAGATAACAACTTGTGTTGGGTGGATTGTGTTGGGCTTTATCCTTTTAGCAAACTGACATACTTTGGTCAATTAAAGGTAAATGTGAAGTTAGTATATGATTATAGTTTGACTTAATTTTCCCCAAATTGTTGGACTATAAGGTGGATTTAGATCGGGCTGTGGTGACTTGTGATCCGAGGTTATTGTTTTTGGCAACCGTATGGTTTTGGATTTGGGTTTAAGAGTGAAATGTTTTTGTATATTTGGATCCACAAAGTTTCACGAGGATACACACTTCACGGCTAGTATTTGGGTTTAAGAATGTCAACGTCAGATCAGAGTTGTGGATTTGGCAGAGCTGCTCTATTGATGCCGGCGATTTGAGTGAGCCTGCAAATTAATCTTTACGATTTGAGTAACAGTTGACAAATTGTGATTTGGTTAATTGCGAATTGACAAGTTGCTACTTGACTTGTTGCGACCTGACTAATAGCGATTTGATTGCGATTTGACTTGTTGCGATTAGACAAACTGCGACTTGACTTGTTGCGATTTGATCAAGTTGAGATTTGACTTCTTTGACTTTGAATTGTGAAGATTAGTTTTGCAACTCACTCTTAGTTGTTCTTGTTGATTTCACGGTTTCTCTTGTTGATTTTAGAAAATCCCGCGAAAGATTCGATTTCTCGGTTTAAATCTCAAGAGCTGTAAAATCCCGTGAAATTAATTTTGGACAAGTAGGCTGGACTTGGATTTAGACTTAATAAAACTTACGGGGTGTGACTAACTTTTCAGAATAAGTTTGTACTTCAAGATCGGCAGGAATTGGGAAATTATGGTAACTTGATTGGTTTGTCAATTCACGGGTTGGTGCACTTAGTGTCACAAACATCTCGAGGTTGGATGGATGCATGATGTTTGATGACCCTTGCTCGAGCGTATTTATGGTGATTAGACTTGGATGTTCAAGAAGTGGATATATACGATAAAGGATAGAAGGTTGGGTATATATCACTACCTATATTTAAAGGAGTTACGTTGTTGTGCTCAATATAGGTTCTAAATCACAATTTAGTGCAAGTTTAAGTCGCGGACTTTTTCTTTATCAAGCTTCATCAAGTGATTGTTGTTTCTCAAGCTTCTAATGGGATTGTAGTACAAGATCTTCTCAAGAGGTAGTCAGACTTAAAGACAAGAGGTGATTTGTTTAGAGACGTGTTTTAACCTTTTACTCACTTTAATGTTATACGCATTTCATTGAGCGGTTTTGGCATATTACGAGCTTAAGTGAATTATTAATCTGCTAAACCATTGATGAGGAGGAAAGCAAGGGGTTACTACAAGAGAGTCTTAATCACCATCTTCGTTGCAGTAGTTTCATTTGTCTCTTTCCATGTTTTGTGCCTGTCAAATTCACGATCATCACAGACTCTTAACTTTGGCAAAAAGGTCATTACATGCCCTTTTTGAGGGGGGGGGGGAATTAGTGCGTGTTCTCTAGCGGTTCAGTCTCCAGCGGTGTGAATCTTAGTGGTTCTGGTTACAGCGGGTCAGATCGTAGTGGTTCAGTCTCCAGCGGTTCGAATCTTAGCAGTTTCGGTTACAGCAAGTCAGATCGTAGCGAGTCAGGATTCAGTGATTCAGTCTCCAGAGGTTTGTATATTAGCGGTTCCAGTTTCAGTGGTTTAGCTTTCAGTGGTTTGGGGCTTAGCAATCTGTCTAAGATTTCAGCGGTCTGATACTTACTGTTGTGCAGTTTGTTCTTGAATTTATTTCTCGGTTAAATCTCAAGAACTGTAAAATCCTGTACACAGTACGACAACTATTCCATGCACTGCACCTGATAACATCCAAGCAGCTGGGTCAGACAGCTATGTTTGATAAGACTGACTATAAGTCATGGGCACTGCTAAGAATTAGCGCATGTTTCTTCTCCCTTTGACTATTCAACCGCACAAAATGATCACGAAGTTATTTTGGTTTTCCTTGTTTGAGATTGAAGTTGAATTTCACGAAGGCGTCTACTTAGTTTATCTTGAAGTCGGGGTTGGTTGGATGCATGACCTTCAATGATAACTTGCTCGTGCTTAAAATTTTAAGTTGAAGACTTGGGTTATCTAGTTACCAGCAGTTGGGGTAATTATCACTTAAGAGTCATGGGAGTACTCAGTGTCACACATCAATGACGTTGTCGATAATCGCAAGAGGTGTTAATGTCTCATACTTTGGTTGGGTATTGAGCACTTAGAGATTTACTTGGAGCATTAATTCTCTACATCATTCTTCCAACATTAGTACAAGCTTAAGTAACAAATTTGGGGACTTCTACTTCAGTTTTCAGTATTGGTATATCGGGTTTCCTTCATCAAGTGGTCACTAATCTGTGTACAAGGTTGGTTAGTTGGACAAAGGCTTTAAAAGTTGTGATGTGATCTGTAATTCTCACAAGATACTCTTAACCCAAATTGATGTTCACCAAAATCAAATCAGTCACGCCACATTCAATCTGTTACTGCCTCACGGTTTCTTCTTGGTTTTGTAAAATCCCGAGAAAGAACTTATTTCTCAGTTTAAATCATAGATTTGTAAAATCCCGTGATGATGGACTATGCGCTCTTAACCATGATCGGGTTAAAACCATTATCAAAGTTCAGTCGATATATCATAAATGGCTAGATCGGGGCATTTAATTGTCAAGATGTGACTACGGCGTTAATTCATTATTATTTATTTGAGTCTGAAGTGAAATTTCATGGGTGCGTGTACTTAGTATCTGAAGATATCGGGGAGGTTGGATGAAGATTCTTCGAGATCCTTGTTTGAGCTTTCAACGTTTACAATGACGAGGACTTGGATATCTGGTTATTTTTTCTTTCTCTCTATTTCAAAATAACTATCACTTTAAGGAGTCACGTTGTAGTGCTCAGTGTCACACGAAGTTGTGGATATCCAAGAGGTAATGTACGTCTTATACTTGATGGTTGGTTGGTTGAAGAGTATAGAGTACTTAGGGATTCAGTGTTGCACGAAGTCTCTACACCACTCTTTGTCTCGCATTAGTACAAGTTTAAGTCACAAGTTCGGGTTATGTTACTTCAGTCTCAAGTTCATCATATTGGGTTTTTCTCCATCAGTGGTCACGACATCAAGCCGATAGAATGATAATGGGGTTGGTATGGAGTTAGACGAGAGAAGTAGTAAAGAGAGAGTTATGACGTCTGTACACATCAATGCAGGACTCGCTCTTCATTGGCAATGACGTTTGAACTCAGCAGTTCAAGCCTCGGGGCTCAACATTATGACGTCTGTTCATATCAGTTCAGGCCTCGTTCTTTAAAGAAAAGAAAAGTGTACGCTTGAGTGCACTTTATCTTCAAAAGAAGAGGAATCTTCTTATTTATGGCCATTCTCATTAACAAGATTCATGCTCTTTCCGTGCTTATTCAATCTTCAAGTGGATCGACGCATATTGGAGTATTCTCTTATTCACTTATTCAACCAAAAATTGCAGTTGACAGGCATATGCAATTTTTGAGGGGGGGAAAGGGTGAATAAACAACGTGTTAGTCTTCAAGAACCGTCAAGCGGAGCCGCTTACCGTTGATGGTATTCATATTCACTAGTTCAATCATCAAAAATTGCAGTTTCCAGGCATATGCAATTTTTTAGGGGGGGGGGGGAAGGGTGAATATTAATCTACATGTTGGTTGATGATTGAGAAATGGTCATACGACTCCTGAATACGTCAGTTCAGGAGTCGTGCAAACCATGGTTCTCCAACACTACTTCCTCCATCTATCAAGATGTTGAAGAACATGGTCATGGAATGCTAATCTACATATTCTCACGGGCTGGTACAATCAGTAACAATGGGTTTCTAGTCAATGCTTCATATACACGTCATTACGCTGCATGTACACATCATGATGATGATTTCGATTAATCGTAACCATCATGGGGGAGAGAAATTTGTACACCAAGGACGCACAACAGGTTCATGTGATCGGGCTTAATCATTTATTCCGGTGTTGATAACCGCAGAGATGATCAGTGGTTCAACTTGTTACCTTGGTATTAACGTTTCACTATTACGTCATGGGCTGATTAATCGTAACCATCAGGGGAGAGAGAATGTGTACATCAAGGAAGCACAACAGGTTCACGTGATTAGGGCTTAATATCCAAGGATGGATACATACTATAGATGATCAGTGGTTCAACTTGTTACTTTGGTGTTATACTTAAGACTGAAGAAGGTCGAGTCGTCAGTCTACTCTTCATTCTCTGTTGGGTGTTATCATCTCATGTGTATGTTGCGGGCTGATGGGTTATATGTAAGGTTACTGGAAGGCATTTGGTGAGATGAAGATGATTGGTATTCTGTTCCTCCACATTGGGCAATCTTGAAGAAGGTCGAGTCTACAGTCTTCTCTACATTCAAAAATGTTGAGTTCTTTTCTTACAACTTGATATTTAACTTAATCCCATGACAGTTCTTGTTTGATGAGTTGTGGAGTTAAGTTAGGTTCAAGTTGTTCTGTAGTTTAAGGTTAGGACCAACTTGATTTTAACCTAATCTCATGACAGTTCTTGTTTGATGAGTTGTGAGGTTAAGCTGAAATCAAGTTGTTACTGGGCTTAAATTTGTGGTTTAGCTTAACCTCATGACAGTTCTTGTTTGATGAGTTGTGGGGTTAAGCTAGATTTCAGTTGAGGCTCAACTTAAACTAACGAAAAGATGCCTAAGGTTTTTGACGGTGTTACTCAAGGACGGGAGTGTTAGAAGACTAAAGACGGCATGCATTTGGTTATCAAAAGACTTCTTCATATTATGGGCGTTCATCCAAAGTCTTCTTCCTATTATGGGTGTTCATCAGAAAGGTTGTCAGATTGGGGGAGAGCACTAATTAGGGGAGAGTGAAAAGCCAGAATCAATCCCTGATTAAAAGTGCTCACATTGCTCTTCAGCAAGTCAAGTGATGAATGCGGAGAAGATTCAGGATGCTGAGGAGTAATGGTTTCTGGTTCGTATCCTTGTATATATTTTGCTTCTTACATTCTTTTTTCATATCTTATACCATTTTTGTAATTAGATATATAGAAATCTTGCTAATTGTAAATAGAGAATCGTAAAATCAGAAAAACCATAAAAATTAAAAAATTAGAAAAGACCAAAAATAGTTTCACCTAGGCATGTCTTCTGTTTATCGATAACATTTACGGACTTAGAAATGTCATTCAATAATTTCACGGGTCTTTAAATGAAGCTCGAGCAGAAGTTAAAATGGATTGGTAAAACATGTCTAAAATGGCTTGCTATTACTTTAGATAGCAACCCGCGCTTCAAACTGGGGAAAGCACGTCGCCAAAAAGACGGCTATTCCTCCAACTGGGTGATGTTCACCTGGGCATGGATTACTTTATATCTATGTTTCTTCGATCTGATGTACGTTTCAGTGCATCATTTCTTGAAAAAGAAGAGAAATCTTCTTTGTATGCAAATAGTTTTCATTCAATGATTCTTCTGAAAATTATTTGTGAGATACTTGGTGATTATGTGTTGTATGAAATTTGTTTATACTTGGATTATGCATAAAATTTGTCACTCAATCAACGACCACAAATCTTTAACTTGAATACGGGTCATTGATTGAGGGGGAGAGTGAATTCAAATTTTATATCATCAAACGGGTTTCTTGATTAATTCATGATTCTTAGAAAAGGTTTTGCAGTTAATGGGGTATTAGTTGAAGAGGATCTTGCTAAAACTTTATATCAAATGGCCAAATGTGTTAGTTGCTAGAAAGTTTAGGACATTATGTGCAACTTGCTTATAGTTTCCTAGCTTGATGTATCTAGAAGGTTCATTTGTGTTACTTTGGTATCCTCGTTTAATCCCCTAAATACTTTAAGACTCAAAACCTAAAAGAAGTTAGAAAACCAGATGTGTTTGATGTACTTGAATACTCCACTGGCATTTGTATGATCTAAATGAATGAGTTTCAAATGTCGTTTGACTTTTGTTGGTCGATTGTTGCTTAATTGTTGTTGATATTGTTCATATGTTCTCAGGATTCACTTAGGTATTTAGCTATCATGATAGAATCATGTTCCTAAGATCCTGAATTGAATATTGAAATCTGTGTGAATTGCCATGTTCATGATTGCTATTTGCTCTTCATGCTAGATAGTGATTTGACGTATTTCCTGATTGTGATTTGATTATAAGATGAACTTGGTATTATAATGTGGCAAGCTGCTGAAGGGTAGCTATTAAGGAATAGTGTATCTGTATGTATGCATATCTGTGTTGATATTCTTATGCAGATTCCATAGCCAGAATGAATGTGCCAGTTCCCATTCTAACCATTTGATCAGACGTTCAAACTCTATTGATTGGCTCGAAATTCACCACAACAACAATGTCGGCAGCAACAACAACAACAACACTGTCATCACCACCACCACCTTCACTTCAACAAAGTGGTTCGTATTCTGATCTCGCCAAGTAGAGATCTTCAACGTGTGGGAAAGATTTGTTGGTGGATGGATGATTGATGTTGACCACTGACTCACTCAGAAAAGCGGGTGATTACATCATCTGCGCAAAAAGGTCAATATCATTTGTGTCATAATTGTCAACTTGTGCATAATAAGCAGTGAATCTCCCTCTTAGATTAAGGGGGAGCACAGTATGTTTCATCATCAGAATACATTAAATTGGACACATTTTCTCCCACATTTTCTAACTTATTTAAATCGATTGGGATCACAAATCTCAAAAGGTTAGAAATTTTTGATCGGGGGAGAGAATGTGATTTAAATATGAAATATGATAAAATGTGATGATTTGGAAGTAAAAGTAAGCTCTCGCGTATGTGCTAAACCATTTTGTATATCAATGCACATATTGAGGGGGAGCAAAATGTTTTGGATGTGGAAGTAAACTCTCCCATAAGTGCTCAGTTATACGTCTATGCACTTATTGAGGGGGAGCAAAGGATTTGGCATCTCATGTGACCGTGACTCAGAATTAACCAATGAATTGACGAAACTTGAACTGTCATCAATCGAAAGGATACGTCTTGGCCGGGTAATAATTTCAAGCTGGTCTAACCAGTGATGTAAGCGTGTCTCGAAAAAGATGTATCTGAGTAGAGTGTACCATTTCGAGAAACTTTCTGTGGACTTGACCAGGCCGGGTAATAATTTCAAGCTAGTCTAACTAGTGATGTAAGCGTGTCTCGAATCGGTCATGTTCACTGAAAGTGGATCAATTAAAAAAGTGCGAGCTCTACCTAACATGTTCAAATTTATAAAACTATCACTCGAGTACATGTTGAGGGGGAGCATTTGAAAAATTCAAAACTCTCAAGGTGTTACTAAAATGTGTTTCTTAATCATGAACACTTTGAGAGATTTTTCAAAGATTTGGTTTAGCAATCGTGGATGTACACCAAAGACCGACCATTTTATTTAATGCATGGAGTTATAAGGATGGTAAGGTTAGGTTCAAGTTCCCACGATCCCGCCAGAGCCGGAGGGATCTACCCAAGGACAATCCACTAGATAGTGTAGAAGTCCTTAGGTATGATTAAAAAAAGAGAAAAGTGGATAAGGGAAGAGTGCCGACTGAGATGGAGCTAGTACTGGAACAAACCCAACAAGGTTCTAGTAATGAAGTCTCGGTATGCACTGAAGGGGTTGAAGAATGAAAAAGAATTGTAAAGATAAAGGGTGAAAAGAAAGAAGCCCTCCTTACAACTTAGGCAGAAACCGGGTCAATACATATGCTGTCAGAATCACTTAGTTGATTGCTGAAATTGAAGACAAAGTATCATGTACCCAGTGATACGTTGCACAACCCTCCCTAGCCACTCAAGGTCCCTCAAAGGACTCTTGTTTCACTTTTCACGGAGATCAATACATTTCTATCATCTCTCTCACTCTGAGTTAGATGATATTGAAAAGGTGGCAGTCCTCTCTAGCCTCCGATCACCAAATCAAAACGCACAATAGAGTCTAGAGCCACGAGATGCATAAAAAGATCTCTTAGGGACACAAACTATTTCTACACTGGTTGTTCAACATCAAGGACACCAGTTGTAAACTAAGAGTCCTACGCAGATCTTAGCAATCTGCCAGAACATTTATGAGAGAATTTACGAATGTAATTCTCAATGATTGAATGGAAATTCCTGCCAAGGTCATCATCAAGCAGCCCTGAAAGCAGGTCACTTCGGTAATTCCTCGTGGATTACGCTTAGTGGTCGCGGCGGTTTCAAACAGTCTACAGTCGTGGAGTGATCTCCAGCGACTCACCTAATCGTTGAAATGCTACGGCATAGTCTTAAAAGGCCCTCTTTGGGTTTTCGATTAGGAACGGTCTTGGTAAGGATTAGAGAGAGTTTCCACACTATGCTGTTAACAATCTTGAAGTCCAAACCTGTAAGTACCGGTCAATTTGTTGCTAACTGTCTTATGCAGGAACTTCTGGCGGTTGTAGCTGCGGAATGCTGTAGATAGTTGCTATTGTAGCTGGTTGCAGAAAAGATGCCAATCCTCTACCACATGTTCACACTACATCATCATTGTTATTCAACAAAGTCATGATCACCCAAAAGACCTTCAACACAGCTTCTGCAAACTCTGATGCTGAAGATCATGACGCCAAATAGTGTGAGCATGTCGGCTCGAAGATTTACACATCACATGGAAACATACTCCTGAAAGATGACATGGAAACAAATGTTGGATGATAAAGTCGAAGAATACTCAAAGATCATCCAATACAATCTATCAGTCATCAAATGATTACTGCTGGATACACAATGCACAAAGATACAAGACTTTGAAGAATCAAAGACTACGAGCTATAAAGACAAGTTCAGAAGACACTACAAGAAAAGTGGCTTTTTAGGACCCCCATAAGCGTCATAAAATGGTACTTTTTAGGACCTTTCATTTAATAGGACCAAGGATGAAAGCGTTTCATGTAAGGCGGTCGTAATAGGTCCAAAGCGTCCTAATATCTCAAATACCTTATGAAACCAATTTTATGGTCGTATTATATGACTATGAATAACCCAAATAGCGTCCTAATAAAACCATATTAGGACACTTTTACAATGTTTTGACATGTGCTTACCTACTTTTAATCTTTTGACACACTTAAAAAGGTCCTTAAAAGTTTGTTAGGACGCATATGATGCAACATCATAGCTATTTTAGCAACCAAGAAAAGGGTCCTAATAACTCAAATAAGATTATGATACCAATTTTATGGTCGCATAATAGGTCAAATAACGTCCTAATAAAAATATATTAGGACACTTTTACAATGTTCTAACATGTGGTAACCTACTTTTAATCTTTTGATACACATACAGGCGTCCTTAAATGTTGATTCTTAGGACGATTATCATATAACATTATAGTTACTTTAACACCAAGAAAAGGGTACTAATATCCCAAATACGATTACGAAACCAAATTTATGGTCGCATAATATGTCCATGAACAACCAAATAACGTCCTAATAACAACATATTAGGACACTTTTACAATGTTCTAACATGTGATTGCCTAATTTTAATCTTTTGATACAAATACAAGCGTACTTAAAAGATAATTGTTAGGACACTTATTCATGTAACATTATAGCTACTTTAGCACCAAGAAAAGGGTTCTAATATCTCAAAGAAGATTATGAAACCAATTTTTTGGTCGTATAAAATGTCTATTAACAACCTAAATAACGTCCTAATAACAACATATTAGGACACTTTTACAATGTTAAGCGTCCTTAAAAGTTTATTGTTAGGACGCTTAATAAGTTTAATAGGACAATTTCAAAGTCCTAACAAGTCATATGATAGGACGCTATTTTCAGCATGCACACTCTATTTTACGACATGAATAAAACATCAACTAATTATTAAATGAATAAAACGAAATTGTATTTCAAATAAGCAATTGTCATAACAAAAGCGCTAAACATAATTAAGGTATAGACATTATCTAACATAAAGTCTTGTACAGTTGTTTGGGCCTTCTAATAAGAGTGAGAACCGCATCCAGCAATGTTACGAAATCAGGAACAAAATAATCCGCGGATGTCATCAGGAGATACATTAGCATATATCAAAGTTACCTGAAATAAAAAAGATTCACAACACATGTCAAATGGAGATAAATGTAAATCTACCGAGAAATATACAAGATGACAATATCTCTTACTTTGGTATTATCATCGAGATTCTTAAGAATGGCCTCAATAATCTGAAGCATTGGAGTGACTCCTGACCCACCTGCAATCTGGACAAATAAAGTATTTTACACACTACGATACATACTCTTCATGTTGATGATAACAGATTAAAAAAAAATAATAATAAAAAAATAATAATAATAATAAATCACTTACCATGCCAATGTGTTTCTTCATATTAGGGGTGTATTTGAGCTTTTCAATGGGTCTGCGAAATAAAATCCATTTTGTTAGTCGTATAAACAATTTCATCAAGAGTATCATAATACTAGTTTGATTAACTGGTTTACCCTTTTACTTCCATCACATCATACTGATATAAACACAAATCGTCATTTCTTTACATTATCTAGATAACTACAATAATTGGCATAAAACTACCAAATCATCATTTATCTAGACTATAGGATCAAACAGATTACCGAAGATTCACCTCACCAAACACACACACGACATTATCCACACAACTATAAATGAATATGCTAAACTATTGACCTTTGAACATAAGTAAACAGAGTGAAATATAAATACGATAACCAAAAAAATAGCAAATGAGGTATCAAAACTTCACGAACATGTAGCAACATATATTAAAACACTACTTGTTAAACTATAGATACAATAATATATATCTCACTATCACGCTAACATTACATTTATAAATCAACAAATACCATCCAAAATCTCCAAATTATACCGTTACCATAACCATCACATAATTAGTCTACTATTAGCGATGCTAAACTTATGTATAGCCCTTTTGTTGATTTTATTTCCAAATTATACCATTACGATAACTATCAATACACATAAAACCTTAGAAACTTATGTAGTGCGACCTTATAGACAGAAGTGCAAGTGATGTAACCTTTATGTCATCCAGTCAGTTTTGGAAGCAAAGCAGATTGTTCGTAGGGACTCGTTGTAGTAACAATGAGATTCATCACCATGAACATTGGTAGTCCTGGTCGTCACTGCCATCAACTGAATAGCTTCTTTTGCCTACAAGATATAAATCAATCGACCGAAGATCAATCGACCTGTTTAAATAATTTATGAATCATATTAGAACACCGAAATAAATTCCCAAAAATTCCCATAGATACCAAAATGTCCCTAGTATTTTAACTAATTTTTTCAGATTTTATTAACTAGAATAGGTACGAAAGAAAAATTCATTTCCCTAACCTGTTCCAGAATCGGATCTGATGAAACACCCGAAAAGTAATTAATTCTCAACCCCATCTAAAAAATTTATAAAAATCTAAAACAATTCCAGAAACTATTAGACATACCAAATATTACCCATTTCAAAGGAAACCTTCCAATTCAACAGGGTTTGAAAATGATAAATGAAAAACACGGACTGTTTTTCGAGACATACGAATTCGATTTGACACTTAATTTTCTAAAAATCAAAAAGTGGCCTTCCCGACCTCTAAAAATTGCAAGGTTAATTTCTACAAAAATTTCTTTCATTGAATTTAATTTTAGACTCAAGAAACACCCAAATACACATAATTATCATCAAGATTCAATCAATTAAATTCGGACTAATTTCCTGATCAGAAAACTGGTTCAATATTCTATGTGATCCTTTAGGGTTTTTCTATTCCAATGATTATTCCATGATAACAAGCAATCATAATTGACATTAAAACATCCCTAGATCGATCCTCACATATTTTAACATGTTCATATCAATTAATTTTCAGATTCATATACATATTCGATTTATACATATTAGGGTTTATAATCAATTCGAATGGATCAATTTTTTTTTTTTTTTGATGTGAATGATTACCTTGGATCAAGAACACCAAAATCTTCCTTGTGTTGTTGCTGTTGATCGAATAAGGGAGAGAGACAAAGAGGCAACCGATTATTTTAGAGAGAGAGACAGCTAGGGCTTTTTTTTTTTTGTTCGGTTTATAAAAAAAAAAAGAATACAGTATGTTTTATTGGGCTGAACAAGGATGGGCTATTATGGGCTTATTATCAACAAAATTAATACATGATGATCTCCTCTTTAGCTTGGGCCGAAAATGGTGTAGTAACACATAAAAATTTCGCCTAGTATAACTAGGATTCTAGGACCCTAATTTTTTGATTGATAAATTTTAATGTAAGGTTTTTATTTGGTAGTTTTATTAATTACATAACTTAGGACATAATCATTTTAGTTTAAGTATAATTTATATTACTTATATGATTTTCATAAGTTCTTAAAATTTTTAATTTGAGGGCATTTTTGTCATTTCATATTATGTTAAATTTCGGGTTTTACAACTAAATTATACTTAAACTAAATGATTATGTCATAAGTTATGTAATTAATAAAACTACCAAATAAAAACCTTACATTAAAATTTATCATATAAGTAGGCCGTTGGATGGGGTTGTTCTCCGGTTGCCCGAGACGGGAGGGTTCGATTGTTGATGAAATCAATCGACCTAAGATCGAATAAGAATGTGTTAAGGGTTCTAGGGTTTTTGAGAATATGCAATGGTTGGTTGGGTTGTTGGTGAGGAGAGTGGTGATATTTGGGACGGAGGATGAAATATTTGGGAAGGAGGGCAAATTTGATTTTTGGGGAAAAATTTAGGCGGCTTGTGAAAAGTTGAGTGGGAAATTTTATTTTGGGAAAATAAAGAGTGTGCACTACTACACAAAGTGTTATTTGACATGGTAATTAGACACGGTTAAACAAAACACCGTGTCAAAAAACAAAAAAAATGTCTTTTGTTATGGTTTTAAAAAAAACCGTGTTAACTAAAATCCATTAGGTACGGTTTTTTATTTTCTTTGTCATCTGCTACGGTTTATTTGTAAACCGTACCAAATAATTTTTTTTCCTACGGTTTCTTAATAACCGTGATAACTAATCACTTTTCTGCTGCGGTTTTCTTAGAACCGTAGCAAAAAAAAATGTCATCTGCTATATATGGTTTATTAGTAAACCGTACCAAATATTTTTTTTACGGTTTCTTAATAACCGTGATAACTAATAAGTTTTCTGCTGCGGTTTTCTTAGAACCGTAGCAAAAAAAAATTCTTATCTCTTGTTCATACGTATAACCATATCATCTCGACTAATTCGTTTAACATGTTATGTATAACCATATCATCTCGACCCATTCGTTAAACATGTTATGCATAACCATATCATCTCAACTCCTTCGTTTAACACGTTATGTATAACCATATCATATTGACTCATTCGATTAACATCTCATGTATAACGATAACATCTCGACTTATGCGTTTAACATGTTATGTATAACTATATCATCTCGACTCATTCGTTTAACATGTTATGTATAACCATATCATCTCGACTCATTCGTTTAACATGTTATGCATAACCATATCATCTCAACTCATTCATTTAATATGCTATGTATAACAATATCATCTCGACTCATTCATTTAAAATATAATGTATAACCATATCATCTCGACTCATTCGTTTAACATCTCATGCATATCCATATCATCTCGACTCATTCGTTTAACATCTTATGTATAACGATATCATCTCGACTCATCTGTTTAACATCTCATGTATATCCATATCATCTAGACTCATTCGTTTAACATGTTATGTATATCCATATCATCTCGACTCATCAGTTTAACATCTTATGTATATCTATAGCATCTCGACTCATCTGTTTAACATCTTATGTATATCTATAGCATCTCGACTCATTCATTTAACATGTTATGTATAACCATATCATCTCGACGAATTCGTTTAACATCTCATTCGTTTAACATGTTATGTATAACCATATCATCTCGACTCATTCGTTTAACATGTTATGCATAACCATATCATCTCAACTCATTCGTTTAACAAGTTATGTATAACCATATCATCTCGACTAATTCGTTTAACATCTCATTCGTTTAACATGTTATGCATAACCATATCATCTCAACTGTTGTCCTCTTTAATACCTACCCCACCGCCACACCACAAAATCATAAACTATTAAATGAAAATAATCACAAAACAAATAATGAAGAAACAACTGCTTACATAGATGCCCATACAAATGAAAAACATCCGCCATTTGATTCCTTTTTGTCTTGCATAAATAGCCTCGTGTTCTTCGCTACCATAATCATCGTTCCAAATGAACACTTCAGTTCTTTGTTTAATCACAGATTCTTTAGGACTATTGTCCTCTTTAATACCTACCCATATGTATGTGTTTGCAAAGGGATAACGTCTCCAAAAAATGTTATGGAGGCAGATTTTGAGTCAGTAAATAGTAGAAGCGGCTCGCGTAAGGCACACGTACTGTAGTACCACAGAAACTGATTGCACAAGTTTTGTAGAACCTTTGTGCTAAACGTGTAATCTACATCCATCGTTATCGTTTGCGTACTATTATTTAATGAAAAAATATGACAAATGGTAATTTTCACGTTGTTAATTAATATTATATGAGTATTAATTATTTTTAAGCTAAGCATTTCTATACGCATTTGCATGTTTCTGAGTATTTTTGAGCATTTTTGGGAGCCGTTTCGCAAACTGTAGCTTACAGTCACTGCAGAAAAAGTATATTGAAAGATCATTTGGAGTCTTAAAGAAACAATGGAAAATACTTGGTGGAATGCCTAAATTTAGCTTGCAAACTCATATTGATGTTATTATCGCTACATTTGCTTTACATAACTACATCCGTAACAGCTCACAAGAAGACATGATGTTTACGGTGATGGACGACAATCCGGATTATATACTACGAGACGAACTTCACGATGTTCATACTCATGAAACGAACAATGAAAACAATTCTGAAGGAGCATCCAACGAGATGAAGCAGATACGTAACGATATTTCTACTTCAATATGGAATGCGCATCATGGATGATAATTTAACATCATTTTAACGTTATTTGTATTTTTTACATAGATTTTCAAGCAATGATACATATTTATGATTTATATCAATAATTTTATTTACTATTCTTATTCATATTGGGTTTGTTATTTGTATGTCCAATTACGTCATTTTACAATTTTAATCTACAATTACAGCTAGTTGCCAAACACTACTACAAAAAAAGCTACATTTTTAATCTTTTTCGGCACGAGCACCAACACTTTTTGCCAAACACACCCTAGACATAAATAAAATCTAACCCCTCACTTATCTGTCCAAAATCCTCAAACTGATGGCGCCCTTTTTTTTCTTTTTTTTTTTTTTTTTTTTTTTTTTTTTTTTTTTTTTTTTTTTCACAAATCCCTCCTAAACCTTTTAAAATTCCTTTAAATTTTTTTACAAATCCCTCCTAAACCTTGTGGTTTTCTTTTTCCCCTGACAGCCAGGTCTATTAATCATATATTTTAGCCATTATAATACATTGCTCGGCCCTTAATCCCTGCTTGAATGTTCTTCCACCTTATCTAGTTTATACCAACAAGCAACTAGGTAATTTTTCATCTATAAGTATCATGAAATAAAATATATTATACTAGAAATTGCATATGAAGTACCAATTTATTTTGGGGATGAAATATTTAATGGTAGAAGTTGAATGTGAAGTATCAATTTCTTTGGTGCCTGTGTTTCTTAGCTCACTACAATCTTATTTATTTATCTACATTGATTATATGTACAATTTTCTTTTATGAATAGATGGATTACATATCAAAATGACCCATTATATTTTTTGACCACCAAGTGTTTGATGAAAATCCTCAAAAAGAGAATTAGTACTATGGACTATATAAAGTCACCAATGTTTGTTACTAGTAGGTTCTAGTAGTGCATTTTGATTAATAATTAAAATTGTTAGATTCTTGAAACTTATCTTACTCAGCTTATGTGTTTTAATGTTTCGTGTTTGCTTTATTTAATCCCTTAGACAACACTATGACATTTAGTTATTTCTAATAAAGGATGTTACAAATCAGTGTTGGGGTCTATCAGGCTAAGCCTGATTGGGTTGAGAATGAATCAGCTCACAAGGTGGTCTCTGAACCAAAAATTGTGGTGCAGACAAAAAAGTGAAGTTGATTTGTTAGACGATGGGTTCAAGTGGCGAAAATATGGACAGAAAGTGGTCAAGGGGAATACTAATCCAAGGTGATTTTTTTCTGCTTGAATTTTTCACTTTCATGCTATCATCCTTTCTATGTGTGGGCAATCAACTCATTTTGTGAAAATGATCGATTTGGGTTCTATTATATTGCTAACAAGTGAAAATGAAATTAGTTAAAAAGAAATTTGGGTCAAATAGGTTTTAAGTCGCCATGACAATATCAAGTGTTACAACATCTTGAATAAATAACCACTATTTGCGGAGTAGTTTTTTTTTTTTTTTTTTTTTTTTTTTTTTTTTTTTTTTTTTTTTGCATATGTAATACTCCGTGTATTAACAGGCGGCTTGCATAAATGGTTACTTAATTTAGCCAGATTAGTGCTGTAGAATTTAGGTAACTACATGCATGTTATATGAACTTTTCGAACACGATCTGATTCCTATGCGTAACTATCAACTGTGTTTTCTCGATTTGCTATAAAAAAAATACGCTTTATCATGATAATTTGTTACCATGAGCAGATTGATCTTTTTAAATTCTATAATCGTAGCATTGTACAATAGTAACTGCTTATTTTTATCAGTTACAAATAAAAACTGAATAGATAATCTAGATATATGTAATGGGTAAATTAAGTTCGGAATTAAACTTATTTTACCATTGCACAAGGCCAATTAGCCAACTATATTAATATTTTTAAGTGATAAGCTAATCTTGAATTAGACAATGGGTCACACCGGGTTAGGAAACAGTAGGACGACGGCACATACATGCTGCATTTGCTACTTATTAGTTTCTGCCAATCCCCAATAATAAACTAATAAGCCTGCAAAAAGTTTCCTACTCATAACATGATGTTGTGACCTCTCAAATATTTTTCCAGTTGAGTAGTTACAAATCTTCTAAAATCAAACAGCAGAATGTCATTAACTAATAACGATTTTATCATTGTTTGGCTTACGCATCTCTTTATTGTTACTTTATTTGTATAAAGAATTTATTTTCTGTTAGTGTTTGACTGAAAGTGAGTTCTTTATTCTCAGGTTGTCTTTCTTCACTATAAAAAAAATGGGTTATATGTGGCTAATTTTGACTATGTATAACTGATTGTATGGCTGATTTTTGAAGTTTTTAGTTCTTTTTAAGGTATTTTGATTTAGGGTATGTATAAGTTTGTCAATTGACTTTGTATAGATGTTTTGGTGTTTCTACTTTTGATTCCGACCACAAGGGCTAATTTTGACTAATCTTTTTCTTTAATCTAAAGTTAATGTGTTATATTAGGTAGGTTGTTATCGAGCTGGGTTATCTTGTTATCGGATCGGTTTTTGAGTTTGCAAAATATGACCTTAGAAAAACAAAGAGAATTTAACATTCACACATACACCAGATGTGGCTTCGTTTGAATGTTTTCCTTTATTTACAAATGTCATTTAAATTCTTTGATTGTTTCAAACTGTAATCAAACTTCAAATGCTTCGTTTTAAGGTTTTGCTTTAGATCTCGAAGAAACATTTCTTATTAACATGCCTAGCGACCTGGCATAAGCAGTTCGAGTCTTTTATTAATGATTATTTTATGTACAGCAATCGTATTAGTGGGGTTCAGGCAGTTGAGCCTAGATGGGTCAATGAAAAATCATGTAAACATATTGTAAGTTTCCATGCCTCTTTACTATTATCATTTTTAGTAGTTCATAATTAAATGTTGATATAATTGATTGTTATTTTGGAACCGTCTTTTATAAAAAAAATATCAATAAGTTATGGTTGAAAGTCATGGGGAAAACGTTGAATCACACCTACGTAATGAGAAAATATGGAACAAAGTCACTCCACCTAATAAGGGGAATACGTTCGGGGCGTGTCTGATCCCACATTTTTTTTGACCAGAACGCCTTCGACTCGCAATACTGCTACCTCACATCCATCTATGAGACTTGAGTAGGTAGTTTTTCTATAACTCGAGTTGTTTTGGTTGCTTAATACTAACAGGAATTTTAGGATAAAGATCTTTGAGACCCAATCTATCTATGGCAACCACCCCTACTTTTAACGTGTCAAAATGGGTAATTTTAGTACTAGCGGAAATGGGTCAGGTTGGTTTTAAGCATTTGCATACGCTTTAGGTGACTTTTGACCACTTAAGATAATTACAAGCCAAATTGACCAATTTTAGTTAAATGTGTTGAAATTGCCACGTCTATGCTTCACTGTTCTCATTGATTTTCTTCTCATTTTACCATCAAATGATTTCTTTCTCTATCAACAAGGGATTATAAAACCTTTATTTCGATGATTGTTATGTTGTCAAATGAAACAATAAAACCGGTATAGCACAAGAATTTATTCCATGAATCTAGGTTTCATTTTTTTCCCTTCCTTCAGCTGTGTGATCTGTATGAAAATGAGGCGATATTCGACAAGTTTGAGTGTTGTCTAAGTGGTGATGGACAGCGAGTAGCAACTGGTTCATACAGGTCTATTTTTAGCTTTACATATTTGGATTTAATTTTGGTTTACGATCAGGACTTTACATTTATATTGTATTTACTAACTACGATTTGTAATACAACAATATGTTTCGTGTTTTTGGTTGTTCTGAGGGCAGCTCAGAAGCTACAACCTTAGAGGCAACAAAGAATCCTACAAGGTACCAAGTCACGATTGTAAATGATGCATTTATCTATACTAATATCCTAAACTTAGAAATGTTTCTTATTAACTTGCTCAGGAGACAAATCCAGAGCCCTCCAAGATACTTAAGATCCCCGGGTAATAATTCCCCTGGTGTTAGCAATCCAGGTATGTACATCATTTCAACCAGAAACTATTGAAATATTCTGTTTTTTAAACTTTTTATGCTAAGGTGTGATCAATATTTCTGTTTCCATAAATTCTTAATTTGTGCTTATTATGCTTATTAGTGTTCCTTATTCTGCTTTCTTTAGCTTATTCAGATTGCCTTGGTTAATCTTAGCTTATTTCAGTTTACACTTTAAGCTTTTAGAAGCTTATTAGCTTATGTCCAATTAGCTTTTTTCATTTAAGTCCTTATAATTTTATTCTTTGCTTATATATTTACCAGGTTGGTTTATTTAGTGTACGTTGGTTGTTTAATTATTTAAAATTAGGATGGGCATTTGCTTATATCAATCCTTTAACTACAGATAATGTTCAATTCTGCAGGTTTTTGTTTTATTTAGTAATGGTGCAGTTTATATCCTGTGTCCAGTTGTTCCTTTTGGGAGGTAAGTTACCATTTACATGAAATTTCGTCTCATTTGCTTGTTGCTAATGGTTATTTTTTTCTATTAGTGTTTACAAATGGGAGTCTGTATTGGAAATATATAGTGATGCTCAGACATTTGGACTAAAAGCTGGTAGTTCAAAAGCTGTCAGTAATGCCAACCTGACGATTTCTTGGTTAGAAGCCACATTTCCTGAGTTGGCTCGACAAGCAGCTGAAGGCTGGAATCAACCTGCACTTAAAGCCCATCCTTATGCTTTATTTGATGCATCTGTTTCATTGCAGGTATCCCTTTTAACTATTTATAGTTTCTGACAATCACAGCTGGATATCAGTTTCCTTATGCAAAAAATTTCAATTCTAGGGGCCTCTTCATAAAGTATATCACGGAAATGAAGAAGATTCCATATTAAAGATTTCCGAGTGTGATGGAAAAGCTGTCGGTTTTCTTTACAAAGCAGTAAGCAAAGATTCAATACTTGTCAAAGCTTGGAGTAGCGGGCAGTTACAAATAGATGCATTAGCTGATGAAATACAGCCTGTTTGGATAATGGGTAATCAGCCTCGTCTTTCTGTTGATTCCCATGACCGAATTATTGGTGTTGCCATGATTTGCAAAACACACACAAACGACCACTCGGTTTTGACACTTGAACAGTCAACTGACCACAATATTTGGTTGGGACATTCACCACCATTGTTGAGGTTGGGTATTGTCGATTTAGCTCTACCCAGGAAAACCGAAACCGGTTCCGTTATTTCTAAGGTAATTTCTTTTTGTGCAGAAATATAACACAACCAGGGTTTACACTCAACTAAACTGTTAATATATATGAACGTAGTCACTCAACCTGTGAGAGTTTAAACCCTCAAGGCGAGCAGCGGCCCATTAGAGGTGTTGTCTGCTTCTTTTCTAGAGTTACATATATCCTTTTCCATCTGCTAATTTTTTGTTGCAGTTGTCTAACGACTGATTATGTATTCTTATATGCCGGTCCGGATTCTTGATGATTTTATAGACGTGAATATATAGGAACGTGCTCATTCAACCGGGCCCGATGTGAACTCTGAAGCCGCGCAGCGAACCGTTAAAGGTATGCTATTATACAAACCTATTTCTAATAGAGATTTGCTATACATTGTATCGTTACTTTTATGCATTTAGTATATAGTTATTATTTTGATAATAGCTTTTGGGACTTTTTTCGGTTATGAAGATATGGTGCAATCTTTCAGCTGTTTTGTGTCACGTCATAGGAGGAGCATCAGGCGGGGGAAGCAACTCATCCAATTCTCTGCTGGAAAGGACCTTGGCTGGAAAGGACCGATCTGTTCTACTTGCAACTTCCAAGACCATTAAACAGTCTGAGGCTGCTGGTCTAATCCGCAAGTATGTTATGAAAAAGAAGCTCAACAACATTGCTAAGGCTGTTGTAAACCAGGTATCCACTTATGAGATTCCATACTCAATGGTCGCATTAGAATATTTAAGTGTAATTGTGCAGTAACAATTAGAATATTTTGTTTCCAAATAGAAGTTACATTTACGTGTTCTAAGATATATATCGAGCAAATAGATGATCAAATTATAAAAAAAATGCATCACTAGATTTAAAAGGAAGCACAAGTAAGGACTTGGACTTTTTACTTAAAACATTTGTTATTTAAAACGTTGTATGTAATGTTAAGAAATTATCAAATCTTAATTAATAAATGCATTTCAAGCAACTTAGGTTTTTTTTTTTTTTTTTTTTTTTTTTTTTTTTTAATACTAACCATATTCTTTTTCAATTTTATATTTTCAGGCCATGTTGATTTGGTGTAGCAAAAGGCTAAAGTGGTGGATAGAGACTTTGCTTTTGATTTTTAAAGTCAAAGAAAGGAAGAAAGGGCTTCTTTATGAATTTATTAATGTACAAAATGATATTATTGTTACTCTCGAAATAATATGAGAAAATATTAGCTCACTTGAAAATAATACTTTTTAAGAAACTGCAGTATATAGCACTTTCTAATGTGTAAAAAGTGTTGCCATAGATGTCATGAAGTGTTGCGCTAAACAAATAAAAGTGTTGTTATTGCTTCGTATATGTATATGAAAGTGTTGCTCTTGATTGTGAAAAGTGTTGCATTCAATCTAAAAAGTGTTGCACATAAGTATCAAAAGTGTTGCAATATGAAAGTGTTGCATTTGTAAACACGAGCAACACTTTGATAAAAGTGTTGCACATTATGGCAAAAGTGTCGCTTTAGACCTAAGGCAACGGAGCCTAAGGCAGCACTTAAAAAAGTGTTGCACTAGGCATTAAGCAACATTTTTTAGGCCTAATACAACACTTTACGAGTGTTGCTTTAGCCCCATTTTTTAGTAGTGAGAAGATGAGAAGATCAGAAGTTTGAAGAATCGGTTTAATGAAGATGTGTATAATGCCATTGTCACAACTCTTAATGAACTAAATGTCTACAACCCGAGTGGCAGTTCTTTGTTGCAACTTTTAATAGTGGTCCCACTTGACTATGTATATCATGTAACATGTTTGTAAAAAAATTAGGTGTTTGGGAAATGGTTATATGGTTATTATTGTAAGCGTCAAATGTGCTAAACTGCTTTGTATAAAAATAAAATGTTAACGCCTATTTAGAATTCCTTATTCTTTCCATATTTTCTATCTATTGCTTCTTGGAAGAGACGGACACAAACGGATGAGTTACATCTAAAAAAAAAACTTTCAGGCCATATATATTCATGCAAAACACTCCCGTTGCAACGCGCGGGCTACCCTGCTCGTTATTAGTATTATTTAAAGGTGATTCTCTTTGGATTAAAAATGATTGGATACACTATGATCTACAACTTTTAATTTGCAAAAGTACAACTATTAAAAGTGTTTGTGTGTATTTGATCATTTAATCGTTTTAGAACTCTTAAGAAGAATTACCTACATTTAAGGTGAATTTTACTTGTGTATTCGACTTCAATATAATGTAATTCAATTGTTTTGAATCACGCTAGTGATGATTAGAGATCAAGAGGCTGCAGGCCAAGTCGATTGTCGTGTTATTTTAGACCAAAGCTTTTGACATCTGTTTGAATATTAAAAAACCGGTGTCTATAAGGGAAATATACTAAAATCTTTTTTTCTTTTTTTTTTTTTTTTTTTTTTTTTAAAAAAAAAAAAGATGTCTTTGCGTATCTATAGAGACCGGTCTTTTATTGCATAACCGGTTTTTCTTCATTTTTATATTATAGAGACCGGTTATTGTATGACAACTCTTGTTATTTTTTAGAATAGGGACTGGTTATTATATAACGGGTTTCTAGTAGGGGTGTTTATGAAACTTTTTGTAGTAGTGAGTGTTCTATTATGGCGTATGATAATAAAACATAATAAATAAGCGTACTATAAAGGTTAATGTTAAAAGACACAGGTGTCAAGGGTCCTATTAAGTTTTGTTAAAATAAAACTTTTGCAAGTAAGCGTTCTATAAAACTGATACTTTATGACTCAAATTTCAAGTGTCGTATTATGGTGGATGAATTTATGAGACCCAAGTGTCAAGTGTCACATCAAGTTATGTTTTAATAAAACTTATTATGAATAAGCATTATAAAAAGCGGATGTTTTATGACTCTAAAAAGAAGTGTCATATTATGGTATATCATAAAAAAAACCATTATGAATAAGCGTTCTATAAAGGTTAACGTTATAAGACCCTATTGTCAAGGGGCCTATTAACTTTTGTTATAATCAATAACGTTTACGAATAAGCGTTCCATAAAACTGATGTTTTATGACTCAAATATCAAGTGTCCTATAATGGTGTATCAATCTATGGGACCCAAGTGTCAAGTGTCATATTAAGTTATGTTTTAATAATACGTTTGCGAATAAGCGTTCTAAATAATTAATGTTTTATGACTTATGTATCAAGTGTCCTATTATGGTGTATTGTAATAAAACCATAATGAATATGCGTCCTTTAAGGGTCATATTAAGTTTTGTTATAATAAAACTTTTGCGAATAAACGTTCTAAAAAACTGATATTTTATGACTCAAAAATAAAATGTCCTATTATGGTGTATGATAATAAAGCCATTATGCATAAGCGTCTTATAAAGGTTAACATTATAATACCCACGTCTTAAGGGTCCTATTAAGTTTTGTTATAATAAAACTTTTGCGAATAATCGTTTTAAAAAAATGATGTTATATGACTCAAAAATGAAATGTCCTATTATGGTGTTCGATAATAAAACCATTGTGCATAAGCGTCCTATAAAGTTTAACGTTATAATACCCACGTGTCAAAGGTCCTATTAAATTTTGTTATAATAAAACTTTTGTGAATAAGCGTTTTAAGTAACTGATGTCTTATGACTCAAAACTCAAGTGTCCTATTATGGTGTATTATTATAAAACCATAATGAATAAACGTCCTATAAATGTTAAAGTTATAAGACCCAAGTGTCAAGGGTCTTATTAGGTTATGTCATAATAGGACATCTAGTGATCAAGTGTCGTATTACACTATCACATAATGGGACACCAACAACTAAATGTCTTATAAAGTAATTTATTAGGATCCATATTTTAAGTGTCCTATTAAGTTATATGATAATAGGACCCCAAATAATCAACCATCCTATTATATAATTTTTTAGGACACCGCCTAAGTAACAAATATTTAAAAAGGACCCTAAACGCTCATATGTCCTATTAAACAGTTTTTTAGGACTCTATTATCATACCGTCCCACACAAAGGGTCCTAAAAAGCCACTTTTCTTGTAGTGAGAAAGAATGCTAGAATTCAAATTATTATTTCCGGGGTGACCTCCCTTAGAGGGAGATTGTTAGGAATATAAATATTCAGATGAAGGCTCGGTCACCCCGAGCATCTATTTAGCATCTACATAGCTCGTAGGCTTATTTATATTAGCTTAGCAATATTAGTATAAGTATTATTAGTTTAGTCGTATTTATATTTGTGGAGTGGGTCGGGGCTTTCCCCACTGTCAGCTCACTCCACAGCCCACTAGGGGCATAATATTAGTAAGTATAAATACCCCTTCCCACACTTGGGAAGGGTGGGAACTCTTGTCATATTTTACACACACAAGCTAATCTATTACAAGTTTTCTCCCAACTCTCTCTCTCTCTAGTTCATCTCTCTAACTCATCTACCATGGATCTAATCTTCCATAACCCTAGACCACCCGAATCATCCACACAATCAAGAAGGTTATTTCCTACACCATCCACTTCGGAATGAATTTCTGAGTCTCCATCTTCACTAGTCAAGACAGTAGCATTCTGCCAGAACTATGTGATGTGCGAGACATAAAGAGTAGGAGAAACAGTTAGAGCATACCTTATGTGAGAGTGGTTGAGAAAGTCTACAATCTCATAAAACTTTGGCTCATCTCCCGCCTCTGTTTTCTCAAGAAACGCAACCTGATTATGACGCTTAACAAATTCCAATCCAGCCATTCTTAGCGATGAAAAAATGAAAGATTATAGCAATACAATGATTGTTTAAATTGGAATTGAGGTTTTATGTAGTCACTTGGGGTTTATAGGTACTATTTAGGGTTTTGCGAAATATGCGTATGAGATAAATTATCTTTAGAAAGAGAATAAATAAATTTATGGTAAAAAGATAATTATCGCCTATAAAAATCCCTATAAGTACCTTAAGAATAACGGTTTTACCCCAACGGCTAGAAAATTAATTATTGACAGATTTTTACAACGGCTAGTTGAACCGTACTAACTTTGTACTAACCGTACCAACTGTTGAAAAAAATTTGTTGAGCCGTATGAACTTATTGTAAATAATTTTAAAATACCATGGCTCAAATATAGTTTTTAGCAAACTATCAGCTATCAACAGATTTGATATGTCTTCACCAATAGCCGTTTGCTTTGGACTAGCCAACTCTTCACACTTAGATATGGTGAGCTGATAACCATACAATTTTTGGTAAATTTTCAACCATCAACGGATTTGATTAGTCTTTACCAGATACCATTTGCTCTGGACTAGTTGGTTCTTACGTGGGTTAGACATGGTGAACTAATTACCATTTGTTGTGTGGAAAGATCACACACTCAGCTGCAAATCACCATAACAGTCCAAAACATATATCATTTAAATTCCTTGATGCTTATCATCCAAAACCTGCAAGTGTTAGTCCAAAAACAAAGAAACAAGCCACAAAGAACTTGTCTCACAATATAACAATATATGACTAACAATGCACATAACAAGGAAAATTAATTTCCTTGTGGTACCCAAGCCAAAACAGACTTAGGATTTCCTCTTGCATCAACATAATTCATTCTTTTCAAAACAATTTTAGCACCATTAGGTTTGATGGGTCTCCAAACCCAACATGCTGATGCATTCACACCATTTCCCATATTTCCCTTAGCAGTGTTTTTATTAACACCAGTACCAATTACTCTGCTAGTAGTTGGAACTGCTGGCTTGATAGTTGTTACCTTAGGTTTCCATACTTGGTTTGTTACAACTGCTTTGTGATGAAAGGGTCTATTAACAGTTGTTGGTGCTGATTTGGAAAACATTTTTGCACCTTGAACTGTTGGCCTTGGGTTAACAGGTCTAATAGGTCTGACAGTCTGAACTGCTGGTCTAGCAGTTTGAACTGCTTTGGGTCAAGACCTTAAAAGAACTAATCTAGGTACCATTCTATCATTCCTAAGAAAAGATTGAGGTCTTGCTATGCTCAACCTATGATTTGTATATCCAGATACCCATTTATCACAAAAATCTGCAAGATGGTCAAAGCTACCACAAGAGTAACAAGCTTTCCTATAAAAGACAAAATCATCCCCTAATTGGTGAGCTTTGAGGTCATTCCAATTCCTTTGGTTACCTCTTGGCTTGTTTGTGGTTCTATACATTTCTGCATACCTAACTGTTGGCCTAAAAGGTTTGGCATTTGATCTAAGCCTAACAGTCTCAGGTTTAACCATCTTTGGAACTTTTGGTTTCTCCAGTTTAACACTAACAGGCTTAACCACAGCCTGATCATCCTTATCATCAGAAGTCCATTCCTCAATGGTTGGAGCATCTGAGTCCTTAGCTGAGGACCTATCAGAAGACACCTTGTCCTTAGATAGTGATTTATCACTTGCACTTTCATACACAGGTTTGTCAACTACATCCTTCTTGGGTTGAGGACCATAGTTAAGCATAGGTAATTGAAATTCAGGGAGTCCTGTGTGTTCTAAGTCTATGCCTGGGGGTGTTGGAATTCCTCTATAGGGAGGTGGAACTGACTTATAACCTAGGCCTGACTTAGCTTTATTAAGGATCTGACATTAAACAATCTTATTAACACCCTGAGTTGCAAATTCTAGTGTGTCAACAGTCATTTGAATGTTCTCCTTTGCTTTCTTAACCTGTTCTAGCTCATGTTTCAACACAGTAATTTCATTCTCTCTAAACATTAAGTCTCTCTTAATAATAATCATATCATCAGAAAACTTTGATTCATTATTTTTATAATGAACAACTTCTTCTTCTAACACAGCTAAAGCTCTCTTATGATTTGCTAAGTTAAAAGCAGTTTCAACTAGCTATTTTCTCTTATTCTCATATCTTTTCTTAAGTGTTTCTAGATCTTTTAAAGCTTCACAAGATTTAGAACATTTTGAAATTTGTACCTCAGAATCTGAAAATGCCATGAGAGCAACCTCTGTAGATGCTTCTGCTTCCTCCTCTTCAATGTAGCTCCAGTCAAACCCTAATCCATCAATGGCAACCATGGCTTTCGAGCTTGAATCAGTAACCTCCACAACCCTTGACTTGTTTCCATATCCTCTACTCTTTCCATCTTGTCGGCTTGGTAATCTGCACTCCCTTGAATAATGACCTTTCTTGTGGCAGTTGAAACACTCAATCTTGGACTTGTCATACCCTGCAACATCATTGCTGTTTATGATAATCTTCTTGCCAGTCTTCTTCAAGAATCTCCTAGCTCTCAAGCTGAGAAAAGAGAGCTGCCACTTGATATCCATCTCTTCAATATCATCTTCATCAATCTCTTGAAGATCTGAATGAGTCAACATACTTCAATTGTGCTGAGTAGTCAAGAAAGTACAATAAGTATCTTCATTCAAAACTCCACTAGTACTTCTTGAGGTGCTAGCAGTACCAAGGTTTTCACTAGCAATACCAACTGCTCCAGCAACTTGCACTTCTTCATCTGGACTTGAGGTACTGGGAGTTGATACAAAGACCAAATTCCCTGAGCTTGAGCTTGAGCTTGATCTAGCAGACTTCTTAATATCATGTTCAACTATCTTGAAGTTGCTATAGAGATCCATTAAGCTCATGGAATCTATATCAGGCTTGTTTTTCCATACAACCACATGCATAGCCCATTCAGCTGGTAGACTTCTCAGAAATTTGGAGTTGAGATCTTCCTGAGGCATCTCAATTCCTAGAACAGCCAATTGACTCACTAGTTTTTGAAGTCTATTAAACATATGATCTAGTGACTCGTTGCTTGTTGCTGAAAAATTCTCAAACTGTTGCTTGAGAAGAGTCTTCTGAGATTTCTTGGTGGCTTCATTCCCACCATATCTTGCAACAATAGCTTCAAAAAGGGTTTTAGCACACTTAAACTTGCTAAAATTCAACAACTGGTCATTGGGCTTTGTCTGCACTGTAGTCTCAGATTTACCTTCAACAACAGTTGTTGTTGATACGAGTGAAAAGGAGTTTCCTTCTTCAATGATCTCCCAAAGAGTATAATCTTGAACTTGGAAGAACTGCTCAATTCTTAATCGCCACATATCGAACTCATTAGGTTTAAGCATTGGAAGCTTAGCAGCAATATTAGTCTGACTTGTTGTTGTCTCCATGTCCATCTTTTATTGAACAAAATAAATAGAAGAATGAAACATGCGGGCTTAAAGTGACAAAAGATGAAAGTTCAAAAGATGGAAGATTACAACGAAATCTTTTATTATTTTAGTTTATTCTTTTGTAAACCCTAATGTCTCTATTATATAAAGAGACATAGGGTACAGGTTTTATCATATATGTCTTCCATAATGTAGTCGACTTAAAGGTGTGTGTGTCTAGGCGTCAAGTCCTCTAATGGACGCCTAGGGTTTGTGTAGTTTAGCCTCAAGATGGATTTGATCCTTGTTATAGGTAGATAACACGTTTTATTATTCATAATAAAATTGAGACGATTGTGGAAAAACCTTGTTCATAATATTGTTGTTCTTATTGTTTAATCCGCTGCGTATCAATATTATATGTCCTAGATAATATGAGGTCTAAATAACCTCGAGCTACAAAGATCCAACAAAACCGCAGCACCTCAAACCGCAAGAAGTCAAACCGCAGCACTAATCGACAAACCGCAAAGGACAAAACGTCAATTTCAACTGCGTTTTGTCTTTTTCCCGTTTTAGTTAAAATCCAAACCGCAATCCCAAAACAGGTCAAACCGCAACAAGGTCTTACCCAAACAAACACTAACCGCAACAAACAATACTTTACCGAGGCTCGAACCGCAGTGAAGAATATGCACCTGAGACTCAAACCGCAGTCAAGAAAAAACCACTAATCATCCAATAACTAACACTAATACGACTGTACGTTATCTAGAAGGATGCAAGATAGTTTTGTGAACATGAAAGTACAAAGTTTTAACGATTTAAACCACAAACAAAGCTCAAACCAATGATTTTCCCACCTTTTTATTCGAGCCACAAAAAAAGAACAAATGTGCCAAAAACACACCACAAATCCGTGAATATGCAATCACTCGAACCTAACCATGGCTCCTGATACCGTTTGTAACATATTCAACAACATATAACACACTTAAGGTGGTGATTTGGCCAAACACTTAGAGAGAGAAAGAGAGAAGTTGGGAACTTAGAGAGAGAAATAGAAATGTATTAGGTTTCAAGGGAAGGAAGTTCCAACCCTTCCCATACATGGGAAGGGGTATTTATACTACTAGCATATGTGCCCCGAGTGGGCTATGGAGTGAGCTGACAGTGGATAAAGACCCGACCCACTCCACGAATACAATTACAATTAAACTATTACTAATAATCCTACGAGCTACTTATTGCTAATGAGTACTCGGGGTGACCGAGTCTTCATATGAATATTTGTATTCCTAACAGTATGTCTTTTTGGTCGTGTGTCAATGTACGATACATATTCTTGAGTTGTTTGTGTAATTCCTCTGTATTGTACTTAAACTCATCATACACCAACCTATTGTAGTTTGCCATGGTGAACATTTCGTTCGGGTATGGCATGTTTGGTATTTGAAGCATACTTTTGAATGTCTGTAAGCTCTAAATCTGTACATGAAAATAAATTGATTAGTTATTTGAAGCATATTATTAAATTTAACAACATGAAATTATACATGTGATATTATTATGTATGTGGTTTTAAATTTGATTATGTGTAGACAACTTTTATATAGTGTTGAGTTACAGTTAATTTTGATTAATACTTAACTGTAAATTTAAATATGGTTATATAAGCAACTCAAATTGTGACAAATGGTAATTTTCACGTTGTTCATTAATATTATATGAGTATTAATTATTTTTAAGCTAAGCATTTCTATGCGCATTTGCATGTTTCTGAGTATTTTTTAGCATTTTCGGGAGCTGTCCCAGCATACTGTAGCTTACAGTCACTGCAAAAAAGTTTATTTTTTTCAGTAAAGTTAAATTATCACATTTCTGATAGTTACTGACAAGTATTATAATTTACTGAAAGCTTTCTCGCCTTTTTCTGAAAAACAACCGCACGCGCGTACCGACAGCACAGTACATATGGTAATAGTCAAATAAATACATTTTTGAGTCAGTAATGACATTTTATTATATTTCTGACAAAAACGTGGTTAAAAACTTTATTTTATGTTATCGTGTCCAAAAACGTCAAACCGGGACTTTACGGTAACTTTTTAACTCAAACCGACACACAATACACCAAAGCGGGATCAAAACTATTTTTGCCCTCCCCTAAATACCCCTAACCGGCCCCTAATACCACACCAAACCACATGGACAACTCAACATTCTCTTATCTGTAATGTAATCTAAATTTGCCAAAAATGGTGTGTTACTTTTAGGATTTTCAACATTCTATCTTTAATGTTACCAAGATTAGCACATCTCATCTCCTTATTTTCTTCCAATTCATACGCCACTATCACACACACATTATCAAATTTCAAAAAATTTCTCTACAAAGATTCAAGATCACAAGTGTTTGCAAAGGATTTTGGGTAATTTGGAAGCTTGATTTGGGTAAAACTAGCAAAGTTTTGGGTGTTCCTTGGTTCATATCACACGTTAACTTCATCAACATTGTAAGGATTATAACTTATAAATAACTATTGTTATATTTAAATTGTTAAATTTGTATTTTGTAATTGTAATAGTGATGTTTTAATGTTAATGTGTATGTTTATGATAATATGATAAAAGCTAGGTTGATCTTCTATTTTTGTGCTCGACATTTTATGATGATTGAGTTAATTAGTAGATTTCTTGCTTGTGTGGTAAATATTGTTGCATATAGTGCTTATTTGATAATACAAACACTAGTTATGGTTTTTACACTAATTTAAGCACCATATTGAATTTTTGAGCTTATGTATGGATCGGCTACTATTAAAAATATGAGATTATTGGGGTTTTGAAAAACATAAAATTTTGGCTCAAATGGTGAAAAGGTGGAAAAATAAAGTGAAGTGCTTATTTAGATTGGCTTATTTAATAAGTTATAAGTTACTGAAAATAATTAGTAAAAAGGTGAAAATAAGTTGAGGTGCATAAAATGGTTCGAATGAACAGTAGTATGGTCAAGGTTGACTTTTTGACAAAAGAGCTTATTTATTAGAGCTTATTTGATAAGTAAAAAGTATGTTTGGTAACTAAAAATAACTAATAAGTACCAAATAAATACAAATTGGACTAAATGGCTTTTTGGGCCAAAAAACCCACGTTTTTACTGTTGGGCCGAGGCCCATGGACATTTTTGGTGTTTTGACTTTTTGACCAAACGGACGTATTGAACGTGTAAAATGATTTTTAGTAACGTGTCGATATATACGTTATAACTAAAAATATGTTTTGGGTCAAAAATGGTAAATGGGCTTATTTGAGAAGTTTCGGCCCAATTTACAAATAAAAATGATAAATTTGGTTTTTGAAATATTTTCCGACTCGCCGTAGTTAATAATGTTTAACGACGCGATAAATATAACGATAACTATTTTTGGACTTGTTTTGAGACGTTTAGTCTCCAAAAGGGTAAAAATTGACATTTTTACTAAATTGACATTTATATTGACTATTGTGGACTTTTTGACAAAATATTGACTTTACGTCAAAACCAAATGTTATTACTTAAAAGTTAAGATAACGAACAATATAACTACGAATATATATTCACGACACTTGACATATGCCATTAAAAGTATTTTGCACTTGTAACTAATTAGCGAAGTAATTGAGTAAAGTTTGCAACACGTGAGATAAATGGAAACGTTGTATAAACGAATGGGTCATGCCCAAATTTTCTAAAAATCCAACACCTAGAGTATTTTGAGAAAATCTACAACTTAAGAATACTTTATGGAATTACTTAACAGAACTTGTTTTCTTATAAGGAAAATAATAAACGATGTTTCTAAACATAATTATTTTCACTAACTATATATTTTATTAATCAATCTTCAAAACGTATTTAATTAATCTTTATAATTAAATATATGAGAGATGAATTTATAAAGTATATATGTATATATATATATATATATATTATATATATATATGTAAAGTATGAGTAAATATATATATATATATATATATATATATATATATATATAATATATATATATATATATATATATATATATATATATATATATATATATATATATATATATATATATATATATATATATATATAACGGTTGCACGTTAAGTTGCGAATACTAACACGGATGTTCCGTTACGTATTCCCACCATACACTTTCACCATGAGCTACCCCCAAAGAGTTATAAAAATAAATCATTTCGAAATATACCTTACCACACAGCAAGCAAGAAATACACGAGCACAGGTCAAACGTAAAACTTTTCAAATAAAATAAAGACACTTGAGACACGAACGTTTTGCTAAGACTTACCATACTAATTTAGGGTGCTGATCGGCGTGGTTGAATTATTTTGATTGATTGCTGAATTGCTGTATTTGAAAGGCGAGTTTATAGCCCCACATTTTATACGATTTTTGATTTATAAGCTTGGGGTGAGAAACATGCAAAATTGTTTTCATGGACCAGAAATGAAATTGCTTTTAAGATCACACTAGTATGCAGAAACCTAAGTTTGCTTAATCCCATTTTGTGCTCACTATCATCTGCCGTTAATTCCTGTTGGGAATCCGTTTGTTATAAATAGATCTATTGGGAGTGACGTCCCCGTTCGGTTGGCTCGGCATAGTCAAGGCGAACATATACCAAGTCAGGTTTTTGGCCGAGTGTCTGGGGATTAACACTCGCGGGCAACCTTTATTATTTTGCTAACGCTAGTCGTGCTGCATTGTCTTAGTTTTGGTAGGATGAGGCTTAGTGTTTGCATAACGGATAGTGTGTATCTGCTGAATTGTCTTTATGATATTGCTATTGGTCCACATGTGCTATTTACTTACACCTATGAAGTCACCAGCGTTAGCTGACTTTTAGCATGTTTTTCTCAGGAAACTGAGGTGCGTTTAGCCGGGAGCAGTGCATGGCGTCGGTCACAATAAATGATGGAAATGTTTTTAATTCGTTTACTCTGACAACTGGACCTTTTGTTTAAATGGGCTTCATTTTCATCTGAGATGGTTTTTATGTATCGCTACATGACTTGACTTATGTAATATATTTTAAAACGGATTTTTAATCCGTTCACTATATCTTGTGTGATGATTATCCATTTCCGTAGCACCCAAGTGTATACTTCCGCGAATATTGTGATTTTGGGGGTGTTACAGATTGGTATTCAGAGCCTAGGTTATAGAGAACGTGGTTTATAAAAACCCTTAAACTATAACCGATTTTGAAAAACTTTCCATCATGACCGCTGGATGCCTGCCAGTTTAGCTTACTATGATTTGAGCATTAGTTGCTTATTTGTTTTGAGCATTGTTTGCTTTATTTGATTAAGTGTTTTTGGCATGCTATTTGAGTATAATATACTAAGCATATATGATATAGGTAATTTCTATATACTTATACGTGTCGCACTATATTTGTCACAGACCATGTCTCTCCCATTCGGCACACACTCGGAGGTAGATGCTACTGGATTCACTTCTCAGATACAGCAGCCAGTTCCGTTCATGGATGACCCACTGATGGAGGTTATTCGTGCTGCTGCTCAGCCATCTATTCCAGTTCAGCCTGCACACATCACTTCAGTATCCACCTCGCCGTATTTACACAGATCTACCACAGCACACCGTTCATCACCAGCTCAGTTGTACACCGTTACTCAGCATGATCTCGATGCTCCACCTGTCAGACGTCGGGCATCATATAGGCGAGTCCGTGGATGTCGCATTCAGTTATCATCTGTGTTGACTTCATCTCGTAGTAGGACCCGTTATGGTTATATGGGTACTCCTGCTGATTCACCACCTCAGTCACCTATGCTATCTCCAAATGATTCCCCACCTAGTCAGAGACGTAGGAGATCAGTGGAGACTTATTCTGATGAGGATGAGGATCCAGAGCAGGTTCAGGATGAGCCTACTCCTGCTGTGACTGCACCTGCTGAGCACACTTCTATGGGTTTAGAGGATGATAGGGATACGGATACTCCTATGGACATAGATCAGGTTATGATGCCGAGGGATGGCAAGGGCATTATGGAGGATGTTCAGGGATTGTTTGAGGTTGGACAGAGCTCGAGAGATGCACAGTTTCAGGGTATTTTTGAGATTGGACTGGGCTCCAGAGACGCTGAGATTCAGGGTTTGGATGATATTTAGTGGTTGGACATTGCTTGTGATGTTAGCACGGGTGTACGTGCAGCTAGCCCAGAGTACACACCGTCATCTCCTTCTTTTATAGCATCATCTCCGATGCCTACCTCACTTCCATCACCAGTGGCTTCTCCATTAGCAGATCATGAGGAGCTTACTGAGATGGATCAGATCTGGATTCAGTTGATGAACCAGGCGAGCCTACTTGATGTTCATTCTGATCGGCTTGGGAGATTGGAGCAGTCTGAGCGTATTCAGACTGTGGAGAGGCGGATTGGGACTATTGATCAGGCAGCTTGTGTTTTATTTGAGGAGTTGTATTCTGACCATAGAGTGATGATTGGGTTGAGAGCTAGATTGGATGCTCTAGAGAGGTTACATGGCAGAGAGCTTAGAGGATTGGATTTTAGGGCCATTGGTTTAGGTAGAGGCCAGAGTAGGATATTGGGTATGATGAGACGAGCCAGAGGCGTTGACCGTATGCAGTGGCAGAGGATTTCGACTGCTGAGCATACCATTGGATCAGTGATGAGGGAGAACCAAGAGCTTAGAGACCGGGTAGCCCAGCTAAAGACCATTATTGGAGGATTGACCCGAGCATTTGAGGAGCTACGCATTGCTAGGACCGACCACTAGATATAGTAGCAGTGATGATGTATTCCTAGATGTAGTAGTAGTGATGATGTATTCCTAGAGTAGTAGTAGTTATGATGTATTCCTAGGGCTAATAGTATCTCCGTAGTATCTTAGAACTATCTATTGACGAGCTTGTAATTTTGTGAACCTTCATCTTTCGATATATATAACAAGCTTAGTCTTCCTATCCGATTTATATTTTTCTTTCCTTCTTTCGTTGTTCCTCTGTGGTTGACTTTATTCTTGTATTTTGTTTTCGCTATTCACGTATCCGTATAACTTATTTTCCCATAACCAAAGATCTCATTTATCGCCATCTTTTGTGATGCAGATAAATGGCACCAAAATGAAAGTCAACCGGAGTCACACGAGGACAACCCGCTAACACACCCATTCAGACAAGGTCAGTGAGGGGAATGACTGCTGAACCTGCTGCCCCGATCAGAGTCACACGAGGACGACCTGCTAACACACCGGTTCAAACAGCAGAGGAAGAGGCACCAACTTGGGCCGCAACTGCTACCCCAGCAATGAATCAAGCAACACTGGATCAACTTGTTGCTGACCGTGTGGCAGCCGCTCTCGCAGCTGTGACCAATTCGACCACCAACACCGGAATATCTAGGTCAGTAACCAACAGCCGAGGTTGTACTTACGCTGAGTTCCGAAAAATCATGGTTGGAGGATTTGGAGGAACAGAGGGAGCCGTTGGTTTGACCAGATGGATTGAGAAGCTTGAGACCGTATTTCATATCAGTGGATGTCATGAGAATGACAGGGTTAAGTTTGCGTCATTCACTTTCATGGATTCCGCTTTGACCTGGTGGAACAACTACATGAAGTCTGCTAATATGGAGGTTGCTTATGCCATGCTTTGGGAAGATTTTAAGGAACTAGTGATTAGGAAGTATTGCCCACGAAATGAGATTAAGAAGTTAGAAATTGAGTTTTTGAATTTGAAGGTGCAAAACAACAACATCGCTGCTTACAACCAGAGGTTTCAGGAGTTGGCTTTGCTATGTCCAGAAATGGTTCGGACGAAAGCCAGATTGATTGAGAGGTATATCGGTGGTTTGCCAAATTCCATAAGAGGTGATGTGATTACCTCGAGAGCTGTAGATCTTCATGAGACCATGGAGACGGCAAACAAGTTAATGGATCAGGAACTGGAGGATATTCCAGAGAAGAGTACTGACCACAAAAGGAAGTGGGAAGATCACTCCAAGGGTAACAACAACAGCTCTCAAAACAAAAAGCAAAATGGAGGCAAGGTTTATGCAATTGGTTCAGGAGACAAGAAGGGTTATGATAAGAATACGCCTTTTTGTAACCATTGTAAGTTACATCACAGGGGACAATGCACTGTGAAGTGTAACAATTGCCAGAGGATAGGGCACATAGCAAAGAACTACAGATCAAGACCACTAGCCATAGCACAAGCAGCACCAGCCTACAATCGTAAGGCGGATGTCACCTGCTTTGGGTGTGGTGAGAAAGGTCATTATCGGAATGAGTGTAATAAGCCCCGAAACCAAGGAAACGATGGTAGACCGGGGAACCAAGTGGCAATGATTAACAATGGGAATCAGGGAAATGAAGGAAGAGCTCATGGAAGAGTTTATGCCGTAGGCCGAAGAGAAGCACAGGACGACCCGAACGTGGTGACGGGTACGTTTCTCTTAAATAATCGTTATGCTTCAGTACTTTTCGATACGGGAGCAGATAGAAGTTTTGTATCAACCAATTTTAGTCCTTTACTTGACATAGCCCCGACCACCTTAGATAATGCCTTCGACGTAGAATTAGCAAACGGAAACCTAGAAAGAGTAGGTACCATCTTCAGGGGTTGCCCTCTAAACTTGTTGAATCGTCCTTTCAACATTCATCTGATGCCAGTGGAATTAGGTAGTTTTGACGTCATCATAGGAATGTATTGGTTATCGAAATATCATGCCGTCATCATTTGTGATGAGAAAATCGTTAGAGTTCCCTATGGGAACGAAGTTCTGATTGTTGAAGGTGATCGTTCTGATCGTGCGCGTTCATCAAGATTGAGCATCATCTCGTGTACGAAGGTGCAGAAGTACATCGAGAAGGGATGCTATCTCTTTTTAGCTCATGTCACGGAAAACAAAGGAAAGGAACTTGGAGAGAAAAGGTTGGAAGATGTGCCAATCGTAAGGGATTTTCCAGAGGTCTTTCCAGAAGACTTACCGGGACTTCCACCGGCCAGAAAAATCGAATTCCACATCGAATTAGTGCCAGGAGCCGCGCCGGTAGCGCGAGCACCCTATCATTTAGCACCTACGGAATTACAAGAATTGTCAAATCAATTAGCTGAATTATCTGGAAAAGGTTTCATTAGACCGAGTTCATCGCCTTGGGGAGCTCCTGTTTTGTTTGTTAAGAAGAAGGATGGATCCTTCAGGATGTGTATAGACTATCGGGAACTGAATAAGCTAACCATTAAGAATAGATACCCACTCCCGAGGATAGACGATTTGTTTGATCAGTTGCAGGGATCATCGGTTTATTCTAAGATAGAGTTGAGATGGGGTTATCACCAACTTCGAGTCCGGGAAGAGGATATCCCGAAGACCGCATTCCGAACCAGATATGACCATTATGAATTTCAAGTTATGCCATTCGGCTTGACAAATGCACCAGCAGTATTCGTGGATCTCATGAATCGTGTGTGTAAGCCGTATTTGGACAAATTTGTGATAGTGTTCATTGACGATATCTTGATATATTCCAAGAATGAGCAAGAGCATGAGGAACATCTTGTGGGAAACTAGAAGGGGGGTTGAATAGTTTACCGGTTTAAAATTCATTTAAAAATCTTGTTTTAAAAGTTGGCTATTGGAAACTTTGATTCGAACTCTATGTGTAACCAATCAACACCAATATGAACTACACACTAAACTAACTAATATAAACTAATGAAAGTAAAGAGTAGAGTTGGAAAGATCAAACCGAGACAAAGGATTTATAGTGGTTCGGCTACGAAGCTCTTCTTCGCCCTACTCCACTCCCCGAGTACCACACTCGAGAGTTTCAAGCACTATGTCAACAACCTCCCTTCAGGCAGAGAAAACCGTACACGTCGCTTATCCTATTACCGACACTAAGCTAAATGTCGAGTGCTAATCTTAGCTAGCACCAATCTACCAAGGTCCACGTGACCACACACTCAAGCCCAGTGGCTTCAAGAGATCACCAAGATCTCGACACGATCACAAAGATCAACTCTCACTTCACTCTACTTAATCTAACTACTCTAGATCCTTTGATCACTCACACACAAGCCCGATGGATTTAAGAGATCTTCACTATCTCTTAAGATCACAATGATCTTCACTCACACTCTCACAAAAGAAAGATAATCTTGATGTATGCTAAGATACAACAAGGATGTAACAAGTGTTACAAAACCTAACAACTACAACTCTTGTATCTTCTTGAATACCTTGAGTTCTTCTCTTGCTAATGAAGAGGAATGATAACACCTTGTATCAACTTGGACACTTGTGTTCTTCTCTTGATAATGAAGAGGAATGATAACACCTTGTATCAACTTGGATACTTGTGTTCTTCTCTTGCAAGTGAAGAGGAATGAAGAGGATCACTTGAAGGATGATTGGATCACTCTTGAAAAAAAGAAAAACTAACCTAAATGATCTAAGAAAGAAAGTGTGAAGAGAGTATTCAACTCAGAAAATTTTGTGTGTGAAAGGATGCCTAAAAACTGTGAAAGAGTGGGTATTTATAGGCAAAGAAAATCTGACCGTTATAGAAAATTTTGTACGGACGGCTCCGTTAAATACCCCATGGCTCCATTAAATTTAACGGAACCGTGGAGCCGTCGTAGACTAGGACGCTCCAAATTTTGTCTTTTCTGGTGAAAACTTATTTGGGGAAGGTTGGAGCTGATTTTGGGGGGAAAATAGTTGTTATGATTTTCAAACTTATTTTTCCATTAAAACATTTCTTAATATTTCAAAAATAATTTTTCATGTGTATTTTTGAAAAAATGTTTTGTCCCATTTAAAATGTGAATTCTCAAACCAAAAATTCACTTCTTTGATCACTAGTTCAAGTTGTAACTTTGTTCAAGAGTGATTTGCGTAGAAACGGGATCTTCCGATTAAAGACTTGTTTACGTTGATTTTAACGTATCGTGATTTCACATTTTGTCATCCTCAAAACGTGAAGTAATCGAAAGATATAAATAACGTTTTTTGAACATTATTTGCATCAACAATCTCCCCTTTTTTTATGATGACAAAATATAAACTCATGTTAGGTTAAAATTAGTGTTAACAGGTTTTGAATGAGTTTACTCCCATTTCTTCCCCTTTTTGTCTAATCAAAAAGGTGACAAAGGCTCCCCCTTGATGTGTACTCCCCCTCATTTGGAGAACACAAAGGAATCGAGCAATGGTTCTTGCTACAAAACAAAGTTAGGAGATACATATATAATATGTAACAAGTAGCACATTATGACAAATATCCAACCACACAAGAAGAAGAATAGCTAATAGCTAAAAATGATAGGAAACAACCCTCATAAGAGCCCATTCATTCATTAAAAGAAAATAAATGTCATACATGGATATGACTTCATGGAAACATAAAAGAGACAATGATAAGCATAAATCCATAATGACTAGAGGCGTGTTTCATATCCAAGAGGGCTCCTAAAGACCTATAGTGGGTTAGGAGGTGGTGCAGATTGGGGCCCCATTTGGGGTGGTGGTGGTGTCAAGAGATGTTCTATAAAGTAGAACATGAAATGAATCTCGTCTCTTAAGAAGTAGATGAGGTTACGGTTGTGGAGACAACATAGGCAATTAGCACTATGTATATCAAAGGGATGTGGTTGATTAGGTTGTGCCATGATAGGAGATGGTGATTGTGGTAGGTTTGGTGGAGGTGAAATTGGCATGGCATTGTCCAATAGAGTTAAGTGGGATGGTGTGTACTCCATTGATGATGTAGTGTAGAAGGATGATGAAGATGTTGTGTAGGTAGAGGATGTTTTAGAGGGTGCATAAGGTGGTGATGGTGAGTATGGAGTGGCTTGGGAAGGTGGTGTCATTGTTTCATCATCTTTTGTAAGATCTACAAAGAGTGGTTTGGAAGGTGGTTTTACGGTGATTCTAGGTTTCTTGGAAATGTGAGAGGTGGATCCTTGGTTAGAAGCCATGGATGTTTGTGATGAGAGGTTGAAGGTGAAGTGCAAGATATTCTTGCAAGGTGAGGTGCAAAATATTCTTGCAAGGTGAGGCTTTATATAGGGAGGATGGGTGAAATTTGAATTAAAGGTGATAGTGATGTCATATGGTGTAGGAAGGAAATCCTAGGGTGTGTTAGATTTGCAAAAATTTGCAGGTTTGAGGTTAGGGGTGTAGGGTTTTTGGTAGGAACAGTAAAAATCCGTCAAACAGGGGTACGGTTCCTTAAAATGACCCACGGTACCGTTAAATTTAACGGTACCGTCCATATTTAATGGTACCGTGACACTGTTTGCAAGAAGATTTCTGTGCAGGCTAGTTCTGGGCAGCTAGGGGGATGTTTTCTAGGGGAACTAATTCCTGGAAATGATAGTGCCTCAACTCACTAGGTACTTATTTACCTAAAATATCCCATTTAAGCTACAGCTAGCATAAAAGACTATCATGTAGTTTCCTAGGTTGATCATAAGCATGCAATTATAAGGTACAAAATTAGCTATCATCCAAACATCACATAGATTGATTAAACAAGGAGATAGTTAAGCATGCAATAAATCAATTAGCATTCATTCATAGATAAATCCTAATAAAAAACATAGATTTCTTCAACACTTATGACTTGAGCATTCCCCCATTCTTGGCATACTCTTGTCTTGAGCATGAGTCTCGTTTTCATGATTTGGATCATCAAAGGGTGCATAATGGGTGGAGGATTCGAAAATGAGAATTGATGAGACATGTGACTCGTTTATGGGTTGCATGATGGGTTTGACGAGGGAGTATTGAGGACCGTTAAGGTAAGGGTGTAGGTTCATGAAATGGTGATAGAGACGGGTTAGGAACATCCCATAGGGTATCAATTTAATCTTTTTACCCTTGAGATGGACAATTCGCTTAGCGAAGAAGTAAGCGAGGTTGTATGGTTGTTGGGTTAGGAGACAGTAAATCATATGAGCACAACACGCCGGGAGTTGCTCACGATTTCCTGTGAGACTTAGAACATTTTCTCGCAGGATGACTGCCCAAGAAAGTAGTTCATGACGCACCTCTTCCAAACGAATTTTCGTTGGATTAGGATAAGAGGAGTACTTATGAGTACGGATGATTTTGGTTAGTTCGGTGGGAGAGGGTATGTAGGAACAATATGGACTATTCTCTTCACGATAGTTGAAGAGTGACTCAAGACACCAATCTTCAGTATAGGCACATTGCCCATGATTGGGTATTCGAAGGATCTGAGCAAATTGCTCAAGAGTTAGGACGAATTTGAAGTTTTGGACCCAAAACCAAAGTGACAAGGATTGATCCTCGTTACATACGAGTTCAACTTGTCGAAAGAACTCCAACACAAAACGAGGACAAATGTGCTCGTTAATGTGGAGTAGACAATCGAATCCTATAGCTCTAAAGGAAGTGTTGATGTCCTGATGGTAAATTAGGGACGGATCAACGACACGGCCTTCATGAAACCGACGGGTTTCAAGATTGACATAGGCACGAATGTGGTTACCGGGTGTAGTGGGTTCACGTGAGATTTCAGGTGTGTAGGTATCGGTTAGGAGATGATCAAAATCATATTCATGAGACATTTTTGTTTCCTATAAAAAGATATTTTTAAAGGAAAATTAGAGTAAAGAACAATTGCATTATGCACATGTCTAGTGTGTGCCTATATGCAAACTATGTGAAGGTGCGGTAATCTCGACTCAAAAGAAAATAATGAGATTACCCTAACTCTCCTAATTTTACTTTTGCTCAAACAAATATGTCGAAAAGTACATATTAATTATGTAATTCGATCAATATTCGTGAGATCATGTATGCATGAGAAAGTGTTTTTAGTTTGCATCAACAATGCACGAAAAGTGTTTCATGGTCCTAAATTCATGAAATTTTGAAAATATTAGAATTGGGGTGTTTGGTGACTTTAATGTTTTGACACCAAAGGTTTTGAAAATATTAGTGTTGATGACTTCAATTTGAAAGTATATTAAGAAAAATTGAAAAATCCCCAATTCATTTTTCATCAATGAACAAACCCTAGACTTAAAATTAAGAAAATTAAAGTAAGGTAACTTACAATTAATGTTGAAAACTTAGAGGTGATCAGTAAGCTTGAAAATCAATGTCTTGAATATGATCTTGAAGAGGTTTCGTGAAGTTTTGGGTTGTGAGGTTAGGTTACAATAGCAGTTGCAGAGGTTGAGGATGGTTGAAATAAGTGATGTGGGAAAAGGGGAACTGAAATAAGTGATGTTCCAGATGCACGGTTCCACGGTACCGTTAAATTTAACGGTGCCGTGCCACATTTAGTGGAGCCGTGATCTGCTGGGACTGTTTTCTGTCCCGTTTTGATTTTTGACAAATATATCTCGTTGTTTTAGTGAGATGATGAACTCAAATAAGTACATTTTATTACTATCATTTATCCTATTAATTTGACTTGTTTTACTATATTATGTATGAGGATTGATACTTAATCGTTTACTTTTGTAATTCTCAGGTAAAAACAAGCATTTGGTGAAACTTAGCGATTTTGGACTAATAACGGAGCAAAACGTGCATAAAGTGAAAGTCTACTGACATGGACAAGATCAAGTCAATTCTGCTCCAGATGCGCCGCATCTCACTATCAACATGCGCCGCATCTCTATCAAGATATCACCAGATACGATCCAAGATACAAGAGGACATGCGCCGCATCCTAATCAAGAGTTACGCCGCATCTTCTGGCGGTGTACGAATATTCCTGAATATTATAATCTTGGACCCCACGCGAAGTTAAGTACATACGCCGCATCTACTTTGTAGATGCGCCGCATCTTCCCTCAGACAGAAACTATAAATACCCCGTGGACCAGAAGAGTTGAAGAGTGGGAGTTCGAAACCCTAAAAACCGAAGTTCGGACAGCAGAGCAAAAGGACGAATTCAGTCAAGGAGGCAGCACAAGACACACCCAAATCGAAGATACAAGAGCTGTAAGAAGGTGCTGCATGTATTTAATTCATTAAGTAGTTTTGTTTTATTGTGTTAGCAAACTTTAATTCATCAGGATTGGTGGCTTGTGTAATGTGACAACGGAAAGATTGCACTCCCTTTAATACTTGCTTTCCCATCAATTAAAGTTTATATGTTGATGTCTTTGGTTACTACTTATTAGTGCATTGATAACCTCTGTGTTTATTAGTGGCTTGCGGGCATTTGACTGCGGGACATAATGTGGCTCCCACGGTTGTTTCTAAATTGATCACTTAGGAATAACTTTTAGACATAAGTAATCATTAAGGGTTTACTCGCCGATAAGAATAGGACCAACGAGAAAGGGTTAATTACATACACTTCATATAAAGCTATCAATAAAACAAGTGACAATCTACTTAATCATAAGGACAGCTCTCTTATTGTCTCTAGTATCTATCTGTGTACGTGTGTGCTACTTGCTGATTCGTGCCTATTGGTTTATTTTATTATTTAAATTGCAACAAATCGTGCCAGTCTCTCAGGCTGAAACCCCCTTGCGTTAGGATATTAAAATACTGATTAGAATAACTAGATAATACGTTCCACTCTTAGTGATCGACACTCTACTTACCATTATCTTCATACTGACCGGGTACACTGCTCGTTAAGTGTGTGTGTTATTGATAAGTCGGCTAAATATAAATTTAAAACTTGAGTAGGCATTAAAACTACTAAACCGCAACGACACATCACGCGCATCAAGTTTTTGGCGCCGTTGCCGGGGAGTGAATTGTTATTATCTGTTAATTTGATTAGTATTTTAATTAGGTTTTTCTTTTTATTAGATTAATTGCATCATTGTACTATTTTGCATATTTGTTGTATTGTGTGTTATTTGTTTTGTGTTATTTGTTTGCTTTATTTGTTTTTATTTTTGTTTCGTGTGTTTAATTTTTGTTTTAATTTTTTCGTATTTTTCTGTTCTGCTATCGTTGTACTGTGCTAAATCAAACGATACGGCGCATCTGATCTCTCAGATACGGCGTATTGCGTTTAATTTTTTTAAAAATACAACGCGTTTAATTAATTCGATACGACGCATCTTTTCCCCAAGATACGGCGTATCTGTTTTTGATAAAAAAATTTTCTAAACATTAACGCCATACGACGCATCTTCTTTTGAAGATACGGCGTATCTATTATTTTAATTAAAAACAGTTTGCGAATTATTAAACAGATACGGCGTATCGATCTCTGTCGATACGGCGCATCTTACTGAATCAAAAATCTTTTATTTTTAAACGTAACGAAAATACGGCGCATTAACTTTCGTTAATACGACGCATTTAATTTTAATTAGATAAGCTGATTTTTGATTAATTAATTCGATACGGCGCATTCTTAAATTCTAAAGCGGCGTATCTATTTTCTGAATAAAGTCTGATTAAATTTTAACGTATTAAGATACGGCGTATCCAACTTTTTGGATACGGCGCATCGTCTGCAGATATCAGCTATTTTTATTCTTATATCCGTTTCTATATTCATTAATTTCTCTTCTAGCGAACAAATCCTACTGATGATTTTACCTTGGATGACAGATTTTGCTATGGAAGACATGTCAGTTAACGGATATCTTGCTAAGGAATGCTTGTTTTCAGATTCATTCAATGTACTCATGATCGATGCAGATTTATTCTCTTGGGAGACTCCTCTTGAAGCTGCTTTTAAGGAATTCATGCGTTTATGCAACATTGACGAGGAGGTGTTCTCTTATGATGTATTTGTGAGGTATACTGGAGAAGAATTGTCGCTCTTATGGCCTAGCATTGAAGCCGAAGGATTGAACTGGACTACTATAGAAGAAGATGATGGGAAATTTTCTCTTGCATACATGGACTCAAGCAACAACAACTGTGGTGGAGGCAATACCCAAAACTCTTACATGCCTTATTCCGAGTGGTACTGGGGATTAAATGAGAACTATCAGGATAATGACATGAATTATGCTTTGGCGGAATTACTGTTTCATGGCAGATTGGTAAGATTGATAGACCTCTCCCTCAATGATTGGCTAGAACTCAAATATGGTAGTCCGGAATTTGCCCCTGTAAATGAAGTCAAGGAGATTATGACTTCATGGTTGACACGAAGTTTTAAGAAGCAATTTAACGAGTTCATGGAGATAAAAAAGAATATGATTGGGAAGGTTTGCTTTGACGTTAACCATGATCCTAACGATGTAGATTTTTCAGAATGGTTAGCTTGTAAGTTTAATAACCATAAGAGCATGGATCGAGCTACTAAGGATGCATTATGGGTATATTGGATGAGAGGAGAAGACGAAGAAGTAGAAAGCGATTATGGGTCGTCACATCATGATTCAACAATCAATGAGGGCATTGAAGAACTTTTCAGAATTGACATTGATTTGTTAGAATATGAGACACCCTTGTGCAAGCAGTTCAAGGAATTTAACTACCTTCTTCAAGTCGACGATGATGTGCTTACTGGAGATCTACCAGGATTTAAGACTTATGACGATTTCAAAAACACCTGGTACTATGAATGGAATGACCAAGTACCATGGGTATCGGATAAACCATGGGAATTTGAGCACATTAATCATACCTGTACACCCTTCGTTTTCAAGGACGGGAGTAGTGTTTGGCCAACCTGTGATTATAAAAGTGACGGAACCTGTAATGGGGGAAGTATAATTGGGATGAAAAGAGTTGGAAACGATGTAACCTTTGAAGATTATGAGTGGTACGATAATGTTGAAGACTGCCCACGAAAATCGGAGGCTATCAATAGTTTCAAGCAAGAGCCTGATGAAACCCTTTATCAAGCTTGGGAACGATTTAAAGATTTATTGATAAAATGTCCTCAACACTATCTAACCCCTATGCAGGAAATAATATTGTTTTATCAGGGATTGGACGTGCCTACAAGACAGATTTTGGATGCTAAGGGAGCTGTACCTCAGATGAGTGCAACTAATGCTAGGAAAGCGATCCAAGAAGCTGCTGATCATTCTCAGAAATGGCACGATGGGACCTCTACTAGATCTAAGAGCAGCACTAATTTTGACGGGATTGCTGCTATTCAAGCTCAATTGGATAAAATTAGTAGAGAGATGAAGAAGCGAGATGAAAGAGCATATGCTGCCCAAGTTGGATGTGAAAAGTGCGAAGGACCTCACTACACTAAAGATTGCCCGAACAAGAATGAAAGTGAGACATTTGAAGAAGCTTATTACACCCAATTTGGACAACCGTTCCGACCTTCAGCAAGATTTAGGGAAGCTAGTCCGGGATTCTATCAAAAGAACAACTTCAATCCCGCTTATCAAGAGAGGAGGCAGACTTTAGATGATACTTTAAAGCAAATTATGGCCGATGCTGCTAAAAGACATGAAGAGAATACTGCTATGATCAAGGAAATTCGAGCTTCAACAGACACTACTACAAGAAATCAAGGAGCTTCGATCAAAGCATTGGAACAGCAAATTGGTCAAATGAGCAAAGTTCTTCAAGAAAGGGGATATGGAAGTTTACCAAGCTCAACTGAAACAAATCCAAGAGATCATGTCAAGGCAATAAGCACCACTGAAGAAGTCACTCCTAATATAGCTAGAAGGTCGATGAATGGTAATGATGGAGCAAGACCCGAATTTTTCTTTAACTCTTCAATCAGCTTAAGGAGACTACTAAAAGAGAAGACAAAAATTGAAGAGGAGATCAAGGCAACAATGAAAGAAGAGAGCCCTGCAACCGATTCAAATGCCTTGCCTCATAAAGAAAGAGACCCAGGAAGTTTTACTCTACCTTGTTCTATTAATAATATATCTTTCAATAATGTGTTGGCTGACTTAGGAGCTAGTGTTAGTGTTATGCCTCTTAAGACATTCGCTACCCTAGGACTAGGAAAATTAGCACCAACTAAATTACTTATTGAATTGGCTGATAAAACAGTAAAACGACCTGAAGGGATTGCTAATAATGTGCTAGTTAAGATTGAGCAGTTTATTTTTCCCGTAGACTTTATTATACTAGACATGCCCGAGGATGTTAAGATTCCTTTAATCCTCGGAAGACCTTTCTTGTCTACTGCCCATGCTAAGATTGATGTGTTTAAGAGAAAAATTTCATTAAGGGTAGGGAATAATAAACTAGTCTATAAGTGCCAAGATCCGGTTAAGAGCATAATTAGAGGTGTTTATGTGCTAGGATTAAGAGAGCGTATGGACCTCGATCTTGAAGCTAGACTTATGGGAGAAACATTGATTCAAAACAACTCAACTAATCCTAATCATGAAGACTTTGAGGAATTCATTGACCTTAATGTACCTACGGAACTTAGACGCGATATTGTTAGTGATTCTGATGATGAGTGGTATGATTGTGTAGTAATTAATAAACGTAGGAGAATAGTTGAGAAAACGAATTTGAATAATGATGTGTTTATTGAACTACCACCCCACCTTGCTTATTTGTGCCTGTATGATAATAAGAATTTCCCGTCTATCATTTTGTCATCTCTGCCCGAAAGGGACAGGACTTTGTTTATACAGATATTAAAGAAGAACGGCGTGGAAATTAAAGACGAGCAAGGAGTGTTCAATATTACTAAATTGGGAATGAAGGAGCGTGATGTTTCCGACTCCTTCGATGATCGATATTAAGGAGCTGAACGTGAGTCTAACTTGAAGACTCTGGAATAAAGACAAGTGCTCACCGGGAGACAACCCGGATTTATCTTTTATTATTCTGTTTTCTGTGTCGAGTCAGTCCAGGCCGCACGAAGATACGGCGCATCTCAGTTCTGAGATGCGACGCATCTCCTGCAATGGTCATATCTTATTTTATTTTTCTGCATTTTTATTTTCGACTTTAAAACTATTTATCAGTTTATTTTAATGGGGCGCATCCCTGGTTAAGGATGCAGCGCATCTTTATTCTGATCCGTATTTATTCCAGGCTCGATACGGCGTATCTTCTTCAATAAGATACGGCGCATCGACTGACCTGATGATTTTCAGTTTTAATTTTTAAGTTTTATTTTTCCTAACTACTAATGTGTTATGCAAGTTGAACCTTTCTTATCTTAGGTGTGTTTTAAAGTGTTGGTGGTATTATAGTTTCCTGGATTTCCTGTGGATACATCAAGTATGAAGTTTTAACGTTCTAATCCACAAGAAAGATGATTTTTGCTCTTATACTAATGGAGGATCATACCGAGCAAATCTCAGGGGAGTTTTTCTTGTTCTAATTCTTTTATTTTCCAGTTTTTAACCTTTTATACAAACAACGAGGACGTTGTTTAACTTAAGTGGGGGGATTGGAGAATTAGAACACTTAACAATTACTTGTCCTACTTTTTCAAAAATTATGCTTAAAATGTGCTTAATATATCATACTTAAAATTTTTTTGGCATGTTTTTGTTTAAGATCTAAGTTGCATAGCTGCACACATGACATTATTTTCAAAAATTGTGATTTTTCAAAATTCACAAATCTATGAGTGTGCCGGTGACTTGTAAACTTTAGAACTTGGCTTGTATACTATTCGAGACCACCATAATGAGTATTATTTATATAATTGGAATGACTTGTCTAACTTGGTAAAATTCTAGGATTACACCAAATAGCCTTTATATGTTATGTGTTATTGACTAACTACACTGGTTAGTTAACCCCCGTATAAAACCTTTTGTTACTCTCATTTTTAGAGTAAGATACCCCTAGAAAAACACTCAGAGCCATTCCTTTCGTTTCTTACACCTATGTTTAAAATGTTTCGTTACACCTTAAACCTTAGCCTACCCTGTAGATTAGAATCCGTGGTTGGTTAATTGCTATAGGCAAAGTGTGTTTCCTTACATTACCTGTGTTCGCGTGCGTAATTCATTATCTATGGTTAGGTCGGGAAATTGCACAATGCAAATTGGAGTGAAAGTAAATATTGTATATTTTTGAGTTTATTTTTCGTGTGTTTACTACTTTCACTATTACCGTTATTTCTGAAAGTATGAAAAGTATGAAAAAATTATCCGGAAAGAAAGTTGTAGTGATGTGGTGAAATTTTACACATCTATGTTTATGTTTCCCTTTAAAAAAAAAAAAAAAAAAAAAAAAAAAAAAAAAAAAAGAAAGAAAAGTTGGATGTTTATTTTAAGCCAACGATGTAGAGTTATGTAAGTGGTCGATATCACCACTATTTGTTGTATTATATCTATGGATTGAATGGGAATTGGCAGTTATGGGAACGCCAATTAAGGTTTATTCTTTGATTAAGATTTTGTTGAGTATAATTCGTGTCTACCTAAAGCGTGTGTTTCAAGTGTTAAAGCGTGAGTTATTCAATGATATGAGTCTTATTCATGGGATGGTTGGGATAGTGATTAACCACACTTAGGATTTTAATTTATTTGTTTTGTTTTGTTTATTTTTATTTTTACACCAATTTATATCCCAAATGTTATCCATACCCTTTATTATTCTTTATCCAACCGAACCTTTGATTTATTGAGATTAGGGATTTGAGCAATCTTAAGTGTCGTAGTCGTGGATTCGGCTATGTATTTATGATTTTGTCGCCCTTTTTGATATATTATTATTGGTGAAGTTTGGACCTATCTTTAGCCTATTCGAGTTAAGGATTTGAGCAATTGCAAGTATCGTGTTCGTGGATTCGATCATGTATTTGTGATTTTGTCGCCTTTTCTGGAATTTGAGATCGATAGTGTAAATAAGAATAATTAACCCTTTAGCCTAAAAACCCTTTTTACCGCTTTAGACTTGTTATTCCTTAGCTTTAGTGGTGGAGATGTGTATACTTGCCAAGCTTATGATAGAATATTCGTCGCGACTGGACAGTTAAACGATTAGATTTGCTTTTATCGACTTATTTTATTTTACTCCTAATTCGTTAAGTGTTTAGTTGTGTGATTATGAAATAAACGAATACATGCTTAAATATAAAAATAAATCCTAATATCTTTTAGGATACATTTTCATAAATGAAATTCTAAGGTTTACTTGGGGACAAGTAAAGTTCAAGTGGGGGGATATTTGATGAACTCAAATAAGTACATTTTATTACTATCATTTATCCTATTAATTTGACTTGTTTTACTATATTATGTATGAGGATTGATACTTAATCGTTTACTTTTGTAATTCTCAGGTAAAAACAAGCATTTGGTGAAACTTAGCGATTTTGGACTAATAACGGAGCAAAACGTGCATAAAGTGAAAGTCTACTGACATGGACAAGATCAAGTCAATTCTGCTCCAGATGCGCCGCATCTCACTATCAACATGCGCCGCATCTCTATCAAGATATCACCAGATACGATCCAAGATACAAGAGGACATGCGCCGCATCCTAATCAAGAGTTACGCCGCATCTTCTGGCGGTGTACGAATATTCCTGAATATTATAATCTTGGACCCCACGCGAAGTTAAGTACATACGCCGCATCTACTTTGTAGATGCGCCGCATCTTCCCTCAGACAGAAACTATAAATACCCCGTGGACCAGAAGAGTTGAAGAGTGGGAGTTCGAAACCCTAAAAACCGAAGTTCGGACAGCAGAGCAAAAGGACGAATTCAGTCAAGGAGGCAGCACAAGACACACCCAAATCGAAGATACAAGAGCTGTAAGAAGGTGTTGCATGTATTTAATTCATTAAGTAGTTTTGTTTTATTGTGTTAGCAAACTTTAATTCATCAGGATTGGTGGCTTGTGTAATGTGACAACGGAAAGATTGCACTCCCTTTAATACTTGTTTTCCCATCAATTAAAGTTTATATGTTGATGTCTTTGGTTACTACTTATTAGTGCATTGATAACCTCTGTGTTTATTAGTGGCTTGCGGGCATTTGACTGCAGGACATAATGTGGCTCCCACGGTTGTTTCTTAATTGATCACTTAGGAATAACTTTTAGACATAAGTAATCATTAAGGGTTTACTCGCCGATAAGAATAGGACAAACGAGAAAGGGTTAATTACATACACTTCATATAAAGCTATCAATAAAACAAGTGACAATCTACTTAATCATAAGGACAGCTCTCTTATTGTCTCTAGTATCTATCTGTGTACGTGTGTGCTACTTGCTGATTCGTGCCTATTGGTTTATTTTATTATTTAAATTGCAACAAATCGTGCCAGTCTCTCAGGCTGAAACCCCCTTGCGTTAGGATATTAAAATACTGATTAGAATAACTAGATAATACGTTCCACTCTTAGTGATCGACACTCTACTTACCATTATCTTCATACTGACCGGGTACACTGCTCGTTAAGTGTGTGTGTTATTGATAAGTCGGCTAAATATAAATTTAAAACTTGAGTAGGCATTAAAACTGCTAAACCGCAACGACACATCACGCACATCATGAGACATATTGACACGAGGAGAGAATTTGTACCTAACAAATTCTTTTGACTAGGGAGACCTAAACTAAACTACACGAGACTCACGAGATGACTTCAAGAGTCATGAGACATATGGAATATGTTCCAACATTCCTAGACCTAGACGGAGATAGTTAAAGGATTCTCGTTTGAGAGGTTTGGTTAGGATGTCTGCGATATTGTCCTGGGAAGGAACTTTCTCAATGGAGATGTTTCCTTTCTGAACATTATCACGAAGGAAGTGGTGGCGAATTTCGATGTGTTTGGTACGGGAGTGTTGAACGGGGTTTTTGCTCAAGTCAATAGCACCTTTATTATCACACATAATGGGGACGTCTTATAAATGAATGTCATAGTCTATAAGGGCTTGTTTCATCCATAGTGCTTGTTGACATGCCTTTCCGGCGCTTACGTACTCGGCTTCGGTTGTGGAGATAGCAAGAGCCGTTTGTTTCTTAGAGAACCAAGAAGTTAAGCAACAACCCATGAAGGTACAAACGTCACTCGTACTCTTTCGATCCACATAATCTCCCACATGATCAGAGTCGGCATAGACAACAGTTTCTACACCGGTCCCCTTGGGATAAAATAATCCCAATTGTATAGTGCCTTTAATGTATCGGAAGATACCCTTAACTGCTTCAAGGTGAGAGATTTTGGGATCCTCTTGGAAGCGAGCACAAAGGCAGATACTAAACATGATGTCAGGCCTACTTGCCGTGAGGTATAGTAAACTTCCTATCATACCTCTATACTTAGTGCTATCCACGGACTCACCTTCTTCATCTTTCGTGAGTTTTATTTCCATGGACATGGGAGTTTTCATGGGCTTAGACTCTTCTGAACTGAACTTCTTAAGCATCTCTTTACTATACTTAGCTTGATTAAAGAAGATGCCATCTTCCATTTGTTTAATTTGTAAACCAAAGAAGAAATTTAATTCACCCATCATGCCCATCTCAAACTCGTCGTGCATGATTTTTGAGAAATCATCGCACATCTCTTGACAAGTTGATCCGAATATAATGTCGTCGACATATATTTGAACAATGATGAGATGTGAATTTCTTTTCTTTGTGAAGAGTGTGTTATCAACCTTTCCCATGGTATATTCATGTTCAATCAAGAAGGCTTTTAGTCTATCATACCAAGCTTTAGGAGCTTGTTTAAGACCACAGAGTGCTTTCTTGAGTTTATAAACATGATTCGGACATTCGAAATCAACGAATCCCGGAGGTTGCGCAACATACACCTCCTCGTTGATATAACCATTAAGGAACGCACTCTTCACGTCCATTTGGTATAGCTTAAAGTCTAAGGTACATGCATAGGCAAGGAGTATTCTAATTGATTCTAATCTAGCTACGGGTGCATAGGTTTCATCATAATCTATTCTCTCCTGTTGGTTGTAGCCTTGTGCTACCAACCTTTCCTTATTCCTAACTACGATGCCATTTTCGTCGAGTTTATTTCTAAACACCCATTTAGTTCCTATGATTGTTTGATTTCTAGGAAGAGGTACTAAATCCCAAACTTGGTTTGCAGTGAATTGATTTAGTTCCTCCTGCATGGCAACTATCCAACTTTCATCCTTAATTGCTTCACCTACATTCTTAGGTTCTACGGTTGATATGAAACAAAAGAAGTTACTTTTGTTTTGTGCTTGTGACCTAAGGGTTCTTTGGTTTAGGTTACCTATGACATTTTCAATAGGATGGTTTTGGATTCCTTAATGTTGACAATTTCGTCAACTTCAACTATTTCATCCTCAATGTCATCTTCTAGGGTTTTCTTGCCATTAGCCTTAATGGCTTCATCCTCATCTAAGTCATCATCAACCAATGGTGATGTCTTAGATTGTGGAGGACTTTCATCGAATGTCACGTTGAGTGATTCTTTGACTTTCGAGGTTTCTCTATTTAGGACAACGTAGGCTTTACTATTTTGGGAGTAACCTAGGAATACACATTCGTAAGACTTTAGGTCAAACTTGGTGAGGTAATCTTTAGTGTTTAGTATGAAGCATTTGCTTCCAAACACTCTAAAGTAATCAAGAGAAGGTCTTCTTCCTTTCATGATTTCATATGGGGTTTTTCCTAGGATAGGTCTAATTAGAATCCTATTTAGAATGTAAGTTGAGGTGTCCATCGCATTACACCAAAACTTTTGCGGAATTGATTGTTCATTCAACATCGTTCTACTCATTTCTTGAAGAGTATGATTTTTCCGCTCAACTACTCCATTTGATTGAGGAGTGCGTGGAGCCGAGAAATTGTGAGTAATACCATTAGCATCACAATATACTCCAAATTGCACTTCATTATCAAATTCCCGACCATGATCCGTCCTAATAGAAACTATTGTACATCCTAGTTGATTTTGGACTTTCTTACTAAAGATTTCAAATTCCTCAAAGGCTTGTGTCTTATTCTTAAGAAATCTAGTCCAAGTATACCTAGAGTAGTCATCAACTATTACTAAGGTGTAGAGATTTCCTCTGTAGCTTCGTACGGCGGATGGACCGAATAAGTCCATGTGAAGTAGTTCTAGGCATCTAGAGGTCGAGACCATATTCTTAGCTTTGTGACTAGAATGAGCTTGTTTTCCAACTTTACAAGCGTCACAAAAGTGTGTGTCGAACTTAATCTTAGGTAGGTTTCTAACTAGTTCCTTAGATGCCAATGATTGTACTAGATGCATATTGGCATGACCTAGTCTCCTATGCCACAGGGTGGTATGATCATCTATAGTTGCTAGACAAATCTTATCTTCAGGCTTATTTCCTATCTTCATGACAAATAAGCCGTTTTTCCTAACTCCTTTGCCTATGGTTTTCCCATTCTTAATAATCTCACTACCCTCTTCAGAGAATATGACTCTACACTTATTATCTACCATTTGACTAATGCTAAGTAAGTTAAAACCTAAGTTATCTACGTGCTCAACATTTCTAATAATAAGAGAGTCTTGAGTAATCGTACCTTTGCCTATAATGTTGCCCTTAAGTTTGCTACCGAAAGTGATATTACCTCCATTGTATGCCTTGTATGATGAGAATAAACTTCGGTTGCCCGTCATGTGGTTAGTGCATCCACTATCCTTGACCCATTCGTCAGGCTCCAAGTCAATTCCCAAGCATATCTCATTAGAAGCATGAGCCATTCGACATGTTTCGTCCTTGGGCTTCTTTTCTTCATCATCACCGCTATCACTCCAGGAGCCTCCTATGAGAGCTCGTTGGTTGTTTACTTTCGGTGGCTTGGGACACTCTCCTATAAGGTGATTAGGATCTCCGCATCTAAAGCATTTCCTATCACTTGTCCCTTTCTTTTCAGCATGGTTCTTTTGTGATGTCTTCTTCTCATCACGAGGTTGCCTAACGAACCTACCTCTTCTCCTAAAGAACTTTTTAAAGTCCCTAACCGCTAATGCATATTCCTCATCTTCACTATCGGAACTCGAACATTCCTCATCACTAGACTCCTTCTTGGCTTTCAATGCTAGAGATCTAACTCTCTCGCTTTTTCCTTTGACTATTTCGGAGTCTTTCTTAATTATCATCTCGTGAACTTTCAAGTTTCCTATAAGTTCATCGAGTGACAAAATCGCCAAGTCCTTTGACTCTTCAATGGCGGTAACCTTTGCTCTCCATTTAGGATGTAGAGCCCTAAGGAACTTCCTAACATAATTCTTGCTAGAGTAACCTTCATCAAGAGCTTTAAGACTAGTAATAATAGTATTGAATCTAGCAAAAGCATTATCTATAGATTCATCTTCCGTAATGGAAAATTGTTCATATTGTTGAACAAGAAGATCTACCTTGTTCTCTTTGACTTGGTTATTACCTTGGTGAGTGACTAACAAAGTTTTCCAAATATCTTTTGCCGTATTACACATGAAAATTCTTTCAAATTCCTTTTTAGGCAAAGCATTATAAATCATCATTTTAGCCTCATTATTTTTGGCTAATTTCCTTTTAAGTTCATCACTTTGTTTATCATAAGAAACTATTTCATCCTTTTTAGTTTCCGGATTCATTTGAATAGGTTGAAAGTCACCCTCGGTAATAACATGCCAAAGATCAATGTCTTTTGATTTCACATATGTTTCGAATCTTGTTTTCCAATAAATAAAACAATCGGTTTCGAAAAGTGGTGGTCTTTGCATAGATTGCCCTTCTAGATATTTGTCGGAATCCATTGATCGATTCAAGTTTTAAAATACAATATACTTTAAAATCTTGACTGACGTGGTCTCTGATACCAATTGTGTGAAACTAGAAGGGGGGTTGAATAGTTTACCGGTTTATAATTCTTTTAAAAATCTTGTTTTAAAAGTTGGCTATTGGAAACTTTGATTCGAACTCTATGTGTAACCAATCAACACCAATATGAACTACACACTAAACTAACTAATAAAAATAATGAAAGTAAAGAGTAGAGTTGGGAACATCAAACCGAGACAAAGGATTTATAGTGATTCGGCTACGAAGCTCTTCTTCGCCCTACTCCACTCCCCGAGTACCACACTCGAGAGTTTCAAGCACTATGTCAACAACCTCCCTTCAGGCAGAGAAAACCGTACACGTCGCTTATCCTATTACCGACACTAAGCTAAATGTCGAGTGCTAATCTTAGCTAGCACCAATCTACCAAGGTCCACGTGACCACACACTCAAGCCCAGTGGCTTCAAGAGATCACCAAGATCTCGACACGATCACAAAGATCAACTCTCACTTCACTCAACTTAATCTAACTACTCTAGATCCTTTGATCACTCACACACAAGCCCGATGGCTTTAAGAGATCTTCACTATCTCTTAAGATCACAATGATCTTCACTCACACTCTCACAAAAGAAAGATAATCTTGATGTATGCTAAGATACAACAAGGATGTAACAAGTGTTACAAAACCTAACAACTACAACACTTGTATCTTCTTGAATACCTTGAGTTCTTCTCTTGCTAATGAAGAGGAATGATAACACCTTGTATCAACTTGGACACTTGTGTTCTTCTCTTGATAATGAAGAGGAATGATAACACCTTGTATCAAATTGGATACTTGTGTTCTTCTCTTGCAAGTGAAGAGGAATGAAGAGGATCACTTGAAGGATGATTGGATCACTCTTGAACAAAAGAAAACCTAACCTAAATGATCTAAGAAAGAAAGTGTGAAGAGAGTATTCAACTCAGAAAGTTTTGTGTGTGAAAGGATGCCTAAAAACTGTGAAAGGGGTGGGTATTTATAGGCAAAGAAAATCTGACCGTTACAGAAAATTTTGTACGGACGGCTCCGTTGAATACCCCACGGCTCCATTAAATTTAACGGAACCGTGGAGCCGTCGTAGACTAGGACGCTCCAAATTTTGTCTTTTCTGGTGAAAACTTATTTGGGGAAGGTTGGAGCTGATTTTGGGGGGAAAAATAGCTGTTGTGATTTTCAAACTTATTTTTCCATTAAAACATTTCTTAATATTTCAAAAATAATTTGTCATGTGTATTTTTGAAAAAATGTTTTGTCCCATTTAAAATGTGAATTCTCAAACCAAAAATTCACTTCTTTGATCACTAGTTCAAGTTGTAACTTTGTTTAAGAGTGATTTGCGTACAAACGGGATCTTCCGATTAAAGACTTGTTTACTTTGATTTTAACGTATCATGATTTCACATTTTGTCATCCTCAAAACGTGAAGTAATCGAAAGATATAAATAACGTTATTAGAACATTATTTGCATCAACACATCTCAAGCTAATTCTGGGATTATTGAAAAAGGAAGAGTTATATGCTAAGTTTTCGAAGTGTGAATTTTGGATATCGACTGTGCAATTTCTTGGTCATGTGATCGATAAGCAAGGGATTCACGTAGATCCTGCTAAGATTGAGGCCATTAAGGATTCGGCAACGCCCACAACGCCGACGGAAATCCGAAAATTTTTAGGACTTGCCGGTTATTACAGAAGATTTATAGAGGGATTCTCTAAGATAGCTAAACCGTTGATGAAATTGACTCAAAAGAATGTGAAATGCGACTGGGGAAATGATGAGGAAGAAGCTTTTCAACTCCTTAAGGAAAAATTATGTAGTGCGCCTATTTTAGCTTTACCCGAGGGTAGCGAAGATTTCGTTGTGTATTGTGACGCATCACACAAAGGTTTGGGAGCCGTGTTGATGCAAAGAGAGAAGGTAATAGCATACGCTTCTCGACAGCTGAAAACCCATAAGAAAAACAACACAACCCATGACCTAGAATTAGGATCAGTCGTGTTTGCACTAAGAATTTGGAGACACTACCTTTATGGAACTAAGTGCGTAGTGTATACTGATCACAAGAGTCTACAACATATATTGAACCAGAAGGAGCTGAACATGAGACAGCGTCGATGGTTGGAGTTGCTTAGCGACTATGATTGTGAAATCCGTTATCACCCAGGCAAGGCAAATGTTGTTGCTGACGCCCTTAGCAGAAAAGAATGGATCAAACCTCTTAGGGTGACATCGTTAGGGATGACGATTAATTCGCCGCTTCCAGCAAAACTTCTTGAGGCTCAGGATGAGGCACTCAAAGATGAAAACCGACCTAGTGAAAAGATTCACAGAATGCCAGAACTTGAGAATGGATTAGTAAGAAGATCCGAGGGGATTTTGCGTTACGGAGACAGGTATTGGATTCCATTGTATGGAGGAATTCGTGATTTTATTATGCACGAATCCCATAAGTCCAAGTACTCCATTCACCCAGGATCTAACAAGATGTATTTAGACCTGAAAAAGTTGTACTGGTGGCCAAACATGAAGGCTGATATAGCAGAATATGTCAGCAAGTGCTTAACGTGCTCGAAGGTTAAGGCAGAACACCAAAGACCGTCCGGTCTGCTTGTTCAACCTGAGATTCCGGAATGGAAATGGGAGCGCATTACTATGGATTTATAACGAAATTGCCTAGGACATCGAGTGGTTATGACACGATTTGGGTAATCGTTGACCGTCTCACAAAATCAGCGCATTTTCTTCCTATAGCGGAGAAAATTGAGATGGATAAACTCGCGCGTTTATATGTTAAGGAAATTGTTGCAAGGCATGGTGTGCCTGTTTCTATTATCTCTGATCGAGACAGTCGATTCACGTCAAATTTTTGGAAGTCGCTTAAGGATGCATTGGGAACTAAACTCGATATGAGTACGGCATATCATCCCCAAATGGATGGTCAGAGTGAAAGGACCATTCAGACATTAGAGGACATGTTAAGAGCCTGTGTAATTGATTTTGGAAACGGCTGGGACAGGCATTTGCCTTTAGTTGAATTTTCCTATAACAATAGCTATCACACCAGCATTAAAGCTGCACCGTATGAAGCATTTTATGGACGTAAGTGCAGATCGCCAATTTGTTGGCCGGAAGTTGGAGAGAGCCAACTTACCGGACCAGAGCTAGTTCATGAGACTACTGAAAAGATTGTACAGATCAGGAACCGAATGCAGGCGGCTCGCGACCGTCAAAAGAGTTACGTCGACAAAAGGCGCAAACCCCTTGAGTTTCAAGTGGGAGATAAAGTGATGTTGAAGGTCTCTCCATGGAAAGGCGTGATCAGATTTGGCAAACGTGGTAAATTGAACCCTCGCTATATAGGACCTTTTGAGATCCTTGATAAGATCGGGCCGGTAGCCTACCGACTCGAACTGCCGTCTGAGCTCAGTGTTGTGCATGACGTTTTTCACATCAGTAATTTGAAGAAGTGTTTATCCGATGAAAACTCAGTTATTCCTTTGGATGAAATCCAGCTTGATGAGAGGTTAAATTTCATTGAAGAACCGATTGAAATCATGGATCGGGAAGTGAAACGACTAAAGCAGAGTCGTATCCCAATTGTGAAGGTCCGATGGAACTCTCGCAGAGGCCCCGAATACACATGGGAGCGAGAGGACGAGATCAAGCGAAAATACCCTCATCTTTTTTCCGAAAACCAAGAGTGGCGTCAATTGAAATCCAGGACGGATTTCCCGATTAGATGGGGAGACTGTGATAAATGGTAATTTTCACGTTGTTAATTAATATTATATGAGTATTAATTATTTTTAAGCTAAGCATTTCTATGCGCATTTGCATGTTTCTGAGTATTTTTGAGCATTTTCAGGAGCTGTCCCAGCATACTGTAGCTTACAGTCACTGCAAAAAAGTTTATTTTTGTCAGTAAAGTTAAATTATCACATTTCTGATAGTTACTGACAAGTATTATAATTTACTGAGAGCTTTCTCGCCTTTTTCTGAAAAACAACCGCACGCGCGTACCGACAGCACAGTACATATGGTAATAGTCAAATAAATACATTTTTGAGTCAGTAATGACATTTTATTATATTTCTGACAAAAACGTGGTTAAAAACTTTATTTTATGTTATCGTGTCCAAAAACGTCAAACCGGGACTTTACGGTAACTTTTTAACTCAAACCGACACACAATACACCAAAGTGGGATCAAAACTATTTTTGCCCTCCCCTAAATACCCCTAACCGGCCCCTAATACCACACCAAACCACATGGACAACTCAACATTCTCTTATCTTTAATGTAATCTAAATTTGCCAAAAATGGTGTGTTACTTTTAGGATTTTCAACATTCTATCTTTAATGTTACCAAGATTAGCACATCTCATCTCCTTATTTTCTTCCAATTCATACGCCACTATCACACACACATTATCAAATTTCAAAAAATTTCTCTACAAAGATTCAAGATCACAAGTGTTTGCAAAGGATTTTGGGTAATTTGGAAGCTTGATTTGGGTAAAACTAGCAAAGTTTTGGGTGTTCCTTGGTTCATATCACACGTTAACTTCATCAACATTGTAAGGATTCATAAAACTTTTCTAAACTTGTTAATCTCTTGTCCATTTGGTGTATAGTGATGTTTAAAAGTGTTAAATGTGTATGTTTTGATAATATGATAAAAGCTAGGGTTTGATCTTCTATTTGTTGTGCTCGACATTTTATGATGAATATGAGTTAATTAGTAGATTTCTTGCTTGTGTGGTAAATATTGTTGCATATAGTGCTTATTTGATAATACAAACACTAGTTATGGTTTTTACACTAATTTAAGCACTATATTGAATTTTTGAGCTTATGTATGGATCGGCTACTATTAAAAATATGAGATTATTGGGGTTTTAAAAAACATAAAATTTTGGCCCAAATGGTGAAAAGGTGGAAAAATAAAGTGAAATGCTTATTTAGATTGGCTTATTTAATAAGTTATAAGTTACTGAAAATAATTAGTAAAAATGTGAAAATAAGTTGAGGTGCATAAAATGGTTCGAATGAATAGTAGTATGGTCAAGGTTGACTTTTTGACAAAAGAGCTTATTTATTAGAGCTTATTTGATAAGTAAAAAGTATGTTTAGTAACTAAAAATAACTAATAAGTACCAAATAAATACAAATTGGACTAAATGGCTTTTTGAGCCAAAAAGCCCACGTTTTTACTGTTGGGCCGAGGCCCATGGACATTTTTGGTGTTTTGACTTTTTGACCAAACGGACGTATTGAACGTGTAAAATGATTTTTAGTAACGTGTCGATATATACGTTATAACTAAAAATGTGTTTTGGGTCAAAAATGGTAAATGGGCTTATTTGAGAAGTTTCGGCCCAATTTACAAATAAAAATGATAAATTTGGTTTTTGAAATATTTTCCGACTCGCCGTAGTTAATAATGTTTAACGACGTGATAAATATAACGATAACTATTTTGGACTTGTTTTGAGACGTTTAGTCTCCAAAAGGGTAAAAATTGACATTTTTACTAAATTGACATTTAGATTGACTATTGTGGACTTTTTGACAAAATATTGACTTTACGTCAAAACCAAATGTTATTACTTAAAAGTTAAGATAACGAACAATATAACTACGAATATATATTCACGACACTTGACATATGTCATTAAAAGTATTTTGCACTTGTAACTAATTAGCGAAGTAATTGAGTAAAGTTTGCAACACGTGAGATAAATGGAAACGTTGTATAAACGAATGGGTCATGCCCAAATTTTCTAAAAATCCAACACTTAGAGTATTTTGAGTATATATATATATATATATATATATAGTATATATATATATATATATATATATATATATATATATATATATATATATATATATATATATATATATATATATATATATATAAATATATATATATATATAACGGTTGCACGTTAAGTTGCGAATACTAGCACGGATGTTCCGTTACGTATTCCCACCATGCACTTTCACCATGAGCTACCCCCAAAGAGTTATAAAAATAAATCATTTCAAAATATACTTTACCACACAGCAAGCAAGAAATACACGAGCACAGGTTAAACGTAAAACTTTTCAAATAAAATAAAGACACTTGAGACACGAACGTTTTGCTAAGACTTACCGTACTAATTTAGGGTGCTGATCGGCGCGGTTGCATTATTTTGATTGATTGCTGAATTGATGTATTTTAAAGGTGAGTTTATAGCCCCACATTTTATACGATTTTTGATTTATAAGCTTGGGGTGAGAAACATGCAAAATTGTTTTCATGGACCAGAAATGAAATTGCTTTTAAGATCACACTAGTATGCAGAAACCTAAGTTTGCTGAATCCCATTTTGTGCCCACTATCATCTGCCGTTAATTCCTGTTGGGAAGCCGTTTGTTATAAATAGATCTATTGGGAGTGACGTCCCCGTTCGGTTGGCTTGGCATAGCCAAGGCGAACGTATACCAAGTCGGGTTTTTGGCCGAGTGTCTGGGGATTAACACTCGCGGGCAACCTTTATTATTTTGCTAACGCTAGTCGTGCTGCATTGTCTTAGTTTCGGTAGGATGAGGCTTAGTGTTGGCATAACGGATAGTGTGTATCTACTGAATTGTCTTTATGATATTGCTATTGGTCCATATGTGCTATTTACTTAAACCTATGAACTCACCAACGTTAGCTGACTTTTAGCATGTTTTTCTCAGGAAACTGAGGTGCGTTTAGCCGGGAGCAGTGCATGGTGTCGGTCACAATAAATGATGACAATGATTTTAATGCGTTTACTTTGACAACTGGACCTTTTGTTTAAATGGGCTTCATTTTCATCTGAGATGGTTTTTATGTATCGCTACATGACTTGACTTATGTAATATATTTTAAAATGGATTTTTAATCCGTTCACTATATCTTGTGTGATGATTATCCATTTCCGTAGCACCCAAGTGTATGCTTCCACGAATATTGTGATTTTGGGGGTGTTACACAAATAGACATTCATTGCATACCTGAGTCATTTCTTTTTCTTCTTTCAATATGTTCAACATTTGCGGACAATACTTCCCAGGTTTTGTTGTAAACAATCTCTGGCCTAGACATGCTATCTGTTGTAATTAGCATGACCAAAAAAGTCCGTAAATAATTCCCTGATCTCCATAGACTGACTTTCATCAAACCATGTATATATTCTTTATCATCTTCCAATAGGTCGCGTGGTTGACATGCTTCTTTATATGTTGGGTAAACAACACCATCAAATTTCTTGAAATCAATCCAATCTTGTGCTCCTCTTACCTTGTTTAGTAATACTCTTAAATAGAACCTCTCACCAAACGAAGGAGGTACATGATGTACACGGCCAATACATGTACCTTTTTGTCTTTTCACCCACATCCTTTCTTCTTGTTTCCAAATGTAATGTTGGGGAAACTCGTGGTAAAGCAGTTTTTGTGCTTCTGTATCTATCTTGTTGCATTCCATCCAGGCGACAAATTTTGTTTCATTTACTGATGTTTTTTTCTAGTGTAAAATCAATCCTTCTAAGTGGAACGGTAATCTTTCTACGGGTGGGAACCTGTAATGTATGTCAAAGCCATATATTCTCCACGCTGATTCACATGCCGAAATATATCTACAATCGTAATATTCTTTGATTTCATCAACGTCTTCATCTTCTAGAGCAACTGTTGCTCTATCTGGACCCTTGTTAATATACTTGAATAAGTATTTTATAGAACCTACCTGGTTACACCACTCAACGTTAATATGTGATTGAAAACGTCGTAGCAAGCCGGGATTGTAGGGAACAACATAGCCGTTGTGCAATTTAATTCCACTTTTGTTTATAGTCGACCCGTCATTCCTTCTTTTATAAATGGCATACCCACTCTCATCAATAAAATTTTCTTCGTTAAATTGCTTTGGGAATTTTATGGTACATTTGTTGTTTACAGTGCACGGACAACCTGGCCGTTGTGGTCCACATGGACCATGAATCATGTGATCGGTGACAATTCTGTAAAGTCCAGGATCTTCATTTTTATTTGGTATTTCTGATGAAATAAACCTGTCTATGTGTGCAGGTATTTTAATTTTAACATCTTCTTCCAAAAAAAGCAAAATGTGTGCATGTGGAAGGCCTCTCTTTTGGAATTCAACAGTGTAAACAGCTGTGCGAAAAACATAATGCAAGTAACTATATAGAATGTAGGATGAACTGTGTAATAATTTTGTACATACAATTAATTGGATAAGTAAATACCTGCTTTAAGGCGGCCAAAGTAATGTTGTTACTTGAATTCTTTCATAAGAGTGTCAAGTTTTTGTTTAAAAACTCGTGTGATTACATCGGGTCTGTTGTCAGATTTCAAACCCTTTTCAACCACAAAACGTTCAATCTCTGGCCAATTAGGGTTACACGTAAATGTAATGAACAAATCTGGGTATCCGTAGACCTTGCAAATTGTCATTGCGTCTAAATAATTCTGCATCAAATACCTTGGGCTTCCTGTAAATGATGATGGCAATATAACTTTTTTACCTCTTAGTTTCACTCCTGAATCTTCATCATCCGCTAATTTAGCTAATTTTGAGTAGATTTTGCTCCTTAAGTCTTTTTGTTGGTTTTTTATGTATGACACCCTTTCAGATTCAATCATTGTGTATGCGTCCACAATAAACTGTTGACATAGCCTCCTTCCATTCAGTACCGTTGAGAAAACATTTTCTCTTTCTTGTAAGCGATAGGCAAAATATTCTCGCATTGTTACTCTCGTCTTCTTGTTGGTGGGTGTTTCATCAGTGACACCAAAATGGTATATATCTGATCGATAACCATCTTCAGCATACGGAAAAAGTAATGGATACTAGAGTGCAAGGTATGAAGGATGCAGCTCGCTGATTTGCTTGAGTCCGCCTTCTTGCATACATAGAATAATGTCCCTTTTATGTTTTGTAGAGTCAAAGTCTCCTACAATTAGTGCAGCAACTTCAGTAGCCGTAGGAAGATTATAATTTCTTCCATCTCGTTCTCTTGTACCAATAAGTCGTAACTTAAAGCTTTTTTCTTCTTTTTCACTGACAAAATGTTCACCAGTCATTCGGAACTGAGAAACTAATGGATTTATGCTATCTAGCATGTCTTGTAAATCAATTGTTAGCTGGTGGTCCATAGAATGGTTGTTTGTTGATGCATCTGTTTCTATGCTGTATAAAAAAAATTAATCTTTAGTAGGATGAATATATTTATTAAGTTATATAATATTTTTATGGTAAACATGATAAGTGTTTTGTTAGAAATTATGTGTAAGAATGTTGTACAATACCTTACACCATTGATCCTATTTTGGATCTCATTTTGTTGATCATAAATATATAGCTGAGCAAACTTTGGAGGTTTTCCTTGTTGTGGTAGTAACGTACCTATTCTATGGTAATTTTCGCCTTGTATTCTGTAACAATATGGACCACCGCCAATAGTAACAGGCATATCTTGTTTTGCCTCTATAGAAGTGAATGAAAACATTGCATTATATTGTCTGATATTCTCAATGAATGATTCGCTTTTCGGGTGGTTTCCGTTCATAAGATCCATCAACAATTTTGGTGGATTTTGCACCTCATCTCCTAATTTGATTTTTCCTCTGCCACAACACATAGAGTATGAATCCAAAATTGTATGTGTGTGTCCTACCATACTCTTAGCATGCCATAACAACGCGCCGCAAGATTCACACGTGAAAACTGGATCTTCATGGTCGATGTAATCTGTCAAAACACAATTAATTAAGACAAAGTTCAAAACTGTTTATTTTAATATTAATAAAGGAGTGTTTGAAACATTGGTTTGGAAAAAGGATAAAGTCTTCGTACAATTTGATATTCCAACAAATGATTCTTTTAGATGGCTTTGTTCGTTGGCTTGGTCTGTAACATTACAAAGTGAATGATGTGATGTTTTCTGTCTAACCATTTTTTTTTTCTCTCAACCTTTCTGATTTGCATTTAGAGTATTGTCCTCCTCATGGAGTACATTGAATGTCACCAGGTATTTTTCTTATTGTAGGAACTGCTTCACCTGCAGGGTTTTTGTTCTTGATAGGGCGTCCTCTTGGTCGGCGTGCTATATCCATTGGTTGTCGTGATTCTGTTTCAATGTTGTTTTTATCACTTAATTATTAATGTTACATTATATCAATTTGTTTGAACATTACAAATACATAATTTTGTTGTATGGATTAGAAAAAGTGTATGCTACATACCTATTGTTGTATTCGCTGGTCTATCTGATGTTGTTGAAACTGCATGAAATTCCTGATTTATGTTATTGACAGGGCATCCCATTGGTCAACGTGCGGTATCCATTGATTGTTGTAGTGCTGTTCCATGGACATTTGTAACATATATCAATTTGTTTGTACATTACAGCCACATCTCTTTGTTTTATGAATTAGGAAAAGCATATGGTACATACCTATTGTTGTATTTACAATTCTTTCTTTTGTCGTTGAAACTGAATTATATTCATGTTTTTTGTTCTTGACAGGGGGTCCCATTGGTCGACGTGCAATATCATGTGTTGGAGATTACAATATATATTTTTTTGGAGGTCTGCCAATACGTCGCGGAAGATAGTCAATAGTTACGGCGTCGGTACCATTATGGATTGTGTTTCAATTTGAACAATTCAACATGTTATCATGTAAGATTTTGTCAACAGCAGTATTCTCAACTTTGCTCATATGATGTATAGTGTTTTATTTTTTTGTTTATCAGGATTACTATATATATTTTTAAAAAAATCGTTTGGTATATTTGTTAAAATATCTTTTAAATATAGTTGTGATCATCTCAAAAGTTACAATATTTCAAATTTGGTATTTATCCCAAACCAAACTTAATATCACATATGTAAATTTCATCTATTTTAAACTTATATGTTTAAAAGGTATTAATTGTTTTTTTTTTATTTGAATGCATTGAAATATCATATTGTTGTGTAAACATACATTAGGGTAGGTGTAGTATATTAGACTTGATTAGTTTGTTAGCTTTCAGAGTGCTTATTTAGTTGCTAAAAAGTTTTAACAGTTCTAAGTTTAAATGAACAGTACTAACTTGAAAGTTTTAACAGTTCTAACTTTGCTCATATGATGTATAATGGTTTATTTTTTTGTTTATTAGGATTACTATATATATATTTTTTAAATTCGTTTGGTATATTTGTTAACATATCTTTTAAATATAGTTGTGATCATCTCCAAAGTTACAACGTTTCAAATTTGGTATTTATCCCAAAGCAAACTTTATATCACATATGTAAATTCCATCCGTTTTAAACTTATATGTTTAAAAGGTATTAATCGTTTTTTTTTTTTTTTTTTTTTTTTTTTTTTTTTTTTTTTTTTTTTTTTTTTTTGAATGCATTGAAATAACATATTGTTATTTAAACATACATCAGGGTAGGTGTAGTATATTAGACTTGATTAGTTTGTTAGCTTTTAGAGTCCTGATTTAGTTGTTAAAAAGCTTTAGCAGTACTAAGTCTACATGAGCAGTACTAACTTAAAAGTTAGTACTGCTCCTTTAAACTTAGTACTGCTACCGTTTTCTAGCCACTGAATAAGCACTTTAAAAGCTATCTATGTGGGACATCATGTATTGATTTACATCAAGCTTATAAACCCAATATAAGTTTCATAATAACACCACATATCATATTCCTTTTTGATGTATTCAAATAACATGCTGAACCATTAAAAAAACATACAACAACTGAACAAAATGAAAAATTAAGAAATATATAAACTATCTTGAATACTCTTGTAAACTCCAATAATTTTCTGTTGGGTATCTTCTATTTCTTGTTTTTGAACATCAATTTTCCTTTGGTGCGCCAATATGATCTTCTGATCTTCATTGTTTTGTTCTTCAAGCCTTTTGATACGCTTGTTATAAAGTTCAACCAATGTTTTCTCGGTGGCATACTTGCCGGAATGACATTTGTCCCAAATATCTTGGGGTACATCAAAAAATTTATATTTTGAGGGGATTGGAGGAGGAGAAGTATCTCTGCTACGTTTATTCTTCATTGAATCAAGATTAGAAAATGATGAAGCCATTGAAGTTATATACTAAAGAGTATAATATAGGATGAAAGTATGCAATATATTGTTGTTTATATGTATGTATTTATACACAGTGGAAGGGTACAAAGTTTCATAACTGCTGTTTAAGTTTCAACTGTTTATATTCTCAAATCTTATACGCTATTAGTCATATAAATGGTCAAATTGTTAGTTTAATCTAATAATCTTTATTATTAGTGTGTATCTTAGATGTTAACATATCTTTAAAAAAAATAATTTATACGTTCAATATGTGTGTTTTTTAATCATGTGTAAACTTAGTATGTGTATATTTCATATTTCTTGAGTTGTAATTATCTCAAAAATACTCATAAATGTTGTATTGATATATTACGTGGAAAAAAATAATTACCAAAATTAAAACACCAAAATAATCATTAAAAATATATCATACTAATTGAATAAAAACCATGAATTATAAATCATATAGACCCTAACAAATCTTCCTAATAAAATAGTACTTGTCATAAATTCAGATAAACACAAATTTCGCTGTTGGATATCTTTTGTAAATTTAAATGATTTTGGATTTCTTTATTTTTTTAAAAATCAAAACAGAAAACTACTAAATTATGGCAATTGCTATTTAAAAACAAAACTTATCCATGTAAATATAAAGTATATGAGGGAAAAATGAATAACATAAGTCATTAACATATAAGGTGTAAATAAAAATAGAAAAACATGAAAACGATGCACTATTTTTTTGTTAAAAAGAATTAAGCATTCATATAAAGTTGTATTATAACTTATGTAGCTAGATGTATAATAACATTTAACCGCCCAAGATATAATAGATGCCCATACTAAGCTAAACCCAACACATACCTCTTATGCACATCACGTTTTATAAAGTAACTTCAATTTTACTGTTTTCTCTATGTGGGACATCATGTATTTATTTACATCACGCTTATAAACCCAATAGAATTTTCATAATAACACCACATATCATATTTCTTTTTTATTGTCTAACAAAAGCAGTTCAATAAAAATAAGTCAGATAAATGAATGGCAACTTAAAATCTGAGATAAGCAAATTTTTATGAATGCACTTTTTCTAAAACTTTTTAACTAAACCAAAAATAAGCCAAACAGAACCAACAGTGCTAACTTTCAAATTAGTACTGGTCCTTTAAACTTATTACTGCTAAAGGTTTTTAGCAACAATGAGGTTCCAGCAGTACTAACTTTCACATTAATATTGCTCCTTTAAACTTAGTATTGTTAAAGTTTTATAGTAACTGAATAAGTACTCTAAAAGCTATCTATGTGACACATCATGTATAACACCACATATCATTTTCCTTTTTGATTTTCTAACAAAAGCAGTTCAATAAAACTAAGTGAAATAAATGAATGGCCGCTTAAAAAGCTGATATAAGTAAATTTTTATGAAGGCACTTTTTCAAAAACTTGAAAGTTAATACTGCTAGAACATCATTGTTGATAAAAACCTTTAGCAGTACAAAGTTTAAAGGAGCAATACTAACTTGAAAGTTAGTACTGCTCATGTAAACTTAGTAAGCACTCTAAAAGTTAACAAATTAATCAATTCTAATATACTTTACCTAAAAACCACTAAGAATCATCATTAAGCCAAGATGAAATACAACTAAACAAACATTATATGTAATTTGTAATATAAAAAGCCAAATAAAAATCCAATAACAAAATATCTGATAAACGAAAAACAATTGTTCAATGTAAATTAAATGTGGAAGGATAAAAATAAGTGCATTCTGTTTTATATCACACATCCTTTTCAATGATGCTTGTATTCATTTTTTTATTCTGATGTGTATCATCCTCTTCATCTTCTGTTTCATAATTTGGTTGCTTAACCATTTCACTGCTTCTTTTTTTATCACATATATGGGGTTCGACCATGGTAGGGACACCGTTGCTAACATCTCCTTCTTGTGTTTTATTAAAACATGGTTAATAATATAAAATTTTCATTTTAAACATGTAACGGAGTTAAATGGATTTAAGAATATGAGTAAACATTTATTTATTAAGGTAGTTAATAATACATCATTCATATCGGTCGACAATGTTGAAGTGCCATCCAAGGTACCACATCTAGTTTGATTTAAATTGTTTTCCTGCGGTGATTTCAAGAAATGGTGAAAACTAAGTTTCATTTTTATGCATGTTTTCATGTTGAATGAATTTAACTATTAAATATTATACTACCTCAGTGATACCATGTGATGTGTTTGTAAAGCTATCTTCAACAGCCTACAATATTTAACAAAAAAAGCAGTAATACAAATATGTTTTCAAATAAAGATATTGCGTTATTGTCTTTAAAATACGCATATAATACCTCATTCATATCTGTAGATAATTTTTCATTTCCATCCTCATCTTCATATAACTCATTATCAGCATCATCTGGAACATTTTCATCATCTTCAAAATCATCTTCGTCATCTTGTAAGTAATCTTCGACTTCCTGTTTTATTTGACAACGAAAAGTTCAATTTGTAACAACTTGGGGTATATGGATTAACAAATAATACAATAATGCAGTGTTAAAACCTCGTCCTCTAGGAAGCCGTTCTTAAAGTAGTTGATTGTATCAACATCTTCAGCAACTTTTTTACCTCGATATATGTGGCTGTTATTGTTGTGGTTAAACTCAGAATACAGAATCTTAAAAAGATATTGTTTTCCAATGATTTGATCAAGCTCATCTGGAAAATATTGATCAGTATCCATGCCATGTTGTTGCATGATTTCAAACGCGGTCAAATTAGTCATCTTATGCACATTGTTGTCAAAAAGTACAATCTGTGCAGTACCAGTTTCATCAACTATACGAACAATGATTTTGAACCTACACATGAAACATAAAGAATATCCAGTTTTGTATTTTTATATTCGGTACGGAGGATTTAGTTTTTTATTTTTTATTAGAAATGTGAGTTTCATAACTTGATGCAACTGCGTATGTTTCTTACAGTACCACAATTGTTTCTTGTTTCTTGAAAAATTGTTTCCTTCTGACGTAATTGTAGAAACTCTACTGTTGCATGCCTTTCAAGCTATATAAGCCCATCCATTTTCATATTGTATGTTGTGCACAGTTGGATAAACAACACAATGTGTTTTCTGCATTTTGGTTAAATTGATTGGTTATCATTTTTCTATGCAGTATTAATACAAAGTTAAATGCAACAATTTCATGTCTCAAATCTTCATAAATCAATGATTTCTTACCGGTTCAATGCTACGAATCATACCAACCATTTTATTTAAGTAGCCATGCATAAACTCTGCAGGTGTAACAACACGCGCACCCTGAGAATAGGCTTCAATACGGAACTCGCATCATAACCATCCTGTGTCTCATACCTGCAACATGTGAACATTTTATACATTTAGTATTACACATGTAATTACATGTACATTTAAAATCAAATATACATGTATTAAAAATATTACCGCTCTCGAAAAGACAATAGCTGGGGTATTCTTCTATTAATATAGATCTTTGATCCGAATAGAGCATTGTGTATCACAGGCTTGTCTGTATTTAATAATGAAGTTACATTAACAATTGTATCAACTATATATAACATAATTTAATGTATTCTATTAACAATAAATATATTTTAAACTTACTATCCCAGTATTTAACTTTCGCTAACATCAAAAGGATGTCAAAATGCCCAACTTCTTCAAGTTTCTCATCATATGCACTCCACATTTGCGCCCAATTATCCCAGAAAGTACAATCAAGTCTATAAGATCTGTATATTACCATTTTAAAATATTATTACATGAATCTTGTGTTTTATAGTTATTATTAAAAACTGTATATATATGTACTCACTCAACATCTTCTATAACAACTGTCCTACGAATTTTAGGACCACCAGCGCTATTGACAGTTACAATGTTTCCAATAGCAACAACTGTTCCAATCGAGTCTGCAATAAATATATACAAATGTCACTATTAATAAAATCTTAAACTCAAAAAGTTTTCTAATGAAGGAAAACATAAAATACATACCGACACAATCATGTTCATGATACTCATTGTTATTGTCTAATATACGTGTGAATGATTCATTTATAAATCCAACAAAGTTATCATCAATTTGATATGTTCTAGTCACTTCTGTTCCTTTGTAAAAGGAAAATTTCCACCTATTGGGAAGCAACGGCAATCTTCCACTGTTTTTCGCCACACCGAAATCAGAGATGATATAACACTGACCCTCTTGAAGAAGGGGTTCAAACTTAAACATCAATTCTTTTTTTATGTAAATCTGAATTCGGTCGCCCTGTTTATACAATTTTTCCAAATATACTTTATTAAAAAATAAATAAATAAAAAATACATGTTATTCGTTATAAATGTAAAATCACCTCTTTATCTTGGAAGACACAATCCAAACTATATGGATCGTGTTCTTCATTCAACTTGTGGGAATGCCATAGAGAAATACATCTTGCTTTTATTGCCATACTATCAACTATTGGACTGATACGACTAACGGCAGTTATTATTCATTCCTTGATCTTAGTTGCTATTAAATTAAACCATACATAATATAGTTATATAATTATTTAAAACAATAATGTCAATGCGAAACTCTTGATATCTAAATACCTGGTGAAACACGCTGAGAGCTAGAATTGTGCATTCCATTGTTTTTCTGATAATGTGATTTAGGCACTACAAAATAATACATAAAACATAACATTTTTTAAAATTATAATATAAATTTAATATGTAACACATAATTATAATGTACAATGTGTTCTTTATTAATATAAACCTGATGTGGTGTTTCTAAAACTAGCAGAATGTAATCTACTGTTCCTTGTTTGTTGTGGCTTAACTCCTGCAATTTAATGAGTATAAACTTTCGTTGTAATTCATTTTTAAATATATATACATTCCTTTATGTATAATCAAAATACCTATTGATGGGTTTTTAAAACTGGAAGAATGATTCTGGAACCTCAAATGTTTATGCACCTTCATACCTATAAAATTTTTAACATATTCTTGTTATGTTATGGACCATATGTTAATTTAAATTTTTTAATAAACATTGTATATTAAATTTATAACAATTAAACCACCTGATGAAAAATCCTCAAGGTTTGTTTCAGAGTTTTCATGATCTAAATGGCAGTCAAAAGAGGATGTCTGATATCCAAAACTTTGCTTTGAAAATGTCTGTTCTTGTGTTATCTTCGGCAATACATTCACTGCTGTCAAACAGTAAAGATTTCATTATAATGCACATATATTATTAATATTATGTAACCATGCAAAATTATTTAATTGTGTAACTATAATACCTCTTGTTGGAGCTCTCAAATCTTTTTGATGACTTTTGATATATGACAGCTTTTCATATTCTAACCTCTGCTGCCCTCCTAAATTCAACATATGAGATCTAGAGTTCCTTCTAGGAGTATCACTTTCAAACATGCATGCATCTATTACATGAGATAAACAAATATATTAAATTATCTACTGAATTTTTATAACTGAGTATGTTAAAATATAAAAAACAAACAACAAACAAACAAACCAGCAACACTCACCATATTATTACTATAACTCTTTATATTAATAGTTATAAAAATATTAAAAACTATATTTGTTTATAACATAATTAACTTTTGGCGGGTTTTCTAAATTGAGAATGTAGGATTCACCAAAAATCCATTGTAATAATTCTCATTGATTAGTGATAACCTTGAGTTACCGATTAATAAAACCCTTTTTTTTACGAGGAAATTTAAAATTTTCTCTTTTTATTATTCTTACCACGTTACGTTATCATGATATTTACCAAATAATGACACGTACTTTGAGACACAATTTTTCACAAAACACCATTCGCACTAAATCCAAATCGCACCAATGATAGTAAGTATTAATAAAATTCCTACACAAAACATATTTAGATATTCCTAACTACACTTAATTAATACTAATTCATTTCGCTAATTATACGACAAATCAAATCGGGCTCACATATTCTTCAGTCCATCAACAGCCCATCACCTTTATATTTTTCTTTCCTTTCTTTCTTTCTTCTCTAACCTGATCACAAACACCCTTACAACAACGTATCATATCTTCAAGTTATCGAACGTAACATATACATGTATTTACACCATCATGATCACCACATATCGAACTATCTATGAGCAAAATCCCAGCTTCAATTGATGAGTATTACCACAGTAAATAAGGCCATAATGTATGTCCCTTATTCGATCTATACACATAGAAATAAATTGCAAACCTAAACCATTTCAAACCCCGCTTTTTCCTGCGATCTCCTAATGACATTTCTGACATAATATGATGTTTAAAAGAAGGATTGGACTGCAGGAAAAGTCTGTGGCTCGCTAGTTTCATTTTGGCACCTTTATTAATACAAACCGAATACATAAATACTTCAAGAAATAAAATACAATGTACCTACCTCCAAATATCTTTCCCAAGATCTACTAGTGTCAGTAAACAAGCTTAGGTGTCCTCTCAATCACTGGTCATCCACAGTAGAGGCCAATGATAAGCTTTGAAATTCAAGAGGTCAATGAAACGTGTGATATTTCTTCTATAAGAATACCTCATCCTATCCCACTCTACCCTACCCACATTTCACTTTCTTTCACCTCACAAAATACCCTATAACAACCAGAAACTTTCTGTCTCTCCTTGGGAAGCAAACGAGTTAAGAAGTGAATACGTTTAAAAACGTATTCGAAGCTCAGTGGACTGCCTCCCTATCCTTGTGTCTCATTCGAACTTCACAGCCTCATCACCACCTTTCTAAGGTGTGGTATGCGTTCATGATCTTTCTTTTCTATATCTTTTACACGTTAAGTTATTAGTTCATGCATGGCACATATATAAATCGAACGTATCACTTTTCCTTCCATAACATATGTCATGTTAAAACAAAATAAGAAGGTTTCATGTTATGACCAACACACATCTAGTACCACAGTAGACCACATAAACTCACGTTAGTATCTCATGCATATCACCTTTCTTAACATTTGCATTCGAATGAATATATATTAAGTGGTACGTATAAATGTTAAACGAAGACATCATGTAAATAACGAATGAACTCATACAAGACCTTCACGACCACCTCGCCCTCTCATCTTAACTCCACAAACCATAGAACATGTTAACTTAACTCACGAACACATAAATCCTACACGTTCAACATATATGTAATCGAACCTGAAATTTATCTAAGTCTTTATTTTGAAAACGTCCCAAACTCGCCTAGAAAACCCTCGTGTATCTCATAAACTTGTCACACAAACGCATGTTTTCTTCACACGACCCATTTAAGTACATAACAAGCAACATTTTTCATTCACACCACAAGCCATGAAAACCACGACGAGACCCTTTAAAACAGCCAAAGTGTTTCGCAAAAATCTATTTTGAAGACCCTTAACATATAATGAATGGGTTGTGAGCCCAAATCACTAATTTTAATAAGCTAGGAATAAGCTGGTGACATGGCATTTTCAGAATAAGCTTTTGATGTAAAAATGAACCATTTTGATAATCCAAACCCCCCCCCAAGACCCATGGATCAATATACATTAATAGGCCACCAAAATGGATCGTTAAAGCCCATTAATAGCTAAAATAAGAAAATGGCCTAATAAGCAGTTGAAATAAGTTAAAAATCACTAAAATAAGCCTTAGGAAAACTCGCCATATTTTTCCCTTCATTTTTGACATTTTGGACTAAAAATGTAACGCAATCTAACTAGAAGGACCAAAACTGCCAAACCGAGAACTATGTGGACTGAAGCCGTGAAAACAGATTATGTAGGTTATAAATGGACATATGATTAAATTTCAAGCCGTATATGTACATATGGGCAAGTTTTGAACTATTTATGAACTTTGGACTTAACGAAGGACTAACGACGTAACGCAAACACAGTTAGGGTAAAAAGTGGAAAATCTGGAAAAGAACAAGGGCCTACTGTTTTTACTTGACATTCTTATTTCATTTTCCATTTTTCATCTCGCCTTCACGTCATATGCATATTTACACATTTTATTTATGTATTATTTAACTTTCGTTACGAGTTATCATTGCATAGCATTTTAACGTTTTTGAAGAATAACATTACGGATTACTTGAATTAAAAATAAAGATAATCATAATATATAACATTATTCTTGCATTGTAAGCACTTTAAAGCATAACACACTCCCACTCAACGACCCGTTCGTTATTCATCATTCGTTATTCATTTCACACCCACCACTAGTATTTAGTCAGATTCTCAGACACTTGTGTTTACCAGGTTATGTTTTGGAGCCGTTACTATAATCACACCCGAATTTACTTTTACCATCATCAGTAGCACTTAAGGTGAGTCATAGCCTCACTTTTAGTATTTTACAATTTTAAACTCCGTGAGGGAGATATATGCTATAAACAGATTCACAAGTATTTTATGTATGCTTACCTGACTTGATATATGCCTAAGTTACCTTATTGCCACAAGACCCTTTATCATGAGCCATTAATCACTTGTATGTGAACGCGAATATAATGAATAGATCTATTAGAGGTTGACGACCTATCCCACTAATACTTTGACGGAATGCTTTTTGCTAGTCGTATTAGTCGCGATGCATTATATTTGAGAAAAACAGGAATTGGCAAATCACCTATTACACGAGGGCACATATCCATCAGTATCCCTGATGTGACTCCTCCGTTTTACGGTACTTTGTTAACGTTTGCGTGTCATGAGACTTAGGGCAATATATATGAACTGCAATATCAACTTTTCAAACTGATTGTATTCCCAATACAATCTTACTTGTGTATCGAACTGATTATTAAACTTCAAACTCTATGATTTCACTCAACATTTTTGTTGACTTTTAAGCTTGTTATCTCAGGAAATTAGCGGAGCAAAGCAAGGCTTGGAGTGGGCAGAAATCTACCTTTACTATTTGGTGTAAAATAAAGTTGTAATTCAGTTAAAACTATGTTCCTTCAAGGAATTTTTATTACTCTGATATTAACCTTTGTAACTGAATTCGTATTATGGACCTATATAATTTAAAAACGCCTCATTTGAGCCGTTTTCTATAATTTTGACTTCGATCCTCTCAGTAATACCCCAATTAGACTTCCGCTGCTATCTTAAAAATTTGGGGGTGTTACAGATTGGTATCAGAGCCTTGGTTATAGAGAACCAAATGTTTTCAAACATTGGACTATAACTACATTTTCAAACAATTTAATTTTACACCACATTATCTTAAGCCCTCCATGCCTGCTTGCTACCGCGTTCAGGACTATTTTACACAAGACTTTACATGCTTAGTATTTACTTTGCACCACTAGATCATTTCATGTATATATTACACCACTTGATGTTAGTAATTACTTACTTTTACTATTTATAGGTTATTACAGTACCATGTCGTTCATTACGCATTTTAGTGTATCATCGGATTCAGAGTCCGAAGGATCATTAGCATCAGTTACATCACCCGTACTTCCTGGTACCATAGCACCCGATGCCATACCCGACGAGACTGAGCCCTTCGAGGAGGGTGAAGCCACCGCCACACCTTTACTTGAGAACCCCCATGTGCTAGCTTCGCCAGCACCTACGTTACCGCCACATTTTGTTTATGACTCATATTCTCCTTTCTACATACCACCCCCTGATGACGTATATATGGAGAGTCAGCAATGGCTCCCTGCTGATGATGCGCCACTAGAGTTCCACCATGTTTCATGATGAAACGAAAAGTGTACCGCTTTTAGGGGGTCATTTAAGCCCTAAATCGTATTTATTTGATCAAATATTGCCCTAAATCGTTCCTTTTGTCATTTTAGGTACTTTGAAGAAGAAATCTGGAAAAGGAAGCATTTTGAACGTTTTTGGAGCATAAAAGTGAAGAAAACGACAAAGTCTCAAAATCGGCTGGAAAAGTACCTTTGACGGCGTCAGGGATTGTTCTAGACGGCGTCATGGCTTGGCAAAATAGGTGGATATGAAAAATACACGTGACGCGCCAGAGAGTTTTGCAATGGAAAGTCTGACGGCGTCACCCTTTAAGGTGATTAAGGCCATCATGGTTTAAGCTAAAGAGAGACGGCGTCAAGCTCATTTCTGACGGCGTCAACCTTTGATAGGCCAGAGCGGATTTTGGAGGACTAAAGAGGGACGGCGTCAGGAAGGCCATCCGGGAACCCTAGACACGGCGAGGTGACGGCGTCAGGATCTACAACGTGACGCCGTCAGCCCCTAAACTCTATATATAGTTTTGCAATTTTTTGTCATTAGTGTGCAACTTTGTGAGGAGAAACCCTAAGACGAATTTCTGCCATTTTTAAGGGTTTTCATACCCTTGGATCTCCCATGTTTAATTGAAGATAAGTATTCATTTAATCAATCAATATGTCTATGTGTTGTTTGATTATATCTTGTTCTTGTCTTTTGATTAACATGCTAGGCTAGATTTATCTTGTGTTTGCTTAGATCTAATGAAACCTAACTATTGATTATTGGTTATTAGTGTGTCATTAATTGTATTGGATGATTGTTTATCGATGTTAGGCTTAAGAAAACTGGCTAACCTCCTATACGGTAACTTGCTTGAACGTCTTAAGAAACATGAACCAATGTGTACTAAGGTTTTTGTGGTTGTATTTAATGCATGAGCGAATTCTAGTGATCCCATGTTAGGAGCTTCTTAGCCGGCTCGACATAGGAGTGAAGTAGGAGCTTTAGAGTTGGGGAAGTACGTACGCCACCCCATGATTGGTATTAAGGAATACACCCGTCATCCACGCAATTAATACATACTAATCAACCGGTAAAAGATAGTTAGGGAGTAAGGAAATCTAAGTAAACACATTTCTCTCCACATAAGTTTCACGACCTTTTCATTTTCAGTTATTTATTTTATTTGCATTTGTAGTTATTTGGGTTAGTTGACTAGCAACTAATTCCGCCCAATCTTTCAAACCCGAGATTTTACTTGCTCTATTAAAAAAATATATATATAAATACAAAAAGAATCTTCCCTCACCCTTAGACCTATTAGAGTAGTTTTTCAATCCTAACGACACTATTCCCTATGGAGAACGATCAATCCCCCGTACTTACCATTACACTATACTACATCGGTCAGGTACACTGCCTGTTGGGTTGTAAGCCTCTTGAGATCCCTCGAGAGGTAAAACCTGTTGTAAGGTCGCAAAACCACGCATCAAGTTTTTGGCGCCGCTGCCGGGGAATAGTTATTGTTTAGGTTGAATTTTTATTTTATTAGGTCTACTCACTAGATTCCTTTCTAGTGAGATTTTATTTTATTTTTTTTAGGATTTCTTTACTCTATCTTATTTCTTTGTACTTTTGTTTGTGACACCTTCTACCTACCTCATGAGTAATAGTGATCGTTTGATCCCTGTTATTCGTATTTTCCGCCGAGCAAACTTCCAACTACCCGTTCCCGCCCCCATCTTAGAAAACAACAACCTTTCACCCGACCACCACTTTGGTAACAATTCTGAGATGGAGGAGTCTGACCGTGAGAATGACTATGTTAGTCCATTTTACGACTCAAACTCCGATGAGGATGCTGGTAATGGAGAAGTAGTTAACGAGGAATGGAGAAAAGAGGAAATTGATCCCTTTAAGTATGTTGACCCTAGGACTAAGATCGAAAAGGATAGCCTCTTTAACATGCAATTTCCATGTAAAATTGGTTATCATAGTTTTTATGCTTATCTTAACTCATCTTTGCCTATGAACATTATCTCTCGCGCTAATTATAATAAAATCATGGTAGATGAGCTAGAATATCAAGGGGATAACATTGTTGCTAGGATTAAGCCACTACACGTATTCGTAGGAAGTTTTGTGTATTTGGTGGATTTTATGGTTATGGAGAACTTAGGAGAATTTATTGATAACAAATTAACCCAAGTTATTTTTGGAGAACCCTTCAAAAGGTTAACCAACCTTGACGAAAAACTTGTGGACGGGTTAATTACATTCTCGGATGGGGACGAAGATTTTGTTTACCAAATGCCCCGATCACACCCTAGGTTTAAGAACTTCTCCATTGAATCTTGCAATAGGATTGCGCCTATTGACTTGTTAAGTGAAAATGATATGAGAAAGGGGCTCAAATATCCACATGAGAAAAATAAGAGATATTATCATGGATGTCTGGAGCTGAATGATGAATACAAGAAAGATGAGGCAACAATTAGATGGCTCACACTCGGATATGTGAGCATAAGCGACACTAGATGAGCCCGACTTTGAGTCTAGCTACAAGACTCGTTAATAAAGAAAAGCGCTTCTTGGGAGGCAACCCAAGCTTTATTTGCTTTGTGTGTTTATTTATTTGTTTGTTTGATTTTATTTGCTTCCGTATGTGTGTTTAATTTTTATTATTATTGACTCATGTTCAAAACTTGTTAGGATCTCTGGGAAATAAGAGTTTCTCAGTGATGGGAGGATTGTTGGGATATGAGAAATAAGGAGTTTCTCATTGCTGCCGATAGTGAAGACTGGTTCCTGCCGATAGTGTTGCATTGCTGCTGCGGTTGGTTCCTGCCGATAGTATGTTTTGTTTCTGCCGATAGTGTTTATTGCTGCGGATATTACTATTTGTTATCCGTAGGTTTAGAAAGTTTGTTAGATTTATTTTTAGAAGAGATTGATCTTTATCTCTTCACACGTTTTCTTGTAAGACGGGTTAGGGTTAGGGTTTCTTATTGTTATAAAAGAAACATCACGTCCATATGTTTGGTACACTTTTAACGATTTCAATATTCAATAACATCTTTCTTAGTTCATAGTCTGATCCATAGAGGATCATTAGCTTTCTTCTTTATTATACTTATTGTTTAGTTTCCGCATAAACACTTGTATTCCATACAGAGGTTCTTGTTTAACCAAGCTCAATCTAGCTCGAAATACTCGATCCTACAAGTGGTATCAGAGCCTGGTAAGGATCTCTGATAAAGATGAAAAAGTTCGATTTCATATCTCACAACCCTCTTTCAATGGAAGACGAAATCCCACAAAACAATGTCATTAACCCTGAAGAACAACAACCCAAACCTGAAACCTCACAAGTCCAAACACAAATCCTCACCACCATGTCCACCAACAATGCTAAATTCCCATATCTGAAGAAAGATGAGTATGAAGTCTGGGCTATGAGAATGGAATATTGGATCACAAACACTGATTACAATCTGTGGAATGTGATTCTTAAGGGAAATAGTAAGAAGAATACTGGAAGGGATAATGATGGCAATATCTATATAGAGCCACCTGTTACTGCAGAAGAACACCTTGCTGTTCAAAGGGAAACCAAGGCAAGAACCCTTCTACTTCAAGCTATTCCAGAAGATCATATGAGTGATTTTCATCACTTGGATGATGCTAGAAAGATCTGGCATGCTGTAAAAGCCAGATTTGGAGGGAATGATGAATCCAGAAAGATGAGAAGGTCTATGCTCAAGCAAGAATTTCAGGAATTCAAGATCTCTGAGGCTGAGGGGATTCACAAAGGGTATGACAGATTCCACAAGATCCTGAGCCAACTCAACCAGTTGAAAGCTAGGCCGGATGATGAAGACTGCAACACTAAGTTTCTGAGGGCTTTGCCACCATCATGGTCTCAGGTTTCCATTACACTCAAGGCCAAAGGAGGACTGGATTATATGAGCTTTGATGATCTGTACAACAAGTTGAAAACCCTTGAAATTGATATCAAAGGGTATTCCACCTATACACCTCATAATCCAGCCCATACTGCTTTTGTTAGTAACTCTGGTCCTAACAAAACATCATATGGAAACAGTCCAACACCATCAATATCATCAATCTCCTACTCACCTGTCACACCAAAAGCTCTGACTAGATCTGATAATCTTGTAGTGGATGTGCTTCATTCATTTGTTGCTGAGAGTACACCACAGCAGAAGATTGTGTATGAAGATTTCAATCAGGTTGATGAATTGGATCTAGAAGAGATGGACCTAAGATGGCAAGTGGCTATGATATCGTTGAAATTGGATAGGTTTGAAAAGAAGGAAGGAAGAAGGGTCAACTTTGATGGACAGGAACCAGCCAGGTTTGACAAAAGGAAGGTGAGGTGCTATAAATGTTCTCAAACAGGACATTTTGCCAGGGAATGTACAGATAAGAAGGTAGATGACAAAGTACGATATTCTGCTTTCAAAATTCAAGAGCTGGACTCAGAGGACCCCAAGGCATTGGTATCTGTGGATGCGATGGTGGACTGGGAGCATCATGAGAAGATGATTGCAAGTGGAGCAGATAAGGTCTTTAGGATGATAGCTGGATATGGTGAGAAGAAACAAGTGGTTGGTCAGTTTGGAATGATGGGTCATCCATCTCAGGTACAAAAATGTCCATTTGGTTGTGAATCTATATATGCTAAATTGAAACAGGAATTTGATGATATAGAAAGTGAAAATAAGGATAACTTTATTCAACTTAAGGCTCATAAAAAGGCTGTTAAAACATTAGAACAACAAAAGGTCTGGTATCAACAACAACAGTCTGCTTATGAAGTAAAAATAAAGGTGTTAGAAAGAGATTTAAAAAATGCCACTAATGAGTTTAAACATTCTGAAAGGGAAAAAGCTAAGGTAGTGTTAGAAAATCAAGAGTTACAGTCTAAGCTAGATAATTCTTTAGCTAGATTTGATAAGTGGAAAGACTCATCCAAAAACCTTCACATGCTTATTGATAGTTCTATGTCTACTAAAACTAAAAGAGGTTTAGGGTTCGGTAACCTAATAGGGCCAAATCAGTATTATGACCCTAATGAGTATAGTGTTTTTAACCCAGAACCTGTAGATTATAGAAAACCTGTAAAGTATGTGAAGGAGGGAGGAATGAATGATGTTCCTCCACCCATAACTGGAACATTTAAACCTGCTAATCCTTTTGATGACTTTGATGATTCACAAATGATCTATGGCAAACAGGCAAAGGACTTGCCTAATCTTGATTGTGACTCTAATGAATTTGTCTCTTGTTCTTACAGTGACAAATCTTCAGAAATCAAGACTAATGACTATGCCACATGTGGATCAAGTGATAAGTCAGCTCCAATAAAGTCAGAAGATCTCTCCTCAGAAGTAGCTACTGATGAATCTCACTCAAAGACAGCTGCATTTGAAGATATTTCTTTTGATAGTGTTAAAAACAATAATGTTTCTAGTTGTGGTTCTGTTTCAAATGTTTCTAGTTGTGATTCTGTTTCAAACAATGATGGTTGTGGTTTTAATTCTGTTAAGGATAATTTTGTTTCATGTGTTGGTTTGAATAATTCTGTTTGCAATGAGAAAGTTATTGTTAAGAAAAAGTCCCCTAGAAAGAAATCTTGCTTTGTGTGTCGTAGTTATGATCATCTTATTAAAGATTGTGACTATTATGAAAAACAGATGGGATTATATGCTTGTAAAAATAGGTTTGTATGGAAAAATGTTAATGATATTCCCCCTTATATTCCTCAAGCAGCAAGGAGAACTTCAGTTGCTTCTGGCAAGCCAGTTTCTGCTGGTAAGCCTGTTGCTGCAGAAAAGTTCATTCCTGCCGATAAGCCTGTTCCTGCTGCTTATCCTGTTCCTGCCGGCAGAATCAATCCTGCTGGTTGGAGAAGCAATATTGCTAGACCTTTCAGCAGACCTACTAGTACTTACTTTCAAAATGATATGAGACCTGTTTGTTTTGACACAATGCACAAGGGAGGGGCAAGATGGAAAACTGTTGTTAAGTCCTCAGCAGGTTGTTTCTTGGAAAATCAATAACCAACATATGAAAATGGGGTCCAAGATCAATGGTGGATCTCAACAATCTCCAGGGTTTAATTCTTATTGATCTACTAGGCAGGCTCAAGTCAGCAATGGCTTGAGTCTCTCTTGTATCTAATGTTGTATATGTATTCTTTTTCTCAGGATTTTCCTTTTAGAAGCAAAGATGTTGGAATTGTTGACAGTGGATGTTCCAGGAGTATGACAGGGAATTTGGAAAGATTGCATGACTTTGTACCTTTGAATGGAGGTACTGTGACTTTTGGAGGAGGAGATGGAATAATTTATGGGAAGGGAACTATCAAAACTGCCAAGCTGGACTTTGAAGATGTGCTTTATGTGAAGGAACTCCAAGACTTCAATTTGTTCTCTGTCTCTCAAATCTGTGACAAGAAGAACAGTGTTCTCTTCACTGAGAATGATTGCTTTGTGATGTCCAAAGACTTCAAGTTGCCTGATGAAAGTCAGGTTGAACTTAAAGTTCCTAGGACTTACAATCTTTATAGCTTCAATCTTAGTGATGTTCAGCCTGAGGGTTCACTTGCTTGTCTGGTAGCAAAAGCAACTGTGGATGAATCTAATAAATGGCACAGAAGAATGGCCCATGTAAATTTCAAGACCATTAACAAGCTGGCTAAGAATGGTTTGGTTAAAGGGCTTCCTTTGAAGATCTTCTCTAATGAGCACAATTGTGTTGCCTGCAACAAAGGAAAGCAGCACAAAGCTTCATACAAGGCTATAACTGCTGTGAGCAACATCTCTGAGCCTTTGCAGCTTCTTCATATGGATCTTTTTGGTCCTACTTCTATCAGAAGTATTGACCATAAGAACTACTGCCTGGTGGTTACAGATGATTTTAGTAGGTTTTCATGGACTTCTTTTTGGGTACTAAAGATGAAACTTATCCAGTTCTTAGGGATTTTATTGCCTTAATAGAAAATCAGCTAAGTAAAAAGGTTAAGTCGATAAGGTGTGATAATGGCACAGAGTTTAAGAATTCTAATCTTATTGAACTCTGTGGGAGTAAGGGGATAAAAAAGGACTATAGTAATGCTAGAACTCCACAACAAAATGGGGTTGCAGAAAGGAAAAATAGTACCCTGATAGAAGCAGCTAGGACTATGTTAGCTGAATCTAAGATGCCTACTATGTTTTGGACTGAAGCAGTATGCACTGCTTGTTATGTGTTGAATAGGGTATCTATTACTAGTCCTCATAATAAAACACCTTATGAACTTCTGTCTGGGAAGGTTCCAAACATTAGTTACCTTAAGCCTTTTGGATGTCATGTTACTATTTTGAACACTAGTGATTACCTAGGTAAGTTTGATGGGAAGGCTGATGAAGGGTTTATTGTTGGATATTTTGCTCATGGTAAAGCTTATAGGGTTTATAATCTGTCCTCTAAGAAAATAGAAGAGACTCTCAACTTAAGATATCTTGAAGATAAACCTAATTTGCAGGGTGCTGGTCCAGAGTGGTACTTTGATCTGGATTATCTAACTGACACCTTAGGTTATAATAGATTTAAATCAAATCTATCTGTTGGTACAAATGTTTCTCAATCTAACAATGCAGGTACCTCGGATAATGATTCTGATACAGAGAGTGATGAACGACCTTTAGTTGTTCCTTCTTTTCCTTCTAACAACATTTCAGGTTCAAAGCTCAAAGATTCTTCTGCTATGGATGGAGGTGATTCTAGTTATGCAGAAGATCTTGCTAGGCTTCAAAGACAAGAGTTTAATGCCAAGAGAGCTGCTGAGATGTTTGGTTCTGGGTTTTCTAAAGAGACAGAGGAGATTTTGAAAAAGGCTGAAGCTGAAGTTAGAAGGCAACTAAATTTGTCTGGTGGTATTTCTGTTCCTGCTGATGCTGTTCCTGCTGGTAGTAGATTTGTTCCTGCCGATCCTTCTAATGTTTCTGCTGATGTCTCTGTTCATGCTGAAGTTCCTGTGGCTTCTTCATCTGTTGATACTTTGGGTATTGATAACTCCCCTGAAAGATTTCCAATCCCTTCTGATCTTGGAAATTCAGTCTCTTCAAAAGATAAGCTGGAAGATCCTCATCATCAATCTAGAACAGGCATTTTCACTTCTTCCTCATATGATGATGACTTCAACCCCTCAATTACTAATCAGGCATCCTCCATTGATGTCAATCCCATTGTTACCAAGAGGATCAATACTGTTCATCCTCAGTCTTTGATTCTTGGAGATCTTAATTCCCCTGTTCAGACAAGAAGTAAATTGCATCAACCTAAGTTTGGAGAATCTGCTTTTCTCAGTTATATACAGGATCAGTTGAGAAGCAATCATACTGATTACTTACATTGTCTGTATGCTTGTTTCTTATCTCAAGTTGAACCAACTAGTATAGCTCAAGCTCTTGCTAATGAAGATTGGGTTGAGGCTATGCAAGAGGAAATGCAGCAGTTCCAGAATCAGAAAGTATGGATGTTGGTTCCTTTGCCTGCTGGAAAGCATGCTATTGGAACTAAATGGATTCTAAAGAATAAAAGGGATGCTAGGGGAATTGTGGTTTGAAATAAAGCTAGGTTGGTAGCTCAGGGTCATAGACAAGAGGAGGAGATTGATTATGATGAGGTGTTTGCACCAGTGGCAAGAGTTGAAGCTATCCGATTGTTCCTGGCTTTTGCTTCCTTTATGGGGTTTGTAGTATATCAGATGGATGTGAAGAGTGCATTTTTGTATGGAGGGATTGAGGAAGAAGTTTATGTTACTCAACCACAGGGATTTGTAGATCCTCAGAATCCTAATTTGGTTTACAAAGTGGTTAAAGCACTTTATGGTCTTCATCAAGCACCAAGGGCTTGGTATGCACGGCTATCAGCCTTTTTGCTGAAACATGGTTATAGAAGAGGGGCTATTGATAAAACTCTTTTTATCAGAAAGAACTTCAAAGATATCATTCTGGTACAAGTTTATGTAGATGATATCATCTTTGGTTCCACTAATGAAGCCTGGTGCAGGGAGTTTGAAGAATTGATGAAGAGTGAATTTGAGATGAGTGCTATGGGTGAAATGACTTTCTTCTTGGGTCTTCAGGTTAAGCAAAAACCAGATGGGATCTTTATTTGTCAGGAGAAGTATGTATATGACATGCTTAAAAAGTTTGATATGGAGAATGTGAAAATTGCTGCAACTCCTTTTGAACCTCCAAAGCCTAAGTCTACTAATGAACCTGATGCTGCTGTTAATGTTCATCTATATAGGTCCATGATTGGTTCACTCATGTATTTGACAGCTTCAAGACCTGATATCATGTTTGCTGTTGGTGCATGTGCTAGACATCAGGTTACACCATTGACATCTAACCTTAATGCAGTTAAGAGAATCTTTAAGTATTTGAAAGGATAGCCAAAGGTGGGACTTTGGTATCCCAAAGACTCTCCTTTTGTGTTGGAAGCCTATAGTGACAGTGATTATGCTGGGGCTAACTTTGATAGGAAGTCTACTACTGGGGGTTGTCAATTTCTAGGTCAGAGGTTGGTTTCTTGGTAGTGCAAGAAGCAGACTATAGTGGCTACATCTTCTACTGAGGCAGAGTATGTTGCTGCTCCTAGTTGTTGTGGACAGGTTCTTTGGATGCAAAATCAGCTGTTGGATTATGGGTTCAACTTCATGAACACTAAGATCTTTATTGATAATCAAAGTACTATGTGTATTGTTAAGAATCCTGTTTATCATCAAAGGACAAAGCATATTGAGATTCGCCACCATTTTATAAGAGATGCTTATGAGAAGCATCTTATTCAGGTGGTCAAGATTCACACAGATGATAATGTGGCTGATTTGCTAACCAAGGCTTTTGATGGACCAAGGTTTAAACATTTGGTGGTCCATATTGGGATGGTAAATCCCTAGCTACTGAGCTTAAGGGGAGGATTGCAGATTAAGGGGAGGATGAAGCTTAAGGGGAGGATTGTTCTTGTTGTTGTTGTACATTTTTCTTTCTTTCTTTTGGTTTCTTTTCTTATTTTCTTTCTTTTCTTTTGGTGTGTTTCTGATTTGTTTTTCTTAGTTCAAAAAAAAAAAATAAAAAAAAAAAAAAAAAAAAAAAAAAAATCTTGTATATTTTGTGTGCTAATAAGATGGTTTTGAGCAACACCATGCAGGTACAGTGTTGGTGTTTACACCTGCACAATAAATGGTGCTCAACTCACCATGTCTTGCAGACAAGAAAGAGTTGACTCACCATGAGGGTACGGCTCTGGTGTGATTATCAAATCCGTTGATAGCTGTAATAGCTTGCTTAAAGCTATAGGGTACTTCAACTCACCCATGGTTCATTCCTGAGAGTTGAAAATGGTTCTCAATTCACCATGGATGTAACCCTCTATGGGATCCAAAGGATTGGCTAGTCCACAAAAGTATGGTTTGTGGTAAAGACATTTGGTATCCATATTTGGTATTCAATTCACCAAGGTTTAGTTGAAACCAAAGAATTGGCTAGTCCTGAGCAAACGGCTACAGGTAAAGACAAGTCAAATCCATTTATAGTTGCTGATTTGCTACTAAATCAGATGGTTATCAATGTACCATGGTCTAACACACCTAAACATTGGCTACTCCAGTAGTGATGGCTATTGGTAAAGAGACATCAAATCCATTAATTTTCAATGATTCACCTCTCACATGAGTTTACACACCTGGCTATGAGCCAAACTCACTGATTTTAATAAGGTAGGAAAAAGCTGGTGACATGGCATTTTCAGAATAATCTTTTGATGTAAAAATGAACCATTTTGATAATCCAAAACCCCCCCCCCAAGACCCATGGATCAATATACGTTAATGGGCCACCAAAATGGATCGTTAAAGCCCATTAATAGCTAAAATAAGCGAACGGCGTAATAAGCAGTTGAAATAAGTTAAAAATCACTAAAATAAGCCTTAGGAAAACTCGCCATATTTTTCCTTACATTTTTGACATTTTGGACTAAAAATGTAACGCAATCTAACTAGAAGGACAAAAATTGCCAAACCAAGAACTATGTGGACTAAAGCCATGAAAACAGAATGTATAGGTTAGAAATGGACATATGATAAAATTCCAAGCCGTATATGTACATATGGACAAGTTTTGGACTATTTATGAACTTTGGACTTAACGAAGGACTAACGACGTAACGCAAACACAGTTAGGGTAAAAAGTGGAAAATCTGGAAAAGAACAAGGGCCTGCTATTTTTACTTGACATTCTTATTTCATTTTCCATTTTTCATCTCGCCTTCACGTCATATGCATATTTACACATTTTATTTATGTATTATTTAGCTTTTGTTACGAGTTATCATTGCATAGCATTTTAACGTTTTTGAAGAATAACATTACGGATTACTTGACTTAAAAATCAAGATAATCATAATATATAACATTATTCTTGCATTGTAAGCACTTTAAAGCATAACACACTCGCACTCAACGACCCGGTCGTTATTCATCATTCGTTATTCATTTCACACCCACCACTAGTATTTAGTCAGATTCTCAGACATTTGTGTTTACCAGGTTTTGTTTTGGAGCCGTTACTATAATCACACCCGAATTTACTTTTACCATCATCAGTATCACTTATGGTGAGTCATAGCCTCACTTTTAGTATTTTACAATTTTAAACTCCGTGAGGGAGATACATGCTATAAACAGATTCACAAGTATTTTCTGTATGCTTACCTGACTTGATATATGCCTAAGTTACCTTATTGCCACAAGACCCTTTATCATGAGCCATTAATCACTTGTATGTGAACGCAAATATAATGAATAGATCTATTAGAGGTTGACAACCTATCCCACTAATACTTTGACGGAATGCTTTTTGCTAGTCGTATTAGTCGCGATGCATTATATTTGAGAAAAATAGGAATTTGCAAATCACCTATTACACGAGGGCACATATCCATCAGTATCCCTGATGTGACTCCTCCATTTTATGGTACTTTGTTAACGTTTGCGTGTCATGAGACTTAGGGCAATATATATGAACTGCAATATCAACTTTTCAAACTGATTGTATTCCCAATACAATCTTACTTGTGTATCGAACTGATTATTAAACTTCAAACTCTATGTTTTCACTCAATATTTTTGTTGACTTTTAAGCATGTTATCTAAGGAAATTAGCGGAGCAAAGCAAGGCTTGGAGTGGGCAGAAATCTACCTTTACTATTTGGTGTAAAATAAAGTTGTAATTCAGTTAAAACTATATTCCTTCAAGGAATTTTTATTACTCTGATATAAACCTTTGTAACTGAATTCATATTATGGACCTATATAATTTAAAAACGCCTCATTTGAGCCGTTTTCTATAATTTTGACTTCGATCCTCTCAGTAATACCCCAATTAGACTTCCGCTGCTATCTTAAAATTTTGGGGGTGTTACAGAGAATATTAGTTCTAGATCTTCTTCCAGGTGTGTCACTCTCAAACATACATGCATCTATTAAATAGTCATGTTTATCATGTGATTTTAAGAATACAAAGTAATTAATAAATTGTGTCAACTGATAAAATACCTTGTAGGCTTTTATTCTCCTGATTATCACCTGGTGCTCCATTCAACGCTGTAAATTAAAGACGATGTAATTGTTAATCTAATAAATATATATGAATCATGCTGATTAAAAAATATGAGTTATCTAATGAATCGTTAATATGCATTCTATTAACCAACATACAACAACATATATAAATCATGACAATAGAAAACATTGAATATATAATGAATGTTTAAAACCATGCATGTTTAATTGTTAATAAACAAACCACATGCTGAATCTAGTATAATGTTGTTGTTTGCCTCCTCAGTTGCTGCTGAAAATTTGTACACAAATAATTATTAATTACACCTGAAACCCTAATCATACATACTATAATAATTAGGTTCCAGCAGTACTAACTTTCAAGCTAGTACTGTTCCTTTAAACTCATAATAGCAGTACTAACTTTCAAGTTAGTACTGCTCCTTTAAACTTAGTACTGTTAACATTTTTAAGTAACACACAATTCAAAAGTATATAAGCAGTTCATAATACGATTCATATTCATAAACAAATAATCAATGTTTAACTCATAATACGATTCATATTCATAACCAAACAATCAATGTTTAACTGTTTATTCTAAAAATTACCCGATGAATCAACTATAGTGTTTTTGTTTTTCTTCTTTTTCGTTTCAGTTTCAGACGTCTTTTTAACGTTTGATCTTGACAGCCTTGCTGAATGTCTTTGTGGTTGCATATTGATATATGGATCGTGTATAATGTGTGTTTGTGAACGGGTTATGATATGACATAATAAGCCATTTATATAATGTAGGATTAGGTTTAAAAACATACACACCCAATACGAATGGGGCTAAGATCACAATGAATATATTCCATACTTATCAAATACTAAAAATATGATGATTGCGTAGTATCCTTTATAGAAATTCGTCTACATAATCTAACAAAAAAAATTAGGTGGTTCAGTGGGTAACACACCACATAATATGAACATGGTATTGAATTCGAATCCATGCATGTGATTTTTTGACAAATAAATTAACAACCGGATTATTGCATACGTGGACTTTGACGTGCGGATTATTGCCTACGTGGCCTTTGACGTGGACTTATTTACGATGATGTTGCTTTATCTAGTCATGTTTATCCTGTTTTATATATATATATATATATATATATATATATATATATATATATATATATATATATATATATATATATATATTGGTTCATGAAAAAAGTACCATTTGGTGGAAAAGTGAGAAAAATGTACAAATCATCCCCTCCTATTTCTCCTCCTTTTTTTCCCAACTCAAGGGGCCTATTTGTTACTTTCTTTACTTTTTAGGGTAAATTTTATAAATTATCCCCTTCCCCTTATTTTTGGTCTGTTTCTTTCATTTTTTTTAAGCATTCGATGTTTCTTCCTCCAATCTTTCCCAAATTGCATCCAACTGGTGTGGTTTATATATTTCAAGTTGAATCTTGAAACAACAAAAAAACGAGCCTAAATCATTTTTTTCTAATCGTTTATATACTTTATTTCCAAATCAGCAAGAACAACTTATGCTTTAGTTGCCAGTGTAGCTTTTTGGTTCTTATAGCGTTTAATACAAACAAGATAAACAAAGTAAAAGAACCCAAAGAGCAAACAAAGTAAAAGAACCCAAAGAGCTCGGCTGCATAAATATCAAAACTTTAGGGATGCACATAGATTATAACACAAGATCAAGTTCAACAAGGCACCAAAATCCTTAAACATTTCAAAAACACATAGAAATTAAGAAAAACAACAAATAAACTTAAACTCTAATAAACTTGCTACCAGAAGTTGGTCATCGCCAGAAATGTGCCACTCGGAATCATGCAACCATCTTCTATTTACTCTTCATCAGCATCTTTCTTCTTCTTATCCTTCCTTTTTTTCTTCTCACTTTTGCTTACTGTTTCAGGAGTACCGGCATCTTCAGCATCTTTATCCTTCTTTTTCTTCTTCTTCTTTTCAGATTTCTCCCCATCTCCATTCTCGGCTGCAACAGCTACCTCACCCTTGGCCTCTTTCTTCTTCTTTTTCGTCTTCTTCTCAGTAGTTTCACCTTCTACTGGAGCTTCTTCAGCTTCAACCTTCTTTTTCTTGGAAGCTACTGGTGTAGCTGTAACATTGATGCGTGGTTTTGCGACCTTACAACAGGTTTTACCTCTCGAGGGATCTCGAGAAGCTTGCAATCCCCACCAGGCAGTGTACCTGACCGATGTAGTATAGTGAAGTGGCAAGTACCGGGGGATTGATCGTTCTCTAAGGGAATAGTGTCGTTAGGATTGAAAAACTACTCTAATAGGTCTAAGGGTGAGGGAAGATTCTTTTTCTATTTTTATATTTTTTTATGAAAGCAAGTAAAATCTCGGGTTTGAAGGAGTGGGCGGAATTAGTTGCTAGTCAACTAACCCAAATAACTACAAATGCAATTTAAAATAAAATAACTGAAAATGAAAAGGTCGTGAAACTTATATGGAGAGAAATGTGTTTACTTAGATTTCCTTACTCCCTAACTATCTTTTACCGGTTGATTAGTGTGTATTAATTGCGTGGATGACGGGTGTATTCCTTAATACCAATCGTGGGGTGGCGTACGTACTTCCCCAACTCTACAAGCTCCTACTTCACTCCTATGTCGAGCCGGCTAAGAAGCTCCTAACATGGGATCACTAGAATTCGCTCATGCATTAAATACAACCATAAAAACCTTAGTACGCATTGGTTCATGTTTCTTAAGATGTTCAAGCAAGTTACCGTATAGGAGGTTAGCCAGTTTTCTTAAGCCTAACATCGATAAACAATCATCCAATACAATTAATAACACACCAACATACAATAATCAATAGTTAGGTTTCATTAGATCTAAGCAAACACAAGATAAATCTAGCCTAGCATGTTAATTAAAAGACAAGAACAAGATATAATCAAACAACACATAGACATATTGAATGATTAATTGATTACTTATCTTCAATTAAACATGGGAGATCCAAGGGTATAAAACCCTTAAAAATGGCAGAAAATTCGTCTTAGGGTTTCTCCTCACAAAGTTGCACACTAATGACTAAAAATTGCAAAACTATATATAGAGTTTAGGGGCTGACGGCGTCACGTTGTAGGAGGTGACGCCGTCACCTCGCCGTGGCTAGGGTTCCCAGATGGTCTTCCTGACGCCGTCCCTCTTTAATCCTCCAAAATCTACTCTGGCGCGTCAAGGGTTGACGCCGTCAGAATTGTGCTTGACGCCGTCTCTCTTTAACTTAGACCGTGACGGCCTTGATCACCTTAAAGGGTGATGCCGTCAGACTTCCTTTGTAAAACTTTCTGGCGCGTAACGTGTATTTGTCATATCCACCTCTTTTGCCAAGCCGTGACGCCGTCAGGAGCAATCCTTGACGCCGTCACATGTACTTTTCCAGCAGTTTTGGAGACTTTTTCGTTTTCTTCACTTTTATGCTCCAAAAACGTCCAAAATGCTTCCTTTTCCAGATTTCTTCTCCAAAGTACCTAAAATGACAAAAGGAACGATTTAGGGCAATATTTGATCAAATAAATACGATTTAGGGCTTAAATGACCCCCTAAAAGCGGTACACTTTTCGCTTCATCAAATAACCTTACACTTGAGATTTGCTTGTCCTCAAGCAAATGCGCTTTTATTCTAATCAAAATACAAGTTAGGGGTCATTTAACGCTAATATAAAAGTAATTACAACAAATAGTCGTTCCACTTTAATCATAATAAGCACGGAGATTACATACTAGCACCTCACAAGTAGTGTTTAGATACTCACATCTCTCAGGTGTCATAAAAGTATATCTCATAAATGAAAATGGATAATATCTCTCACTACCTGTCATAGCAAATAGATTACCATAGGCTTGGGAAAGGGTCAAAAACCTCCTCCACTAGGCGTAAGCACCTAAGATAAACTATCAAAGAGGGCTTTTAAACGGGTTATAACGTTAGGTGTAGGGATATGATAAACACGGTTTTGTTGGATAAGGGATATTTTACTGGTGGCGAGTTAAAGATCTTGGTTGATTACATGTACAATATGGCGTTGCTAAGCCAAGACTAGACTCGACTTAAGCTAAAAACAAAATAAAATAAACATAAAATGAAACGGGATGGTAGTCCGTATGTTTTTTCTACTTTTCTTTTTCTCATTTTTTTGTATTTTTCTTGATTTTTCCCGATTTTTTTTTTTTTTTTTTTTTTTTTTTTTTTTTTTTTTGCATACACTCTTGCCCTACCATCCAAAATAATACATCATAGGGGCGTCGCATTCCCCTTACACTTGAACTTTTACATAACTTCACAAATAACTATTCTAATGACTCGAATTAAGATAATCGAAACACTTGGAGTACTTTTAAAATATTTAGCACATATGGGGGTAATAATGTTGTTCTTCCTCATTACTCCATTACACTAGTACTTTACCTATGAGTCCCAATCGTCCCAAAACAATATGTACAAGGATATGACTCGATTTAGCAACCATGTAATCAATTAGATAATTAACTTGGGGTTTAAACAAATGTTGTCACAATAATGCACTAAAAATGAGTGCATACAAGGTAGGCTAAGGCGATTTGGGTGTACATTTAAGTGGGGTGTAAACAAATTCTTCCTTTAAGTAAAATGCTTAAAGTTAGAAATGAAAAGATAGGCTCTGAGGGGTGTACTAGGGGTATCGTGTACTAAAAATGAGTACAACGCAAAGGGTGTGGGAGAATTACTTGACCAATGTAGCCAAAGTAATTATAACAAAAACACAGGTGTAAAACAATGGGTTAATCCTAATGCCTCTTATCATGTAGTAAATCTAACTACACGAATGTAGTCTCACTTGTGGCCTCGGAATGGTCCTAACGCAAGTTCTAGAATCTAAGTGCTACCGGTACACACATCATAGCATAAATGCTTTTCCTACCAATTCTAGTGGCGAACCTCACATATTTGGGGGTGGAAAAATTTTTAGTGGTACGGTTTTTTGTGCTAGTCATATAACTCCTATCCATGAGACGCTCATTAAGATCAAAGTTTCACTCCTATATGTTATAAAAAAATTTAAATTTGGCACTAAAATTGCCTTAACAGTTATTTCTCTCAGTTTTATTACACATTTACTATCAAACAAACAAAAATCAAGTGCAATTGTATTATCTAAGGTATCATCATTTACCCTCCCCTTACACTTAAGCTGAACATTGTCCCCAATGTTCATTCAAAGGATGTAAAAGTAAATAAGGTAAAAGAATGAAAACAAATACTCCCCTGATTCGTTCGATGTGGATAATCCGGTAACATGGTTAAATCCTCCTCCAAGAAAATGAACGTTGAAAGCTTCCCTTCCGAAATATAAATCATCTTCTTGTCCAATATAACCTGTTAAACCTGAGAAAACAAACACAAAAAACCCAAAGCATCAACTTGAACAAAGAAAACTCACAACTAGATGTAATTCCAGACTTAGAAATAAAAACAGAACGATTAAGGATATAATGCTTGTAGAATGAATATTTGCAGATTTCCTAGAGTTTATAAAACTAAAGATTTAACAAAAACTTTTAAGGGTTTCTCCCCGGCAACGGCGCCAAAAACTTGATGCGTGGTTTTTTGGGTTAGTTGACTAGCAACTAATTCCGCCCACTCCTTCAAACATCTTCCTCTTCCAACTTCCTTTTACGCCATTCATCACCTTCTTCCCCATCCTTATGCTTCTTCTTCTTTTTCTTCTCACTGTCAACCTTCACCTCTGCAGCTTCCACAGTTGGTTCAGCTACAGGAGCAGCAGTAAGACTAGCAACTGGTGAATCACCACCAGTCGGAAGAACAACATTCCTCAACCACTCGGCCGGTGTCTTCTCATTCGGCTTCCCATGCTTACTCAACTTCCCCTCACTAATCAACTTCTTCTTACTCGAAGCAGTAGGACCCAACCACATTTCCTAGGATAAGTATCTCTATCCATCACAACCCTCTTAATCTTAGCCACAACCCCATGATCACAAGTAGTCATAACAGCAGTAGTCATCTCAGCTATCCCTAACACAATCGCCTCCCCTTTTGTCGTCATCAAAACAACCTCCTCACCATTCTCAATGTCATTCTCAAACCTCAACAACCCAGGAATCATCAACTTAGCACTATAACTAATAGCATTAACCGCACTATCCTTCACAACCAACCTCTTGTAAATAGTCAACAAAACCTCCAACGGCATAATCACACGCCTCAAGTACGTCTCATCCCTATAATTATCACACATCCACTTCCCATCCATAACATCATCCATAGTAACCATATTATCCTTCTCACCCATAATACCCGACCAGACCCTCCTCAGCTCCTGCATATGCCCACCAACTCCCAAAATCAACCCCAAATGAACATACAAAGTACTAACATAAGTCCCAGCCTCACGATATCCAAAACACAACCAAATGCTTCTCAGCATCATACTCAAGCAACTTACTCTCATAAATAGTCCTAATCCTCAACTGCCTCTTAACAGCAGCAATCAACGCGGGACGCTGGAAAACCGCTCCAGTAAGTGTCTCAAGCGCACGGGCCACTTTAGCCACATCTGGAACATCCGAATGCAACCTAGCAACACAAACATACTCCTTACCACATATAGGTGCATCACAGTTATAAAAGAAGATAGGCAGTCCTCTTTATGACAACTACAATCTATTTCCCAAACCCACCCGTTTGACCTATCCTAAATTTTTACTTGGTTTCACCTGATACCCAACCCACTCATTTTGCCACTTCTACTCAAGTTACAGCAATAAAATACTCAAGCAACAGATTTATGACAACTACAATCTATTTCACAAAGAACGTATACCCTATAAGCATTATGCTGCAAAATGGCTTTCAATATGTATTAAATGGCTTTTTAGAAGTCAGACAAGTTCATCAACATACTCCTTCAGTCTTCAATATCCTAGTTGCGCAGTGCAATCCATTTCTATACTTGAATCCACTAGCTTCAGTATTGTGTTTTTGAAGCTTCACCTGACAAAAGAAGATATCATATATCAGAACATTAAGATCCACTAATTTTTTTAACAGATGCACTAATATATATTAAAAGATGCACTAATATATATTAACAGATGCACTAATATATATTAACAGATGCACTAATATATATTAACAGATGCACTAATATATATTAACAGATGCACTAATATATATTAACAGATGCACTAATCTTTTTAACAGATGCACAAATATATATTAAAAGATGCACTAATATATATTAACAGATGCACTAATATTTTTAACAGATGCACTAATATTTTTAACAGATGCACTAATATATATTAACAGATGCACTAATATATATTAAAAGATGCACTAATATATATTAACAGATGCACTAATATATTAACAGATGCACTATCTGAGGTGGTGTATTCTATAGTTTTTACGGTTTTAATCTGTTTCGTTTCATTGGAGTCACTAGCATGTTATGCACTTACCGGCAAGGCTCATCTATGCCTTCCTATGTCACCCAGAATGTTCACAACATATAAAATAAGTATAGAGCTGATCACAAATGTTTCTAGTATTGGTAGGCAATTATGTAAGAAAATTGAGCAAAGTTAGGTATGAATTTGTCAGGTAGGTTTAACTACATAATCAATGGTAATAGATACACGGACATACAAATAATGTGGACCGACTTTTCATGCTAGAAGTGAGGAATAATATAGTTATCCATACTCAAGTTCCTATTTTCTGAACAAATCTATCAAATATTTTGCTACATCTATATATTAGCAGTTCTTATTTCACATTCTATGAAAACTGGACAATAGACGTTGTAAATTCACGGCCAAAATGTTATTAAATATTGTCATTTCCATTAACACTCATCCTATTCGTGGATAGGTTGCTATCATCATGTTTGGTAGTGCACTTGCCACATTGTTTCATGTAAAAATGCAAAACAGAGACAATCACATTCTCCTCTTTTTTTAGGGCGTTTAATTCGGTCGGTTGCCTAAATACATGCCACTCGTAGAATTACTATCAAATTTCTCCTTTTTTTCAAGGGCATTTTACCCGCTTCGAGCAAGTGCCCTGACTTTTGGTGGGCTCAGACTCTTAGACCTATTCATTTAGTCAGCCAACAGTTGGACACCATGGTTACCAAAGAAAAATAATTACTTGCATACATAAAGATCTCTACGCTAATATGTCCAAACAGATGCTCTAAAAACACAAATGGATGCACTAATATCTACCAGATGTGCTAATATCATACAAACAGATGCCCTAACTTATAACATGATGCTATTATCATACTAACAGATGTGCTAATACTTTTTTTTTTTTTTGATGCATGATGAGACGAAAAGTGTACCGCTTTTAGGGGGTCATTTAAGCCCTAATTCGTGATTATTTGATCAAATATTGCCCTAAATCGTTCCTTTTGTCATTTTAGGTACTTTTGAGAAGAAATCTGGAAAAGGAAGCATTTTGGACGTTTTTGGAGCATAAAAGTGAAGAAAACGGCAAAGTCTCAAAATTACGCTGGAAAGTACCTTTGACGGCGTCAGGAATTGGTCCAGACGGCGTCATGGCTTGGCAAAAGTGGTGGATGTGAAAATTACTCATGATAAGCCAGAGAATTTTGCATGAAAAATCTGACGGCGTCACCCTTTGAAGTGATCAAGGTCGTCACGGTTTAAGCTAAAGAGGGACGGCGTCAAGCTCAATTCTGACGGCGTCACCCCTTGATAGGCCAGAGCGGATTATGGAGCATTAAAGAGGGACGGCGTCAGGAAGTCCATCCGGGAACCCTAAAAGCGGCGAGGTGACGGCGTCAAGTCCTATAACGTGACGCCGTCAGCCCTTAAACTCTATATATAGTTTTGCAATTTTTTGTCATTAGTGTGGAACTTATTGTGTGTAACTTGGGAGGAGAAACCCTAAGACGAATTTCTGCCATTTTTAAGGGTTTTCATACCCTTGGATCTCCCATGTTTAATTGAAGATAAGTGATTATTTAATCATTCAATATGTCTATGTGTTGTTTGATTATATCTTGTTCTTGTCTTTTGATTAACATGCTAGGCTAGATTTATCTTGTGTTTGCTTAGATCTAATGAAACCTAGCTATTGATTATTGGTTATTAGTGTGTTATTAGTTGTATTGGATGATTGTTTATCTATGTTAGGCTTAAGAAAACTGGCTAACTTCCTATTCGGTAACTTGCTTGAACGTCTTAAGAAACATGAACCAATGCGTACTAAGGTTTTTATGGTTGTATTTAATGCACAAGCGAATTCTAGTGATCCCATGTTAGGAGCTTCTTAGCTTGCTCGACATAGGAGTGAAGTAGGAGCTTGTAGAGTTGGGGAAGTACGTACGCCACCCCACGATTGGTATTAAGGAATACACCCGTCATCCATGCGATTAATACACACTAATCAACCGGTAAAAGATAGTTAGGGAGTAAGGAAATCTAAGTAAACACATTTCTCTCCATATAAGTTTCACCAACCTTTTCATTTTCAGTTATTTTATTTTATTTGCATTCGTAGTTATTTGGGTTAGTTGACTAGCAACTAATTCCGCCCACTCCTTCAAACCCGAGATTTTACTTGCTTTCATAAAATTATAAAAACACAAAAAGAATCTACTCTCACCCTTAGACCTATTAAAGTAGTTTTTTCAATCCTAACGACACTATTCCCTATGGAGAACGATCAATCCCCCGTACTTACCACTACACTATACTACATCGGTCAGGTACACTGCCTGGTGGGGTTGTAAGCCTCTTGAGATCCCTCGAGAGGTAAAACCTGTTGTAAGGTCGCAAAACCACGCATCAAGTTTTTGGCGCCGCTGCCGGGGAATAGTTATTCTTTAGGTTGAATTTTTATTTTATTAGGTCTACTCACTAGATTCCTTTCTAGTGTGATTTTTATTTTATTTTTCTAGGATTTCTTTAGTCTATCTATTTTTCTTTGTGTGTTTGTTCGTAATTTCCATTGACTCTTCCGTTCACCATTATGGAGAACGCGAATCCACCATACTACCAACCACGTAATTCACCCACTCCATATGACATCTTGATGTTTAACCAATATCGAGATGAACCCATATATGATGCATGGACTCGTTTTAAAAACTTACTCCGAATAGTCCCTCATCATAGCTTCGATTTTGCATCCCTAACCCAAATCTTTTACGATCGTGTCGACCGATATGACCAAATGTGCATTAACGATTTTGCTGATAGGGACCTTAGGGAATTAAATGCTGAAGAAGCATGGGATACCATAGAAGATTGTGCCCAATATTATTATAGAGTAGACAACCCAACAAACGTTAATACAAGTCAATTGACCACAAATTTCAAGGATCATGAAACATGTTTGTTTGGGGATGAGGGTAGAGTTGAGCCACCTAGTTGCATGTCATGGTTAGGCACTACCATAATACAGGATGAACACATAGGTGATCTTGACACAAGGAATGATGAGGTAAGTAACATAAGCCCGCTAAATACCCCACAAGTCCTACCATCATTTGAGGCACACACACCGCCCGTGACTTACCCGGAAGAAGTAGAAGTGACTTTAGGAATCCCGATAGAGGTAGAATCCTTGGACCAAGCACCACTAGAGGATATAGGTTTGAATACTTATAGTGATAACCTTACTCTTAGTTCTAGGGAATTTCCTAGTGTTGATGAACCGGAACCTCAACCTTTACACAACTTTCCATCCTTAGATACATTTCTAGGAGACAAAAGAGGAACCGACCCACCCATCAACCCATATTATCCGGGTAGTTTTAGGATGAAGGAAGCCATTCGCTCACCCCCTTCACCTCACGTGGCATATTTCCACCCTAAGGGTGTGTATCGCTACTTTCACCCGCACTTAATCCTAAGTGTAGGGAAAACCTCCCCTATTTTTGTTAAATAAGGGTAGAGTCAGGCTCGTGACTCGAACAAAAACAAGCGCTTCTTGGGAGGCAACCCAAGCTTTATTTGTTTAATTGTTTGATGTTTTTATTTTATTTGTTTGTTTGTGTCATATATGCTTAATCATAATTGTTTAATTTTCATGTTTCAAATAATTTGTGAAAATGCTTTATCTTGTTTTTAACCTCGTCTTAATTGCATATAAAGGTATTTTACAAAAAGATAAGTGTAGGGAAGCTTATATTTTGTTAAAAAGAACAAAATTCGAACATGGAAAATTCACAATTCATGATTAGCATGTATTCTATCTTGTTTATGTGTCAATACTTGTGGACATGTTTTATGAGTCCCTATTTGTAAGTCATCCCGCAAGTATCCTATCCTTTTATTGCTTTGTTTTGTTTTTATTTCTAAGTCTGGAAATACATCTAGTTGTGGTTTTTCTTTGTTCGGTTTGATGCTTTGGTTTTTGTTTTGTTGGTTACAGGTATTATTGGATAAGAAGATGTACGTGCAACACATCAAGAGGATGATTATATTTCTGGAGTGAAGCTTATCATGTTCATTCTCTTGGAAGGAGATTTAACCATATTATCACATCATCCATACCGAGCGAATCAGGGGAGTATTAGTTTCTTCCATTCTCATTTATTTTTACTTTTACATCTTTTGTCTAGAACATTGGGGACAATGTTCGGATTAAGTGTAGGGAGGGTAAATTAGGATGCCTTAGAAACTACAACTTCGCTTGATTTTTGTTTTGTTTAATAGTGAATGTGTAATAAAGCCAAGAGAAATATTGGTTAGGGCAACTTTAGCACCAAATTTAAAATTTTTTACAACATATAGGAGTGAAACTTTGATTTTAATAAGCGTCTCACGGATAGGGAATTTATGACTAGCACAAAAACCATACCACTCAAAAATTTCCACCCCAAATATGGGAGGTTCGCCTTTAGATCTTTAGGAAAAAGCATTCATTGTTGGTGCTTATGAGTGTACCGGTAGTTTATAGATTCTAGAACTTGCGTTTGTGATGCATACCGAGACCGCTAGTGAGACTACATTCGTGTAGTTAGGATTGACTACATGATAAGAGGCATTAGGATTAACCCATTGTTTTACACCTGTGTTTTTGTTATAATTACTTTGGCTACATTGGTCAAGTAATTCTCCCACACCCTTTGCGTTGTACCCATTTTTGGTACACGATACCCCTAGTACACCCCTTAGAGCCTATCTTTTCGTTTCGACCTTTAAGCATTTTACTTAAAGGAAGAATTTGTTTACACCCCACTTAAATGTACACCCAAATCGCCTTAGTTTACCTTGTGTGCACTCATCTTTAGTGCATTATTGTGACAACATTTGTTTAAACCCGTAGTTAATTATCTAATTGATTACATGGTTGCTAAGTCGAGTCATATCCTTGTACATATTGTTTTGGGACGATTGGGACTTATGGGTAAAGTACTAGTGTAATGGAGTAATGGGGAAGAACATCATTTATTACCCCCATATGTACGTTAATATTTTAAAGTACTCCAAATGTTTCGATTATCTTGATTCGAGTCATTAGAATAATTTTATGTAAAGTATGTAAAAGTTCAAGTGTAGGGATGATACAAGGAATCCCTGGTGATGTATTGTTTTGGATGGTAGGGCAAGAGTGTATGCAAAAAAAAAAAAAAAAAAAAAAAAAAAAAAAAAAAAAAAAAAAAAAAAGAAAAAGAAAAAGTGAAGAAAAAGCATACGGAATACCATCCGCCTCTATCTTTTATTTATGTTTTGTTTTGTTCTATTTTTATTAGTTCGTGATTAGTTTAAGTTAAGTCGAGTCTTGGCTTAGCAACGCCTCATTCTACATGTAATTGACCAAGATGATTGACTTGCCACCAGTAAAAATATCCTTATCCAACAAACCGTGTTTTCCTTATCCCTACACCTAACATTACAACCCTTAAAAGACCTCTTTGATAGTTTATCCTAGGTGCTTACGCCAATGTGGTGGAGGTTTTGATCCTTTCCCAAGCCTATGGTAATCTATTTGCTATGACAGGTAATGAGTGATATTTCTCCATTTTCATATATAAATTTACAACACCCGAGAGATGAGAGTATCCAAACACTTAATGTGAGGTGCTAGTGTATAATTTCCGTGCTTGTTTTTACTAAGGTGGAATGATCATTTGTTGTAATTACTTTTATATTAATGTTAAATGACCCCTAACTTGTATTTTGATTGGTGGAAAAGCTCATTTGCTTGAGGACAAGCAAATCCCAAGTGTAGGGATATTTGATGAGACGAAAAGTGTACCGCTTTTGGGGGGTCATTTAAGCCCTAATTCGTGATTATTTGATCAAATATTGCCCAAAATCGTTCCTTTTGTCATTTTAGGTACTTTTGAGAAGAAATCTGGAAAAGGAAGCATTTTGTACGTTTTTGGAGCATAAAAGTGAAGAAAACGGCAAAGTCTCAAAATTACGCTGGAAAGTACCTTTGACGGCGTCAGGAATTGGTCCAGACGGCGTCATGGCTTGGCAAAAGTGGTGGATGTGAAAATTACTCATGATAAGCCAGAGAATTTTGCATGAAAAATCTGACGGCGTCACCCTTTGAAGTGATCAAGGTCGTCACGGTTTAAGCTAAAGAGGGACGGCGTCAAGCTCAATTCTGACGGCATCACCCCTTGATAGGCCAGAGCGGATTTTGGAGCATTAAAGAGGGACGGCGTCAGGAAGGCCATCCGGGAACCCTAAAAGCGGCGAGGTGACGGCGTCAAGTCCTATAACGTGACGCCGTCAGCCCTTAAACTCTATATATAGTTTTGCAATTTTTTGTCATTAGTGTGGAACTTATTGTGTGTAACTTGGGAGGAGAAACCCTAAGACGAATTTCTGCCATTTTTAAGGGTTTTCATACCCTTGGATCTCCCATGTTTAATTGAAGATAAGTGATTATTTAATCATTCAATATGTCTATGTGTTGTTTGATTATATCTTGTTCTTGTCTTTTGATTAACATGCTAGGCTAGATTTATCTTGTGTTTGCTTAGATCTAATGAAACCTAGCTATTGATTATTGGTTATTAGTGTGTTATTAGTTGTATTGGATGATTGTTTATCTATGTTAGGCTTAAGAAAACTGGCTAACTTCCTATTCGGTAACTTGCTTGAACGTCTTAAGAAACATGAACCAATGCGTACTAAGGTTTTTATGGTTGTATTTAATGCACAAGCGAATTCTAGTGATCCCATGTTAGGAGCTTCTTAGCCGGCTCGACATAGGAGTGAAGTAGGAGCTTGTAGAGTTGGGGAAGTACGTACGCCACCCCACGATTGGTATTAAGGAATACACCCGTCATCCACGCGATTAATACACACTAATCAACCGGTAAAAGATAGTTAGGGAGTAAGGAAATCTAAGTAAACACATTTCTCTCCATATAAGTTTCACCAACCTTTTCATTTTCAGTTATTTTATTTTATTTGCATTCGTAGTTATTTGGGTTAGTTGACTAGCAACTAATTCCGCCCACTCCTTCAAACCCGAGATTTTACTTGCTTTCATAAAATTATAAAAACACAAAAAGAATCTTCTCTCACCCTTAGACCTATTAAAGTAGTTTTTTCAATCCTAACGACACTATTCCCTGTGGAGAACGATCAATCCCCCGTACTTACCACTACACTATACTACATCGGTCAGGTACACTGCCTGGTGGGGTTGTAAGCCTCTTGAGATCCCTCGAGAGGTAAAACCTGTTGTAAGGTCGCAAAACCACGCATCAATGCACTAATCAAACAAACAAATGCCCTAATTTAACATTAGGCTCTTATCTTACTAAGAGATACTGTATCACAATTTTTTGATGCACAAATTATACAAACAAGTGTTGTAACACGTCGATTAATGGCTTAACCATAATAACCGATGCACTAATTACACAATGATGCCCTAACTAATTCAACAAATTTACAATTATTGTGTGTTTACACTTTACACATTAATGCCCTAAAATAAGTTTTTCCTTACTGTTGTTTGAGTTAATATGTAATAAATATTAAAATAATTAATCAATCAACAAAATTTGTGCACTTATTGTTATATGTACTTCCGACGGTGTCACCGGTGATAGACCATTCGTGAGAGCAAATAGAGGTGTCCGATAATTGATGTCGGTAATTTGATTGAGGTTGCTAGCGTTCAAGTTTTAATGACGGTGTCGATTCGATGGTAGTGATTCCCGGTGATGATGGTGGTGATTCCCGGTGATGATGTTGGCGATGGAGATGGTGAGCGGGAGGTAACTGATCGGAAGTGTGTGTTTTTTGATCGAAAATTTTTTATTAGAGAGAGAGAGAGAAAGCGTGTGTGGGTTAAGGGAATTTTTTTAATTTGTTTCATTTTTCACCTTGATCTTTCAAATGTTATCAAATTCGTCCATATAACTTTTTTTCTCACTTTTCTAACGAATTACACTTTTCCCTAGAACCGGACCCTATATATGTATATATATATATATATATATATATATATATATATATATATATATATATATATATATATATATATATATATATATATATATATATATATATATATCCATTAAAAAGTATCAAAAAAAGTTTTAAAAAAAAATGTCAAAAATTTTAAAAATATTACGATAGTTTTTCTAGACAATTTTTTTTTTTTTTTTTTTTTTTTAAATTGTCATAATTTTTTTGATTTTTTTTTTTTATTTTTCTTTGAATTTTTTTCAACTTTTTTAAATACTTTTTATTGGACTTTTTCCTTTTTATTTATTTTTTTAATTTCTTGACAAAAAAGATTTTTAAAAAATATTTGTCAAATTTCTGTCAAAAAATTTTGCCAGTTTTTTTTTTTATTTTTTTATTTTTTTTTTAACTTTTCTGACAAAAAAAGATTTGACATAACTTTTAAACTTTTTTTAATATTTCTCGCAAAATATATATGTATATATATTTTTTGACATATTTTCTTCTTTTTTTTATAATTTTTTTGACAAAAGAAGTTGACATTTATATAAAAAATTTTGATTTTTTTCTAATATTTTCCGCAGAATAAAAAAAATTCCGTCAAATTTTTTTTTAAAATTAAAAAAAAATCTTTTAAAAAACAAAAAAGTTAAAAATAAATAAATAATTAACTCATGGACTAAATCTGTGATATTCAACAAACCATAGGGACCATTTACGAAACACATTTAAGGGTATTTATGTCATTTCTGTCCCACTTGACGGTCAACAGACGGAGTTAGTGGTCAAGGGACCAAACCCGATACAGGTCAAAACCACAGGGAGATGATCCGTTAAAAATTCTTACGAGGGACCAATTCCGTTAAAACCGACAAACCATAGGGACGATTTATGAAATTAACTCTTACTTTTATATTAATGTTAAATGAATCCTAACATGTAAATTGATTAGGATAAAAACATATTTGTTTGAGGACAAGCAAATCCCAAATTGTAGGGATATTTGATAAGGAATTATTTTGTATCTTTTTAAGGGGTCATTTAAGGCCAAAATCGTATTTATATGATCAAATATTGCCATAAATCGTTTCTTTTTGCATTTTAAGTACTTGGGACGAAAAATTTAGAATTCGGCACATTTATGGCTTATTTGAACGAAAAAGTGAAGAAAACGACGAAGTCCCAAATTCTGTCTTATAAGGGAGTCTGACGGCGTCACAAGCTACAACGTGACGCCGTCACTTGCAATTGAAGTTGGATTCTTGGCTCAGAATTAACAAGCGACGCCTCAGATGAATCTAAAGATTTATAACCTGACAGCGTCAGGTGCATTTGAAGACCAAGATTTCGTACAAAGATAACAAGAGACGGCCAAGAACATTTACAAAGAGACGGCGTCAGACATCATATGACGGCGTCAGACCTCATAAGCGACGCCGTCACAACGGCGACTTGTAGAAGACGAAACCCTAATTGGAGGCGAGCTGACGATGTCACACTTTGCAACTGACGCCGTCACAATTGTAAATCTATATATACTTTCGCATGTTTTTCATAATTCGTGTAACACTTTGGAGAGGCAAACCCTAGACGAATGTTATAGGTTTTGTAAGGCTTTTACAGAGTTTGAACTTCATGTTTCAATAAAGATAAGTTATCCCTTTGATCATTCGATATGTCTATGTATTGTTTGATTATGTGTTTATCTTTTCTTTGCTTTAACATGCTAGCTTAAGTTAATTAGTGTTTGCTTAGATCTAATGAGACATAGTTATTGTTCATTCATTTGTTGTCTCTTGTTTAATTGATTGCCTCGCGTTAGGATAAGAAAACTGGCTAAGTTCTTATATGTATTAGCTTGAACGTCTTATAAAACATAACCATGTAGTGTACTATTGGTTTTCCTCGTTGTATTTATTGCGTGAATTGCGGCTTGTAGATCCTAGATAACTTAATAGACTTTAAGGGATTTAGGAGAGACTAATGTTCATATAGTTGGGGACTTCAGCACCTCCCCACGACCAATATTAAGGAATACAACGCTTCAAATAAAACAAGGACGTGACAATTCGACAAATCAGTAGGAGATAATTAGGGAGTAAAGATGTCTAAGTAAACACTGCTTTTCCTATCATAGGAGTTACCACCAAATTTACTTTTTCTTTTTATTAGTTTAATTTTAGTTTAATTAGTAGTTTTGGGTTAGTTAACTAGTAACTAATTCCACCCACTCTTCCAAAACTCGAGATTTTTACCTGCTTTCATAAAATATAAAAATACAAAAAGAATCATCCCTCACCTCTAGACCTATCTCTACATACACTTCAACCTTCCCAAAACTATTGCGAGACTATTCCCCTAAAGAACGACCAATCTCCCGGACTTACCTACACTACACTACAACGGGTAGGTACACTGCCTACAGGATTGTAAAACTTCCTTTGAGAGGTTCGCATCCCTCACATCAAAGTTCGATAACTGCAAGTTCCATAAACCCTTGGGTAAGTGCGATAAACCCTTGGGTAACTGCGATAAACCCTTGGGTAAGTGCGATAAACCCTTGGGTAAGTTCGATAGTATCTATCTAACTTGTACAAGTTAGAAGATTTCTCCTTAGTCGAAGTATTCCACAAGCTTATACAAGCAAGGTAATACTGAGTAATCGTTGAAGCGTGTAGAAGTTTTCCGACCTGTTTTCCATTGAATTTTTCCGACCACTCTTCCGGCCAACTTTCTGACCATACTTCCGACCACGTTTTTGTCAACAAATTTCACGAGTTTTTGGTACAAACAGTCATAAAAATAGTAGTTTACATAAAAACTGGATCTTGGACAAAAAAGACACAGGAAACAGTTTTGTGAAACTGGATATGAAAGTACGTGATTGTTTGACCATTTGGATACACAAGACTATTATAAAAACTGTTACCACCAAAGATAATGGGAAAAAAAGATTTCGAGTTTTCAAAAAATGAGGTAAAACATATTACATAAACATACGAACCACACAAAATCAATCAAATAAAACAACCAAAGCTCTGATGCCACTTGTAGGACTGTAAATTTATATGATTTATGTGGTTCGGGAGGTCTAGGTTGATCAAACATGATGATATGATTCATAATTCTAGTGAGAGAAAGTAGTGAGAGAGTGGAAAGGAAAATGATACTTTATTGATATACATGAAACAATTACAACTAACCTAATGCTTAACCACACTCCTCATGGAGATTCATGAGGTGTATTTATAGGCTCAACACATTACAAGTTTGCCCCGTTTACATAAGTAGTCCCTACGGGTGCAACTTACTATGAATCTAGTCCAATTCACGTGTATGACGTTATCTTTACAAACTAGCGAGGCTAACAATAAGTTATATAACATGAATGGAAATGGGAAAAATAAACACTATCTACCTGTCATAGCACATAGATTACCATAGGCTTGAGAACGGATCAAACCTCCACCACTTTGGCGTAAGCACCTAGGATAAACTATCAAAGAGGGCTTTTAAAGGGTTGCAACGTTAGGTGTAAGCGTATGGAAAACACAGTCTTGTGGATATAGGGATTTTTACTGGTGGCAAGTCAGTCATCTAAGTCAATCACATGTAAAACGTGGCGTTGCTAAGCCAAGACTCGACTCACTAACTCTAACTCTTTTTGTATTTTTTTTTACTCTTTTCTTGATTTCAACAAAAGATAAAAGACGGGATGGTAGTCCGTATGTTTTTTCTTTCTTTTTTTTTTTTTTTTTTTTCTTTTTATCATTTTTTATCATTTTTTTCTTTTTCATTTTTTTTCGATTTATTTTTATTTTTTTATTATTTTTTTTCATACACTCTTGCCCTACCATCCATAAAATATACATCCATACAAAAGGGATTTATAGTTGCATCCCTACACTTGAACTTTAAATAAATAAAAACTAACTAATGACTCGAATTGCAAAGATCAAAACACGTGGAGTACTTTAAAACATTAACGTACATATGGGGGTAATAACATTTGACTTTCTTCCCCATTACTCCCTAATAAATAGTACTTAACCCATGAGTCTCAATCGTCCCAAAACTATATTTACAAGATATGACTCGACTTAGCAACCATGTAATAAACTAGACAATTAACAAAGGGTTTACATATATGTTGCAACAATAATGCACTAAAGATGAGTAAATACAAGGAAGGCTAAGGCGATTTGGGTGTACATTTGGGGGTTGATTGTAAACAATGCTCTTTATTAATATTTCGAAATCCACCGAAATATCACGAGAACCGCGAAATGGATAGGCTTGGAGGGGTGTACTAGGGGTATCTTGTACTAAAAATGAGTACATAGCAAGGGTGTGGAAGAATTACTTGACCAATGAAGCCAATGTAATTATAAAAACAGGTTTAAAACAAGGGTTATCCTAATGCCTCTTATCATTTAGTAAATCCTAACTACACGAATGTAGTCTCATTAGCGATCTCGGGATGCATCACAAACGCAAGTTCTATAATCTATATACTACCGGTACACTCATAAGCATTAAAGGTGAATGCTTTTTCCTAAATATCTAACTGCGAACCTCACATTTTTTGGGTGGAAATTTTTGAATGGTAGGGTTTTTGTGCTAGCTATATAATTCCTATCTATGAGACGCTTATTAAGACTAAAGTTTCACTCGTATATGTCATAAATTTTTTTTTAATTTGGTGCTAAAATTACATTTACAAGTATCTCTTTCGGTTTATTACACCATTACTTAAAAACAAGACAAATATCAAATGATTATAGTTTCTAAGGTGTTCCTTTTTACCCTCCCTACACTTAAATTGAACATTGTCCCCAATGTTCTAGAAAAGTACCAAAGTTATGATAACGGGATAAATAAAAGATATGAAAGAAACTAATACTCCCCTGATTAGCTCGGCATGGACTATGTTGAAATACGGTTAAATCCTCCTCCAAGAAAATAAACCTGATAAGTTTCACTTCCAATGTATACTTTCATCTTCTTGTCCAATATAACATGTAAATCACTAAGAAAACGAACACGAAACCTCGCATAAAATTGGCGAAATCACTATATATAATAAAATTAAATCCTAAAAAGCAAATAAGATATAATGCTTGCAAAATAAATTTTTACAAAAATCTGAAAATTTAAAAATTCTGGAAATTTTCAAAAATTAAGTTTTGACAGAAAAATAAAAATCTGAAAAACTGTTTTGCTACAGTTCCTGACGCCATCAGGTGTTAATCATGACGCCTTCAGGGTAGACCTGACAGATTATTATGTTTTGTGTCCTGGAAAATTTATGGATAAATCTAATAATTAAAACCTGGAAATTCTGCAAAACATTTATTGTGTCTGGATACAAGCATTTGACTTAAACAAACACACAAATACGATAAAATACATATATTCATCATAAATTGTAAATTCCCATGTTCGAATTTCGTTCTTTTAAAACAAATAAAACTTCCCTACACTTATCTTTTTATAAAATACCTTTATATGCAATTAAGACGAGGTTAAAAATAAAATACAACATTTTCACAAATTTTTCGAAACATGAAAGTTAAACAATAATGATGAAGCATATATATGACACAAATAAAAAAAACAAACAATTAAAAACTTGGGTTGCCTCCCAAGAAGCACCTGTTTTTGTTCAAGTCACGAGCCTGACTCTACCCTTATTTAGCGGATAAAAAGGAGGTTTTCCCTACACTTAGTGATGACGTATAGTCCGCATTCGGGTCACGAACCCGACCCATACTCAAGTCCATCACGAATGGACTCCAGTCCATCATGAATGGGCTATTACAATAACGGTTTGGGCTTACGTTGGCCCAAACTCGAAGTTATTTATGGTCTTGATAGGATATCTCTTATTTATGGGATATGTATCAATACCGACTTAGGCGGATACGCTGAGGAGTGAGGAACACGAAACCAACTAGGGTTTCGTGTGTATATAAAGAGTCTCTCGACTCTCATCAAAGGTACGATCTACAAAAACCCTAACTCTTCAACTAAACCCTAAAAACCGATTACTTACTCTCACGCAGGAGGATAATCGTGGGAGACAACCCCACGATAAGCCTAACGGTGTCTTTTTGTTTTCTTAGTGCGCAGGTCTCCAGCATTAAGATCTGATTGGTACGGAATCAAGGAACGCCCAACTTTTGTATCAACAAGTGGCGCCATCCGTGGGAACCTACACTAAGAACTTTGCTAAGAACTAGAATGACAAAGCACGGAAACTCAAGTCAGCGGACTCCGCAGACCAAGAAAACGCATGATGACCTACTGGGGAAGAAGCAGCAAACTGATTCAGCCGCTAAGCAGGCCTCTGGAACAACCAGTGCGCCCAAAAGCCTAGGATCATACTCAGATCTGGCTTTCACTCCAGTAGAACCGCTCACAAGGACTACTCAGGCTACTACGACAAGTACTAGCGCGGTAGACCTACAGCGCACTCCTCTCACCATGCCAGAAGTAAACTTCACTGAGCCGCCAAATGCGCCTATCCGAAACAAGGATCTTGTTCTGGAAACAGACACCCTCGCGCTAGAAGGAGTCACGCCTAAACTAGCGCCAAGTGATTTCGTGTCTCAAAACTACGAAACCTTGGTTGCGCTCATGCGAGAGGAGGCGAAAAAGAGGTCAAGTCAAAGTCTGCACGCCAGGCTCAACTTCGACCCTGAGCATGAAGCATCCCCACCGCGCTACCGAAAGGAAAGACGCGAGAAGGATAGCCGCAAACACCCAGTGTTTACTAGGATTGGAAGGAAGGTTGTGGATGACGAAGCAACCGACTTTCAGTATCTGGAGGAGCATGAAGATGGGGAACGGCGCGCCAATGTCCACACTAGACTTGGTAGTTGCAGGGTTCATGATAGGCTTGGGCGACGGTGCTCCCCAAGCTCAAGCCCTTCAAGCTCTGATTCCGAGGATAGTCGGCACAAGCGCCGCAGAGGAGCAAGCTCGGATTCCAATGATAGTCGGCGCAAGCGTCGCAAAAGAGTAAGCTCATCCTCAAGTGACTCCTCGGACAACGAGGACAAAGAAACAGGACACTGGAAATCAAGGGAAAAACACCGCGACCAGGAGGAAGAAGACATGTCTCGTCCCTGGCGCCGCCAAAAAGTTGATGCGTTCACTCGGCGCATCAGCGATTTTTCGGAAAATAAGAGAAGGCGCATGCCCGCTAATGTCAAAACTTATGATGAGATAGGTGATCCTGATGATCACCTAAAAATTTTTGAATCAGCAGCCACTATCGAAAATTGGCCACAACCTGTGTGGTGCCACATGTTTAACTCTACATTAGTAGGGAATGCGCGCAACTGGTTCAGTAAGCTTCCACGCAGAAGCATCGGTGGGTTTGAAGAGTTGCGAAAGGAATTTCGTTTAAACTTTACTCAGAGGAAGAAGTGCGCCAAAAACCCTGTCGAACTCGCTAGGGTAAAACAGCGCCAAGGGGAATCCACAAGCGCTTTCATGGAACGCTTTAAAGACGAATGCATACATGTCAAGGCGTGCCCAGAAATACTAAAGATCTCAGGGTTTATGAACGGAATTAATAACCCAGAACTGATAAAAAAGTTAAACGATAGGGTTCCCCAAACCTTTGACGAACTCATGAAGCGCACGAGGTCCTTTATCCAAGGAGAAGCAGCCGCTGCGGATAGCAAGAAAGGCTACTCAAACTATAGGTCACAAGAAGAGCCAAGGAGACAATCCAATGACCAGAGTAGCAATCGTCACTAACGAAGACTCCAAGGGAGATATTCGCAACAGAAGGCGCGAACTTTCCGAGACCCCCACCAATGCGCACCCCAGAAGGGCAGCGCATAGGGAACGGGTACTGCGAGTATCACGGACAGAAGGGCCATACCACCAATGAGTGTGTCCAATTGCGCCAACTAATTGAAAAGTTAGTAAAAGAAGGCAGATTGGATCATCTGGTTAAAAACATCAAGGATGGGAAAAACAAACAAAAGACCGAGAACAAGAAAGAAGCACCTAAGGAAAAGGCTGACACAATCTACATGATACAATCATGGCAGCGAAAGACTAGGCAAAAGGTCAGCCAGAAATTTTCTCATGGAAGCGAAATTTCTTTTCCCACCTTGGCTGCGGACAACGCAGTGGCGGAACCACTTACCATCGAGATAAATACGGGGGGTCACGATATCCACCGCATGTATGTTGATGGAGGGGCATCCGCAGACATAATGTACGAGCATGGTTTCAAAAGGTTGCGACCTGAGATACAAAGACAGTTAAGCCCGGCCACGACGCCATTGACTGGCTTCACGGGAGAAAAGATATGGCCTATGGGGCAACTACGACTACTAGTCGTTGTTGGTAATAAGGAACACTCCACTACAGCGTGGATGAATTTTATGGTGATCAGATCCCCTTCACCGTACAATGGCATTATTGGAAGACCAGGAATTTCGGCAATGCGCGCAGTAGCGTCCACAGCGCACGGGATGCTCAAATTCCCGGTAGAAGGCGGCATCGTCACCATCTACAATAACGTTGCGCCACCAAGAGAGTGTAACACGATTACACTTGAAACGACGCACACCCAAGAACAGACCGCAGCTAAAGTACCAAACCTGAAGGTCGCAATTCATCCTGATTACCCGGAGCAAGAAGTATTGATCGGAGGATCGTTGTCTGACAAAGGCAGAGCGGCCGTGTGCGCGCTCTTGCAAAGGAATCTGGATATCTTTGCATGGGAACCAAAGCACATGACTGGTGTGCCACGCTCGATTGCAGAACACAAGCTGAAAATCCGACAAGGATATTCCCCAATGCGGCAGAAAAAGCGCGGCCAGGCTCCAGAACGCGCAAAATCCATTCTGGAGGAAGTACACAAACTTGTGGACGCAGGCATCATGCGAGAAGTCTATTACCATGACTGGCTCTCCAATCCAGTAATGGTCAAGAAGGGTGATGGTAGTTGGCGGATGTGTGTGGATTTCACTGATCTCAACAAAGCATGTCCACAGGACTGTTATCCGCTGCCAGAGATAGACTGGAAGGTAGAATCCCTGTGCGGATATCCCTTTAAATGTTTCTTAGATGCATACAAAGGGTACCACCAAATCCAAATGGCCAAGGAAGACGAGGAAAAAACAGCCTTGTTAGGAATATAAATATTCAGATGAAGGCTCGGTCACCCCGAGCATCTATTTAGCATCTACATAGCTTGTAGGCTTATTTATATTAGCTTAGCAATATTAGTATTAGTATTATTAGATTAGTCGTATTTATATTTGTGGAGTGGGTCGGGGCTTTCCCCACTGTCAGCTCACTCCACAGCCCACTAGGGGCATAATATTAGTAAGTATAAATACCCCTTCCCACACTAGGGAAGGGTGGGAACTCTCATTACTTTCAAGCTAATACACATAGTGTTTCTCTCACTAGAAGTTCCCATCTCTCTCTCTCTAGTTTCTTTCATTCGATCCATATCTAGACCTCAAACAAGTGTTTCTTGCATTGTGAATACCCTACAATTGGTATCAAGAGCCATGGTTAGGTCCATGAGAGTTGGTATTCACGGATTTGTCTAGTTTTTGAGGCTTTTTAGCTCGAATTGATAAGTTACATAAATTTCATTTTGTGCCTTGTTTAGTGATTAGAAGTTGTTATACCTTGTACTTTCTAGCTTAGGAACAGTATAAGAGTAGTATTTGGTGCTTGAATTCACAGATTTAAGATTTGTGTGGTGTTTTTGGGTGATTCGTGAGTGTTTATCCAAGTGTTCTTGGCTGCGGTTTGTGTGCTCTGGACAAGTTCTTGAACGCGGTTTGTGTCACTTCGAGAACGCGGTTTGTCTTATTACTAGTTTAGGCAAAAGGACAAAAAGCATTGAAAGCGACGTGTTTGGCAGTTTGTGTCTACGCGGTTTGTCTCTAAGGCGCGTACGCGGTTTGTGTCTACGTGGTTTGTCTCTGCAGCGTATATTCGGTTTGTGTCTACGCGGTTTGTCTCTGCAGCGTGAACTCGGTTTGTGTCTACGCGGTTTGTCTCTGAGGAGTGTATGCGGTTTGTGTCTACGCGGTTTGTCTCTGAAACGTGCATGCGGTTTGTGTCTACACGGTTTGTCTCTAAGACGTGCATGCGGTTTGTGTCTACACGTTTTGTCTAGGCGGTTTGTATCCTTAAGGGTGCTATTTGTCTATGCGGTTTGTGTCTTGGTGATTTTAGAAATTCCCGCGAAAGATTCTATTTCTCGGTTAAATCACAAGATCTGTAAAATCCCGTAGTTACTATAGCTACCACATCAAACACATCATCAGAAGATATTCAAGCAGCAGGATCTGACACTCGTCCACCTATGCTAGATAGGACGGATTATGAGTCTTGGGCACAACGGATAAGACTTTACTGCTTGGGAAAAGATAATGGAGTTAACATTCTTAAGTCAATTGACGATGGACCATATCAGATGGGTACCACCAGAGATGTTGTTACAACTGGTGAAGATGGGACTGTAACTTGGGGCATCGACAGACCTAGAAACTACAATGATCTTAATGAAGAAGAAAAGAAGAGGTATGATGCTGACATTAGAGCTTCAAACATAGTTATTCAAGGTCTTCCAAAGGATGTATACAAGCTCATCAATTTCAACACTGAAGCCAAAGCTGTGTGGGACAACGTTAAAATGTTGTTGGCAGGGTCAGAACTCACAAAGGAAGATCGTGAGTCACAGCTGTATGATGAGTTCGAGCATTTCAAAATGAACCCAAGAGAGAATATCACAGACTACTATGTGAGATTTCATAAGTTGGTGAATGATATGAGGATGATCAGAATGACTATGCCCAATATCCAACTAAACTCAAAGTTTGTGAACAACATGACTCCTGAATGGGACAGATTTGTTACTGCTGTCAAACTCAACAAAGGTTTAAGGGATACCAACTATGAACAGCTGTATGCCTATCTGCAACAACATGAGAAGCATGATGTCTACGATCGGGTGCTGAGAGAAAAGTTAAATCCTTCAACTACAAATGATCCACTGGCGTTCATGACAAATGTTCAACCAACAAACCAATCATCATCCAACCCAAGCTATCATCAACTTCACTCACAAGTACCTGCTATGAGTTCTCAACTTGACTCAGGCTACTCTCAGACCGACAAAATAATTGACAACCTCACCAATCAAGTATCATTACTGGTTCAACAGTTTCAAGCATCACTCCCTCAGACCAACAATCAGTTAAGGAATTCATCCAACCCACGCAATCTAGCAATGGTGGAGGATGGGAAAATTGTGGTTCAGAATGTGCAAGGGAGAGCTGGAAGAAACATGGGTCGAGGTTATGTGCAGAATAGAGCAGGGAATGCCAATCAGGGTCAAGGGAAACAGATCAAGTGTTATAATTGTGGGGGGCTTGGACACCTTGCTAGAAACTGCAATCAACCTAAACGTCCTCAGAACTCAGATTACTTCAAAGACAAGATGCTGTTAATGCAAGCTCAAGAGAATGGAGCTGTATTGGATGAGGAAGAGTTATTGTTCTTGGCAGGAGATGGGGGAAATACTTTTGATGAAGATGTGGATGAGCAACCAGTTCAGGATCTAGCACTTAATGATCCTAACATCTTCAAGGCAGATGACTGTGATGCATTTGACTCGGATGTAGATGATGAACCTATGGCTCAAACAATCTTCATGGCTAACTTGTCTTCCTTGGTCTCATCTCCCCGTCAAGCTGGTCCTTCTAATGCATCCGTGATATCTGAGGTACTAAAAATTTATGACACATATAATATAGTCGAGGGACAAAAGAATCCCAAAGAAGTACATCAGGCAGATGTTTCTGACACAAGTAATGTTGACATGGAAAATAGCAATATTATTTCATATGAACAGTATTTGAATCACAACAACTCGCCTGATGTACCAAATGGTGAATCTTTTGTAAATAATGATGTTTGTGTTGTAAGTAATATAGGTGCCTTAGATAATGCGTGTAATTTAGATAATGCATGTGAGTGCTATGAGAACAAATTGCCTGTCCCTGATGATGACTTGATCACTAGACTAAACATTTATAAAGAACAAGTGGCTATGTATGAACAGCGTGCTAAGTTTAAGCTTAACGAACGTGAGCAGAAATTATAAGGTCAAATGAGTACACTTATTAAAGAGTCTAGAGTAAGAGAAGAAACATTAAAATTAGAGTTGAGTTCTTTGAAAAGTCAGCTAGAACAGTCTGTCAAACAGAAACAGGAAGCACAAAAGTGTGTAACTACACTTAAGCTAGAATTCAAAGAAAAAGAAACAACACTTTTAAATGATTTCTCTAGACTCAAGACGTTAAAAAATAAGCTTGAAGATAAGTTGTACACACAAGACCAAACTAGACAAACTGCCCAAATGATGTATAAGCACAGAAAGTTAAGTGACAAGCATAGTGAAAGCAATGTAGGTAAATCTAAATTAGCTATTCATGAAATTGCTAAGATAGCCCAACCTACATTAAATGATTCTAATGTGATGTTTATGCCTAATCATGACCCGCCTGAGCATATCTACACAGAAGAAGAGGATGAGTTAAGTGAGAGTACAAGGGTTAGAATGAATGAGAAAATGAGGGATCCCGAGTGCATAGCCAGACGAATAATAATCAAACCCCATGACTATAGTGAGGAAAATCGTTTGACTGTGTTTGCTCCTCAAAAGAAGTTAACACCTGAACAGATATTCTGGAAACAAGATAATGAAAAACTTAAGGTAGAAAAACTTAAGGCCAACACCCCCCTCATTAGAAAAGTTGCGTCCATAACGGTGTATCCTCCCAATACACCTAGGAATTTGGTGCCTTTGTCTCTTCCCACTGAATGCAAAACCTTTATTAGCTTATATGTGCTTTGGCAACTGTTTGCTGATTTCGATAAAACATGCAAGAAGAGAATCACACCCTCCGGTATTACTGAGGGGGAAAGGTGTTTTGAACATGCAAAAAGGTGTTACTTAACTGAGGTCATGCCATTCTTTAAACTACTTAAAGAACACTTTGAAGGGTTGCAAACTGCCCTTAAAGCCAAAATAAAAGAAATGGAAGTAGTGTTTAAAGATATGGAAAATGAGGTGAATGAATATGCAATAGAACTTAAGAGTCGAGAGATTGAAAGAAAAAACTTACTCATTACTAACGACAACTTGATTGCTAAATGTATTGCACAAGATGTATTCTACACTGTCACTGATTCTGCATTGTCTGCTTGTCAATTTAATGAGTATGCTATTGCGTTAAATGTCACCCAGAATCGTGTTGTTGAGCTTGAGGGGGAGAATTTAAAATTGCTTGAAAAAATTCAAAATGATGACCATTATAATATGGTTAAACGTTTTTCAAAATTAGAAGTTGAATATCTTAATTTGCAATTAAAACATCAACATTTAAATGAAAAACATAAAATATCAAATGACAAGACATCCTTGGATGCTCCTGAATTTGATACTTATTTTGAATTAAGCAAACGAGATGAGACAATTCAAGCTCACACGAACACGATTCGACTGCTGAGGGCCCAAATTGCCCAATTGAAATCCAACAAGTATGAAGTGTATGGCACCAATAAACCTTCGTCTTCAGATTCTCAGAATTTTCAATATCAAAACACCATAAATAAGTTACATTATGAAAATGAGTGTTATCGAGAAGAAAATTCAAAGGTCAAACAACATTTCAAAGAGTTATATGATTCCATTAAAGTTACAAGAAGCAATCACAATGATCAAATAACCTCTTTGACAAATGAAATTGAGAATCTTAAGGCTCGGGTGAAAGGTAAAATGCCATGCACCACTTGTAATTGTGATGCACCAAGGGCTACTGCTTGTAAAAAGTATGATGTTGATGTTGGGCGTATTCCATTTAACCTTAGAAATAACAGCTTTACCCATCAAACATATCTCAATCATCTTAGAGAGGGCCTTGACACACTTCGTGAGGTAGTTGAAGAGGATAGAACTGATAAGCCACTTGATAGGGCTGTTGTTTATGCTTGTAATCTCACGAAGAGGATTCAGGAAAACTTAGAATATGCCATAGGCTCAGTTCCTAAGTTTAACAGCCATAGAGATAGACTTGTTGCGTCATCATCCACTGTTAAGAACAAGCATGTAGCATTTGATCTTCCACTTAAAATATCAGAACCCAACACATCATTGTCAGGAAGGCATGTGACAGAAAAACACACTAATGTTCCCTTCAATGCTTCTACAGGAGTAAAAAGTGACACCCAAGCTAGCGGGTCAAGGTCTAGAGGAAATGCAAGAAAGGATAGGACTACGCCAGCTATGAATGATCACTTGAAGAAAGTAGAAGCCCAACCTAGGAACAATAAGTTTGCAATGAATAGAATGAATCGTGTTGATTCTAGTATCAAAAGTACTGTAATTAATTCGAATTCTAATGCTATATGTAAAACATGCGACAAGTGTTTAATTTCTGCTAATCATGATGAATGTGTTGTGTCTTTCTTGATGTCTTCTGCTTCACCCCATGTTAAGAATGTTAGGATAACTGAAGCATGCAAGAAAGTTTGGAAAGCAACAGGAAAAACATTTGCTAGCGTAGGCTATCAATGGAGACCCACTGGAAGGAAATTCAATTTAGGAAAACAGTGCACGTTACCTAAAATGAATAAGCATAAAATTGTGAAAGTTAAGGAATGGAGACCCACTGGAAGGAAATTCAATTTAGGAAAACAGAGCTCATTACCTAAAATGAATAAGCATAAAATTGTGAAGAATAAGGAATGGAGACCAACTGGTAGAATCCTGTCTTTAGTGTCATAATGCCTTCCATCTAGGTCTTGTCCTGCCTCTAGTACTGTCTCCTCAGTAAAGACAGTAGCATCTGTGAAATCTGTGGTTCCAGAATATGTGTGTGCTGACCAAACGGACCCCAATTGCACTTGGGGATCCACATTTTTCAGTTATCCATTGTTGTCTGGTTTCAAATGCAGGTCGTACAAATCGTCCTGTGGTATTTGGACTCAGGCTGCTCAAAACATATGACTGGGGATCGCTCGCGGCTCAAGAACTTCGTGAAAAAGTTTATCGGGACAGTTAGATTTGGGAACGACCACTTTGGTGCTATTATGGGTTATGGAGATTATGTGTTTGGTGACAGTGTAATCTCAAGGGTATATTATGTGGAAGGACTAGGACACAATCTATTTTCTGTGGGTCAATTTTGTGATTCAGATCTGGAAGTGGCTTTCAGAAAACATACATGTTTCGTCAGAGAATTGGATGGTATAGATCTCCTCAAGGGCAGTCGGGGCACCAATCTATACACCATATCGATTGAAGAAATGTTGAAGTCCTCTCCCATATGCTTGCTTTCTAAAGCCTCTAAAACAAAATCATGGCTGTGGCATCGTCGTTTGAACCACTTGAACTTCGGTACCATAAATAATCTTTCCCGTAAAGATCTTGTTAGAGGGATGCCCAAACTGAAATATGAGAAAGATCATCTCTGCTCTGCATGTCAACTGGGTAAAAGCAAGAAACAAACCCACAAGCCTAAAACCATTAACACCAACTTGGAAGTTCTTCATACCCTCCACATGGACTTGTGCGGTCCAATGAGAATACAAACCATAAATGGAAAGAAGTACGTTCTGGTGATAGTAGATGATTATTCTCGGTTCACATGGGTAAAGTTTTTGAGAACCAAGGACGAAACTCCAGAGGTTATCATTAAACTGATAAAACAGCTGCAACATTGGCATCACGCATCAGAAAAGTATCCCTCACAGAACGGAGTGGTTGAACGAAGGAACCGTACTCTGGTGGAAGCTGCAAGAACTATGCTTATATTTTCAAAGGCACCGATGTTTCTCTGGGCAGAGGCTATTGCAATAGCATGTTACACTCAAAACCGATCCCTAATTCATCCTGTTCATGAGTTGAAGATTCATATAAAAAGAACCAGATCTTTCCTTCTCCGTGTGTTGTCCTTTGTATCAATAACATGTAGACTTGGAAGTAGACTAAAGAGATGTAGGATTTTTTGGATACCAGCATGTTACATCAAAACCGATCCCTAATTCATCTGTTCATGAGAAACCCCTTCGAGTTAATTCATACAAGAAACCAGATCTCTCTTTTCTCCGTGTGTTTGGTGCACTTTGCTATCCAACTAACGATAGTCAAGACTTGGGAAAGTTAAGAGCTAAAGCAGATGTAGGTATTTTTTTTGGATACGCACCAGACAGTAAAGGGTATCGAATCTACAATAAGAGAACCCGTAAAATCATGGAAACCATTCATGTTACGTTCGATGAGCTGAGTGAGCAACCTGCTTCAGGACAAATTAGTTCTGGACCCGATCTTAACCTTTTGTCACCTGGATCCATTAGTTCAGGACTTGTACAGAATTCCACGCCTGCAGATTCTTATGTGCCACCTACATGCGAGGAGTTGAAGAAGTTATTCGATCCTATGTTTGATGAATACTTTGAGCCAACGAATGGAACCATCCCAAGTGAACCTGCTGTACTTCCTATGGCTGAGGTTCAAGCCCCACAAGGTTCAGAAGGCCCAACAGCTTCAGTATCAGTCAGTCTCAATGCTCCAGCTGCCAGTCAATCACCTTCGTCATCAAACGCTCAATCTTCTCCAGTAATACAAGAATCTTCAGATAATCATTCTTTGGAAGTTAACCCTTTTGCTCCTGTTGATGAGGTTCCTTTTGAAAACATATTTGCTCCTGAACATCCATCAGACACATCCTCACTTGAAGAACACAGCACTACTACGTCTGTTCATAACCCTCAACCTCACGACCATCTCAGAAAATGGACCAGTGATCATCCAACCGACAACATCATAGGCAATCCCTCACGTCCAGTATCCACACGTAATCAACTAGCCACTGATGCACTATGGTGCTTTTTCAATTCTGTACTGTCCAAAGTCGAACCAAAAGATACCAAAGAAGCAATGACTAAAGATTGCTGGTTCCAGGCTATGCAGGATGAAATCCATGAATTTGATCGACTTGAAGTATGGGAATTAGTGCCTCCTCCAGAGCTTGCAATGATCATTGCTTTAAAGTGGATCTTCAAAGTGAAGCTTGATGAGTATGGTGATGTGTTAAAGAACAAGGCACGGCTAGTTGCTAAAGGGTTCAGACAAGAAGTGGGCATTGATTTTGAAGAATCGTTTGCTCCGGTTGCTAGAATTGAAGCTATAAGAATCTTCCTGGCAAATGATGCTAGTCGAAATATGATAGTCTACCAGATGGATGTCAAAACGGCATTCTTGAATGGTGACTTAAAGGAAGAAGTTTATGTGAGTCAACCCGAAGGATTCGTGGATGCTGAACATCCTACTCATGTTTACCGCTTGAAGAAGGCTCTTTATGGGTTAAAACAGGAGCCAAGGGCATGGTACGATACATTGTCCAAGTTCCTCCTAGTGAATGGATTCTCCAAAGGTGTTGTTGATCCCACACTATTCACCAGGAAGTCAAGAAACCATCTACTACTAGTTCAGATCTATGTAGATGATATCATCTTTGCTTCAACAGATCCTAGTGAATGTGATAGTTTTTCAAAGGAGATGAATTCCAAGTTCCAAATGTCCATGATGGGACAAATGTCATTCTTCTTAGGATTACAAGTTTCTCAAAGTCCCGGAGGCATATTCATTAACCAATCCAAATACGCCAACGAGATCTTGAAAAAGTTTGGATTCTATTCAAGTGAACCTATTGATACTCCCATGGTTGATAGAACGAAGCTGGATGAAGATCCTTCAGGGATTCCAGTGGATATAACAAAGTATCGAAGCATGATTGGATCTTTGATGTACATCACGGCTAGCAGACCAGATCTTCTGTTTGCTGTGTGTATGTGTGCTCGGTATCAATCCAGGCCAACCAAGAAGCATGTTGAAGCAGTGAAAAGGATCTTCCGATATCTTCAAGGCACTGTTCATATGGGTCTTTGGTATCCTAAGGACACTGCAATGGAGCTAACGGCTTACGCGGATGCTGATCATGCGGGATGTCAAGACACTCGTCGCAGTACGTCAGGAGGAGCTCAATTTTTAGGGGAAAAGTTGGTTAGTTGGTCTTCTAAGAAGCAGATTAGTACTTCCATATCATCTACTGAAGCTGAGTACATTGCCATGTCTGCTTGCTGTGCACAAATCCTTTGGATGCGGTCACAACTTTCGGACTATGGATTCTCATACAACAAAATTCCCCTATATTGTGACAACAAAAGCGCCATTGCTCTTTGTTGTAACAATGTTCAGCACTCCAGGTCAAAACACATCGACATCAGGCATCACTTCATCAGGGAACAGGTGGAAAAAGGAATTGTGGAACTATACTTCGTGAGGACAGAGTTTTAGTTAGCTGACATCTTCACCAAGGCCCTCCCAAGAGAAAGGTTTCAGTTTATTCTCCCGCGCCTTGGCATGAAGAGCATGACACCTGAAACCCTCAAGTGTCTTCAGGAAGAAAAGGAGGAGTAAAGGATTGTCTTCTTATATCCTTGTACATAGTTGTATATATCTTAAATCAAAAAGAAAATACAAAAATATAAAACCTATAAAAACCATAAAAATCGAAAAATTAGAAAATACCAAAAATAGTCCTACCTAGGCATGTCTTCTGTTTATCGATAACATTTAAGGATCTAGAAATGTCATTCAACAATGACACGGATCCTTAAATGAAGCTCGAGCAGAAGTTATACTAATCAGTTAAAACATGTCTAAATGGCTTGCAGTTACTTCATACTGCAACCCGCGATACACTCTGGGGAAAGCACGTCACCAAAAAGACGGCTGTTCCTCCAACTGGGTGATGTTCACCTGGGCATGGATTACTTCATATTCATGTTTCACCGACTTGATGTACGTTTCAGTGCGTCATTTCGTGTATAAGAAGAGAAGTCTTCTTTACATCAAACTCTTTCAGTTCTATGATTCTTCAAGAGAGTTTTGGTGTTTCAAAAGGTGGTAACTGGACTTAAATTTCACAAATACTCGTCGCTCAATTGAATGACTACAGCTCTCTTAATGGAAAACGGGTCATTAATTGAGGGGGAGCATATTTGTTCAAATTTCTGACACCTTGCCAAATTTGTGCAATATCAGCAGTGACACTCTCTCGTTGTTTCACGGGGAGCATAGTATGCTCCAAAATCAGAATACATTTAAACCTGACCACATTTTCTCCCAAATTTTCTAAACTTATTTAAAATCACTTGGGATCACAAATCTCAAATGGTTTGAAATTTTTGATCGGGGGAGAGAATGTGATTTAAATATGAAATTCTGATAAAATGTGATGATTTGGAAGTTAATGTAAGCTCTCCCGTATGTGCTAAACTGCTTTGTATATCAATGCACATATTGAGGGGAGCAAAATGTTTTGGTCATAAAAGCAAGCTCTTCCATATGTGCTAAAATCTTTCGTATATCGATGCACATATTGAGGGGAGCAAATGGTTTTAACAAAACATTAAGGATTTGGGCATCTCACGTGAGCAAGGCTCAAACTTCACCAATGAATTGACGAAACTTGAATTGTCATCAATCGAAAAGATACGTCTTGGCCGGGTAATAATTTCAAGCTGGTCTAACCAGTGATGTAAGCGTGTCTCGAAAGAGATGTATCTGAGTAAAGAGTACCATTTCGAGAAACTTTCTGTGGACTTGATCAGGCCAGGTAATAATTTCAAGCTAGTCTATCTAGTGATGTAAGCGTGTCTCGAATCGGTCATGTTCACTGAAAGTGGATCAATAAAAAAAGTGCAAGCTCTACCTAACATGTGCAAATTTATAAAACTATCACTCGAGCTCATGTTGAGGGGGAGCATTTGAAAAAAATATAAAACTCTCAAGTGTTTGCAAAAATGTGTTTCAAAATCATGAACACTTTGAGGGATTTTTCAAAGATTTGGTTTGGCAATCGTGGATGAATAATAAAGACCGGCCATTTTAATTAACGCATGGAGTTATAAGGATGGTTAGGATAGGTTCAAGTTCCCACGATCCCGCCAGAGCCGGAGGGATCTACCTAGGGACAATCCACTAGTTAGTGTAGAAGTCCTTAGGTATGATTTAAAAGGACAAATGTGTATAAGGGAAGAGTGCCGACTGAGATGGAGCTAACACTGGAATGAACCCAACCAGGTGTTAGTTATGAAGTTTCGGTAAGCACTGAAGGGGTTGAAGAATGAAAAAGAATTGTAAAGATAAAGGGTGAAAAGAAATAGCCCTCCTTACAAACTTAGGCAGATACCGGGTCAATTCATATGCTGTCAGAATCACTTAGTTGATTGCTGACATTGAAGACAAAGTATCATGGACCCAGTGATACGCTGCACAACCCTCCCTAGCCACTCAAGGTCCCTCAAAGGATTCTTGTTTCAATTGTCACGGAGTTGAATACATTTCTATCGTCTCTCTCACTCCGAGTCAGATGATATTGAAAAGGTGGCAGTCCTCTCCAGCCTCCGATCACCAAATCATAACGCACAATAAAGTCTAGAGCCACGAGATTCATGATAAGATCTCATAGGAACACGGATTATTTCTACACTGGTTGTTCATCATTAAGGACATCAGTTGTAAACTTATGAGTCCTACGCAGATCTTAGCAATCTGCCAGAACATTCATGAGAGACTTTACAAATGTAATTCTCAATGATTGAATGGAAATTCCTGCCAGGGTCAACATCAAGTAGCCCTGAAAGCAGGTCACTTCCGTAATTCCTCGTGGATTACGCTTAGTGGTCGCGGCGGTTTCAACCGGTCTACAGTCGTGGAGTGATCTCCAGCGACTCACCTAATCGTTGATTTACTACGATAAAATCTTAAAAAGCCCTTTGTGGGTTTTCGATTAGGAACGGTCTTGGTAAGGATTAGAGAGAGTTTTCACACTATGCTGTTAACAATCTCGAAGTCCAAACCTGTAAGTACCAGACGTTTTATTGCTAACTGTCGTATGCAGGAACTTCTGGCGATTGTAGCTGTGGAATGCTGTAGCTGGTTGCTGTTGTAGCTGGTTGCAGAAAAGATGTCAATCCTCTACCACATGTTCACACTACATCATCATTGTTATTCAACAAAGTCATGATCACCCAAAAGACCTTCAACACAGCTTCTGCAAACTCTGATGCTGAAGATCATGACGCCAAATAGTGTGAGCTTTTCGGCTTGAAGATTTACACATCACATGGAAACATACTCCTGAAAGATGACATGGAAACAAATGTTGGATGATAAAGTCGAAGAATACTCAAAGATCATCCAAGACAATCAATCAGTCATCAAATGATTACTGCTGGATACTCAATGCACAAAGATACAAGACTTTGAAGAATCAAAGACTACGAGCTATAAAGACAAGTTCAGAAGAAAGAATGCTAGAATTCAAATTATGATTTCCGGGGTGACCTCCCTTAGGGGGAGATTGTTAGGAATATAAATATTCAGATGAAGGCTCGGTCACCCCGAGCATCTATTTAGCATCTACATAGCTCGTAGGCTTATTTATATTAGCCTAGCAATATTAGTATTAGTATTATTAGATTAGTCGTATTTATATTTGTGGAGTGGGTCGGGGCTTTCCCCACTGTCAGCTCACTCCACAGCCCACTAGGGGCATAATATTAGTAAGTATAAATAGCCCTTCCCACACTAGGGAAGGGTGGGAACTCTCATTACTTTCAAGCTAATACACATAGTGTTTCTCTCACTAGAAGTTCCCATCTCTCTCTCTCTAGTTTCTTTCATTCGATCCATATCTAGACCTCAAACAAGTGTTTCTTGCATTGTGAATACCCTACAAGCCTTCCACACAAGCCAAGGTGTCTATTGTTACACAAAGATGCCTTTTGGCCTGAAGAATGCGGGCGCCACCTACCAGCGATTGGTAGATAACGCATTTGAAAAGCAAGTGGGCCGCAACTTAGAGGTCTATGTGGACGATCTCGTGATAAAAAGCCATACTAAAGACGAAGTGGTGCGCGACATTGAAGAAACATTTACAACACTAAGAAAGATCAACATGAAGTTAAATCCTAAGAAATGCACTTTTGGTGCTACAGAAGGAATGTTCTTGGGATACTTGATAGAACAAGATGGCATTAAACCATGCCCAGAAAAAACAGAGGCTGTCATCCAACTTCCTTCACCACGCACGTTGAAAGAAGTTCAGTCTCTGAATGGAAAGCTAGCCGGTTTGAATAGATTCCTATCCAAATCAACGGATAAGTCACTTACTCTCTTTAAAACACTCAAGAAGTGTACAAAAAAGGGAGACTTTCATTGGACTACGGAAGCGGAAGAAGCTTTCACACAGCTTAAGCAACATATTGCATCGCTTCCTAAGCTAATCGCACCCTGACCAGGGGAGGAGTTAATCGTCTACTTATCTGCGACTCATGGAGCAGTCAGCGCAGTGCTACTGACGGAGAGGAACTCTGTACAAACACCGGTATATTTCGTAAGCAAGGCGCTCAAGAAAACAGAGATTAACTATAGCCCAATGGAAAATTTTGTCTTGGCATTAGTATTCGCCGCCAAAAGACTGCGCAGATACTTTCAAGCGCACCCAATAGCGGTAATCACAGACCAACCAATCAAGCAAGTTATCTCCAAACCTGACGCATCGGGGCGATTACAAAAATGGAGTGTGCTACTAGGCGAGTATAACATCTCTTATAGACCACGCACTGCGGTTAAGGGGCAAATACTAGCAGACTTCATCATCGAAAAACCAGACACCGATGCTGCACCTCCACAAGGCGAGGTAGAACTACAAGAGCCATGGGTCCTATTCACGGATGGATCTTCATGCGTGGATGGGTCGGGCGCAGGCCTTATCCTCACCAATCCAGAAGGAATGGAATTCACTTACGCGCTGCGCTTTGAATTCACAGCCACAAATAACGAGGCAGAGTATGAAGCCCTAATCGCTGGATTACGCATTGCAACTCGAATGGGTGTATGCAACCTAGAAGCAAATGTGGACTCCCGATTAGTAGCCAACCATGTGTTGGGCGAATATGTGGCTAAAGAGGATAACATGGTTCAATACCTCAACAAGACCAAGTCACTAATCAAAAGTTTTGACAGGTTTACCATTAAACAAGTTCCTAGAGGGGAAAACAAAAAGGCTGACGCACTAAGCAAGATCGCATCTACAAGCTTCGCGCACCTGTCAAACCAAGTATTGGTGGAGATTCTAAAAAATAAATCCATCTCGGAGATGGAGATATCCACGGTAATAGAGGAAGAGAATCCTACGTGGATGACCCCTATTATCGAATTTATAAGCAAGGGCAAATTGCCCGATGAGCAGAAGGACGCTCGACGGATACGGCACACAGCGCAGAGGTTCAAACTTAGAGATGGTAACCTATATCGGCGCTCATTCCTACAACCATGGCTTCGGTGCGTTGGACCTCTTCAGGCAGATTACGTACTCCAAGAGATCCACGCTGTTTCATGCAGTATGCATTCAGGACCACGGTCCGTCGTAGCACGAGCATTGCGCTCAGGATACTACTGGCCCACTATGCACCGTGATGCGCGCGATGTGATAAAGAGATGCAATGACTGCCAAGTTCTTAGACCCATCCCACGCAGACCACAACAAGAGCTAACGCCTATCACTTCTCCATGGCCATTCTATAAGTGGGGTATCGACATTGCGGGTCCCTTTCCTGTTGCAGCGAGGGGACTGAAATTCCTTATTGTAGCAATAGACTACTTCACTAAGTGGATTGAGGCAAAAGCAGTTGCGAAAATCACAGGTAATCAAGTAAAACGATTCGTTTGGGAAAACATATTATGCCGCTTTGGATTACCTGGGGAGATCGTTTCGGACAACGGAAAACAATTCCGTGATAACCCATTCAAAGACTGGTGCGCAGAACTGAATATCACACAACACTTTGCGTCAGTTAAACACCCACAAACCAATGGTTTAGTTGAGCGCGCAAATCGTAGTCTAGGCGAAGGAATTAAAGCGTGCCTGGACAAACACAAAGGAAGATGGGTGGATGAATTGTCGCATGTCTTATGGGCGCACCGCACGACAATCAAAGTTAGCAATGGAGACACTCCTTTTTCCCTTGTCTACGGGACAGAAGCTGTCATACTAGCTGAAATTGGGATGCCAACTATCCGCACCGCGGAAGTTAACGTCGCGACCAATGACGACGAATGATGTATAGACTTGGACCTATTGGAAGAAAGGCGCGAGCGCGCAGCTATACGTGAGGCAAAAACCAAGTCAAAAATGAAGGGATACTACGATGCTAAAGTTCGAAGCACCTCATTCAGACCAGGCGACTTTGTTTATCACGCTAATGATGCGAGTCACGCAGAAGATACAGGTAAACTTGGACCAAAATGGGAAGGACCCTATGAGGTTCTTGAAGCACTAGGTAAAGGCGCGTACAAGCTGCGTGACATGGATGGCCGTGAGCTACAACGCACATGGAATATCTGCAATCTCAAGAGATGCTATCTTTAGGAAAGGTTACGACCCAATACACGGACACCTCCGCACTTTAGTAAGTGCTCAATAAATATCCGTGTATTTACATTTTTGTTCCATTTAGACAAATGTTTTATCTTTTTACAAAAACTTGCAAGTATTAATAAAATATTGCGGTTTCTAGCTAACTCCGTGACACACTTTACTTTATTGCTTACATATCATTTATGTCTCAATACTGTTTGTTACATTATCTTTTGCCTACATGGCGTGCATGCACCAATTAAAAACCCACGATGGTAAAAGGATGAGTAAACCTACGAAATGACTCGTTGAGTAAAAGGGTTGCAAACCCATCAACATCGGATCACGCATCCTTGTTAAACACCTTACTCTCAAGACGTTGGAGTAAGTTCGATGTGTACCCCACGACGGATACACATCAATGCACACTGTGCGCGTTTAACAAATTAGGAGTTACAACAATTAACCCCTTAAGATGGTATTCGCAGCACGCTGCAATCCATACACTTGTGCACCCCACGATGGATACACAACAACTTGTGCATTTCATATACAATTATGTCATACACGACTATGTCATAAATTTCATACACGCTTATGTTATACACGATTAAGTCATGAATTTCATACACGATTATGATATAAGTGATTATAAATCCTTGTAATCTTTTTTAAATGTGTTTATACAAACGGTTTGATTCTTAGACATCTTTTACGCAAAGACAAAATAACTAAGTACAAACATTATAACCACAATCAAATTTGATACAATATGCATACAACCGTATTTTTCAAATCAACACTTTATTATGGATAACAAGTTCATACAAGATATATACTTAACATGCACATGTGCAACAAAATGTTAATCTATTACACAAAATTACCAAGACAAGCTACGGGTACGCCTAAGCCCTGAACTACCAACATGGTACGCCACACTACCAGCCTCCTCAAGCTTCTTTAACAGGTCAACATCCTTGGGTGACACCGTTGGTACGCTAACGGGCACCCCATCAGACCTCGGGATGTGAGCCGTACCAAGACCACAAAGAATGGATTTCCCCTTCACGCCCTTCTTCCTGGAAAGTCTCATCTCATGGGCTTCTAAGGACTCCCTCAATGTAATTTCCTTCTCAAGGGCAAAAGGGTTGAGGATGTCACGAGGGCGAGCAAAAATAGGCACATGTAGCTGCGACACATCCGGCTTCAGAAAGTAGTCAAGCTGCGCCTCAGCATCCTCGGATGAGTGCCTAGCCAAGGTTAAACCCTGCATGATCACGCCTATGGGGTAATCCTGGTCACGCTCTAGCTGAGCAATATAAGGAAGCTCTAAAAGTTTCAACTTCTCCATAGCTGCAACAAGTTCACCATAAGCGTTCTCGTTATAACCAGGTACTTCGGAGGGAGACATAGTCAAAACCTTGGTCGCACACAGCCCCTCTACAGCTTCTGCCTTACCGCGTGCCAGTGCACATTGAACCACATCCCCAAAGGAGTCCTTGACCTCTTGAGACTCCAGCGTCATCAAGGCAGCAAGACGCAAGCCATGGCTGATAAGCCACCTGCGCTCAGCAATAGTTGACACCAAATGAGGATACAACTCCTCATCATATTCGATGCTGAGCTTCCGCAGCTTGCTCTCCTGATTCTCCAGAAAACTCTCCACAGTCTTGCGGAATTCATCCAAGTTAGAGAAGAGTCTCCCCTTGTTTAGCTCCATATATTTCAAGGCCCAAAGGCAGGAGGCCTTGTATTCTTTTGCTCCAGTGCGCTCTTGATTCAGTTCGGCCAGGAGCGACATCTTCTCATCAGCAATTTTCTAGGCGTACATAGCAGATGCCCTCACTTCAGCCTGTGCATCAGCCATCTGCGCCTTCAGAATGTCAATCTCCTTGTCCTTCTGCGCAACCTGGCTACCCTCACCACCATATTGAGCCTGTAGCCGTGCAACCAATGAAGCCTGGTGCGCAGCAGCCAACGCCAACTCCTCTATAAGGCGATCTGTTAGCGCATCTTCAGAAGATTTTTCCTCATCCACTGGACTCTTAGGCACAAACTCACCAGCATATGCAGAACCAGTCTTGGGTGGCGAATTCCCAACATACGCATCATCATCAACAGCAGTTTCAGCACTGCATGCAAATAACAAAGTTACTCTATAGTATTAAACGCGGATTAAAGGACTGAAGATCTAAAGATACAAGTACTTACTTGGGGGGAGGAGTTTTATGCGATGACGCATCCTCCTCAGATGATTGCCCGACAGAAATAGCAGGGCGCTTACTTGATGTCCCTGCGCCATCATCACCAGACGATCTCTTGCGCTTTAACCCTTGTCCCTCCTCCTTAGACTCATCTATAGCACTCCCCGACGAGTCTATATGCAATAACTCCATAGGGATTTGCGACCCAGGAGCGGGAAAGCTACGCAAAGGAGTAGCCATAGTGACACCTGTGGGGACCTCCTCTGTCTCCTCTGTCTCCTCCTGCGCGATCACCATCGTGCACCCCGCGGTAGCCTGTAGAACTGGCTCCTCGCCATCTCTCAAAGGGCGCACCCCTACGGTCACCTGAGTGGGCTTCGCCAAGCGAACAACACCAAATAGATCCATCTCTGCGCAACAAAACAACAAACAAACACAAAATGTGTTAGATAAGCTACAAAGGGAAGAACGCTTACAACTACTAAGCGAAGAGGAAGGAAGAGACAAGCACCCACCCCGGCTATTTTCATCCAAAAATGTTGGCACTTCTTCCGGACTACCGAAGTAATTGCGACTGATGCCCATGTGCACCAAAAACTCTTCAGGATATGCTTTGATCGGTATGCGATTGGTATTTATCGTATCTGCATCAGCTACATTATACAATTCGGGGTCTGGGCGCTCGTCTCTCGGTAATGATTCTTGAGTATAGAACTCAAAAATCCATGGAAAAAATGCACTATCAACCCAAAAGAACTTTTCCCTCCAATTTCTCAGCACATCTAATTTCTTCGTATAGCACTGCAGTGTCCCTGGGCGCTTAGCGAAGGAAACCCACCCGTTTGACCACGTTGAGTGATAAAACGCGCGGAATAGATGAATTGTGGGTTCAATCGCCAACAGACGACAATTTACTTCAAAATTGGTTATTTTTGCTGCACCTATACAGTGCAGCTGGGAAATATGAAGACGATAATGGTTTAGAATATCGCACAAAAATAGGGAAATGGGCGCACGTTGGTTCGCGAATTCGAAGAAACGTGTGTATACCCCCACCTTCCCTTAAGGGAAGTTCGCTATTGACGCATTCGCCACCGGAACAACCAGGCGCAATGCAGTAGGGATGTAATAATCTGAGGTGAACTGACGAAGATCGTCCTCAGATAAATCGGAGTTAAAATCGGATAACTGCAGAACCATGGTTAGAATTTAAAGGAATCTGAAGCGCACGCGCTCTTACCTTAGCTTTCGTTGATTTTTTTATTGCTGTTTGAAGGTTTAACAATGGTGGAAAATGATGATTTTTACTGTGGTAGCCACAGTGAAAAGACGGCTAACCTTTATATAGGGTTACCCATATTCGTGGATGAATGACACATGTACCCCACTTGCTCTAATCGTGTGGCTGGGAGGCAAAAAGGTAAAGCACTTTTTCACCCACTCCTCACGATTTACGAAGGGGATACGGATGTACTTGGACTAGATTAATTTTCTTTTTTAGGCGGCAAATACTTGAAACTTCCCCGCTACGCATCGAGGAATATTTTTAGCTACAATTGTTAGTCTAGCGTCCGCAATTTCGCATTGCGCACACTAGACTGGGGGGACATGATGACGTATAGTCCGCATTCGGGTCACGAACCCGACCCATACTCAAGTCCATCACGAATGGACTCCAGTCCATCACGAATGGGCTATTACGATAACGGTTTGGGCTTACGTTGGCCCAAACCCGAAGTTATTTATGGTCTTGATAGGATATCTCTTATTTGTGGGATATGTATCAAAACCGACTTAGGCGGATACGCTGAGGAGTGAGGAACACGAAACCAACTAGGGTTTCGTGTGTATATAAAGAGTCTCTCGACTCTCATTAAAGGTACGATCTACAAAAACCCTAACTCTTCAACTAAACCCTAAAAACCGATTACTTACTCTCACGCCGGAGGATAATCGTGGGAGACAATCCCACGATATGCCTAACGGTGTCTTTTTGTTTTCTTAGTGCGCAGGTCTCAAGCATTAAGATCTGATTGGTATGGAATCAAGGAACGCCCAACTATTGTATCAACACTTAGGATTAAGTACGGGTGATAATAGTGATACACATCATCTTAGTGGAAGGGAGCTATATGATGAGAGATTGGTGATTGAATTATATGCTCAAAAGGGTATGCTTCTTTTATCTTAACCTTACCTAATTCATTTGGGCCAATGGGTAAATCATAGTTTTCTACTAAAAAGGGATTATCTTCTATCAGTTTCGAGAGACTCATAGTTAGGAATCCATATTGACCTAATAAACCCGGTTTGAACCCATAATATTCCTTGTGATCAATCATAAATGGGTGATGTAAGTGTGTAAGGTTATGTTTCACTCCTATATTAGCTTCCTATTCACATGCCTTAGAATCAACTTCCTTCATCGTAAAACTACCCGGACTATATGGTTTGATGGGTGGATCGGGGCCTTTTTCAATTCTTAAATTCATATATAAGGATGAAAAATTGGGTAACGGCTTTGGCTAAGGCCCTGGCTCATCAAAATTAGGAACTTCCTTAGAACTAAAAGAAAGGTTATGACTACAAGTATTCAAACCTATTTCCTCTAGTTGTTTTTAGTCACTTCTACTTCTTCCGGGTAAGTCACGGGTGGTATGTATGCCTCAAATGATGGTAGGACTTGTGGGGTACTTTGTGGGCTTGGATTATTCACCTCATCCTCCATCTTCTCTAGATTACCTATGTGTTCATCTTGTATTATGGTGGCACCTAACCACGACATGCACCTAGGTACCTCAACTGTAATCACCTCATTCCTAAACAAACTTTCTGATTGAGCCTTCCAAATTGAAAATAGGTCTAAACTGTTGTTTTTTGGGTCCTATGTTCCACTTCTGAATTGGGCGTGAGTCTCAAAGGTTTCCCATGCATCTTGAACACCAAATCCCCAAAGATCCCCCTTTGTTATAGAGTAAAGCCTCATTTTGGTATAGTGATCGATGCGACTATAAAAGATTTGAAGTGGAGTCAATAATTCAAAACCCTGATGAAGGACTTTTTGGAGTAATATTTGAAACGAGTCCATGCATCGTAGAAAGGTTTATTATGATATTTTCGGAACATCTAGATATCATTTTTGAGTGAAGGGCATAAATTGTGTGGTAAGTTGTATGGTGAGCATTCTCCATAATGGCTAACGGAATAGTCAATGAAAAAGTTTTACAAACAAAGGAAACAAAGAAAAAGATAGACTACGAGAAAGCCAATAAAAGAAAAATAAAAATCTCACTTGATAGGAATCTGGTGAGTAGACCTAAACGAGATAGAAATCGAAACCTAAACTATTCCCCACCAATGGCGCCAAAAACTTGATGTGGGTTATTACGAACCTCTAAGAAGTTTTACAATCCTCCTAGGCAGGGTACCTAACCGTTGTAGTGTAGTATAGGCAAGACACGGGGGATTGATCATTCTCTAGGGGAATTGTTAGAAATATAAATATTCAGATGAAGGTTCGGTCACCCCTAGCATCTATTTAGCATTCACATAGCTCGTAGGCTTATTTATATTAGTTTAGTACTATTAGTATTATTAGTATTATTAGTGTAGTTAAATATATTTGTGGAGTGGGTCGGGGCTTTCCCCACTGTCAGCTCACTCCACAGCCCACTAGGGGCACAATATTAGGTACTATATATATAACCCTTCCCACACAAGGGAAGGGTGGAACTCTCTTCACAAATTAATCTAATTTTCTTTTTTTGAGTTTCCCTTTCTCTCTCTAAACTTCTCTCTACAACCTAACTCTAACATGGATCTCATCTTCCATGAATCAAGACCACCCGAATCATCCACACAATCATATGGTTATATCTTACAATTGGTATCAAGAGCCATGGTTAGGTTCGATTGATTGTGTGCTTGGATTTGTGGTTTCTATTTTTTTGTTTACTTTGATTCGAACAGTGTGCCATTTTTTTTGTTTTGTTGCTTTGGCTCAAACAGTACTTCAAGAAATTAAAAACGTATTCACTTTGCTTGGATATATTGTGTAAGATCTTGGACTTTTATCATTAACTTGTTGGGTTTACATATTTCTAGTGTAAGGGTTACATTAGTTTACACTCGTTTTGGGCTGTGACCGTTATTGCAACCAAAAGTTTTGAAATTTTGTTGGATTTGGCCTTTGACTGTAAGGTGTTGTGTTTTAGGTGTATATGTACACTTCTTGTTTTTTTGTTTTGGTTCGAACACACTATTTCATGAAAACTAGTCGTTGTCCATTGGTTTGAACATTGTTGAGGGTAACTAGTCTTGTATCTGATTTTGATTCGAACAAGTATCTTCTCGTCAAGTATTTTTTGTTGAGGTGTATACTGATGGTGAAAGGTGTTTGAAAAGTGTTCTAAGTAGCGGTTTGTCAAACTGCTTATGCATTCTTGCCAGCGGGTTGAACAACACAAATGAAAAAGCTTGTAGCGGGTTGGCAGTTTTTTTTTTGAAGTACAGTTTGGAGCTTAACCAAAACCGGAAAGAAGACAAAAGTGCTGAAAGTGACTAGTTTGGCTTGATGCTCCAGCGGTTTGACTGTTTGACCGGTCAACAGCAGTTTGACTTGACTGGCGGTTTATTGACTGGCGGTTTATTGATTGGCGGTTTATTGGCTGGCGGTTTATTGACTGGCGGTTTATTGACTGTGGCGGTTTATTGACTGGCGGTTTATTGACTGGCGGTTTATTGGCTGGCGGTTTATTGACTGTGGCGGTTTATTGACTGGCGGTTTATTGGCTGGCGGTTTATTGACTGGCGGTTTACCACAGTTGACTAGTCAAGAATAGTCAAAGTACTCAAAACGATAAAAAGAAAGAAGATGAAGCAGCAGAGACCACAACCAATCCAATAATCCAACATCAAGAAATCCTCAACTTCACTCCTCAACACTCATCTCATTTAAACCAAGATTCTAACTCAAAGGACAACATGAATACAAGATCTCAGTTTGGTTATTTCGTATCTCGTTCGAGATTCTCAGGACCTTCAAGATATTCACAAAACGAAATGAAACCAAGTCATCATCGATCTATTAGAAGCCAGGCTTCTATTGTTCAATATCCGACATGTGCTAAAGAATGAACAAGAACAAGAGTGTTTGAATCCATTCTTTACTCTCGGTTTTAATTAAACAAACAAATACAACTTATGAACAACCTTACCCGAGACCCAAAGGATGGATCTTGAAGACTTATTTCTTGATCGGTTTTGAGCATCGAAAGAAACTTTAGGATGCGTATGGTTATGTTTATGTTTGTTTGGTTCGATTAGAAGGATTTGTTAATCGGATTTACATTGTGACAATGAGATTAATTGGATGTTGTTGTTCGGTTTTTGAAGGTGACCTGATGAGTTTAGATCTGAATTTGAGAGTATTTTTTGGGGAGGCGGTTGAAATGTATGTAAGTTATCTAATGATGCTTTTAGGGTAAGATTGACTTAATATCCGAAGAATTAGAGTAAAGAGCAGATTGGGTCGGATTTCTTTTGTTTGGGTCGGATCTTTCTAGTGTTAGTGGGCTGCAAGTATTAATATTCTTTGGATTTGATTGGGCTATGAGCAAGTGATGGACTAGGCTGAATGTGTTATGAATCCGAAATTAGTTAACTGTTTTGGCAGAAAAATTAATTCTCAAATGTATTCCTTATACATTGTGTTAATTTATTGTGGTACAATAGATGGTCAAAAGAGTGTAAGTGATTTCTTGAGGATACACATGTCACGGCTAGTATTTGGGTATATGAATGTCAACATGATTTCAGATTTGTGGATTTGTCAGCATTGTCCTATTGGTGCCTACGATTTGAGTGAGCCAGCAAGTTGATCTTTGCGATTTGAGTTACAATTGACTAATTACAATTTGATTAATTGCGAATTGACAAGCTGCTATTTGACTTGTTGCGACTCGACTGATTGCGATGCTACCAGTTACGATTTGACGTTGCGAGTTAACACTTGCGATTCGACTAATTGTGATTTGGTTGATTGCAAACTGACAATCTGTGACTTGACTTGTTGCGATTTAATCAAGGTGTGACTTGAATTTCGAAGTTCAGTATTGCACTTCACTCTTAGTTGTTCTTGTTGATTTCACGGTTTCTCTTGTTGATTTTAGAAAATCCCGCGAAAGATTCGATTTCTCGGTTTAAATCTCAAGAGTAGTAAAATCCCGTTAAATCAATTTTGGACAAGTAGGCGGGACATGGATTTTGACATAATAAATCTTACGGGGTTTGGCTATTTTTTCTGGGATAAGTTTGTGCTTCAAGATCGGCAGGAATTGGGAAATCATGGTGATTTGATTGGTTTGTTAACTCACGGGTTGGTGTACTTAGTGTCACAAACATCTCGGGGTGGATGGATGCACGATGTTTGATGACCCTTGCTCGAGCGTATTTAAGGTGATTAGACTTGGATGTTCAAGAAGTGGATATATACAATAAAGGATGGAAGGTTGGGTATATATCACTACCTATATTTAAAGGAGTTACGTTGTTGTGCTCAATATAGGTCCTAAATCACAAATTTAGTGCAAGTATAAGTCGCAAACTTGTCCTTTATCAAGCTTCATCAAGTGATTGTTCTCTCTCAAGCTTCTAATGGGATTGTAGTTCAAGATCTTCCCAAGAGGTGCTCAGACTTAAAGACGAGGTGGATTGTTTAGAGACGTATCTTAACCTTTTATTCACTCTTAAGATAAAAACATTTCATCAAGCGGCTTTGGCATATTACGAGCTTCAGTGACTTTGTTAATCTACTAAGCCGTTGATGAGGAGACAAGCAAGGGGTTACTACAAGAGTGTCTTAATCTCCATCGTCGTTGCAGTAATTTTATTTGGTTCTTTCCATGTTTTGTGCCTGAAAAATTCACAACCATCACGAACTTTCAATTTTTGGCAAAAAGGTCATTTCATGCCCTTTTTGAGGGGGAGAATTAGCGCGAGTTTCCTAGCGGTTCCGTCTAAAGCGATGTGAATTTTAGCGATTCCGGTTACAGCGGGTCAGATCGTATTGGTTCAGTCTCCAGCGGTTTATATACTAGCAGTTCCGGTTTCAGCGGGTCAGATCGTAGCGATTCAGGATTCAGGGGTTCAGTCTCCAGAGGTTTGAATATTAGCGGTTCCAGCTTCAGTGGTTTAGCTTTCAGCGGTTTGGGGCTTAGCGACTTGCTTAAGATTTCAGCAGTCTGATACTTACTGTTGTGCAGTTTGTTCTTGAATTTATTTCTTGGTTAAATCTCTAAGAACTGTAAAATCCTGTACACAGTACGACATCTATTCCATGTACTGCATTTGATATCATCCAAGCAGCTGGGTCAGACAGCTATGTTTGATTGGACTGACTATGAGTCTTGGGCACTGCTAATAATTAGCGCTTGTTTCTTCTCTCTTTGACTATTCAACCGCACAAATTGATTATGAAGTTAATTTGATATTCCTTGCTTGAGGGTGAAGTTGGATTTCAAGAAAGAGTCTACCTATTTTATCTTGAAATCGGGGATGGTTGGATGCATGATTTCAATGATAACTTGCTCGTGCTTATGATGTAAGTTGAAGACTTGGGTTATCTAGTTTCCAGAAGTCGGGGTGGATGGTTGAAGACCTGGTAAACTATCACTTAAAGGAGATACATTGTAGTACTCAGTGTCACATGTAGAAGACGTTGTGGATAATCACAAGAGGTGATGAAAGTCTCATACTTTGTCAGGATAACATTAAGCACTTAAAGACTTAACACCGTTCTTCCAACAACAATGCAAGCTTAGGTAACAAACTTGAGTAATTCTACTTCATTTGCAAGATTGGTATATCGGGTTTCCTTCATCAAGTGGTCACAAGTGGTTTGTGTTCGAGGTTGGTTAGTTGGACAAAGATTTTAAAAAGGTGTGATGTGATCTGTAATTATCAAGATATTCTTAACCCAAACTGATGTTCACCAAATCCAAATCAGTCATGCCACATTCAATCTGTTACTGTCTCACGGTTTCTTCTTGGTTTTGTAAAATCCCGCGAAAGAACTTATTTCTCGGTTTAAATCATAGATTTGTAAAATCCCGTGATGATGAGCTATGCGCTCTTGACCATGATCGGGTTAAAACCATTATCAAAGTTCAGTTATAACATCACAAATGGCTAGATCGAGGCATTTAATCGACAAGATGTGACTACGGGGCTAGTTCAATATTATTTATTTGAGGCTGAAGTGAAATTTCATGGGTGCGTGTACTTAGTATCTTAAGATATCGGGGAGGTTGGATGAAGATTCTTCGAGATCCTTGTTCGAGCTTTCAACATTTACAATGACGAGGACTTGGATATCTAGTTATTTTTTTCTTTCTCTCTATTGCAAAATAACTATCACTTTAAGGAGTCACGTTGTAGTGCTCAGTGTCACACGAAGTTGTGGATATCCAAGAGGTGATGTACGTCTTATACTTGATGGTTGGTTGGTTGAAGAGTATAGAGTACTTAGGGATTCGATGTTGCACGAAGTCTCTACACCGCTCTTTGTCACGCATTAGTACAAGTTTAAGTCACAAGTTTAGGTTATATTACTTCAGTATCAAGTTCATCATATTGGGTTTTCTCCATCAGTGGTCACGACATCGAGCCGACAGAATGATAATGGGGTTGGTAACGAGTTAGATGAGAGAAGAAGTAAAGAGAGAGAAATGACGTCTGTACACGTCAGTGCAGGCCTCGTTCTTCAACATAATGATGTCTGTTCAAATCAATTCAGGCCTCGTTCTTCAATGACTATGACGTCTGAATACCTCAGTTCAGGCCTCGGTCTTCATCATTATGGCGTCTGCAGATATCACTTCAGGCCCCGTTCATCAAAGAAAAGAAAAGTGTACGCTTGAGTGCACTTTATCTTCAAAAGAAGAGGAATCTTCTTATTTTTATGGCCATTCTCATCAACAAGTTTCATGCTCTTTCCGTGCTTATTCAGTCTTCAAGTGGATCGGCGCACATTGGAGTATATTTTTATTCACGTATTCAACCAAAAATTGCAATTGAAAGGCATATGCAATTTTTGAGGGGGGGAAAGGGTGAATAAACAACATGTCAGTCTTCAAGAACCGTCAAGTGGAGCTACTTACCGTTGATGGTATTCATATTCACTTGTTCAATCATCAAAAATTGCAGTTGGCAGGCATATGCAATTTTTGAGGGGGGGGAAGGGTGAATATTAATCTACATGTTAGTTGATGATTGAGAAATGGTCATACGACTCCTGAATACGTCAATTCAGGAGTCGTGCAAACCATGTTTCTCCAACACTACTTCTTCCATCTATCAAGGTGTTGAAGAACATGGTCATGGAATGCTAATCTACATCGTCTCACGGGCTGGTACAATCAGCAACAATGGGTTTCTAGTCAATGCTTCATGTATACTTCATGTACTGTGTACAGGATTTTACAGTTCTTAGAGATTTAACCAAGAAATAAATTTAAGAACAAACTACACAACAGTAAGTATCAGACTACAGAAATCTTAAGCAAGTCGCTAAGCCCCAAACCGCTGAAAGCTAAACCACTGAAGCTGGAACCGCTAATATTCAAACCTCTGGAGACTGAATCCTGAATACGTCAGTTCAGGAGTCGTGCAAACCATGTTTCTCCAACACTACTTCTTCCATCTATCAAGGTGTTGAAGAACATGGTCATGGAATGCTAATCTACATCGTCTCACGGGCTGGTACAATCAGCAACAATGGGTTTCTAGTCAATGCTTCATGCACACTTCATTTGGCTACATGTACACATCATGATGATGATTCCGATTAATCGTAACCATCATGGGGGAGAGAAATGTGTACACCAAGGTCGCACAAAAGGTTCACGTGATCGAGCTTAATCGTGTATCCCGGTGTTGAAAAGCCGCAGAGATGATCAGTGGTTCCACTTGTCACCTTGGTATTAACGTTTCAATGTTATGTCATTGTATGATTAATCGTAACCATCAGGGGAGAGAGAATGTGTACATCAAGGACGCACAACAGGTTCACGTGATCAGGGCTTAATATCCAAGGATGGATACATACTATAGATGATCAGTGGTTCAACTTGTTACTTTGGTGTTATACTATTGACTGAAGAAGGTTGAGTCGTCAGTCTATTCTTCATTCTCTGCTGTGTGTTATCGTCTCATGTGTACGCTGTGGGCTGATGGGTTATATGTAAGGTTACTGGAAGGCATTTGGTGAGATGAAGATTATTGGTATTCTGTTCATTGTAAATGACTAGATATCCAAGTCCTCGTCATTGTAAATGTTGAAAGCTCGAACAAGGATCTCGAAAAATCTTCATCCAACCTCCCCGATATCTTCAGATACTAAGTACACGCACCCATGAAATTTCACTTCAGCCTCAAATAAATAATACTAAACTAGCCCCGTAGTCACATCTTGTCGATTAAATGCCTCGATCCAGCCATTTGTGATGTTATAGCTGAACTTTGATAATGGTTTTAACCCGATCATGGTCAAGAGCGCATAGCTCATAATCACGGGATTTTACAAATCTATGATTTAACCAATAAATCCGTTTGATGATATAAAATTTGAATTCACTCTCCCCCTCAATCAATGACCCGTATTAAAGTATTGTGGTCATTGATTGAGTGACACATTTTATGCATAATCCAAGTTTAAACAAACATCAAGCAACACAAAATCACCAAGTGTCTTACAAATAATTTTCAGAAGAATCACAGAATGAAAACTATTTGTATGCAAAGAAGATTTCTCTTCTTTTTCAAGAAATGATGCACTGAAACGTACATCAGATCAAAGAAACAAGCTACCAGAACCGCTGTCAACATCAACTGTTTTCGCCGCCGACACCATCGAATATTAATTTAACAGGTGGTGTTTCGAGCTTGGATGCTTTCGTTTTTGTTTTGGTGGTTCTGATGACTGATATAATGTTTACAGGAAATCACAGCTAAATCCAATTCCAAACCAATAGAAATCCTAAAGCTAGACTCAACCCATATCAAACAACACCAATCATCACTATCCTATCCCATCTCCTGAATGAACAAACCGTCTTCTAAACCAAGACTCGAATAAAATGAAAAATTATAAGATCTCAGTTTACTTCTTTCATGTTATTGAAAGAAATATCAAGACCTTTGAAGGTTAAACATACGAAAGAAAAAATCATCACACATCCTTTTTGAAGCATAGCTTCTTTTATATCCGAATATAAAGAAATATTTATAACAAATTTGTTATAATCGTTCTTTGGTTCATTCAAAGCCAAAAAAAAAAAAAAAAAAAAAAAAAAAAAAAAAAAAAAAAAACGAAAATCATCATGTAAAACCTACCCGAGACCCTCCAAAAGATCTTCAAGTCGTGGTCTTTGTGGTCGTGTTCTTTCTGCTCCTTGAAGCTAATTCTAATGTTGGACCAAGTAATAATGATATTAATACTGTAGTGGATCCTAATTCATCTAATACAAGTTCTTTGAATTCTAATGTTGGACCAAGTAACATTGCTTCGGCTGGGCTAAGTGAGCAGGCCATAATTCAGTCCAACCATCTAGTTCTCGGAATAAGGTACAGGTTAACGATGATATCAATTTTGTATCTTTAAAGAATTCATTCGAGACCTTATCAAATGAGGGTAATGTTTTCGAATCTGGTCCTACTATAGTGGTGAATGAGAATATTGATAGTTCTTCTAAAGCTTCTTCTTTATCAACTATGAAGAGCACTCCTAATCCGGTGGTTGATGGTAAAAGGAAGGGTAACCGATTTTTTAAGGTGGGTGAAGTGGTTGATTGTGATAGTGATGATGATGAGGTGTTTGAGCCAAATGATCCTATGGGAAGTTACTTTTCATCAGCAGGTGGAGGTAATGAGCTTGAAGACTATCTTTCTGATGATTATGCGGCTAAGGTTTACGACTTACCAGGGCAATTGGATGAGTTTTGCGATCAGTTTGATATCAAGCTCCAAGGCCGAGCTAGGAAGTAATCTTTTATTTTGTTTGTTCATAAGATTGACATGTCTTTCTTATGTTGTTAATTGATTATTCTAGTTGTTGGTAGCTAGTTGTTCATTTATGCTCTGTCATAAATGATATAGTGGTAGTTCAAGCGGTTACTTGAGGTTAATGTGGTACTTCAGCCACATTCCATTGTATTTTAAACGGTTTTTTTGGAGTAATATATTGTACCAGGGTGAAAAATCCCTTTTACCAAAAAAAAATGAGAAAAGCTGTGAGCCCAAAGTAGAAGGCATGGACTGTAAACAAGATGCGGTGCCCCATCACCAACATTTCTCTTTGTCCTTTTGTTATTATACTTTTACCGATGAGGGATTCGGCCTTTGCTTGACCCTCAACCGTTGGTAGAGCTTCTTCTCGTTCCTCACCCTCAGCTGAGAAATAAACTGGATACATAACTCACTTAGAAAAGTTATGCTACCTTTTCTTAATTTTTTGTATCACACGAACAAAATATTTTGTTGGTTATTTTCACCTGGTAACCGGTTTATATGTTTATGTGGATTGAAACAATATGTAATATAAACATTGATTTAAATGTACGTTTTGTAAATAAAAGTTAAATTAAAATGGTTAACCAGTTTGTACATTAAAGTGTGTCCATATAAAATCGGTTATATGTTTGTGTGGATTGAAACAATTTGTACATTAACGTGTGTCCATTAAAGAGCTCATAAAAGCTATTGAAACAATATTTGTGCATTAAAGTTCTCATAAAAGCTGTTGAAATATTATAATTTACAAGGTTAAAAGGTTTAGTATCACCATAATATGATATTTGCTATCTACAATTCGCCATCAAGCTCAGTCATCCCAAGTTTTCTATCACAGGATTCGGCTATTACATAATTGATAGATTAATTAAGTCATATTTTTGTTTGTTTGCGGGTTTACAACTAATACCTGTTGAAGTGGAAAAATTAAAACGCTTAAAGCTATTAAAGTGTATGATTTAAGATCATCTTGCGATCAATTTATAAAATTGATAAATGATTCTCTTACTTCTGGGAAACTTTTATATGGAAAAAGTTTTGGCCTTGCAAGTAACAGTGTGTTACATAATCAATAAGATGGGGGCAGATATTTAAGAATGAGAGGAATATTAGGGTTAAATGGTGCTAAAGATTAGGGTACTACTACTTGGAAAAGTGGGTATTAAGGTTACTACAGCTTCGACCTTTATCATATTTGGGTAGACTGTTACAATGGGTTGTTGGTTGACCTTTGATAATTCATTTATTGGCTTAGACGAGTTTGTTATGAAATAATGTTGGGATGTTGCACTTAACCGTATTTTTGAGCTAATAATGGAGCTTAGCCAAATCAAGTCACAATTAGATGCACCATCTTACTTACACTTCAACAATTTACACAAATATTACGCAATCAACAATTAGATACAACATTGTGCATGGACGGGTCTGAATGCCTCGTATTGCTTAATTTAAGGTTAAGATGTCTTAGTGACATTTAATGGAGGAAAAAAGGTTCCTCTATGTAGTTGAGATGAGAAAAAAGAAGTTAGTTTTGACAAATATGTAAGGATAAAAAGAACATAGTAGGTTATCAAGGGGACTATTTATGTCACTAACTCTAATTCATTTGGACTACACATTATAACTTAAGTATAAAAATCAAGAACTGTTCACCATAGACTTCCTAGGTGACCATAGCCCGAACCCGAGAAAAATAAACCCGACTTCACTCGGATCTCCCACATTCTCTCACATCCCTCTCCCGGTCCAGCACCCACAAAATCTTCTGGCCAAAACATACCCGATCCGAAAACGAAGGATCTATAGTGTTTTTGTGAGGTGGGTCTACAGTAACTGATTATTTTATTAATATTTTATTGTATACGATTGTGTGATTGCCATTTGTGAATGGCTACAGCACCTCCGTCTGTTATAGCCACATAAAGACTTCCTGAAGCTTCTACCCATTTCATTATCAGAAAACAAAATCAGAAATAGGTGGAGAATGATTTAGGGGGTCTTTAGATTGGCTTATTTTACTGGATCTCACTTTTTCATACGAGTATAAAGTGGTCTTGAATTCGTAAAGTGTAATGACAAACAAAGGTATACTCATTGATTATTATTATTATTATTATTATTTTCGAATATTGATTTAGGGTTTTTGGTTTTCCAGAACTGTGTTAGATTAAAATCTGGGTATTTAAATGGGAGTTAAAATAAGTTGGAATTTGATGGTAGTTTAAGTGTCTTTAATTTTATTGTTTTTAAATTTAGGCTTTTTAGTTTATCCAAGTTATTGACAATGGGAGATGAAGGTAGGCGGTTGGATTAGTAGCTTATTTAGGCGGCTTTTGGACTTATTTGATTTTAGGAAAAACTTTACAAGCTGATGTTTTAGACTCTTATTGTAACTTGGGGCACCCTTACCCAAAAGCTGCCTAAATAAGCTACTAATCCAACCGCCTACCTTCAGGGAGATCAAATTTACCACATTGTGTTTAGTTATCGCGTTTTTTTATGGAGTGTTTGGATTAGCTTATTTTCCCAGCTTATAAGATTATTTAGTTTCTTAAAACTTGATGTGGTTACTTTTTTTGGGCTTACGGGATTGTTTAGTTGAGCTTATAGCGCTTCATGTTCTTTGCCTTGAACAGGCACATGAGATTTATGGTTTGAATCTTGGTGAGTGATATGTTTTTAGTTGTGATGGATACTTGATTAGTTTTTGTTTTCCAGGGAATTGACGGAGCTGAAGACGAGTATGGGTTGCAATACCAGGCTGAGGTATAATATTTTTTATTTTGGCTTTTGTTGCGAAATCGAGTTGTTTGTGCAGAAATGTTACTTTGTCTACTATTTTTGGTGTCCGCGTTTATACTCGATCCGAGCCTTAATTGTGAATTTGTGGTCATTGTTATTTGATACAAAGGTATGTTTTTTGTTGATATTGGGTTTTAAATTGAATATAGTGGTTTGTTTGAAGTTGCATAGGTGATTGAATTGTTGAAAATTGTGATTGTTTGCTTACTTTTAACCTGAAAAGTTGTTTGGATTTATCTGCTTATTGTGGGCTGACATAAGCAGTTTTCAATAACTATTTTTAATTTAGTTTTTGGATTGTTGGTGATGGTTTTGTGGTTTGTGTGTTTAGGTCGGTGCAGATGGATGGTGTTCGTGTGCAATATGTGCTTGAGGAGTATAAATGTATAATGGACCATAATGTACCAAGAAAAACAATCTAATACTTGATACAAAAAATGGACTGCTTGAAAGGTAACTGCAGAGGGTCCTAGGTTTCAGTTAATGTGGGCTTCCTTTCATTGGCTAAAAAATGAGGTTAGGGCTATTTCTATAATATCGATTCTTTTTTTGTTTGTTTTCGAAGGCCTGCAATGTGCACCTGGCTTACAGGTTGATTCGGTAAGGGATCAAAGCAAATTTGGGTTAAGAACTTAACACATATTAGATTGACCAAAAGGTAAATTATGTGGTATGGAATGAAAAAATAATAGAAGCATGTAAGATTTTTATGCGGTTACTATTGGATTGTTGATAATATGATGAAATTGCAGGTGTGGATATTTGTCACAAGTGGACACGGATTTGAAGAACATCACTGCTAGAATTATTGAAAGGTCTATAGAGGTTTGCGTTTCTGAATCGGTTTGTAATTTATGGCATTGTATTAACTGTAAATAATCATACATATGCATCATATGAGGTTTGAACTGAGTGGCAATATGGACAGATGTGTGTGTTTTTTTATGGATGTAGGTGAACGATGCCCACATTAGAGACTCTGGAAGGCAATGCTCAAGATGTTTTATGTGATGCTATAAAACATTTACCAGATTTCAGCCTCTTGGTTTATACTTTAAAGGTGTCTGCACATTCGGGGTCCTTGGATGTGTTCTAATCAGAACTGGGTCAGCTTTCAGAGTCCAAAACTTGAACCTCTTCAAGAGCAGCTATCTAATTTTACAATTAGTGAAAAGGTTTCAAATCAACCCTTGACTATTTATTCTTTGTTGTTTCACTGTTATCCTTACAAACATGCAATATATCTTGATACTTCTTTTTTGGTTCTTAGGATTCTCTCTGCCATAGAGGGTCGCACTATTTATATAAATGGTGTGTTGCAGACATGAGAGTTTTTGATGCGACCATCAGCACTTGACACTTGACCTTCTGTTGAGTGACTTTCCCTTCGTCAGCACTTGACACTTGACCTTCTGTTGAAGTGCACCAACTAACTGTGGTGCCCGCCTCCATCCTTTCCCGATAACCAAGTACGTCGTTTTGTTTATCTTTTTTTATGTTTATATTATTATCCATACATGCTTGCGATGAGTTATTGCTAAAAATAATATGTGAAAGTTAAACTACTAAAAATATGAAAGCCCATGATGAGTGCCTATTTACTCATCATTTTATGCCCATATAATAAATAAAAATAACTAAAAACAGCCAAATATGCCAATTTATATTGCAAATATCCTTGGATTGTGTTTTTATGTATTTCAGGTACAAAGGATTGAAAACAGAGCATAAACGGATATTTTTGGATCGTCTCGACAATATTTGTGCATTTGATCAAGTGAAGACGAAGTCAAAGTCAACCCCGGGATTTAGCCTTGGAATGAGCATGGAGAAACAAACGCAAAACCATTTTTTTTATGGGCCAAGTCAGCCCATTTAAACAATACAATACCAAATCCTAAAATTAATAAACCAAACCAAATCCTAACCTAAATCCTAAAACCCGGCCCAATCAACCCAACCCAATCCACACAAAAAATAACCCAACCCTTTTTATTAAAAAAAACCGGGTCAGACAATAGTCAACCCCCAACCTTTCCCTTTCCCGCCATAACCAAAAGCTGAACCCAGCATTTTCTATTCCATGTCCCCCTACTTCTCTGCTCCAAGCCACCCTATTTCCCCCCTCCCTCCCCCACCCACCATGCGCAACCTCTTCACAAGTCAACCCTTGCCAAGCTGGCAATCCAGGTACAAGTTTGGGTGCTAAAACCCATTTAAGGTCAGTTATGAACTCAAGATTAATCCAAGGGCTCACATGCGATCAGAAGAAGCACAAGAGAAATGAAGAAACCCTAGTTTAGTCTTAGTATAAATAGGATTTCATTGTAAGCAAAAGTTAGTTAGTTAGTGATCAGTAGTTAGTTTTTAAGTTAGAAATTTAGGATTTAAATTAGGTCGAATTATGTTTTCTTTTTAATCTAGTGTAATTTCTTCTAAATTATTGTAATCCTGTTTTGATTTAATAAAATGTAAGTTTACTGTAATCATTATTTTTTAAATTTCCTTTTATTGTTCATTAAAAGTTACTTTTTGCTTCAACAAGCTAGAATAAGCTTGTATAAGCTTATACTGATACTCATAAGCTCATTCTAGTCTAATCATAGCTAGTAGTGAGCTTATTGTTCACTTTTCTGTTTTCAATATAAAAAGCTAAAAAAATAGAAAAATGCTTAAAAAATAAAAAAAATAAAAAAGCTAAGGGATGATAAGCCAGAAATGGATGGGCTTATTGCTGTCACCAGCTTGTTTTTAACAAGCTGGAGCTGTTGAGTAGCTCCTCGAGCATTAAATGCCCTGTTTTGAGCAAGGGCTTTTGTAAGGTCTCATTTAAATTACATTTCTTAGTTAAACTTCTTATCATTTTATTTAATTGCTTATTTGCTTTTTATTTACTTGTTCTTGCTTATAATTAGTTATTATTGCTTTTTGTAGCTTAGGTGTAGTATAAATCTTACTTGTTTAAGTTTTTGTCTAAAATAACTATAAAAAACCAAAAATAGCTTATTACTGTTTGCTTATTTAAAGTGCTTATAATCTGTTGAATATTGCTTATTAGTCTCTCATAGAGTTAGCTTAACATTTGTTTTTCAAAGTTCTAGCTTAAAATGGTCTTAATCATTATAAAATATGCAAAACAGTCCCATTAAGGGGTGTTTGGCATAGAGCCAAAAATGGGTCAAAACAGGGGTTCTACTGTTCAAATGCTACTTGATCATCTTTGATTAGCTTAATTTGAGTTATATAATCTGTTTTTAAGTCATGTTGAGCTGGTTTAGGTAGGGTTGCAAGTTTAGATTTGATTTCCAAATTTGAGGGTGTTGACTGTTCTGTCATTGGCTTATTTTGAGATAAGCAGTTTTAGGCCTTGTTTTTGCTTTTTAAAAGTTCAATCTGATGTATTAAGTGAATGTGCAAGAGTTGAATTGGTTTCATTAGGATTTGAACTAATTTTTGGTCCATTTCAGTATAATCTGATCACAGAACACTAGTTCCTTCAATGCAGTCTGCACAGTTTTTCCAAGCTGATTATAAGCTCTAAAAAAGCTCATCTGGATCTAATTTTCTGTTTTTAAGGTCTTTAGTGTATGAGGTTTAGCATTTTTAAACTTTTGTGGATTTTCAGTCTAGTCTTAGTGCTTAAAAATAAGCTCAAAGTTCCCTAGTTGGCCTGTTTATACCCTGCACGTCAGTAGTCTCAGCTGCTATTGTGAATTTGAGTGCTTATTTGCTTGCTTATTTTGCTTTTTCTGACCTCTATTGTTTCTTTTGAGAGTTGCTTTAGTTTCTAATTGCTTATTTTAGTTCCATTAAACCTTTAGTAGCTTATTCGTTTCAAGACAGTTTAGCTTCTAGTTTTTAGTACCTAATAAGCAATCTGATCCTCTTCAGCAATTTTCTAGCTTATTTTTCAGTTCCAAAATTCTCATCTTTATTAAACTTGCTTAATTATTGCTTTTTAATAAATTTCCAAAAGAAAAATAAAAAAATAAAAAGATTTCATAAGAAGGATGTCCAGGGATTCGAACCCTGGACCTCCTGCACACAAAGCCTCAACACATTGGGTCTTTTTCAGTTATAACTCTCCCTCGTTTTATAGTTAAGCCACTTTTTCAATTTTAGCTTATTTAATCTTTTAGCTTTATAACTGCTTATTACAATAAGCAGTTACCTCCATCTTATTATTCTTAGAATCCTTATTGTTCAAAGCACCTTTCACCCAATTTTCATATTTTTCCATTTCCATTTAGTATTTTTAAGATATTTTTCTTTAAAATTTAGTTTTTAATTCATAATAAAAAAATACAAAAGTCAAAAAAATATAATTCTTTTTTCTAAAATTTTATTTTATCATTTAGGACTTAGGAAAAATATATTTGCAGTCGTAGAGTTAAAATTTCATGATTTCACTTTTCTAGGGCTCGGGATTTCCCGGTTTAAGCTCGTTTTTTATTTTCTTTACGTTTTTGCTCATTTATTCTTTGTAGACTTATTTCTTATGATTGTTAAGTTTTATTTAGCTTATGTATGCTTTCCGTAGTTGTAAATTGCATAATTTCCATTTTTGTTTTGAATTCCCGGTTAACGTTTTTAGTTTAAATCTCGTTCGTACTTTATTTTGCTTTGTTTCTTTACTTTCCATAACTCAATTAGAATTAAAAAAACACAAAAATCCAAATTCCATCTTTCAAGCACTTTAATTCCAAACCTTACATGAAATCCTCGATTCACACCTCGTCGGGAAACGACCCGGGTAACACTTGCCCAGTATCTCATATCATATTCACGGGTTTTGTCAGGTTGGCCTTTTTCCAAAAAGGTTGTCTTGTCAGTTTCCGCGTATCTGATATTTTTACGTATACTTCCCAAGACAAATCAATTTTTGGCGCTGCTGCCGGGGAGGTTGTGTTGCGACAATATCGTTAAGGTTTAAACGATTAGTGACTTGAAGATCCTTCGTCGTGAAGTTATCGCTTTCATAAAAATATAAAAAACAAAAATATTTTTCTTTTTCTTTGTATATATTTTCTTATAAAACCAAAAAATTTGAAACATCACAAACACTTTCCCTAAACTGTTTAAAACACCAAAAAAAAAAAAGAAAAAAAAAAAAGACTTTTATTTTTCTTCTTTATCCTCTTAAACCATTTAATTCTATCTTCTTATCCCTCTTCAATGTTTAATTCTTATGTCATCACTCGACTATCACTGTTTTCATTGTAAAAGTCCAGTGGGTGATGATCATTGTTGTTACAAGTGTTTGTGTGAGCGGTGTGGAAGTAATTGTAGAGATGGATTTTGTAATTGGTGCAAATCATTCAGTAATCCAAATCCAAAGTCTTTCAATAATTCTCAAGGTTTTTCCGACTACCCTCCACAATCCCAGCTATCTTCATTCGATCAGCAAAATTGCTTTAATTGTAGAGATCCGTTGGGAGATAATTCACTTTGTGAACGGTGTTTTTGCAAGAAATGTGGGTTTACTCATGGACTTTGTATATGTTGCACTTCTAAAATCGGAGATACATTCACTTGTCCAAATTTTCAAAACGATTTCAACCACCCTCCTCACAATTCATTTGAGCAAGAACCGTGCTATCAAAATTTCATTGATACATCGTTTCAAAATGCACCGAATGTTCCTTGTGCAAATTGTGGGGGTCCTCATGACGATTATCAATGTCAACCGTGGAATCAAGAACCTAATCCTTGGTATAATACTTTTGGTTTTGACAATTTCCAACCCTCACAGTATTCCATCATTCATCCTCATGAAAAATCTATGGGAGAATTACTAGCCGAAGAACGAGCAGCGGAAAGGCGTTCCAAATTTCTCAAGGCTTCCATTCTTGATTACGATGATGAGGATACTATTCAAATGAGGGAATATTATGAGAATTCGTCAGCTGCAATTACACCCGTCCAGAAAAAGCAGGAAGACAAGAGTATTGCAGAATTGCTAGCAGAAGAGCAAATGGAACGTATAAAAGCTATTTATGCTAGCAACAATGATGAGGAGGACGACGAGGAGAGTGCTATTCCTTTGAACGATATCATTTCTCAACTCCCTCAGTCTATTGCAATCACATCCATCTTACCGAATATGGACTCCGAGGACTCTCTCATTATGAGGGATGAGCATCTTAGCACTATTCCTGAAAAGGATTCGGACGAATTCATAAAGTCTAGTGTTGAGAACCTTTTCCCAATCCCAAGTGAGTCTGAAGATATATCCGACAGTGAATGTGATTGGTCTTTTTGTGCTGATTATCCTCTTGACACTTCGGAGGATTCTTCCGGGATTTTCTCTAACCCTCTTTTCAATTCCAACGATGATTTTTCCTCTAGTGATGACAAATCACTTTCAGATGAAGACGTTCCAAATGAAAGTATCAAAGTCTATTCGAACTCTCTTTTTGAATTTGATGACGAGTACTTTTCTAGCAACATAAATCCTCTTTTTGATGAAGTGTTAGAGAACGATGAGGTCAAGGACTCTATTATTTCTAAACTTGATGATATGACCTCAATTCTTAATCCCGAGATTCAAAAAGACATTCTTTCTCCGACATATGTGACATTTCCCTTTGAGGATCGCCATTATATTGACTTCACATATGTCGTTCGAGTTTTTCTACCTTTCTTCACCTATACGGTTACTTGTCCTTTCCTTCTCTCCTTTAGGAGTGAAGACACCATTTTTTACCCCGGCATCTCCATTTATCATTCTTTTAAGCCGGGTGTATCTTATCGGTGTGGAACTTTCATTAAAATTCAATGATTATCCAAACATCTTGAATGAAAGTCTGATGAAGATTTTCTCTTCCACTTGCTTCCCCATGGACCAATGAATTCGGGGTCGAGTCTAGCTAGTGACTCGGTTAACAAAAACATTAGCACTTCATGGGTGACAACCCATGTTTCTGACTTCTTTCTATTTTCTAACACTAAGTGTGGGGGAATTCCTCTAGTGTGCTTTGCTTTTGTGTTGTTTGCTCTTATTTTCAGGTTTCCCTTAGATCGTGATGATTGATGCGCCTGTTTTCAATCCAGCCGCCCAATATCCGATCTTTTTGCTAACGATTATCTAGGGATATCTTATTAATCCTGTTTGTGAAAAAAGATTTATTTCCCACACTTGACTAGTAGTATTACCTTTTTACGTTCTAAGTGTCGGCATAATAACCGGTACTTTGAATACTGAGGGCAATATTCAATTCTAAGTGTGGGGTGGGGGGAATTCTAGCGAATTTGATCACATGTGTACCTTCTAGTGCCCTAGTACCCCCGTTTTGACCAAAAATTTAAATTTTTTCGTTTTTAAATAAGAAATTGCATGAAAAAGAAGTGCTTTGCACATAAAAAAAAGTGTTTAGTCTTGATTAGGTTAGAACAAAGGGAATCCCGACTCTGCCAGAATATTGATCTGGCTGCTTCCTTAACGATTAGACTAAGGTTTTACAAATTGTGCAAATGAAAATGCTAAGCGTAGAGTAGTTGGTTCTCTTTAGAGCTTATATAAGTAATTTATGGCTTTTCCTCCTAGGAGCTCTTAATATGACTAAATTAGTGATGTTTTCAAACTTTTGAACGTTAAAATCATTTTGTTATGCCAAACAAATTTTTATACAATTTTGATATAGAGTCCGAGTTCAACTTTTTATTTAAATATTGGAGAAAGCATACTTTCTTAAAAAAAATTAAAAAAGATAATAAAATAAAATAAAAAATAATAATGAAAAAATTAAAAAAAATGGAATGATATTGCAAAATGAAAAAAATAGAATGATATTGCAAAATGAAATAAGTTATGATGTTGCAAAAGTAAAGATGTATATGTTGTTTATATGAATAAATGTACGAAACTTGCTTTTTCTTAAATTTTAATCGGAAGTTGAACTAGTATTCGTCATTTTTGTCATAAAGGTTAAACGGTAATTTGGTAGATTGTTGATTTCAAAGGTCCTGAAAGCTCCGGTACTATTCTCTGTGAGGTGTCAAAAGCCTGGTCACCTAAAACCAACTGGTTTGGGATGTGCCGAGAAGAAATCCGTTACATGGAGTGATCTCTCCTTTGTGTCTCTAATCTCTAAATGATCGTTTGCTGCTATCTATTTAAGTATTTAATACTAACTTAGTGGGAATATCTAAAATCTTTGAAATCGAAATCCCGCTGATTCCGGTACTATTCTCGGTGTGGTGTCAAAAGCTTGGTCACCTAAAACCAACTGGTTTGGGATGTGCCGAGAAGAAAGCCGCTACATGGAAAAGGCCCTTTTTGATCCTTAGATTTTCGAGGTTCCCGGTAAATTAGTATTTGACTTAAACAGGTAACATAGCATAATAAATGTCGATTTTTGCGGTCAAAATTTTGAAAATGAGCACACTCACCTAACTTCTAGAATAATCGTGGGAGCGAAAAGTTAAGTTTCGGCTTACATAGATTACTAGTATAAGTAGTGTTAGCATTTTACAAAAATATTTGCACAATGAGTTTAAGCTTAGTTGGGAGTATTAAAAAGAGGATGACGATTACAATTCCCTGGAGACACCCATTTTGTGTGAATCCCGTTCCATGATGCCATTTTTGAAAATCAAGCATGTTATCTATTTTTGTTCTAGTTTAAATGTCTTGCATTGAATAAAAAGTCAAAACGAGTTATCCTTGATATTCTTTTGATCCTTTCATTACTTTGTATGATCGGATTGCTAGGGACTAGCAATTGATAGTGTGGGGGGATGATGAGTGCCTATTTACTCATCAATTTATGCCCATATAATACATAAAAATAATAAAAACAGCCAAATATGCCAATTTATATTGCAAATATCATTGGATTGTGTTTTTATGTATTTCATGTACAAAGGATTGAAAACAGAGCGTAAACGGACATTTTTGGATCGTCTCAACAATATTTGTGCATTTGATCAAGTGAAGACGAAGTCAAAGTCAACCCCAGGATTTAGCCTTGGAATGAGTATGGAGAAACAAACCCAAAATCATTTTTTTATGGGCCAACCCGACCCAATTTAATGGGCCAAGTCAGCCCATTTAAACAATACAATACCAAATCATAAAATTAATAAACCAAACCAAATCCTAACCTAAATCCTAAAACCTGGCCCAATCAACCCAACCCAATCCACACCAAAAATAACCCAACCTTTTTTATTAAATAAAACCGGGTCAGACAATAGTCAACCCCCAACCTTTCCCTTTCCCTTTCCCGCCATAACCGAAAGCTGAACCCAGCTTTTTCTGCTCCATGTCCCCCTACTTCTCTGCTCCAAGCCACACTATTCCCCCCCCCCCCCACATGCGCAACCTCTTCACAAGTCAACCCTTGCCAAGCTGGCAATCCAAGTAGAAGTTTGGGCGCCAAAACCCATTTAAGGGCTGTGATGAACTCAAGATTAATCCAAGGGCTCACATGCGATCAGAAGAAGCACAAGAGAAATGAAGAAACCCTAGTTTAGTCTTAGTATAAATAGGTTTTCATTGTAAGCTAAAGTTAGTTAGTTAGTGATCAGTAGTTAGTTTTTAAGTTAGAAATTTAGGATTTAAATTAGGTCGAATTATGTTTTCTTTTTAATCTAGTGTAATTTCTTCTAAAGTATTGTAATCCTGTTTTGATTTAATAAAATTTAAGCTATTTAATAAAATTTAAGTTTACTGTAATCATTATTTTTTAAATTTCCTTTTATTGTACATTAAAAGTTACTTTTTGCTTCAACAAGCTAGAATAAGCTTGTATAAACTTATACTGATACTCATAAGCTCATTCTAGTCTAATCATAGCTAGTAGTGAGCTTATTGTTCACTTTTCTGTTTTCAATATAAAAGGCTAGAAAAAAATAGAAAAATACTTTAAAAAATTAAAAAAAAAAAAAAAAAAAAAAAAAAAAAAAAAAAAAAAAGGGCTAAGGGATGATAAGCCAGAAATGGATGGGTTTATTGCTGTCACCAGCTTGTTTCTAACAAGCTGGAGCTGTTGAGTAGCTCCTCGAGCATTAAATGCCCTGTTTTGAGCAAGGGCTTTTGTAAGGTCTCATTTAAATTCCATTTCTTAGTTAAACTGCTTATCATTTTATTTAAGTGCTTATTTGCTTTTTATTTACTTGTTCTTGCTTATAATTAGTTATTATTGCTTTTTGTAGCTTAGGTGTAGTATAAATCTTACTTGTTTAAGTTTTTGTCTAAAAAAAATATAAAAAAAGAAAAATAGTTTATTACTGTTTGCTTATTTAAAGTGCTTATAATCTGTTGAATATTGCTTATTAGTCTCTCATATAGTTAGCTTAACATTTGTTTTACAAATTTCTAGCTTAAAATGGTCTTAATCATTATAAAATATGCAAAACAGTCCCATTAAGGGGTGTTTGGCATAGAGCCAAAATGGTTCAAAACTGGAGTTCTACTATTCAAGTGCTACTTGATCATCTTTGATTAGCTTAATTTGAGTTATATAATCTGTTTTTAAGTCATGATGAGCTGGTTTAGGTAGGGTTGCAAGTTTAGATTTGATTTCCAAATTTGAGGGTGTTGACTATTCTGTCATTGGCTTATTTTGAGATAAGCAGTTTTAGGCCTTGTTTTTGCTTTTTAAAAGTTCAATCTGATGTATTAAGTGAATGTGCAAGAGTTGAATTGCTTTCATTAGGATTTGAACTAATTTTTGGTCCATTTCAGTATAATCTGATCATAGAACACAAGTTCCTTCAATGCAGTCTACACAGTTTTTCCAAGCTGATTATAAGCTCTAAAAAAGCTCATCTGGATCTAATTTTCTGTTTTAAAGGTCTTTAGTGTATGAGGTTTAGCATTTTTAAACTTTTGTGGATTTTCAATCTAGTCTTAGTGCTTAAAAATAAGCTCAAAGTTCCCTAGTTGGCCTGTTTATAGCCTGCACATCAGTAGTCTCAGCTGCTATTGTGAATTTGAGTGCTTCTTTGCTTGCTTATTTGGCTTTTTCTAACCTCTATTGTTTCTTTTGAGAGTTGCTTTAGTTTCTAATTGCTTATTTCAGTTCCATTAAGCCTTTAGTAGCTTATTCGTTTCAAGACAGTTTAGCTTCTAGTTTTTAGTACCTAATAAGCAATCTGATCCTCTTCAGCAATTTTCTAGCTTATTTTTCAGTTCCAAAATTCTCATCTTTATTAAAGTTGCTTAATTATTGCTTTTTAATAAATTTCCAAAAGAAAAATAAAAAAATAAAAAGATTTCATAAAAAGGATGTCCAGGGATTCGAACCCTGGACCTCCAGCACACAAAGCCTCAACACAACACCACAACACCAACTGCCCTTGGGTCTTTTTCAGTTATAACTCTCCCTCGTTTTATAGTTAAGCCACTTTTTCAATTTTAGCTTATTTAATCTTTTAGCTTTATAACTGCTTATTACAATAAGCTGTTACCTCCATCTTATTATTCTTAGAATCCTTATTGTTCAAAGCACCTTTCACCCAATTTTCATATTTTTCCATTTCCATTTAGTATTTTTAAGATATTTTTCTTTAAAATTTAGTTTTTAATTCATAATAAAAAAATACAAAAGTCAAAAAAATATAATTCTTTTTTCTAAAATTTTATTTTATCATTTAGGACTTAGGAAAAATATATTTGCAGTCGTAGAGTTAAAATTTCATGATTTCACTTTTCTAGGGCTCGGGATTTCCCGGTTTAAGCTCGTTTTTTATTTTCTTTACGTTTTTGCTCATTTATTCTTTGTAGACTTATTTCTTATGATTGTTAAGTTTTATTTAGCTTATGTATGCTTTCCGTAGTTGTAAATTGCATAATTTCCATTTTTGTTTTGAATTCCCGGTTAACGTTTTTAGTTTAAATCTCGTTCGTACTTTATTTTGCTTTGTTTCTTTACTTTCCATAACTCAATTAGAATTAAAAAAACACAAAAATCCAAATTCCATCTTTCAAGCACTTTAATTCCAAACCTTACATGAAATCCTCGACTCACACCTCGTCGGGAAACGACCCGGGTAACACTTGCCCGGTATCTCATATCATATTCACGGGTTTTGTCAGGTTGGCCTTTTTTCCAAAAAGGTTGTCTTGTCAGTTCCCGCGTATCACGCGTATCTGATATTTTTACGTATACTTCCCAAGACGAATCATCCCATATGGTGCTAAAATGAAGAAGAGCGTATGTCGAATGGCGGTTCTAAAAGTACATAGTTTTGAAACAGACCATTTTGTGGTTTTAATGGTTTATGAACTTATACTCTTTTGCGATAATGTTACATGAGCAATAATTTTATTGTATCCCTATGATTGTGGTGAGGTGAAATGATCTTAAAAACGGATTAACCACTTGGTTTATGGCCATATGTATTTATCGTTCCATTCCAAGTTTTTGCAAAAATTTACTAGCAATTCTTAACTGTTACATTAAACGTCAATAAGAAAAGTGGATTATATAATAAAGTTAACAATCATGAGCATTATCATATGTGACTGTTAAACCAGCCCCTTAATCTCATTACAACTTAAGTATAAAAAGCGTGTACTATTCACCATAGACTTTGTAGGTATCCATAGCCCGAACCTGAGAAAAAAAACCACCTTCACTCGGATCTTCTCTCACGTGTCTCTCTCATCTCCTCTCTTACTCCATTGCTCCGGCACCGAAAAAAAAACCGATGTGCCACATGACTCCGATCCGACCCCGAAAGATCTATAGTGATTTTCATGAGTGTTTCTATAGTTTCATCTACAGGAAAATCATTTTTAAATGGGGGAACAGTCCCTTTGTGATCAACGCATGGTTGTGTGAGTGCTAGATATTACCATCTACAGTTCAAGGCTTTCTTATAGCCACAGGTTTTTGCCCCATTTTTCTTCTAACTTTATATAGTTTTAGATTAGGTGGAACATATTCTTGAAGCTTCTTCCCATAAATCATCTCATTACTCTCTCCTGTTCTCTCATCTCTCTCTACCTATGTGAGGTTTCGTTATGAGGTTTGGTTGTATAATTTTATGGGTTTTGTGTACCTTAGATGATTTGATTATGTGGGTGTTGATTGAGTTTTGATTTTTGGCTTTTAGGATTGTATGTGGTGAAGCTGCGAAACAAAAAATCCTTCAACATGAAAGGTATGCATATTTTCTCCAACCTGAGTTTTAATTTTTGGTTTTTAGGATACGGGTATCATGTGAATGTTTTTATGAGGTTCAGAAGGAGGTTAGTGATAGCTTTTTTATATTTAAAAGAAGCACTTATAAGATGATTGGAAGTAACCAGTTAAAAAAAATAAAATAAAAAATGAATCAGCTTATTTTGTAAAAAAATAGTTATACAATAGCTTATTTTGCTGGCTTATGGGCTTATCTGCCAATTTATTTGTAGCTATGGGTATTGTGAAACTTAGTTCTACTACCTTTCATATAAACAACATTGGAGTTAAAAACTGATTCTTGCCATCCACTTAGGTAAGGAACAATTTCTTTAAATATGATAATGTAAATTTTGATTGAATTCATGAGACCCTAATTATGAGTTGCGTGATGTTATACTGAAAAACGTTGGTTATAGCACCATACAGTATATCAGGATGTCATAAATGGTATTTTAGAATTTCGTCAGCTAATTAATAGTTTAAAACTTTTACTGAATGATTTCATTTTTTTATGTACAGATGCAATGTGTTGGATCTTATGTGAACGGATGAACGCGTGCCGTTTGAGTCTGAATAGGGTCGATTAAAGCTGAGAATGCCTGCCTATTGGCATGGTAACCTGCTAAGGTTGCAGCCATGGTGAGTGCGTCCGCTTTTCGATTCATCTGTTTGAGCCTCAGTTGTACATAATGGAAAAGGTTGTTTAAAGATTTCATAAATCGGTTTTCTTGGGAACATGAATGTATAGCACCAGAAGTTTTTGAATGCCTTTCAGTATTATGTACTATAGTATGATAATTGGCTATGATGAGTTTGAATAGGTTCGATTAAAGCTGAGAATGCCCGCTTATTGGCATGGTAACCTGCTAAGGTTGCAGCCATGGCGAGTGCGTCCGCTTTTTCGATTCATCTATCTGAGCCTCAGTTGTACATAATGGAAATGGTTGTTTAAAGATTGCGTTATTCCTGACCTGTATTATGCAACATCCTAGAGGTCGTTTAAAATGATGCCATATTGTGTTGTCTTGGACTCCGGTTCAGAATAAGCTGCTGTATATGGCCATCTCTTTCAAGCCCTTTGACTGTTTTCTATTATTCCTCAATATTATAGAGAAGGTATCATATCAACCGCAGACTAAAATTCTTGGGCAGATAATATATGGGAGACAAAGAATAAAGGTTGACTTCTGTAATGGGAAGCTTCGGATGGTATACTACTGAACTCTTTATTGTATTGTAAGCTTATTTGTTAAAAAACAGCATTTCTATAATTAGTTGCTCTTCTATGAAAAGTGCAGGTTTCCATGAAGTTACAAAGATTACCAAAACCTGATGCTGCAGAAGTAAATATAAAGTGCAGAGCAAAAGGAACGCTTCCTCTTGCGATGAGCTGTGCACATTCTCTGTTACAGTTAAAACTTCCAGAACTGATTCTTACATACGTATGGTTTTCATTGAAAATCTTAATACCAGTGTACCTCATTTTCTTACTACACATGTTACAATGTATTACAGGTGCGAGTAACTGTTACAAATACAATACTTAAAAAACTTTGGAGATTATAACACGGGTACTATCAAGTCCAGCCTTCGAGATATGATAGCTCAGGTAACTAATTTTAGTTTTTTTGTATGATTATGAGTTGTATTGTTGTTTTTCGGTATCTTTATGCTTGAACCTGTCTTGAGAGGGGTTAAATTACATGATATGATATTTTTACTGACAATTCAGGCCAGGTTCAAGTTAAAGCTGAATAAAAAACCTTTAATCTAAGACATCGACACTAATAGAAGTCTGTGTGCCTATATAAGAAAACTCGATTAAAGTTTGTAAATTCTTGAACATTTTATGATAAAGTTAAATGATTGTTGCAGTCGTGAAGTATGTGCCAAAGTTACTCGATTTTGATGCTACTGTTGTTCGGGACAACGACAATTTTTATCCAGAAGTCGGTATGCCCTGTACGTATGCATCTGTATTATTAACAAATAAAATAAACAGTCACATGAAAAGCATGGGACACATGTTAATGGCAGCTTGTACTAAAAAGAATTTGTACATATTTGCATCCCCAGACTTTGGAACGACCATGCTTGATTTTGCAGACAGTGTCGTCCGGGATGTGACCGTATCCTATTCTGAAAATGTTGCGCGCAACGCACTGAAAACCACATCAGTAAAAAACATCAATAGATATAAAAGAAAATCAGATGGTAAATTGTCAATTCAACTAGGTAACGTGTTTATTTGTGAATAGTTGTACATAACTAATATTCATATTAAATCCTCCACTGATATTCCGATTTCTGTCGGCGAGTAGAACCCACATTACTGACCATCATAGATTCGTTACCGCAATCTTTTTTCAAATACCTTAGTACGTTTTTAACGTACTCGAGAACGTGCGCGATCTTGCAGGTGAAATGACAGCAGCATTGGCAGTAGCATTCACCGTCTTTAAAGACGACTAATCATAATCTCAGAAACTTCTACAAGATCCAGCTTCAATATGTCTTCGAGGGTAAGCTTCTTTATATTCGTTTATTTTTATTCTTAGTTGCATTACTAAAATGATACAAATTGTAGAACAGGATGTAATGTTGTGACTTTGGTAGTAAATTCATATGTATAAACGACAGACTTTTCAAAGGCACGGTCATTTTCAGTGAGCAATGTTGCATAATATAGGTCAGTCATTTTCACAGACGGATCAAACTGGTCAACCGGTGGCATGTGTGGTTATGGTGATAGTTGTGGGTTTAATCATCCAACAGACGTTGATCTGGTAAAGATAAAAACCCTTTTTTGTGAATTATACGACTCGGGTAAAGAGCCTTTGTCATGGTTGTAAGTTTTAGGGGGTGTTTGGGATTGTTAATATAAATGTTGTTGCTATGAATTTAAAGCTTAGTGGGAGGAACATTGGGGCCTTTGTGCATAATGATTTATGATAGATGAGTACATTAGGTCTATGCAGTGTTTTTATCTTACATGAACATCTTTTTTATACATTTGCAGCTCATAAAATTAGCTATGTTATCTCCATCGAAGGAGGAATTAGTGGAAAAGGTAAGCGCTCGATTTTTTTTTGTGGCCTTTTATGTTCTAATGTATTAGTTACTTTCAGTTGATTGTGACTCACCACAGTATATGGGTTTGTCCAGTTAGATACACATAAGCTTACCTAAATACCCCCGTAATATAGCCTTGAAAAGATTATTTAGTTATAGCTTCTATCGCTTATGCTGTTATGCAATTTACTTGCTCATTAGCTTATTTTCGGTTGCAGATGTTCCTAAAGGGAAATATGGCTCTAACCATTATGGGTCTGAAAGTGTCCAGGTTAGATGTTAGTGTTGTTAAGGGTGGTTGTTATAAGTATTTATGTTGTTTTGTCTGTCAAATGTCGTGTATTGCCTTATGTTTCATGCATAGTTTTAGATACATTTAGGGGTTGTTTTGATTAATACAGTTAGTTGTTTAAAGTGGATGATAACAGGTAAATAAGTAATGTAATGTTTATTTGGATTATCATTTTTTGACCCGTAATAGTTATAGAAGCATTGCCCTGACTCTCAGTAACTGAGTATCGCAATTCAGGTTACAGTAGTAAATTTAAAGACATATCTAAACAATTGGAAGGATATTGAGTGACACAGCGAGTGATCTCTGAGCTCATACATTTTGGCGAGATGCATATTTCTGTATTTATAATCGATTCTTAATTGTGAAAAGTTAGGCGACTTTTCATCATTTTAGGCATTATAAAAAGGCTGTTCTAGACGCTTAGAGTATATACGTAAGAAAATTGTCACATGAGTATTCATTATAAACCTACAACAACCGTTTATTAAACCAGTTAAAGATGAGAAAAACGTGGCCTGATTAACGATTACTTAGTTTTGTTTTGCATGTTTAATGTCAACTAATTTCTAGCTAATGTTCATTTATGGTTTATGTATATCTATGGCTTGCATATTGTTGTTATATCTTATCGCATGTGTCCATCTGTGTCATTGCATTAAGATTGGTATTTTTTGTATTCTTTTAACTGTTGTGCTTTTTAGTTTGTTGCCACCTAAGACTTTTTGTTTGTTTTGTGGTCAATGCACAATGAAGTTTATATTTATATGTACTGAAATTAATAAGAGTTTATATTGAGCATTAATCAAGGTATGCCTAATTAGCATTCATTTGGCGTCAATGACATGCTACTAGGGGCTGTTTCGATAGCTTACTTTCAACAGCCATATTTGAGTCTTTGATGTGTTCTTAGGGCCTGTTTGGATAGCTTATTTTCAGCGGCCATTTTGCCGTGTTGACATGCTATTAGGGTTATTTTCAGCAGGCATTTGGTGTCTTGATATGTTCTTAGGGGATGTTTAGGTAGCTTATTTTCATCAGCCATTTTGGCATTTTTTTTGTTGAAAATGGCTAAATTTTTATGTTTTTTGACCAGGTGAAAAGTTGATTCAGCTTCAGAAGGAAAAAGTAGTGTTGCTTATTTCATGACTGGTCACGGGTGTAACAATCTTTCTTATTCATAATTGGCATGGCATTTGAGTTAGCCAACAAAGCAGTCCATAAGAAAAGTGAAAAACGTCAAATGCTTCACCAACGATTATTCTGCGGACCTGTGTAGTGAGTTGAAGGATGAAAGTCAAAGTCTACAAGTGTTCACAATAACCTACATCACTTAAAACAGATTTTTTTTTTCCCTCTTTTAATGTTTTACCTTTATGCTTATTAGAGTTAATTTTTATTACTTTTTATTAAATTTGAACATAAGATTTATTGTCAAATAAGCTCTTTAGATTAATCACACACAACACTTTTGTATTCGAACATCCCGAGGCATGCGCGGTTTAAACCCTCGTTGTGTATCCAAACAGAATCATTTCTTGAGACAAACACACACACACAAAAGATCTCAAATCTCAATCTGAAACCTAAATCCGACCAAAATGCAATACAAAAACCTAGGAAGATCAGGTCTAAAAGTATCCCAGCTCTCATACGGAGCATGGGTAAGTTTCGGCAACCAAATCGATGTAAAAGAAGCCAAAACCCTCCTCCAAACATGCCGCGATCACGGCGTAAACTTTTTCGACAACGCGGAAGTTTACGCCAACGGGCGAGCCGAAGAAATCATGGGCCAAGCCATCCGTGAACTTGGTTGGAAAAGATCAGACATTGTTGTGTCCACAAAGATCTTTTGGGGTGGGCCAGGGCCAAATGACAAAGGTTTGTCTAGGAAACATATTATCGAAGGTACGAAAGCTTCGTTGAAGCGATTAGATATGGAATATGTTGATTTGATATATTGTCATAGGCCTGATATTATAACACCTATTGAGGAGACTGTTAGAGCTATGAATTTTGTGATTGATCAAGGTTGGGCTTTTTATTGGGGGACTAGTGAGTGGTCTGCTCAGCAGATTACCGAAGCGTGTGAGGTTGCCAAAAGGTTGGATTTGGTTGGCCCTATTGTTGAGCAGCCTGAGTATAATATGTTTGCCAGGCATAAGGTATATATATATCTATATCTCTATCTGATTTTAATTGGTTTCGTTTTGTTTTTTGGATTGTGATATGTATATTAGCTTATGCAAACTTAGGAAGTGTTTGGGATTGCATGTTTTAGGTGCTTATTGAAAAAGTATTTAGATTGCTTATAGTAGTGCTTTGATGCTTATTTTTGAAGCAAGTAAACAGTTTTGAGTGTTTAGGAAAAAAAGTGATTCTCTAATTATTGCAGAGTATATATTAAATGATTGTTTTCGTTATTCAGATTGCTATGCGGATTGATTGATTGTTTTGAAGCTTTATTTAGGGGGTGTTTGGGATTGCTTAATGAAAATAGATTACACGTTTTGAAAACTCATAATAAGATAATCAGCTGTTACAAAACATGATTCTGAAATTTAGTGTTTGGATTTAATTTTGTTGTATGATTAAGCAATAATCATATAACCAGTTTTTTAGTTTTCATTATTTAGATACTTAACATGTAAAATGACTAAAAAGGGGAGGGTTTACCTGGTTTGTGAGTGTGTGGTATCGGGCACAAACCCTGGGATTAGTCGGAAACCAAGGTTAAACATACATCAGATTATTTTTTCTGTGACTTGTAAAGATTTAGTTAAGTAATATAAATACTCCTACATTATACAGAAATTGTTAATAAAAGAACATTTGACATATAATATTGAAGAAGGCCCTAGTTGATGGAGCCCACTTGCCAACAAAAAGAACCCTTGATCAGGGGCGGAACTACTTATTGTTTTTTTGGGGGGTGCCCTCCATGCTTCGCCAAAAAATATCAATTTTTAGTGTAAAATTTTTTTTAGGACCATTTTATTAAAGTGCACCCCACCTTAAAGTCAAACAATGTAAAAACCTTAGATCTCTATCTTAATCTTTAAAAAAAAATTCAGTTTTTAGTGTAAAAAAAAAAATTATGACCTTTTTATTAAAGTGCATCACGAATTTTATCAAAAAAATTTTTTTTGCCTCCCGTTCTCTAAGATCCTGTGTCCGCCACTGCCTATGATTACATAATATCAGAACACAGTGCCTCTTTTTGCCTATTTATTAGTATAATAACCATATCAGGTTAGCTTTCTGTTTTTGTTTTCTTCATCTTCATGTAAGGTTTCATCTGCCAGTGTTTGAAGGTCTACAAACACAAATAATTGATTATCAAAAGTCTTTTTCCAAACACTACAAACGGATTGGTTGCGTTTCTGAATAGTGATAATCAGCTCATTTAGACCCAAACGCAATTCCAAGCACCCCTTTAGTTTATCTGCATTTAGGGGGTGTTTGGGATTCTGTGTATTTGATGGGTTATTAACAGGGTGTTTGTGATTGCTTAGTTTAGTGGTTATATGGATATCCCTAAGTAGATCAGCGGTTTTGAGTGTTTCAGTAAATCTGCTTCTTTGCCTTTCTTAGAGTAAATAGGTAATTGAAAATATGCAGGTCGCTTGTGTTGGATTGCTTATTTTTAGCTGCTTGTGCTCTTAAAAAAATAAGTTTGTTGTTCCCAACACAGTTTTTTCTAAAAAAAATAAACTGACAAGAAGTCCCAAAACCTTCTTGGTACATGCTTTATCTTTTCAGCAGAATAAGGAAAAAAAACACTTTTTGATGCTTAATGGATTGTTAGTATATATTTGATAAAATAAGCATAA